>CM035839.1:296312461-297044961 GCA_020510985.1 Pholidichthys leucotaenia | reverse complement strand
ACGCAATCAGGGTAGACCAAGGCTCAGATTTAAAGACACTGTAAAAAGAAACTTGAAGAAGTTGGACATAGACAGGAGTTCCTGGCAGCAGAAGGCTAAGGACAGAGCTGTGTGGAGGAATCTGATCAGACCTAAATGAAACAGTCATTGTCGCCCACGACAGACTGCTATGATGATGATGATGATGATGATGATGAGATATATATATATATATATACAGTATATATATATATATATATATATAGTATATATATATATATATATATATATATATATATATATATAAAGGTGAACTTTATTTTGTTCAAATTTAGTATGTTTACACCACTGTTACTCAATGCCAGAAGCACTTAGAGGAATTCTGACAGTTTTTCCAAAAAAATGAGTGTTTTCTTTTGAATGAGACCAACCCCATGAATATACTGCAAAGGGTTGAAGAGCGGCATTTGATTTACTTTGGGTATGTTATTTTTAGGCATTTTTAGGGAAATTGGCTGGAATGCTAATCAAACATTCAAGACCACTGTGGCATACAGATAATTGAAACTTCTAGAGTGTGTGGACCTATAGCGCGGGGTGGCAGACCATCACCCCTGTTGCCAGGACATTGATGCCCATTGTCAGACCAAATAAAGCAATGACCCACTTCCTGGTGTGGGTGAAGGTGTTTGATGTGCAGCCTATGCTTTTCTACCACAGATGTCACAGTTCTTCTTCAAGTGTGTAATGGATCAGAATCAGAATCAGAATCAGATTTATTGCCATTGTTCATGTAGTACACAAACTAGGAATTTGTCTCGGTGCAATGCTGCAACATTAAACATGATAAAATAAAATAAATAAACTGTACATGCAATAAAGTGTAGAATAAGAATGAGTAATACTAGTCAGCAGTTTAAATATATTAGCGAGCAGCAGATAATGTGGAGAACCATATAGTGCAGTCGGTAATGCAAGAAGAAAACAGTGATGATTGACATGAGTCTGGTTGAGCTGCTGTACATAGTGCACGAGAGTCAATAAGTCACTTAGTGTTCAGCAGTCTGATGGCAGAGGGGAAGAAGCTGTTCATGTGACGGGAGGTTTTAGTCTGAATGGACCGAAGTCTTCTACCTGAGGGGAGAGGGGCGAACAGTACATGACCAGGGTGTGAAGGATCGGCTATGATCCGGCCAGCACGCCTCCGGGTCCTGGAGATGTACAGATCCTGGAGAGATGGGAGCTTGCAGCCGATCACCTTCTCAGCAGTGCGCATGACGCGCTGCAGCCTTAGACTGTCCCTGGCAGTGGCTCCTGCGTACCACACGGTTATGGAGGTGGTGAGGATGGACTCGATGATGGCTGTGTAGAACTGCACTAACATCTTGGTGGGTAGCTTGAGCTTCCTCAGCTGCCGCAGGAAGAACATCCTCTGCTGGGCCTTTTTGATGAGGGAGCTGATGGTTGGCTCCCACTTGAGGTCCCGGGTGATGGTGGTGCCTAGGAAGCAGAAGGAATCAGCAGTGGTGATGGGAGAGCCTGTGAGGGTGAGGGGGGGCAGAGAGGTTGTGACTTTCCTAAAGTCCACAGTCATCTCCACTGTCTTCAGAGCGTTCAGCTGCAGGTTGTTGTTGTTGCACCAGGACGTCAGCTGGGCCACCTCTCTCCTGTAGGCGGACTCGTCGCCGTTGGAGATGAGCCCGATGAGGGTGGTGTCGTCCACAAACTTGATCAGCTTGACAGACTGGCGGCTGGAGGTGCAGGAGTTGGTATAAAGGGAGAAGAGTAGGGGGGGAAAGTACACAGCCCTGGGGTGATCCGGTGCTGATGCTAACAGAGTCTGAGACAGTCTTTCCCAGCCGCACATGCTGCCTCCGGTCCGTCAGGAAGTCGGTGATCCACCTGCAGAGGGAGTCAGGCACGTTGAGCAGGGACAGCTTGTCCCGGAGCAGAGCGGGGCGCATGGTGTTGAATGCGGAGCTGAAGTCCACAAACAGGATCCTGGCGTAGGTTCCCGGGGAGTCCAGGTGCTGCAGGATGGAGTGGAGGGCCAGGTTGACTGCGTCGTCTACAGACCTGTTGGCTCAGTAGGCAAACTGCAGCGGGTCCAGGAGGGGAGTGGTGATGGACTTGAGGTGGGGCAGGACCAGGCGCTCAAAGGACTTCATGACTACAGAGGTGAGCGCTACAGGTCTGTAGTCGTTAAGTCCAGTGATCCGTGGCTTCTTGGGGACAGGGATGATGGTGGAGGATTTGAGGCAGGTCGGCACGTGGCATAGCTTAAGGGAGGTGTTAAAAATGTCTGTGAAGACAGGAGCCAGCTCTTTCGCACAGTGTCTCAGGGTGGAGGGAGACACGCCGTCTGGACCGGGGGCCTTGCGTGGGTTCAGTCTGGAGAACTGTTTGAGCACGTCCTGCTCACTGATGACAAGGGCAGGGGGGAGGAGGGGGGGCCGCCTTTGATGAAGTAGGGACCGTGGAGGCTGTGGAGCTGGAGGGAGGGGGGGAGTTGGACACAGATGACGAGGTGTCAAAACGGGCATAGTGTTGGGACAGTCTTTGACAAAGGGCTTTGTCATCCTGACCTTTAGGAACCTGAGGCCGATAGTTGGTGATTTGCCTCAGTCCTCTCCACACAGAAGCCGAGTTGTTAGCAGTGAACTGCTGCTGGAGTCTCTCAGAATACACAGATTTAGCTCTCCTCAGCTCTCTGTTAAACCGATATTTAACCTCTCTGTAGCGGTCCCTGTCTCCACTTTTCAGCGCTGCTTCCTTCTCCTTCCTGATCTTTCTGAGCTTAGCAGTGAACCAGGGCTTGTCATTAGAGTACCTCACCCTGGTGCGCGATGGAAGAATGCTCTCCTCACAAAAGTGGATATATGAGTTCACAGTGTCAGTGTACTCATCCAGATCATGCGTGGCTCCTTCAAACATGCCCCAGTCAGTTATTTCCATGCATGTTTCCAGCTTCTCCTCAGCTTCACTGGTTCATTTCTTCGTAGTGCTCACAACAGGTTTAGTGAGCTTCAGTCTCTGTCTGTAAGTGGGAATGAGGTGGACCATTCGTGATCAGATAGTCCGAGCACAGCGCGGGGAACAGCGCGATACGCGTCCTTAACTGTGGTGTAACAGTGATCCAGCGTGTTTTTTCCTCTGGTGGGGCATTTAATAAACTGTTTGTAGCGGGGGAGATCGTGGCTCAGATTGCTCTGGTTAAAGTCGCCAACCACAATAACCAGAGAGTCTGGAAAAGTGCGCTCTGTATGTTGGATGTGATCCACGAGCACGCGCTGAGCTACGCTGAGCTATGCTGAGCTATGCTGAGCTATGCTCAGCACGCGTAGGTGAAAAGGTAGGTAATGGATGACAATCCATCTGCAAATTCTGCAGACCGATTTCTTTCTTCCTGCAGCCAAATTAGTTGGTGTCCACACAAATCTGTCATTTTTGGTTCTACAGACTTACGTGAGGTTTGGGGTGGTGACAGGGGTTATTTCAATGTATTGTTGTTTATTTATTACATTTTTAAGGACAAGTTGACCTATGTTTAGCAAAAGGACCTGCTTGTTTTTATTTGATTAATTTCACTGGACTTGTATGATTGTAAACAAGAAACTGCTGTTGCAAGGACTGATAACTCGGTCCATTCTATTAAGTCTGGATCCAGACAACTGGTTTAACATGGGCTTCCTGCTTAGTGCCAAACAACACAGATGAAATGTTTCTGTTTGTGTCATTTGGTGGTAAGTGAATGATAATCTTCTTCTTCCCTTTGTTTTCACCTCATTTACTTTAATTCCATAAAATTAGCAGAACAAGTTTGGTATAGCACTGAAAAGAGGACAATGGACTGTGAAAACAACCTAGGATATGCAGCTAATAAGCATTCCATCTTCTTAGATGTTAGTGGCCTGATTCTCCCGGCAGCTGCATGCCTTAGTGAGAGTTGAGTTTGTTTAGATTAACAGACAGAAATGGAACCAAAATGGTTCAAGTGGGCTGTCGTTAAAGAGAATTCAAAAATGACTTCATGTCATAAGCACAATTGTTTAATTCACCTTTTATCTAGCTAATATGACGTGTGATTTTGCATTGTGACAAGACAAAAGCAGAACTACAGGATAAGAGTTTTACATTTAATAACCAGATTCCATCTTAAGGGGAGCGTTACTTTGTACCTCATCACAGGTATATAAGCTGTGTCAGTCTGACTCATTAAGTTCAGCGAGTTGTTAGCTTGGTGGAAGCTTTGTGATCCAATCCCCGCCTCCTCTGATCTGCCTGCTGAAGTGTTCATGGGCAAAGCACTTACCCCCAGCTACCCTGACAGCACCCATCGGTGAGTCTGATAAAAGGTGCTTCAGTGCTCAGAAAAACGAGGCCTGAACTGGTTTACGTATGTGGGTTGTTGTTACAAGGCACTTGAGTGGTCAGTAGGAATAGCAAAGTATTATATAGAAAACTGTTCCATTTAAAGCTTCTTTCCTCATCTGAAAGCAGTTTGGGTGCCATTTTAAGCAAATATATTTAACAGAGACAGATTTTATTTCCATTATAAGGCATTTTCTTTGTATTTTTGATCCTGGAACCCACATTAGACAACCTATTTCTCAAACATTTTTTTTTTTTGTCTCGTGATGTAATTTATGTGGGCATGTGATAATTTGATTGTCTAACAGAGCAATGTTGTGATGCTCAGTACCTCGGTGCCTTTATAGGCAGCTGGGGGAGAGAACCCCAGCAGATATTTCAGATTGGAGTGACACACATTCAGGACAGCGTGGGCAGATGGCCAAAAACAAAACATGTAAATGTAACACTGTAATCACCCTTGATCACATAACTTGTATAACTTAGTAGAAACGTTTCACCTTTAAACCCTTCTTTCGTATATCTTTAATTCCTCTTCTGTGGTCTCACAGGTGATCTCTTTTCTCTGTCACTTTCTCTCTTTCTTGCCATTGTGTCCATCACTTTTTTCCTCCACACTCCAGTAAATGTGTAAAGGTCATTGTGTCTGCTCTCTCCTGTTGTGCTGTCAGCGTCCATGTCTGCTACTGAGGTACTTATTAGCTTTGGCCTTTAGCTGCTGCCCTAACAAGCAGGAAACGTGGCAAGAGGAAATCAGATGATCGCCAGACACAGTTAACTAAAGGATGTTGTTTCTGCACTTCTATGAAACATATGTTGAAACCATCTCCTACATAGAAGGTGAATTAAGCTGCCATCATGTCGCCTGAAAGTGAGAATAATTTGCATTTAAAATGATCAACTTTAGTGCTGCGACCAGACAGTTGCCATAAATTCTTTTATCTAGTTGAGTTATAGGTAAACAAACAATGCTAGAAAGGTTATTTGAAAAACTGCATGTACAATTCGAGTTCATTGATAGGGCGATTTACTCCACAACATGTACTCCAGCATTACCACATGGTAGAAGGGGATCTTTAGTGACTCAAGTTAACTATGGCTACCGCTTACCTTTGGTGGACTCCCCCTGGCTGCGTTCTGATCCACAGTGTAATTAAACAGTAATTCCCACTTTATGCTTCCTGCTTAGGGAACTTCATTCAACAAAATCTCTCGATTTTAGACTCCTGCAGCGGCTTCTCCTTCCCCTGTGTTTCACCCTGGTAACAGTGGATACATGCTGCTATGGTGGCTATTTTAAATTAATGAAATAATTAATAGTAAGATGTTAAATATTGTAATTTAATTTAATATTTAATAAATATTGTTACTATTCAGTTCCTCCAGGATTTCGCAATGTTGCGATTGTGCCAATTCATGCAAGATCAAGCTGTCGTCATGTCTTTTGCAGGACCTTGCAACTTTGTTCAACCGCCGCAACTTTCCTGCAATTTTGGCCAATTTCCACCAATTTCACAAATCAAATTTGTCTCTGAGTGGTGCTCAAACACTCAGTCTAACCAATCAGATGTGTCACTGCACCGTGCTCACTTCCGTGTTTACAGTGAGTATAAACGGAACACATCAGCAAAAGACAAAGTGTATGATTTAAAAAACCACTCACACATGAGTTTTCGCACACCGGCCCTTCCTCCGTCTCCCCCGGCCCTCCGGTGGATGTCTTCCCATGTCTCCATCCTGACCGCGTATATGAAGTGCTGGGTTTGTGTTGAAAAACGTCCGCCTGCCTGAAAACCACCCCGTCGCAGGAGAGCACATAAGGAGAGACACCATAAAACCACAAAGAAACGAGCAAATCTAACACTACAGCCAGTGTTGTAACATTTTATACATCTTTAGAGGTAAAATCATTACTACAGCTTGTCAGTGAGCTTTAAAGCTGTGAATTGCCGGTCTGGACACGGACCACCATGCCTCCCCAAGGAGAACCCCTCCTCCTGGTATGACTGTGTGTCAAGACACAGCAGATGGAATATAATTCCTTTATTGTCATTATACCGAAGCATAATGAAATTTTAAATGCATCTCTCCATAGTAATTTTAAAAAGGAATAAAAAGACATGAATAAAAAACATTAAACAGACTAGAAAAGCACTCGGAGAGCACAGACCTCCGCCAAGCGCCACAGTTCCCCCCATACAGTGTTTGTGTGTACGTTTTCAGATTCCTTGACCATGAAAACATATGACTAGCAATTGGATTCACAATGATAGGATTAGTGGTTCAGTAGTTATTGACGAAAATGGCATTTTCCGTAATGGTGGTTTAGTGCCACAGTTCCCCCCATACAGTGTTTGTGTGTACGTTTTCAGATTCCTTGACCATAAAAACATATGACTAGCAATTGGATTGACAATGATAGGATTAGTGGTTCAGTAGTTATTGACGAAAATGGCATTTTCCGTAATGGCGGTTTAGCGCCACAGTTCCCCCCATGCAGTGTTTGTGTGTACGTTTTCAGATTCCTTGACCATGAAAACATATGACAAGCAATTGGATTGACAATGATAGGATTAGTGGTTTAGTAGTTATTCACGAAAATGGCATTTTGCGTAATGGCGGTTTTCTTGTGGACAGTGATCCGGATCACCACCAAAATCTAATCATTTGTAAGATACCCCATTTCTGACAATCTGTGAAAATTTCATGAAAATCCGTCCATAACTTTTTGAGTTATCTTGCTAACAAACAAACAGACAGACAGACAAATAGACAGACAGACAAACAGACAGACAGACAGACAAACCAACGCTGATGAAAACATAACCTCCTTGGCGGAGGTAATAAGTGCAGCAAAGCTAGCTTTACATAGTACAATCTATGCAATACAGCATGTGTCAACAGGCAAGTCCTAAAAACTATTTAAAATGTGGATTGCGCTTGGAATGAAACTGTCCCTCAGTCTTTTTGTACGAGTCCGAAATGCTCTAAAATGTTTACCAGATGGCAACAGTTCAAAATGTCTATGGAATGGATGTGTGGATTCTTTACAGATGGACCTTGCTCTCCTAAGACAGAGAGTGTAGTAGATGTCCTCCAGCTCTGGGAGAGTCAATCCGATGATTTTTCCTGCATTTCCCACTACAGGCCACACACCATACACCACACACAGATAGACAGACTGGTAGGAGCCAGGCAAGGAAAGAGAAAATATTCAGTATTTTTTTTTTTTCAGAAGAACACAGACTACAATAGATAGACAATACAGAGCAACAGAATAGATTATTTCTTTTTTCTCTGTGCTCGGTACCGAGTGGTTTGGGACCGCTGCGGTTAGAGAGTTTTCAAATGAAGGTGCTGCCAATAATTTCCAAATCTCTACTCTTTAACATGCATTCAATGCAGTTTAGCTGCTGTAATGGCTATTGTGTTAAAGTCCGTATGTGCTGTTGCACAAAAGAGTTTTTCTGTATAGCAGAAGTTTCTGCCTAATTTACAAATCACTGTTTAATGTGAAATTTTTAACAATCTTGTGCTTTTCTTGTATTGTTATATAGAATACCATTGCAGTAAACTATGGGAAAAAAACAAACAAACATCTGCTTTAAATTTTGTAGTTCTTCCCACAACTTTTAGTGCAAAAAAAACCTCTCAAAACATTGCGACTTTTATCACAACTTTTTTAAAAAAGCTCCCACAAATTCAGGCTTTTTGGGCCCAACAATCATAAAAACATCCCACGAAATCCTGGAGGGACTGACTATTGCAGTATGTAGGTGTTGTTAGCAACTGACATTAACATTTACACTCACAGCTAAAACTTTAATATGGATGTGCTAACCAATCATATGCTAGTTTAGCTTACTAGTATGTTAGCAACAATAGCTTGTTTCACTTTTATTTAAGGTGCAATGACTTACTGTATGGGTAATCCTTGTTAGCTTCTGGTCACTTCTTCCTCCTCTGTTTAGAGCTCCCTTTGAACTAAACAAGATTTGCTCCTATATGACTTGGAATCATAACATGGACGAATAGCCAACACAGCTCACTTCATGGGGAACTAATAGGTGATGGGAACATACCCTATGTGGCTTACTGCTAATAATGCAAGATGCCTTAAAGAGGAAGTATTGGTGACTTGGTGAAGGTAGAAGCTTTTATTCTCACATTGTCACAACTTAATCTGCTTCCATGTTGATGGTAAATAACTAACATTAGCGCCATTAATTGCCTTCATTAATCCGCTTTGGTTCACCTGAACATAATGGAGCAAAATTGTCTCTGTCACAGAAACGCACCCAGTTCTTGAAACATGGATTATGCAGGAAAAGTCTGCAAGCTTTCATAATTGAACTCTGAATATCAAAAATAATAGACACAGCTGCTGCTGTCTGCACCAACCAGTGACGTCACAACCAATATGACAGTTTTCAATTCTGAAAAACATAATTTCAGTTAGATTTTATTCCAATACTGTTACATATACAGGGTCAAACTAATAAAATATTTTTAGACTAAGTTTCCATGTTTTGAATTATAATTATTATATGGAGCATTTCGTGTCATCTTTAAGAAATTGCCCTCACACAGAAGGTCATAAAACAAAGCCCCAAACCATTTTTATGCCATGCTGCTAAAACATTTTTTCTGAAAGAGTGCATTTTAACAAGGGTTTTGTTGAGGTTGACTCATCTTTGTCAAGTTGTCATTTGAGGACTAAGGGCCGTATTACAAGGACGCGGTCAATCGTCAGTTGTCAGTGACACAGAATGTGTTTATGGGCATTTTCAAGTTCATTTCCTTATCACAGCAGTGCAGAAAAAAATTGTAAATAAATTTTAATCCAATCCAAAGTGCCCTTTCCCATCCCTTTAATGCCCAGAGGTGCATTATCCATGGTGGTGGTGGTGGTGTGTGTGTGTGTGTGAGGGAGGGGGGGGGGGGTGGCTGAAAGGTTCATAGGCTGAAAAATTCATAGTGGTCAAATTTGACCAAATGTGGTTTATTTGTCCACATAGTCTCTCCTTTGGTCCACACACTTCTTCCATCGGTGTTACAGCGCTTGGATCCCTATGGTCAAAAAAATAAACCACATTGGGACAAATTTGAGCACTATGAACTTTTCAGCCTATGAACTTTTCGCCCCACCCCCACCCCAAAGTGAGCTCTGATCATGATGGCTTGTTTAAGATGGGTTTTATGCTGGCCAAAGCCTGTGCGTGTGAGCAAAAATGCACGCAATAGTAATGCTGCTTGGTAATAAGGAGGACATCAATCACACTTGATGCCCAGTAAGTTATTTTTACAGAGAACAAATGGGTAAGACTGGGGTGAAAAATCAGCTGAATGTGTGCACGGATGAAAAACACAGACATGAATAGGTCTGAAACTTCAGGAAAAGAGGAAGATGCCTGTGCAAATTTTCATAAACTTTCATTAATGATGGTGCAGAAGTCGCTCCCGGCCCATGGGGAGATGGAGTGCTCCCTCTCATGTTCCTTTTGCTGACCGAGGGTCTTCCCTGTTGGAAGGGGGGTGGGAGTCTGCCAAGATTTGCGGCTTTCTATTCCACTCCCTCCTGGGTGGGAGGGAGGATAAAGGAAATCTGGCATGGCATCACATCCGCCGCCACGAAGTGAGCCCGCTCTCGGCAGCCCATGCCGGGGGCTGACGGATGGCAGTCAAGGAGCTTGCTGGGGGAGTACCGCGACCGCAGATGCAGTGTGGGTGGCCACAGCCCGGCTGGAAACCTGGGAGTGTGCGGCCAAGGCAGATGTGGATGCATCGCTTGTCTCTCTGGGGAGTTATAGTGAAAGGTAAAATGCTGCACACTCCTCGTTCATTCATTTGTTTTATTTATTTCATTCATTTATTCATTTATTCCCCTAAAAATAAACATAATGAAAACAAAAATGTAGATGGAATAAAAATCTGAAGGCTGACACGCCTCCCACTGCATATCCACACTGGAAAGCACCCATCCTCCCTGTTCATTCATTTATTCCACTAAAAAAATTCTACATTAATGCTTAATCTATAGACTCCAATGGTAAATCCGCAATTAAAATGCGAATGTGGATGGAATTCAAAAAATATTTAGTGTGTGATCATATTATAAATAAAATGATGGGTGATTGTATTAAGATAATGTTACAATTCTCTCCAATAAATAACAGAAGATCCCAGCGCATGCTGTTTCCTCATGAGCTCCGGAGCTGTGCAATTTCAAAATATGCCACTGAAATAACATTAAGCAATGTGCTTCTGATAACAGACCTCCTTTTGCCGGATCAAAAGCGGATTGTCATGAAATGCCCCATAATAGTGATGTGCATGAGATTGCATGCCGCCACACTTCTTTGAAATGAACCTCCGCCTACCAGTGCAAAGCGGGCGCACTGTGTACTGGTAATTAGATGGCATGATCCAAAGTGTAAAAAAACAGACAATGCACTGACAGAAACTAACAAAAACGCTGGCATACGGCAGAAAGTCTGGCGGAAAAGTCTGCTGATGTCCATTAAAAAAGGGCCCTTACAGTTCTGCTTTTTTGAATTTGTTAATTTTTTCAGCCAAGGATGTTGCCCTGTGGTGGAAACCAAATATTCAGATTCAGTATTGAATTTCTCCTTAATTTTTTATAATGCTATTTGAGAAATATCTATCTTGCAGTAAAACCTACCTCCCAGATACTGTATACAAAATAAAAATACTTAATGGGTTTTTTTTAGGGATAAAGTGAAGAAAATTTTTCTTTGCCGTTAGAAGATCCTGTTCTCATACCAAATCTTTACTGTTTGTTAAGGCCTGTACTTTGAAGGAGGAATTGGGTTAGCCAGTTAACTTCGGGGTTAATCCTGGTTTTTCTGTATTACAAAGCTGGTGTAACTTCTTATAGAGGTAGATCGTCATGGCAACTCGTGATGTGAAGCTAACCTGCTCCGGGGCAGGTTAATATCCCAATAAGTTCTCAGTTACACTTTTTCCACCAAAAAAGAGCTGGTGCAAGTTTGGCTCTGGTGCCTGTGCCGATGCTTAAACAGTTCAACTGTTGTGCCTTGTAAGAACCAGATGTCAGGGTAGCTCCTCCGGGGCAAGGAAGAGGACTCAATTGCGAAGCGAGTTTGGAGAACCATGATTTATTTACCAAAACTGAAAACAGAGCACAAGCAGCTCGGCTGAACTAAAGGCAAACACTGCAAAACTTACAGACTGGCAGGAATAACACAGCTGGGAACGCGAATCAGGAATCAAGGGACATTAAACACGAGTCAAGGTCGCCATACAGACATAGACTAAACACAGGTATATATAGAGACAGGGAGCAATCAAGAAAACACAAGACAGATGGGAAGTCTGATCACTGACAGCTGTGACAGCTGGCAGAGAGGGGGCAGGGCTGACTACACACACCACAAGGGAGACACAGACATGAAAACAGAATCACAGGAATGACAAGACTTAGGTAACATAAGATAAATCATGACAGACCTCAAAACACAACAGAACTCATGAGGACAATAATAACAGTCACAAAATGATCATAAAACTAGAACTAAAATACAAATAGCAAAAAACAAAGAGACAGAAATAAACTAAAGATAAAACCATATGGTCATTCCTCCAGACCCTGACATAGCCCCCCTTTAAGTGGTGGATTCCAGACACCGCCAAGTCTACCCAAAAAGAAAAAGAAAAACACCCTTTCAGGAGGGTGGTGGGGGTGCAGGCCAGGTGGGCCAAAAACAAACCATCGCCCACCACAAAGTCCAAACAAGACCCACAGTTTGAGGAATACAGCCAAACTCATGGTCCCAAACCAAAAACAAAAAACAGGTCAGGTAACCTGCCATAGTCCCAGGGCCACTGGACCAAAAAACACGGCGAGTCAGGTGGTCTACTCAAGTCCCAGGGCCACCAGACCTGACAGGTCAGGGGGCCTACCCGAATCCATAAGCCACCTGAGGGGTACACGTGATGCGTTGGATTTCTAGCTTTTGACATACAGGTGCAGAAATTTCAAATTTTGGGGTCACAGATATGGAATCTTTTAGCTCCGGGGATCCAGGTGCAGAAATTTTTGGCACACAAGACACAGGTGCAGGAATTTCTGACACACAAGAAAAAGGTGCAGAAATTTCAGATTCAAACCCCACTGGTGCTGAAATTTCAGATTCAAACCCCATAGGTGCAGAAATTTCTGATTCAAAACACACCAATTCAAAGCCCTAAGATTCATGTGACACAAATACAGAGATTTCTGATTTATATGACATAAATGTAGAAATTTCTGGTTCAAGGCTCACGAATATGGAATTTTCTGGTTCAGGAATCACAGAAGATAAAGATTTCAACACAGAATTCTCTCGTTCACAAGAAATCAATACAGGATTTTCTAGCTCAGAAGATAACCTGGGGGTCTCAAACTCAGATAATGACATCGGAATCCTCCACTCAGGACTTACCAACACAGAAGTTTTTGCTTCAGAAACTAATAACACGGGTTTTAGCTCTGGAGAAACAGGGATGCGGCATGGAGGCTTGCCCGCCGGATCATCAGAGCAAGCCCCATCTGAGGGGGGACATTCCTGCCTTCCTCAACGATTTTCTGTGGTCCGACAAGTATGCCGTCACACCAGAGGAGGAGGAGCCATCATCTGTTCCTGAGGCTAGTGGGCTTCCATCTTCTGCTCCTGAGGCCGATGCGCAACCGCCACTTGTGCCACCGGGTTCCATTAATGAGGCTGGTAGTGGCCCGGTCAAGGATTCATTCCCCCTGTCTGAGGTGACTGTTCCAGGGGTGGACCCCCCTGTATCAGGGCTCGTGGATCTGCAACTGCTGCCACTCAGGGTCACTGATCTGCATGTTACATCAGGGGTCACCGCAGATCAGCCTGTTTCGTTTCAATTTGCCATGGACCAGCCAATTCCTGCTGTTGCCCTGGAGGTCAGGAGACCTCCAACTGTTATTACTGAGTCTGGTGCACACTCGTTTGTTCCTGAGGATGGCGTGCCTTCGCCTTGTGTTTCTGTATCCAGTGCGCTGCTGACACCTGCTCCAGAGGACGGCGCACTGTTGTCGCCTATCCCTGAGGTCATGTATGCCCTTTTCATCAATATCTGAGAAATGTGCGCAGCAATTGTTTGTTCCTGAGATTTGCATGCTGCCGTCAGCTGTTTCTGAGGGTTGTGTGTCTCTGTCACCTGCTGCGGAACTCACAACTCTCCTGTCACCGGTTTGTGAACTAAAAACTCCTGTATCATTGTCCTCTGAACTTGAGATTCATGTAACCGTGTATCCTCAACTGAAAATTCCTGTATCTGTTTCCATGTGTCCTCCTGGACAAAGGGAGTAGCTCTCTGTCACTTCTCTGATGAGGTCCTGCAGCTCCTGGCAGCATGCAACATCCTTGGGCAGGGAGCTCGGGGAAGAGGAGAGAGGAAAAACAGGTGAAGATGAGGGTATGGGAGCAGCAGCAGAGTTGACAGCAGAGACAGGTGGAGGAAACTCAGCAGTGGAGACCCTGAAGACCCTGATAGCGACTACTGGAGAACTGTCTCGTAAGGTGGATTACATCATGGGTTCGCTCAGGTCTTTCCACGACGAGTTCAAAGCTGCGCAATGAAGGATTAATGTACTGAATCTACAGAAGAAATACAAGTCTTCTCTGTGATCAGTCCTATTTGGCATTATTATTCCCCATGAAAATTCCTCCTGGCTGTCTGCAGACTGTGTTTTTTTTCAAAATCATGAGCACAAGGCCTTGGACAGCCAGCTGCAGCGCCAGATAAGACTGGGCGCCAGACAGACAAAACATCTTCTGCCAAGGGTCCTTGGGTCTCTCTTATTATCATCAACACTGCTCAACACCGCACACACATTGATTCATGAACTGATTAAAGATATACTGTACACTGCTCTCTTGTGTCTCGTGAATTCTGAGTTGTTGCTCTGTGCTATTGAGAGATTTTTTTTCATTGTAATCACAATCTGCTTAAAAATAAGCTGTATTTTGATAACGAAGTTTTTTTTCTCCCCCCCCCTTGTGTCGTTCCCTCCCTTCCCCTCCCTTTCTTATCTATCTCTGTTTGATGAGGCGCCTTTATGGCTGCCGTGTCGTTGTGTCGCGCGCATGCGCACCAATGTCAAGTCAAGTTCCTCGTGTTTTTTTTTTACATGCTTGGCAATAAAGTTTATTCTGATTCTGATTCTGATTCTGATTCAGTGGCTGAGGACTGCTGCTGAGCCCCCTCCGCGAGGACAAGACAAGACCTCTCATTACATGGTGTCAAAAAATGAGAAAATGGTACTTGCCTTATCCCCTGCTCTGCTGCCGCTGAACCGTCAGCCACACATGGTGAGGCGAGTTGCTCAGATAAAACCAGTGGAACGAACTGCCCGGGCACAACTGGTGAAGCAGGAGTTGTTGTGTGCATCATGGAGGGAGCAGGAACTGTCTGGGGAAGAGCCTGAGCCGATGGTGGTATGCAGTGTTGAGAGGTGTGGTGTCTCCCGGCGCCTTTCTTCCACTTGGACCCGCCAAACGCCAACCGAGATTCCCGAGATTCTTCTCTCTCGGCGGTGGATCTCTCCCAATGGATCCATGGTGCAGCGCGCTGTGCAGGAGATAACATAGGCTTTGGATCGACTGACTCTGGTGAGGAGGAGAGCTGTGGTTCAGGCACCGGAGAAAGAGGAAGCTCCTGCAGCCATGGGATAGAGTGCAGGTTCGGGCGGGCTTCGAGGATGTTGGCCATGACCCCCCAGCAGTCTGTTGCTTCCTGCGGGGAGCGTGCATTGCAGGCTGCGGAGATCAAATCTTGAAGCACCTCTGTAATGGGCCACTCTGCCCCTTGCCGTCTCCTCCTCTTTTTGCCTTCTGGGTCCTGGGATGGTGGCGATTTTCTGTTAAGATAGCCCCTCTGGGGCGAGGAAAAGGACCCAATTGCGAAGCGAGTTTGGAGAACCATGATTTATTTACCAAAACTGAAAACAGAACACAAGCTCATGGGCTGAACTAAAGGCAAACACGGCAAAACTTACAGAATGTTAGGAATATACATAACACAGCTGGGAACACAAATCAGGAATCAAGGGACATTAAATACGAGTCAAGGTCGCCACACAGACATAGACTAAACACAGGTATATATAGAGGCAGGGAGCAATCAAGAAAACATGAGACAGATGGGAAGCCTGATCACTGACAGCTGTGACAGCTGGTAGAGACAGAGGGCGAGGTTGACTACACACACCACAAGGGAGACACAGACATGAAAACAGAATCACAGAAATGACAAGACCAAGGTAACATAATACAAATCATGACAGATCTCAAAACACAATAGAACTCATGAGGACAATAACAACAGTCACAAAATGATCATAAAACTAGAACTAAAATACAAATAGCAAAAAACTAAGAAACGGAAATAAACTCAAGAGGGGGGATGACCATATCGTCATTCCACCAGACCCTGACACCAGATGGTTTTCAACTGACACAGAGCTAGTCAGAGCTATGTCAGGGCTACGTCATTGCGTAGTGTAAAGCGTCTTTATGCAACTCACTGAACAGCATGGAAGAAGTCATCATATCAAAATGGGGATTCTTTTGGGGTGTCCCATTGCCATTACGCTCAAGTTCTCTTTAATGGTCTCTGAATTCTTTCTTGAGCATCTTGAGTTTATTTATTAGCTGGTCAGTGGTTCGGTCATAACCCGCGGCAGCCATCTCCCTCTGTATTTGCTCAAAAATGGGCTTTGTCTGACTGGCCCCCTCCAATTTTGATGGTGATCATGATGATGAGATACTTTATTTCGAACAAAAAAGCAAAAACAAAACAAATGACAAGTGCAATAAAAGTGACAGTGTACAGTGCTCGAAAAGGAGAAGGAAGAAGTTAACACTTATTTACTCCAACTCCTCTTTTTCCTAAATACAACCCATGTGAAATATATACATATTACCTCTATTAAGAACCCTGAGTAGACAATTAACTATATGTTATACATATCAACATTGACACCCATCCATCCCTACATACATACAGTCCATACATATACATACAGTGGTGTGAAAAAGTGTTTGCCCCCTTCCTGATTTCTAATTTTTTTGTATGTTTGTCACACAAATGTTTCAGATCATCAAACAAATTTAAATATTAGACAAAGATAACACAAGTAAACACAAAATACAGTTTTTAAATGAAGGTGTTTATTATTAAGGGTGAAAACAAATCCAAACCTACATGGCCCTGTGTGAAAAAGTGGTTGCCCCCTAAACCTAATAACTGGCTGGGCCCTTAGAAGCAACAGCTGCAATCAAGCATTTGCGATAACTAGCAATGAATCTTTTACAGTGTTGTGGAGGAATTTTGGCCCACTCATCTTTGCAGAATTGTTGTAATTCAGCCACATTGGAGGGTTTTTGAGCATGAACGGCCTTTTTAAGGTCATGCTACAGTATCTCAATCTGATTCAGATCCGGACTTTGACAAGGCCACTCCAAAGTCTTCATTTTGTTTTTCTTAAGCCATTTAGAGGTGGACTTGCTGGTGTGTTTTGGATCATTGTCCTGCTGCAGAACCCAAGTGTGCTTCAGCTTGAGGTCACGAACAGAGGGCCGGACATTCTCCTTCAGGATTTTTTGGTAGACAACAGAATTCATGGTTCCATTTACCACAGCAAGTCTTCCAGGTCCTGAAGCAGCAAAACAGCCCCAGACCATCACACTACCACTACCACGTTTTACTGCTGGTATGATGTTTCTTTTCTGAAATGCTGTGTTACTTTTACGCCAGATGTAATGGGACACACAACTTCCAAAAACTTCAACTTTTTTCTCGTCAGTCCACAGAGTATTTTCCCAAAAGTCTTGGGGATCATCAAGATGTTTTCTGTTAAAACTGAGACGAGCCTTTATGTTCTTTTTGCTCAGCAGTGGTTTTCGTCTTGGAACTCTGCCATGCAGGCCATTTTCACCCAGTCTCTTTCTTATGGTGAGGTCATGTTCACTGACCTTAACTGAGGAAAGTGAGGCTTACAGTTCTTTGGATGTTGTTGTGGGGTCTTTTGTGACCTCTTGGATGAGTCGCCGCTGTGGTCAAGGGGTAATTTTGGTCAGCTGGCTGCTCCTGGGAAGGTTCACCACTGTTCACCATTTGTGGATAATGGCTCTCACCGTGGTTTGCTGGAGTCCTAAAGCTTTAGAAATGTCTTTTTAACCTTTTCCAGACTGATAGATCTCAGTTACTTTGTTTCTCATTTGTTGCTAAATTTTTTTGGATCGCAGCATGATGTCTAGCTTTTAAAGATCTTTTGGTCTATTTCACTTTGTCAGGCAGGTCGTATTTAAGTGATTTCTTGATTGAGAAAAGGTGTGACAGTAATCAGGCCTGGGTGTGGCGAGAGAAATTGAACTGAGCTTTCCAAAGATGTGGTAAACCACAGTTAATTTATGTTTTAATGGGATGGGGGGGAGGTCACTTTTTCACTCAGGGCCATGTAGGTTTGGATTTTTTTTTTACCCTTAATAAAAAACACCTACATTTTAAAAAAAGTGTTTACTTGTGTTATCTTTATCTAATATTTAAATTTGTTTGATGATCTGGAACATTTAAGTGTGACAAACATACAAAAAATGAGAAATCAGGAAGGGGGCAAACACTTTTTCACACCACCGTACATCTATACCCAGCCCAAAATAACATAGATATACACAGTACCGTCCCACCTACCATACCATAGTGTCCCAGAGTGAGTTTAGTGCATCTTACATAATGATTCTACACCTCTAACATATATCCTTTTAGCAAATAATGTTTATACTGTACCTCTTTTTGAATTGGTTTCTGTTTGCACATAGTTTCAGTTCCAGCTCCAGACTGTTCCACAAATCCACCCCACAGACAGATATGCACATACTTTTCTTTGTTGTTCGAACCTTAGGTTTTGTAAAGTTTACGTTTCCTCTTAAATTGTAATCATTGTCTCTTTTTTGAATATTTTTTGTATATTAGTTGGGAGTTGCTTATTAATTGCCCTGTACATTACTTGTGCTGTCTTAAATTTAACTAAACCCATGAACTTTATGGCATGTGACTTTAAAAACATTGTGCTGGTATGGTCTCTATATCCTACATTATTTATTATCCTTATAGCTTTTTTTGTAATGTGCTTATTGGCTGTAGGTTGGTCTTGTAGGTGTTTCCCCAGACCTCTACACAGTAGTTAAGATATGGTAAAAACAGTGACTTGTACAGTAAAAATAATGATAGTCCAAAATGTGTCTTATCTTCCCCACTATCCCTATACATTTTGCCAACTTGGCCCAGATGTGACTGATGTGAGGTTTCCAGCAGATTTTATTGTGTAGCGTCGGAAGGACGAGGCTGAGTATATTTCTCAAGTCCAGCTTTATTCACATTCACATTCTCCAACATCCAAAAACAGAAAGAGAAAGGAATCCCCCATCCTCTGTCCCTTTAATACCCCAGGACATCAAAGCACACAGTCACATTGTCTCTTAATCCCAAATACAATGCATCCCCCATCAGGTCTTCTCTTCTCCACCTAAAGTCCTGGTGGTCGGGAAATCTCTCACGGCCATCTCTCTGCATGCAAAAGGCCAGACTTAACATCCTCCTGTTACCCCTAGGAGGTTCAGACCTTTTGTTCCTCTGAGACGTGAAGAATACCATAAGCATACAGCAATACACCTGTGAAGCATATGAAACCCACATATGTGCACCACATGACCCCCCCAAACGTCTAAGATGGAACAACATAACCACAGATTGCATGTCATAAAAAAATCACTACATATCAGTCCACGTGCTGCTTGGGTCTCAGCCTTCTCCCGAATTTGCTGTAAGTAGGCTGTACCACCCCCGCGGCGTCTTCCTGCTGTGGAGCTGCTGTCTGCGGATGAGAACTGTTAGTCAATCTCTGTGGGTGTTCTGGGGAATGCTCTCTAGGGGGTCTGCCGCGCCGAGGAGCCTTAGCCAACTGCACAACTTCGTCAGCTGCCACAAAAGCGGGTTTGAGCCTGTTAATGCCAATTCTTTCTTTTCTGCCCCCCAAATCTAGCAAAAAATGCTTATCTCCTGTTTCCAGCACTCTATATGGTCCATCATAAGGTGGGCATAAAGGCGGACGATGGGCATCATGTCTGACAAAAACAAACTCCACATTTTTTAAAGCCTTAGTCACAAAAACACGCGGAAAACTGTGGTGAACGGGGCCAGGTAGCGTGCTCGGGCCCGTGCTATTCTGTAACCGCTGAGCCGGGGAGCACTCTGGCGTTGGATTATCTGGGAGAAATTCCCCGGGCAGCCGAAGCGGCTGTGCGAAAACTAGCTCAGCTGGGGAGGCTTCTAAATCCTCTTTAGGTGCAGAATGCAACCCCAATAAAACCCATGGTAGCTTGTCCACCCAATTTGTATCCGTAAGCGACACTCTGAGAGCCGCCGTCGTGCGGTGGATCGTTGCCCCCAGGCTGCGGGCCATCGCTGACCAAAGTTCGGAAACAAATTGCGGGCCTCTGTCGGACGTAATGTCCGACGGGACTCCAAAACGCGCTACCCATGCCGTCAAAAACGCGCGCCACCTCCTCGGCTGTGATTGACGACAGCGGAACCACTTCCGGCCAGCGCGTGGTGCGGTCAACCATTGTCAGGAGATGTGTGCACCCTTGTGAGGGCGGGAGGGGGCCTACGAGGTCCACGTGGATATGATCAAACCGTTTAGCTGGGATGTGAAATGGCTCCAAGGGAGCTCTCGTGTGTCTGTGAACCTTGGCCCGCTGACAAGCTATGCAGGCTGCCGCCCACTCTCTAACTTGTCTGCGCAGGCTCGGCCATACAAATTTCTCTCCCACCATTTTGACCGACGCATGCACTCCCGGGTGCGCCAGAGAATGGATCGAGTCAAAAACGCGGCAGCGCCACGCGGCTGGAACCACTGGATGCGGCCGCCCAGTGGAGACATCGCAGACTGGGGGGGGCATACCGTCTTGGAGCACCCTGTTCTCCAGCCTTAACCCTGTTGGTCCAGACTGGAGTGCGCGCACATCCACGTCGCTAACCTGCTCCGCGGCCATGGCTGCATAATCTATCCCCACGCGGACCGGGGCCGCGCGCACTTCCGCGTCGCTAACCTGCTCCGCGGCCATGGCTGCGGGGTCTACCTCCGCGTGGGCTGGAGCCCCCACGGCGCGCGAGAGGCAGTCCACCACTACATTAAGTTTACCCGCAACATGCTGGATATCGGTAGTAAACTCTGATATCGTGGCCAGCTGCCTCTGCTGCCGGCCCGACCAAGGTTCTGAAATCTTGGCCATCACGAAAGTCAGCGGCTTGTGGTCAACGAACGTGGTGAAACGGCGTCCTTCCAGCCAGAACTGGAAGTGGCGAATGGCCAAGTGGAGAGCTAACAACTCCCTGTCGAATGCGCTGTATTTTCGTTCGCTGTCGCACAGGGTCTTACTGAAAAAGGCGAGCGGTTGCCAGGCTCCGGCTACATACTGTTCCACGACCGCCCCTATGGCCACAAATGACGCATCAGTAGTGAGCGCCATGCGGGCCGCTGGGACTGGATGTGCTAACAATGCAGCATTTGCCAGGGCTGTTTTGACTTCAGAAAATGCGCGCTCTTGCTCGGGAGACCATTCGACATTATTTGTGGGTTTTTGTTTTTTTAGTGCAGCTTGCAATGGTTGCATGAGCTGCGCTGCGCGGGGGAGGAAACGGTTATAAAAATTCACCATTCCCAAAAACTTCTGTAACGCTTTGACCGTTTGTGGCTGGGAAAAATTCGTTACTGCGCGCACTTTGTCAGGCAGAGGGACCGCTCCCTCTGGGGAGACGCGATGCCCCAAAAAATCAATCTGTGTCACCCCGAACTGACACTTCGCTGGGTTAATTATTAACCCGTGCTCTGCCAACCTCCGGAAAACTGCCGTGAGGTGGTTTTCGTGTTCGCCTTCGGACGTGCTGGCTACCAATATGTCGTCCAGGTAGACAAACACGAAAGGGAGATCGCGCAAAACCGCGTCCATCATGCGTTGGAACGTCTGCACCACGCCTTTAAGCCCAAACGGCATGCTCAAAAACTTGAAAAGCCTGAAAGGAGTTATTATCGCTGTTTTGGGTATGTCCTCAACGCGCACTGGGACCTGGTGGTAACCGCGTACCAAGTCTATTTTAGAAAAAACGCGCGCCCCCGCCAAATGAACTGAAAAATCTTGGATGTGCGGGATCGGGTAGCGGTCGTGCGCTGTAGCGTTGTTCAGCCTGTGGAAATCACCGCAAGGCCGCCACGAGCCATCAGCTTTAGGGACCATGTGAAGCGGTGAAGCCCATGGGCTGTTCAAACGCCTGATGATGCTCAACCTTTCCAGGTTGGCGAACCCCTCGCGCGCTATGGTCAGTTTAGCCGAATCCAAGCGCCGAGCTTTTGCGAAAACGGGCGGTCCAGTGGTAGTAATAAAATGTTCCACCCCGTGTTTAGCCACGGTCGCCAAAAATGTTGGAACCGTGAGTGCTGGGAACTGAGTGAGGAGTGTGTGGAACTTACCACCTGCAGCTGTGACGTTGGCTTGTGCTGTTGGCGGGGCCACTCGAGCTGTACAGGGAATGGAATGAAAAGAGAGTGCATTAACCAGGCGTCTGTTAGCAAGATCAACCAACAAACCATGTGAGCACAAAAAATCAGCCCCTAACATGTTGAAATTGACTGACGCTATGACGAAAGTCCACTCGAATGTACGGCTGTGTAAAGACAGAAGCAGAGCCCTCTCACCGAAGGTCTTAATCGCCGAGCCGTTCGCTGCTGACACCCGGGGACCACTGGAAGGCGCCAGCCGGTCAGCGTAGGAAGGTGTGATGAAACTCAGCTGGGAGCCCGTGTCCACGAGGAAATGCCTCCCCGAGTGCGCATCCCTCAAGAAGAGCAGCTTGTTCTCCTCTCCGAGGGCCGCAGCTGCTACGACCCCCGGTCTTGGCGTTTCCCGAGTGCTTGAAATGGCACGGTGGAATGCACTTGCGTGCCCTCTCTGCGAAGCGGCGATGGTAGAAGCAAAGGATGTCGTCTGCTCTGTGTTTCCTGGCCCCTGCCACCACCGTGGTCGGTGAGTCTGGTGCTGCAGCCTCTGGCCCCCTGCCATCTCCGGACGTTGCGCCTAGCTCCACTGCTGCAGCCGCAGCCGCGCGCCGTTTATTGGCGTCGACGAGTCGTTGCGCCTCCTGGCCCAGCTCGTGGTAGTCTTGTCGGGCCAACAGTGGTGAACTGGCCAGGGTCACTCTCACCGCTGACGGTAGGGTCCTGAGGAAAAGGTGGGTGAAGATGAAATTATCATCTTCGGAGTCTCGCAAACACAACATCTTCCCCATCAGGTCTGCAGGTCTGTCGCTCTCGAATTCAGTCAGCGCCAGGAGCCTCTCTGCTCTGTCCTCCACTGAGGGGGTGAAGTAACGGATGAGTGCAGCCTTCAACGTGCTGTACTTGTCGCTGTCCGGCGGGTGGTTGATCAGGTTTGCCACTCGCTGGGCTGTGTGGTTGTCCAGCTTTGCGACCACATGGTAGAACTTTGTGGCGTCCACCGAAATCCTCCGGAGGTGGAACTGTGCCTCGACTGCGCTAAACCAGGAGCGCGGATTGTTCGGCCAGAAGTCCGGTAGCTGAACTGTGGCTGCATTCGTTTGGCTGGCTCCTGACGAGTCTGGCTCGGGAGATTCGTCTCCGCTCGTGATACGCCTTAGGGTCACCAGTGTGGAGAAGTGTGGGAAGGACGAGGCTGAGTATATTTATCAAGTCCAGCTTTATTCACATTTACATTCTCCAACATCCAAAAACAGAAAGAGAAAGGAATCCCCCATCCTCTGTCCCTTTAATACCCCAGGACATCAAAGCACACAGTCACATTGTCTCTTAATCCCAAATACAATGCATCCCCCATCAGGTCTTCTCTTCTCCACCTAAAGTCCTGGTGGTCAGGAACTCCCTCACGGCCATCTCTCTGCATACAAAAGGCCAGACTTCACATCCTCCTGTTACCCCTAGGAGGTTCAGACCTTTTGTTCCTCTGAGACGTGAAGAATACCATAAGCATACAGCAATACACCTGTGAAGCATATGAAACCCACATATGTGCACCACAATATTTAAATTTGTTTGATGATCTGGAACATTTAAGTGTGACAAACATACAAAAAATGAGAAATCAGGAAGGGGGCAAACACTTTTTCACACCACTGTACATCTATATCCAGCCCAAAACAGCATAGATATACACAGTACCGTACCACCTACCATACCATAGTGTCCCAGAGTGAGTTTAGTGCATCTTACATAATGATTCTACACCTCTAACATATATCCTTTTAGCAAATAATGTTTATACTGTACCTCTTTTTTGAATTGGTTTCTGTTTGCACATAGTTTCAGTTCCAGCTCCAGGCTGTTCCACAAATCCACCCCACAGACAGATATGCACATACTTTTCTTTGTTGTTCGAACCTTAGGTTTTGTAAAGTTTACGTTTCCTCTTAAATTGTAATCATTGTCTCTTTTTTGAATATTTTTTGTATATTAGTTGGGAGTTGCTTATTAATTGCCCTGTACATTACTTGTGCTGTCTTAAATTTAACTAAACCCATGAACTTTATGGCATGTGACTTTAAAAACATTGCGCTGGTATGGTCTCTATATCCTACATTATTTATTATCCTTATAGCTTTTTTTTGTAATGTGCATATTGGCTGTAGGTTGGTCTTGTAGGTGTTTCCCCAGACCTCTACACAGTAGTTAAGATATGGTAAAAACAGTGACTTGTACAGTAAAAATAATGATAGTCCAAAATGTGTCTTATCTTCCCCAGTATCCCTATACATTTTGCCAACTTGGCCCAGATGTGACTGATGTGAGGTTTCCAGCAGATTTTATTGTGTAGCGTCACCCCCAGAAACTTATTTTCCTGTACTATTTCAATTCTAGTATCATCTATCGTTATCATTACTTCATGATTTATTTTATAATTTCCAAACAGTTATCTTGTACTTCAGCAGATGACCATAGAGCCAGAAAACACTGAGTCTCCTCTTCACTCCAACTGTGCTTTGTTTTGGAATCCATGCTTGCTCTGCTGTTGAGAATGGAAAATGGCGGTCAGTAGTGTTTTAAGGCACTTTCAGCTGGTCAGTTAAACCCGCCCACGGCAGTGGACGTGACCCACGTCATGTGGTTCGCAGCTCTGGCCCAGGAAGGCGTTGGAGCCAGCTGAGCACCAATTTTGACTGCCTGGAGCTAGTGCTTAGGCAGTTGAAAAGCAAAGAACTGATGCCAAGTCAGGCTCTTGCTCCAGTTCAGCACTGTAACCAGCTATTGAAACTATTGAAACCTCATTTTGAAGGAGCTATACTACTCACAGATTTTCATCTAAATTAAATGTGTATAACACATAAAAGTGGTAACACGCTTCCTTCTAGTAAAAAGACACTACCCATTAAGCAAATACCCTGTAACTTTGCTGCATGTGCGTCTTCATGCATCAAAAGGGGGGGTACCAAAGAAATTAATTAGCAAAAAATAATTAGCAATCCTCATAAAAATAGATGATACATAAAAAATATTAATCAATGATCAGTAGTGTACAGAAAAATACAGATGAAACCGCTTGGTAATGAAATCACAACATTCAATAGGAGAAGTTAAAAGTTACATCAATAAATTTTCAGATATTTAAGAAAATATCTGCAGATTATTACAAAAGAGATATCATGTTTGTAAGAAACAAGGTAAACTGATAAGGAAGAATACCATGCAAATTTATGAGAAAAGTTCCAAATGTCTAAGAAAAGTCCAACTTGTGCTGAATTTATGTTTACTGTGAGACTTAATTTAGAATCTACTGCAAAGACAATAAAGATTCTTACTCAGTTACGAGAACAATACTTTAGGGAGCTCAAAGCAAAATGATTCGACCTTCCCTGCATAAACTTAGTCTTTTCAAAACCTTTGCATGGATCTCATTGAACTAATAAGAGTGAAGGTAAAAATGTTTAGAAATTATTTACACACTTTTTTGAATATACAAAGGCTTTCCGCTACACTAATCTAACTATTGCTATGGTGACACTGAAACCCTTAACTGAAATAACATCAAGATTTAAAATAGCTGAAATGATTTACTTAGATAATGGAAATGGAATACACTTTGTAAATCAAATCATGTCACATTTAAGTGCAGTTCTTAAATTATTAGTACCAAACATTTACCTAGGAAACCACTTAGCTTACCATCAACTATCTACAGGATTAGTATAATACACAAATAAGAAAAATAGGGAAATTGTGAATGAGAAACCCTATTATCGAAGCCATTTAACTTAGGTGATGAGGAAGGGTTTCTGGGTGATTATATGCAAAGAATGACAACTGACAGCGATGTCATCCATACTGCCCTTCCCAGGAGGGACCATGTGACGAAGGAACCGTGGGAGGTGCACCCATCTCTTGAGCAAACCAGGGGATCTGGTCATCAAAGGAAACTAGACAAAAACTCCCTGGCAAGGACAGCACAAAGATTATCCTGCTGACCTAAACAGCCGCAGGAAGCAAAGGACGTGGCACTTGGGTGCATCTAATGTTTTATCCCACCTGAAACCCTCAGCAAGAGACTGTTTAATATACTGTATATATATATTGTAAACTTATTTTGAAAAAAAAACAACAACAAGAAATGACTGTTTAACTGTTTCTCTATGCAAGTGTCAGCTGATGACTTGGAGTCCAGTAAAGACCTCTGCTGATAAAGATAACGATAAGATAAGATAAGCCTTTATTAGTCCCACAATGGGGAAATTCCAGGATTGCAACAGCACAGAGATAGCAACACTCAGAGCAACAATCAAGAAGACAAGAAAAAAACAAGAGCAGTGAATATACACATGTACATATAAATATATAAACACACAGTGCGGAGCATTGTAGCTTGATGGAATAAATATATAAATATATAAACACACACAGTGCGGAGCATTGTAGCTAGATGGAATGAACAGCATAACCGTCTACTTAGTTATCCTACATGGTATGATTATGTACCCATACATTTTGTCACCCTCCGAAGCGACCGGTATTGTCCTAGTTGTATACTGGAGGGGACCATTGTGTAAGTCTATTGCATCTTTTGCATTCAATACTATTAGGATAATCATTTTTTTTTTTTTTTTTTTGCTATCTCTGCGAGCAGTCCTGCTTAGGTTATACAGTCTGACAGCCGTAGGTAGGAAGGAACTGCGAAACCTCTCGGTTGCGCACCTAGGGTGATGTAGTCTGCTGCTAAATGAGCTCCTCAGTGCGTTCAGTATGTCCTGCATAAGGTGGGACTCAGACTCCAGCAGAGATGACAGTTTAGCCACCATCCTTCTCTCTCCCATCTCCTTCACTGGGTCAAGGCGTTGCCCCAGGACGGAGCTAGCTTTCTTGGATCAGTTTGTTCAGTCTCTTCCTATCAGCTGCTGTAACGCCACTGCCCCAGCAGACCACTCCAAAAGTGATGGCTGATGCCACCACCGTGTTGTAGAATGTCTTCAGCAGCGCCCCTTGTACACCAAAAGACCTGAGTCTCCTCAGTAGGAACAGCCTGCGCTGTCCCTTCTTGTAGCGTGCATCAGTATTGTGTGACCAGTCTAGTTTATTGTTCAGATGAACACCCAGGTACTTGTAGGATGTCACCATCTCAATGTCCGTTCCCTGTATGTTTACTGGTGCTGTGAGGGGTTGTCCTTGCCTGCGGTAGTCCACCACCAGCTCCTTAGTTTTCCTCGCGTTGATCTGGAGGCAGTTCCGATGGCACCAGTCCATGAAGTCCTGGATAAGTCCTCTGTACTCAGCTTCATCTCCGTTGGAGATGAGGCTGACGATCGCAGAGTCATCAGAGAACTTCTGTAGATGGCAGTGTGTTGTGTTGTGTGAGAAGTCCGCAGTATAAAGAGTGAACAGGAAGGGAGCCAAAACCGTTCCCTGGGGGGCCCCCGTGCTACCAATGATCGTGTCGGACACACAGTCCCGGGTTCTCACAAACTGTGGCCAGTTAGTGAGGTAGTCCAGGATCCATGATGACAGGTGCTGGTCCACCCCTTCGCACAGCAGCTTGTCCTTCAGGATCATCGGTTGGATGGTGTTGAAAGCACTGGAGAAGTCAAAGAACATGATCCTCACCATATTCCCGGGCTTCTCCAGGTGGGACAGAGAACGGTGAAGGAGGAAGATCACCGCATCCTCCACTCCAATGCCATGCTGGTAGGCAAACTGGAGTGGATCCATCGCTGGTCCCACCAGGGGGCGGAGGTGAGCAAGGAGCAGTCTCTCCAGGGTCTTCATCATGTGGAACATCAGGGCCACTGGTCTGTAGCTGTTGAGATCTTTGGGGTGGGAAGTCTTTGGTACAGGTACCACACAAGATGTTTTCCACAACTGTGATACCCTCCCCAGCTTCAGGCTCAGGTTGAAGATGAGCTCCACAATCCCACACAGCTGGTCTGCACAGGACTTGAGGAGCTTTGCGCTGATGCCGCCCGGTCCCGACGCCTTCCTCGCCTTGATCTTCCTCAGCTCCGTCCTCACCTGGGTCTTAGTGAGGGTCAGGTTGGGGGGCTGTTTGTTGGGAGTGGGGGGGTGTTGGTGGAGTGGGGTGTGGGCAGCAGGACTCGATGTCTTCAGAGGCAGCAGTGGTTGTTGTGCAGTCGGGGGGGAAGGCAGTTGGTCAAACCTATTAAAAAACAGGTTCAGATTGTTCGCCCACTCCCTCCCCCCCCCCCCCGTGGCCTAGGGGGAGGTATTCTGGAGCCCAGAGATGGTTTTAAGGTTTCTCCAGACCCCGCCGATGTCACTCTGTTGCAGCTTGTCCTCCATCTTCTTCCTGAAGCTGTCCTTGCCTTCTCTGATCTTCCTCCTCAGCTCCCTCTGTACGGACTTCAGCATCTCCCTGTTCCCCGACCTGAAGATCCTCTTCTTCTCTCTCAGAAGTGTTTTAATCTCAGGGTTGATCCAGGGTTTGTTGTTCGAGCAACACCGTATGGTCTTGGTGGGTACGGTGTTGTCCACACAGAAGCTGATGTAGTCCGTGATGGTGTGAGTGAGGCCATCGATGTCCTCACCATGTGGATCGCAGAGCTGCTCCCAGGCAGTGGTTTCAAAGCAGTCCTTTAGAGCGTCCATTGCCTCCTCAGACCATAACTTCACTGTGTGCATGACCGGAGGTTGTCTGTGCACTAGGGGTTTGTACACCGGCCGGAGATGAACCAAGTTGTGATCCGATCTCCCGAGTGGGGGGAGTGGTGATGAGGTGTACGCCTCCTTAGTGTTTGCGTAGAATAAGTCCAGTATTTTATTGTCTCTGGTGTGGCATGTGACATACTGGGTGAACGTGGGTAGAATGGGAGACAGTGAAACATGGTTGAAATTGCCTGAGATGAGAAGAGCATCTGGGTGTTCTGTCTGCAGCCTGCCAGTTACTGAGTGGATGACGTCACGCGCTGTCCCAGCGTTCGCCGTCGGATTTGCATAAATAACAATGCAGATCACGTGTGATCTGCAATGCAGATCACAATCACAATACATTGCACATCACAATCTGCATTGCAGATCACATGCTGCCTACATATCTCCCTCGGGAGATATGTAGGCCGCATGCTAACAGCTAGCAACTCCATGTCTTTGTTGCAGTGTTGTTGTTTAACTGTGATATGTCCCGGTCTGCACCAGTTGTTATTAACATACATCATCACTCCACCGCCCCTTGCCTTCCCACTGTCTGGTGTTCGGTCTGCCTGTATTGCGTGGAAACCCTCCAGTTCAATGTTAACATCTGTTGCTAGTTCTGTTAGCCACATCACGTAATAGAGAAACAGACTGTTTGTTTATCATGACAAGGGAAGAATACAAGGGAAAGAAAAGTGTGGTTAGTGTTGTTACCTTGTCATCCTCATCATCCTCTAGTAATACTTAACATTGGTTATTAAGTTGTTCCATTACTTATACATTGTAGAGAATTGTTATATTTGCTCCTTAAAAACACTAACAGTTAGGCAAAATATCTTTATTGCTAAAATAATGCAGCTACTACAGGCTGTTTGGTTTCTTAAGAAAGGCTATATACAGAAAATAGATAGATAGATAGATAGATAGATAGATAGATAGATAGATGTACTTTATTGATCCCAAACTGGGAAATTACAGTGGAACAGCAGCATATAACATAACGAACTTCATTTTGAATCACACCTGACACAACACATCACTCCACTGATTAGAAGCATGATGGCACTCCTTACTCTGCGAATGCAAGGTTAATTTCATCAGGGAACTCCTCTTTTTGAAGTGGTGATGTCCCCCTTTCCAGTAGCTTAACACTCTGAGTATGCAACGGCTTACAGTGCGTCTCTCCCCTGTACTGCTACCCTGCTTGACCAACGAAGCGATCAAGTGTTATATCAAGGATCTACATTGACAAATGTCATTGAGTCATTGGGCGTATTCACATTTGGCCAGGACACTGGGCGGATCTGTGTAACCCGTTTTGGCAGCTGACCTTACCCTTATCATGTCGGCAGGGCAGGTGGGCAGGGTGAAGAGAGATGCTTTTCTACCACATGATGCCATTTATGAAGCATGAATGCAATTTCAGATGGAAAGTACAGAAGTGAGGTTTTTTGTTCATTGTTTCTTTGAGTGAGAGTGGAAACAAAATACCTTAGGGATTAAAACACTTAATTGTAGACTACAATTATTTACAAAATTATAACAAAGGATAGAATGGTCCTTGATCTACTAATTACCACCAGCAGGGGTGTAGGCCCTATTATAGGAGATTATTGTTTTACTTCTATCCATGAAAATAAGATAAGATAACATAAGATAAGCCTTTATTAGTCCCACAATGGGGAAATTCCAGGATTGCAACAGCACAGCGATAGCAACACTCAGAGCAACAATCATGAAGACAAAAATGATGCAAATGGTCATATTAATACCTCAGATACTCATAGAAGTTAGTGTTTCTCTTAATGGAGAAGTCTCATCATAAACTTGGTAATGATTTTTATAACTTCAAATTTTTCTTGTGCGAGTCCTTAATATGACGATGAGGATGTTTTTGAAGATTGCAATATAATTTTAGGCTGTTTCATATTATTTTCTATGTTCTTACAGTGGGGTAAAAAAGTATTTAGCCAGCCACCAATTGTGCAAGTTCTCCCACTTAAAAGATGAGAGAGGTCTCCAATTTTCATCATAGGTATACCTCAACTATGAGAGACAAAATTAGAAAAAAAAATCCAGAAAATCACATTGTCTAATTTTTAAAGAATTTATTTGCAAAATATGGTGGAAAATAAGTATTTGGTCAATAACAAAAGTTCATCTCAATACTTTGTTATATACCCTTTGTTGGCAATGACAGAGGTCAAACGTTTTCTGTAAGTCTTCACAAGGTTTTCACACACTGTTGCTGGTATTTTGGCCCATTCCTCCATGCAGATCTCCTCTAGAGCAGTGATGTTTTGGGGCTGTCGCTGGGCAACACAGACTTTCATCTCCCTCCAAAGATTTTCTATGGGGTTGAGATCTGGAGACTGGCTAGGCCACTCCAGGACCTTAAAATGCTTCTTACGAAGCCACTCCTTCGTTGCCCGGGCGGTGTGTTTGGGATCATTGTCCTGCTGAAAGACCCAGCCACATTTCATCTTCAGTGCCCTTGCTGATGGAAGGAGGTTTTCAGTCAAAATCTCACGATACATGGCCCCATTCATTCTTTCCTTTACATCAGTCCTTCTCAAATAGTGGGGCGATGCCAGGGGGGGCGCGTATGACCCCGGGGAACAGGCTTTGCTTTTGCCGTGTAAAGTGTAATTGCACATCCACGGCAGCAGGTGGTGCAGTGGCGCTCTCATTGTCAAAGTCTGTGCGGGAGTTTAAAACTTTTTAAATTGCTGTCAACAAACCCCTCGAGAGACACCATGGAGAAATATTTAACAGTAACGAAAAGAAAGGCGGAGAGCGACACAGGTAAAGAGACAAATGAAAGTCTCCCAAATTCTAAGACGAGGAAATATGATGAAGCTTATCTAGCGCTTGGCTTCACTCTGACTACGGTGGGAGACGAGGAAAGACCGGTGTGTTTACTGTGTCTGAAAATGTTTGCAGCGGACAGCATGAAGCCAAATAAATTAAGACGTCACCTACAGACATTACATCCTCAACACATTGATAAGCCGCTTGATTTTTTTCAGCGAAAACGTGCGGAGTACCGCCAACAATCATCCGGCTTTGTGAACGCTACATCAGTAAACCAGCGAGCACTTTTAGCATCATTTAAAGTGGCGTACCAAATTGCGTAGTGCAAAAAACCCCACACAATTGTTAAATATATTGGTGCTCCTGTGTTAATGTTCCAGATCAATTTACATTTAATATTATTTATTGATTGAATTATTTTTTCTCAGCATCAAATGGTTCAGTTGGTCAAAAATGTTTCTAGTTTAAATAAGGATTGACATATTTTTTATTTCAGGCACTTTGATGCACTTTAAGTTTTTTTTTTCTGTTTTAGACTATAACAGGGTTTCTGTGTGGCATAATAAAGTTAATATTTGTTGAAAGTTGATTTATATTGCTTTTTTCTTTTGTTAATGTTAAAAAGGATACAATTTTAGGTATACTTCTACAATTTTTATAGATAATGATCTTATTTATAGTCACCGCGGCGAGTGGGGGGGGGGGGCGCAAAATATTTTCTCTTTCCTAGGGGGGCCTTTGCAAAAAATAATTGAGAAGCACTGCTTTACATGGATCAGTCGTCCTGGTCCCTTTGCAGAAAAACAGCCCCAGAGAATGATGTTTCCACCACCATGCTTCACAGTAGGTATGGTGTTCTTTGGATGCAACTCAGCATTCTCTTTCCTCCAAACAAGACAAGTTGAGTTTTTACCGAAAAGTTCTATTTTGGTTTCATCTGACCATATGACATTCTCCCAATCCTCTTCTGGATCATCCAAATGCTCTCTAGCAAACTTCAGATGGGCCTGGACATGTACTGGTTTAAGCAGGGGGACACGTCTGGCACTGCAGGATTTGAGTCCCTGGCGGCGTAGTGTGTTACTGATGGTAGCCTTTGTTACTTTGGTCCCAGCTCTCTGCAGGTCATTCACTAGGTCCCCCCATGTGGTTCTGGGATTTTTGTTCACTGTTCTCGTGATCATTTTGACCCCACGGGGTGAGATCTTGCGTGGAGCCCCAGATCGAGGGAGATTATCAGTGGTCTTGTATGTCTTCCATTTTCTAATGATTGGTCCCACAGTTGATTTCTTCACACCAAGCTGCTTACCTATTGCAGATTCAGTCTTCCCAGCCTGGTGCAGGTCTACAATTTTGTTTCTGGTGTCCTTTGACAGCTCTTTGGTCTTGGCCGTAGTGGAGTTTGGAGTCTGACTGTTTGAGGTTGTGGACAGGTGTCTTTTATACTGATAATGAGTTCAAACAGGTGCCATTAATACAGGTAACGAGTGGAGGACAGAGGAGCCTTTTAAAGAAGAAGTTACAGGTCTGTGAGAGCCAGAAATCTTGCTTGTTTGTAGGTGACCAAATACTTATTTTCCATCATAATTTGCAAATAAATTCTTTAAAAATCAGACAATTTGATTTTCAGGATTTTTTTTTCCTCATTTTGTCTCTCATAGTTGAGGTATACCTATGATGAAAATTGGAGACCTCTCTTATCTTTTAAGTGGGAGAACTTGCACAATTGATGGCTGACTAAATAATTTTTTACCCCACTGTATTTGATACAGTCTAAAATTAATTTTAATCACTGCACATGTTCACTATTAGTGACATATTCTATACACGTTTTGAACTTGCAAAGACACATAACAGCATGTAAATTCTTTCACATATCCTTATATTAATTCATTCACTTTATTTTTCTACCACTTGTGTTATTTTTCTTTTAATCCTGATGCTTTATTAAGCATCAAGGGGGAATATGATAGAAAAATTCCATATTATCTACATTATTATTGATATTAATAATGTATTATTATATTTGAGAAGTATCATACCTTTCATATGCCATATAGGATAAGTTCATATATTCTTGGTATGTTTCTGTGGGCAATTATTGGCCTTCAGAGAATTCAGTACAGGATCAGTACATGCGTTAAGGAATGATCTAAGCTACTCTCAATCTCTTTGACATGACCTGTTTCGGTTCACAGGAATGCATAAGAACTCCTCAGCCTGTATAGATCAGTTCTATAGATTAGGTATATAGACATTCTGTTAGTTTTATGGACCTCATGTGCATGTCTCCAGAGTGTCTATGATGTTTCCCCGGATAAGCTTTGATTATCAGGACTGTCCCGTTCTGTCCCTTCCCTTATCCTCATCCTCCCTCTCCTTTCTCCTACCTATATATATCAGACCTAAAGAAATGAATCCTTTAGAGACTGTAGGTGTGTCTGAATGCCATGCTTTGTAATCTCTCCCCCAAGTGGCCATTGAGGTGACACCTTATATATTTTTGTAATAAATGTACATAAATCCAACTTTCCGACTGATTTTTTGACTTAGAATAATTTAAACTCAAAATTATTCTGACATCATCTAATACACATCAGTCAATACATATCATTAGCATGACATCAGCTGGCACCCGGATGTCCTTTCTATCCTCGGGGGGGCGCAATACATACAGTCGAGTCCGATTGCCCCCCGGGGCCTTTGTCCATATGACTATTGTCCTGCCCTTCCTCCTGCCCTTATGGGTGTGAGATAATGTCTGTCTGCAGCGTGCTGGGTCACCACAATGTCAACATTTTTCTCATTAAGCATATTCCTGATGGAGCGATTGACCTGATATTTTCACCAGATATCAGTAACGACCCAAATAATCCATACATTTAAAGAAATCAAGGTGACTCTGTTCACAAAACAAGTTACATTTAATAAAGTGGAATGACAACTATTGAAAACATGAAGAAAAAGAGTTGCAAAAAGGCATAGACGACGACTGTGGCACAGGTGTAATGTGACTGACTACTGTTCGGAGGGTCATGGGTTCGATTCCCACTCTGTCTGCAGTCTGTATTTCGAAGTGTCCTTGAGCAAGACACTGAACCCCCGTTGTTCCGGGTGGCCAGACTAGCGCCTGTGTGTGTATGGCAGCTCTGCCGCCGTGAATGTGTGGGTGGATAGTAGGATCTGTAAAGCGCTTTGGTCATCCAGAGATGAGAAAAAGCGCTATATAAGTGAACACCATTTACCATAGAAGACCAAGAAACCAGCTGAAATATATCAGAATTTAGGAAGTCATCTCATCCCCCATCAGTGCAAATTAATTTCAGCTAGTTAAGTCCTGACTGATAGCCTTTAAAAATGTCTGTGAATATCAGATTATCACACCACAAAGAACTCATGATGGGTAGACGCAAAGAGCTCTCTCTAGACCTTCACAACCTGATTGTTGCAAAACATAATGATGGCATTGGTTACAGGCACATTTCTAAACTGCTGAATGTTCCAGTGAGCACTGTTAGAGCCATTAATCAGAAGTGGAAAGAACATCATTTTACCATAAACCAGCAACGACCAGGAGCTCCTCGCAATATTTCTGATAGAAGAGTTAAAAAAAATTATCAGACGAGTTATCCAAGAGCCAAAGACCACTCATGGAGAGCTCCAGAACCATCTGGAGTTAGCAGGTTCTGCTGTTTCAGAGAAAACAATAAGTAATGCACTCAATCAACATGGGCTTTATGCCAACTCACCTCGCAATACTCCATTGCTGAACAAAAAGCATGTTGAAGCTTGTTTAAAGTTTGCTGCACAATATTTGGGCAAGCCAGTAAAATACTGGGAGAATATAATCTGGTCAGATGAGACCAAAATTGAACTTTTTGGATGCCACAACACACGGCATGGAGGAGAAATGGCACTGCACATCAGCCCCAAAACACCATACCAACAGTGAAGTTTGGAGGTGGGAGCATCATGATGTGGGGGTGTTTTTCCGCACATGGTACAGGCAGGCTTCATATAATTGAAGGAGAGATGAATGAACAAATGTACAGAGACATCCTCGATAAGAACCTGTTGCATCTGCCAAGATGCTGAAGATGAAACGAGGGTGGACATTTCAGCAAGACAATGATCTCAAACACACAGCCAAGGAAACTCTCATCTGGCTCCAGAGAAGGAAAATAAAGCTGGCCCAGTCAGTCACCTGACCTGAATCCAATTGAAAATCTCTGGATCGAACTGAAGATCAGAGTTTACAGAAGACACCCACGGAACCTTCAAGATTTGAAGACAGTTTGTGTGGGAAAAAATGGGCTAAAATCACTCCTGAGCAATGCCTGCTCCTAGTTTCTCCATACAGGAGATGCCTTAAAGCTGTTATTACCAACAAAGGCTTTTCTACTAAATATTAAATGAATTTCACCAAGCGTGTTCAATACTTATTCCCTGTGTTATTCCATTTTATTAAATATAACTTGTTTTGTGAACACAGTTGCCTTGATTTTTCATATGTATGGATTACTTGGGTGGTTACTGATATCAGGTGAAAATCTCATGGCAATGGCTCCATTAGAAATATGTTTGATGAGAAAAATGTTGACATGTTCAATACTTATTTTCCCCGCTGTATTTACCTCCTTGGGAAACCCCCATTATTATTTAAAGCAAGCTCTTCTGTTGGGTTTGGGAGAAGTTATACTGTCTTTTTTATGGTCTTTTTATTTTATAGTTTTTTTTCCTGTTTGCTACAGACAGTGTAAAATTGACTGTACATTCTCTGGAGGTCTGTATTACATCGTAACAAAGACCAGTTGCAATAATACATCCTATATTTTTTGTTCTACAAGATTCATGATTCCCTTTTTTCATTCTCCACATAAACAAAATTGTTTCACGCACCCACGCTTCAGTAGTTTAGTACATTGTAAAGTAAAATAATATAAAATAAAATAAAATAATAAGTAAAATAAGTTGATAAATAAGAACACCAATACATAAACTAAAAATACACAAAGGTAGAACAAAATCAATAGTTTGTTTTTTTTATGATTATTTTCAGAGGAATAGTTTCATTTGTGCAGCTCACATTCTCTGGTTAAACAGTCTGACTACTGTGTGAAAGGAGCAGAGTAGTCCTTGATGTGTATCTTCTGTGTCTTTTCCCAGACTGCATCTCTTTCATAAGGAGAGGAAATGTTTGGTTGAATTACCACTCTGAAATATATTTCTGTATTTATTCTTCATTTGGTCCCATGTGTACCTGACACCACTGTAGCTACAGCTGTAGAAGGAAAGCAGAAAGTCATGCATGTGCCATAGGAATATTATACATCAGTAGTAGATACTGATAAAATAGGAGAAAAATACAAATTATTAAATATTTGATCAATAACAAAAGCAGCCTAGACAGTAATATTTGAACTGATTACTGAACACTGTTGGCTGTTTTTCCTGCCACAGGACTTTCCTGCCTTTGGCTACTGCAACTGTATTGCTTTTGACGTGTATTACATGCCAGCAGCTACTCTTTATAGAGAGCCTTATGCCACCTCTACTTCCACATATGGTACCTTTGGAAAAAATCTCTATAGAAATGAATGGCAAGAGAGAAAATATCTTTTGATCCAGATCGAATTTTGCCAGGAGTTACACATATGATGTTTGCCAATTGAAAAGATAATTTTATGGATGATGTTGTAGGTTATCTTCTAACTCTTAAAAAGTACAAGGTTGTGAAAATATACAAATTGAAAATCTACAAACACAAACTTACATAAATTACGTCATCGTTTTTGAAGTGTGCCCAGAGAGAAATAAGTAACAGTCATCTGGATCAGCTGCCACTCTCACAATACAATGCATTTGTGTTGTTTTTCTCCTATTTGGATGCTTTTTTCATCTGTCAGGAAACAGGAGATGAGCTTTGAGAGGGGAACCACCATAAATGTGTTTGGTGACATGTACAGTCCCAGGCAACAAAATGAAGTCCACTAAGCGGTTTCAAAAAAACTAAATATTACTCTTTTATTATATGACAGTTGACAACTTTAATAATGTGGAGAATTATTTTTTAAATTGACAAACATCATACATGTAAAAGTTGATCGGGATCGACAGATAATTTCTCTCTTAACATTCACTTCAATGGAGATTTTTTCAGAAGTAAGGTCACATATGTGGAAGTTGAGGAGGTGTGACTAAGGGCGCATTCAGATGGCCACTGTTGTCCGGACCAACAGTGGATTCTGTGGATAGTTTGGTTCGTTTGGTGCCATCTGAACGTGCGTTGGAAATCTGGTGGGCACCAAACAAGTGAACTCTGGTCCCCCTGAAAACAGGGGTCTCGGTTCTCTGGCAAGTGAAGTCCGGTGCGCTCCGCTTGCAGTGTGAATCCAAACGGAGTATCCGGTGGACCAAAGGGTGGAAGTGCCCCTCGGTGTTTGTGTAACCATAGCAACATGTAGTCTGAGAAGAGGAAGTGGTGTTTACCTCATTGGGTAGAAAATAACAATAAAGACAACCACTAGAATCCGAGAAATCCTTTTACTGGAGAAAGCCGAGGAGAAAAGTTAAAAAATGTTTCATTTGTGGCGGAAAAAACAACCCGGCTGAAGGGAACAGATTTACGTTTTCGGTCCTGGCCAATCGATGAGCCGGATTTTTCCTCTTTGCCAAAATTTTTTTCTTCCTGGTCAGTGGTGGTTTCGTCTACAGCGCCCCAAATGAGCAGTTGTTGTAACTGCATGATGTTGTCCAGGCAGTTTGGTCCGCTGCAGTGTGAATGCAAACCAAACCAAACGAAGGTGTGAAAATTCTCGGCATTCCCCGCCCAGTCGAAGCGAGACCCCCGGACTATCCTGGTCTGAATGTAGCCTTAGGCTCTGCAAGGTAAGTATTTACTATGATGCTTTGTTATTCAGTGGTGAAGTACTCATATTTACTATAGGAGGGCCTTTCCATCATCCCTATTGGTCATCTGCTGAAATCATCACCCTTTTTATGTGAACATGCTCAAAACCAGACTGAACTAGAAAAGCACTCAGAAAGCACATACTTCTGCCAAGGCTCCTTACGGCCCTCATGGATCACCTCCAAAATGTAATGGGTTTGTGTGTAGGCCACTAGCCAGTTCTGGTGAAAATTGGATCAAGGTCTATCCAGTAGTTTTGGAACATTCTTGCGAACACACTGTGAGAAGATAAGAGCCTTGGCGGAGGTATGCATTCTCATATCATCACCAAAATGTTATGGGTTCCTCGCTAGGCCAAGGATCACCTCTGGTGAAAATTTCATCCAAATCCATCCAGTAGTTTTTTGTGTAATCCCGCTGCACAAATACAATGTCCTTGGTGGAGGTATGCACTCTCAGATCATCACCAAAATTTAATGGGTTCATCCTTGGCCCAAGGGCTACCTCTGGTGAAATTTTCACCAAAATTCATCCAGTGGTTTTTGCGTAATCCTGCGGACAACAAACAAACAGACAGGCAAACCACCCCAATTACATTACCTCCTTGGCGGAGGTGATAAACCAGGGTCCACTTACCCAATTAATAACCACATTCACAAGAAAGATTACCTTTATCCAGACTGTCTGGTTTAGTGAAGCCAGATAACTGAAATGTACACTGGTTATGTTGAACCTGCTCATATTACAGAGCCTAGGTCAGTGCTTACCTGTTGTATGTACTCTCTTTTTGGAACTTACCCATGCTCCTTCTCAAACTGCAAGACAGATGAACCTGCCAGAACTCGCTTCTTGCCAGATATCAAACTGGGTGAGAGACATATTGCTAATCACACAGGAACTATTGAGGTGTTGATGTCTGAAGTGTTTGGAAGCAATTAAATATTCAAGGTGAATCAAAGCACTGCAATGCTTAGGAAAATGCTGAATCTAAAAAAAAAAAAAAGAGTGGTAAAAAATTAAGTGTTTGATCTTAGTTTGTCAAGCATATTCTTCTAATGCTGCTCGGCGATGCTCTGTTTTTTTCCTTAAAGTGGAGCATCATCACAGTTGTAGTTCTTTCATTCCTTTTATTTGTGACTAGTAAAGTTTTTTAAACACCAAATTAATGTACTGCAAATGAACAATCTGATATTAGTAACTGTTTTAGGGTGTTGTAAATATCTGCTTTCTAGAACTTCAAAGTGAAACACTAAATGAAACCAACCCATCTTATTTATGTTTGTTCGCTTTTTTCAGCTGCATTTCAAACCATGCTGCAACAACTATAGGTATACAGTACACTCGGTGTGAAGCTGATACGTGTGACACCCTGCTTTTCTGTCCCATATCACATTATGTGGAATGACAGTACTGGGGTTCACTGTAGTTTTATTTGGTTGCAAAAATCATAAATAATAGCACAAGGAGGCTTTATGACATGATAAAGAGATACGCTGTATGTTTCTGCTTCACCCGTGTGTCTGAAATGAGTATTGATTTGTGTTGTCATTATGTCAGCATGACATTACTTTGGCAGCACAATCTCAGATGCTCAGCAAACACTGCTCCATCATACATGTGTGTTTGTGTTTTCTCTGTAGGGGAGAATTCCCTCCATCTGCTGTTTGGGCACCATGGATTTGTTTTTCCCTGACTTCGCACTTTTTTATTAAACTCTCTCTCTCTCTCTCTCTCTCTCTCTCTCTCTCTCTCTCACACACACACACACACACACACACACACACACACACACACACACACACACACACACACACACACACACACACACACACAAACACACATACCCTCTTCTAAGTATTCCAAGTGTTGTTATCTCGTAGCAGCCTTTTCCATCACCTCCAATGTTTCTTCATAATCTGGTTTGGCCAAAGCTCCCCCTGCTCTCTTTCCTTCTCTCTCTTACACTCTCTCTCATCATTCACACAGATGCAGACACAAGCTCACACACACACACACGCGCACACACACACGCACACACACGCGCACACATAGGTGATGTCACCAGCATTCAAAGCAGAAATCAGATTGCAGGTGGGCAAGTTTTAGCAATGTCTCCACAAAGGTTACTAACTCTATTAAGGCACTCTCTAGGTCTCTTCCTCCTTTTCTTTTGGTCTTCGTGTACCTTTGCTCCTCCACTCACGTTTGCCAACCAACTGATCTTCTGCAACAAGCCCCATTTCCTCCATGTATGCATTATCTTACAGAGAGGATTACATTCCTGGCAACTTTCCTGCTTGAAGCTGAAATGCTGCCTGAGGTTAATTCAAAACTGAGACCTTTCTTTAAATCGAGCTGTTTGGCTATTGGCTCTGCTTCTTGTTGAGTCATCATTTTAAAATATCATTCACAGACTGCATTTTTTTTAATATATTAAAACTCAAAACATTAGAAATTTGAGCTCTGGTTATTAACTGTGTGCATGGGTGAACAAAAAAATAGACACGCAAAAATATAGTCAAACAACACAAATTTACTCTCTTTTACTTTTTCCTATTCATCACACAGTCCTCTTTCCTTTTACATCTTGGGTGGACTCAGTTCAAGGACACCATTTGATACTAATTTACAGTTTTCCTCAGTTGTTTAGGGCCTAAATATCTTTAAAAATAACCCTGAAATCCATATATCAAAGTCTTCTTCTTCTTCTTCTTCTTCTTCTTCTTCTTCTTCTTCTTCTTCTTCTTCTTCTTCTTCTTCTTCTTCTTCTTCTTCTTCTTTCGGCTTCTCCCTTTAGGGGCCACCACAGCGGATCATCTGCCTCCATCTCACCCTATCTCTTCATCTTCCTCTGTAACACCAACCCTCTCCATGTTCTCCTTTGCTGCATCCATGAATCTTCTCTGTGGTCTTCCTCTTTTCCTCCTGCCTGGCAGCTCCATCTTCAACATCCTTTGTCCAGTATATCCACTATCCCTCCTCTGCACAAGTCCAAACCATCTCAGCCTTGCCTCTCTTACTTTGTCTCAAAGCCGCTCAACCTGATCTGTCCATCTGATATAGTCATTTCTAATCTCGTCCCTCCTAGTGACTCCCAATGAGAATCTTAGCATCTTCAACTCATCTACCTTCACTACCTCGACTCCTTGCATCTTCACCGTTACATCTGCCTGCCTCTCATTCACACTCATGTATTCTGTCTTGCTTCTACTTACTTTCATTCCTCTTGTCTCCAGAGCATACCTCACCTCTCTAGGTTCTCTTCCACCTCCTCACTACTCTCAGTACAGATCACAATGCTGTCTGCAAACATCAAGGTCCACGGAGACTCCTTGCCTGACCTCATTTGTCAGCCTGTCCATCACCATGGCAAACAAGAAGGGGCTCAGAGCCGACCCCTGATGTAACCCCACCCCCACCTTGAATTCATCTGGCACTCCTACACCACACCTCACCACCATCTCACTTTCGTCATACATGTCCTGTACCACCCTCACATACTTCTCTGCCACTCCTGACTTTCTTATGCAGTACCACACTTCCTTTCTTGGCACCCTATCATATGGTTTCTCTAGATCCACAAAGACGCAGTGCAACTTCTTCTGACCTTCTCTATACTTCTCCATCAACACTCTTGGAGGAAACTGCATCTGTAGTGCTCTTTCTTGGCATGAAACCATACTGCTACTCACTAATTGTCACCTTTCCTCTTAACCTGGCTTCAACAATACCCCATATCCCATATCTTCATAGTGTGTCTGATCAACTTTATGCCTCTGTAGTCACTACAGCCCTGAACATCACCTTTGTTCAAAGTCAAAGTTTACTTTATTATCAATTCTGACACATGTTCGACATAAACAGACAATTGAAACTGCGTTACTCTCAGATCCTTGGTGGATACAAATAACAAGTAACAGAATAAAACAACTAAAACATTCTTGTAATGTTCTTGAAAATTGGTACCACAACATTTCTTCTTCCCTCTTGAGGCATTCTCTCTCTCTCTAAGATTGTGTTAAACAATCGGATTAAAAAGTCCACTGCCATCTCTCGTAAACATCTCCATACCTCCACAGGTATGTCATCTGAATGAATCGCCTTTCCATTCTTCATCCTCTTCAACGCTGCCCACACTTCCACCTTGCTAATCGTTGGGACTTCCTTGCTCACCATCTTTCCTTCATTCATCCTACTCTTGCTCTCATTTTCTTTATTCATCAGCTTCTCAAAGTACTCCTTCCACCTTCTCAACTCACTCTTGTCATTCGTTAGTACATTGCCATTTCAGTACTGAGTCAAACAAACTTGCTGTACATCTTTTCCAGCGCAATGTCTTTATCTATCCAATTTTTACAACTCCTTTTCTCTTTCCTCAGTGTCCAGCCTCTTGTGCAACTCACTACAGTATATGCCTTCTCCTTTGTCTTTGCCACCTCTCTCTTTGCCATGCACCGAGAATCCAAATACTCCTGTCTACTTTCTTCATCTCACTGACTAGCCCATTTTTTTCTTTGCTAACCTCTTCTTTTGAATACTTTTCTGTATCTCCTCATTCCTCCACCAAGTCTCCTTGTCTTCCTTCCTCTGTCCACTGGATACACCACATACCTTTCTACCCTTTCCCCTCAATACTTTTGCTGTACTTTTCCAGTCATCTTATAATTCTTCCCTAGACCACCCCAGAGCCTGTATCAACTCCTTCATGAAGTTCGTGCAACCTTCTTCCTTCTGTAACTTCCCCCACTTAATCTTTGGGTCTGCCTTCACTTTCTCCCTCTTTTTGCTTTCCAAAGCCATCCTACAGACTACCATCTGATGTTGTCTAGCTACATTCTCCCCTGCCACCACCTTGCAGTCTCCTGTCTCTTCAGATTTCTCCTTCTGCATAAGAAGAAGAAGAACTTTCCTCCACTCTTGTAAGTCACCCTATGTTCCTCTCTCTTCTTAAAATATGTGTTCACCACAGTCATTTCCATCCTTTTAGCAAAATCCACAACCATCTGTCCTTCCACATTTCTCTCCTTAAGACCATACCTATCCAGGACCTCCTCATCACCTCTGTTCCCTTCACCTACTGTCATGAATGGCCCCTCCGGGACAGAAAGACAGGTCCATGTGCTGAACTGTAGTTGTGACATTTATTCAACAAAAAGACGAACAGGAATCCAAACAGTGCATGGTGAACAAAAATGCAAATAAAGGCAACTTACAAGGAAAAGTGCCCCAGAGCCGACATCGGTCTGTGAACACTGGAGGAAGAAGAATAAGTAATTCAGTTTGCATTCATCTAAGACTGCCGCAATAAGAGAATGAGCTGGCAGCCTTTAAATAGCAGGTGAAGTACAGATAAATGAGTAGCAGGTGTGTGAGCAGCAGGTGTGGGCTGACTGAGCAAGCAGGTGACCTAATTAGACAACCACTCACAGCTGGGAAATGGGTATCAGACTGTGAGGGGATGGTGGGTGTGTCTGGGAGAGGAGGAAGGAGGCTCATGTCACAAAACCAAAAATAACAAAACTGACAAGAAAATAATAACAGACATAAAATACTCAAAAATACATAGGGAGTCTGAGCTTTAGGCTCAGACTCATGACACCTACATGTCTATTAAAGTCTGCTCCAGTCACCACTCTCCCCCCCCCCCGGGAACACTCTCTAACACTTCATCCAATTTACTCCAGAATTCCTCTTTCTCTTCTACCTGACATCCAACTTGTGGGGCATACGCACTGACAACATTCAACATCACACCTTTGACTTCCAGCTTCAAACTCATGATCCTATTGTGACTCCCTCTTACCTCCTGAACACTTTCACATACTCTTCCTTCAAGATTACTCCTACTCCATTTTTCTTCCCATGTACACCTTGGTCTAAGAGTTTAAATCCCCCTCCAATGCTCCTAGCCTTGCTTCCCTTCCATCTGGTTTCTTGAACATACAGTATACAGTATCTACCTTTCTTCTGTCCATCATATCAACCAACTCTCTGCCTTTGCCATTCGTAGTCCCTACATTTAAAATCCCTACTCTCACCTCCACACGTCTACCTTTCTTTTTCTCTCTCTCCCTCTTAACTCACCATCCCCCTCTTCTCCTCCTCTATTTTCGACCAACAATTCCACCAGCACCCTGTCAGTTACCTGCACTGGTGGCAGTCATTGTTAACGCGGGCCTAGGCTGATCTGGTTTGAAAGTCTCATTCGTCATGATCCACATGTTTGATTTGGCAAAGATTTTATGCCAGATGTACCTCCTGACATAACCCTCCCCATTTTCCCAGGCTTGGGACTGGCACTAGGAGTACACTGGCTTGTGCACCCCCTTGAAATCCATCTTTCAAAGTATTACTGTAAAATACCCCAATTACCCACTTTTTCACATTAACACAGCTTCCAGAAATGTTGGTTAAATGTCTGTGACATGCTTTGATCAAAACAACTAAGAGTTTATTTGTTGCTTTACCATTTTACACACGAGGAAGGGGTTGTTTTTATAGAATCTTCTCTTAGTGCTAAAAAGCCTCCGTTCACCCCACCCTCCCTCTTTCATCATCTCTTTCATTTCATTTCTGCTTTGATGGTCATTTTTTGCTTTTAGCATAGGTTGAAATATACAAATAGTATACTAACAAATATTGGCTGAATGTTAGAATTCAAAAGCCCAAATAAAGCATTATCAGACACAGTGCTGTCTGGTTTGATTGGCTGGCAGCACATGACTGGTCTCTGCGGTGTAATAAGCACAAAAAGAACCACAAATGAAGTAATGGCTCTGGTTTTCTTCTTCTTTTGGCGGCTCCCTTTGCTTTTTGCGTTTCTTATTTCATACAAGGATGAAAAGATGTTTTTACCTTTACATGTTTCGACTGGCATCTGCAGTGTTCCTCAGAAAGGAAGACTTTTCATCCTTGTCTGAATTATGAAAAGCAAAAAAAACCTAATGACTGAAAAGGAAGACAAAATGAACCTACTTGGACTGCTGGCTGTTCGGGGTTGCCACAGTGAATCATCTGCCTCCATCTCTCGGTATGGAAGTCTCATTTGTGAGGATCTGCATATTTGATTTGGCAGAGATTTTCAATTCAGTTCAATTGAACTTTATAGTGCCATTTCACAGCAACAGTCGTGTCGTAGCACTTTCAAACTGTAGGGCAAAGACCCCACAACTGCAGAAAGACCCCGACAATCAGGCGATCCCCTGTGAGCAGGCACTTGGTGACGGTGGAGAAGGGAAAAATTCCTTGAGCAGGAAGAAACCTCCAGCAGAACCAAGCTCAGGGAGGGGCAGTAATGTGGTGTGACTGGATGGGGGGCGGGGAGTGAAGGGATAGAGAAGAAGAGGAAGAAAAGAACAGACATGTAGAGAACAAACAACATGACAGGCACTCAGTCTATGGGAGAGAGCAATCAGTTAATGACCAGCAAAAATATCACAGAGTGAAGAAAGAAGTGAAAGCCCAGTGCATTGTGGGAGGTCCTTGGGCTGTCTAAACCTATAGCAGCATAACTAAGGGAAGGTTCAGGGTCAACTGATCCAACCAGAAAAAGTACAGTTTTAACCCTATTTTTAAAAATACAGAGATCAAGTCTGTCTCCTGAATCCAGATTGGCGGCTGGTTCCAAAGGAGAGGAGCCTGATAACTGGAGGCTCTGCCTCCCATTGTACTTTTAAAGATTCTAGATATTATATTATCCTGCATTTTGGGAGTGCAGTGCTCTGTTAGGATGATAAGGTACTATCAGATCTTTAAATAACAAGGGGTCTGATCATTTGGAGGAGGGGTCACCAACTAAAACTGCAAAAGGTCCGATAAGTCTGTCCTCCTCCCTGGCCGAGGTTTGAACTAGGTGTGAGAATCTTTAGGCACCTCATGATTCGATTATCATTCAGAACTCTGATTTAATTCTAAAACCATTCTCAATGTATCTTGACGCATTTTTTTCTATTCAAGATTTTTCCCTCTCACTGTGTGACAACTTGGCCCTTTTAAAGCGAAGTCTTTGCAATGATCCATGAATTTACTTCCAACATTCATTCATTCATTCATCTTCTTCCACTTAATCCTTTTCGGGTCGCGGGGGGGCTGGAGCCTATCCCAGCATCTTTGGGCGAGAGGCAGAGTACACCCTGGACAGATCGCCAGTCCATCGCAGGGCCAACACAGAGAGACAGACAACCATTCACTCTCACAGTCATACCTAAGGACAATTTAGAATCCCCAGTTTGATGCCAATTAACCTAACTTGCATGTTTTTGGCATGTGGGAGGAAACCGGAGAAATCCCGGAGTAAACCCACGCAGACACGGGGAGAACATGCAAACTCCACACACTTCCAACATCTTTTATTAAAACAAATGGAAGAAAAATCTGGCACATGGACAAATTTATCTCAAAGTGTGCTTTTAAAAGCTGCCATCATTTCATGGACATTCTTTCAGAAGACCACAACTGTCTACAGAAAGGCCAGTATTGTTTCACTTGCTTTCACACATTTTTTTATTAAGCTCATGTTTTAGCTGCTTTTAGCTCTATATTAATTTTAAAACAAAAAAAAATAAAATGAATTATTTGGTCAATTTCAAACAAAACATAATATAAAATTTTATAATACAGGAGAACACACAATGTGTTTGTTGAGTCCAAATAAATATGTCTAAAATTTTAAATCTACAACTAAAATCCTAAAAATGTTTTACAGGAGAACACAAACTAAATTGTATTGGATTTGATAAAAGATTAATATCTAAAAAACAAAATTAAAAAAGGTCCACCTCTATACAGTATTTTCTGTCATGATCAGGCGAGTGTGCCTCCCCCCTCCCTTCCTGTTTCTGTTTTCCTGGCTCCGGAGCTCATCAGCACACCTGCGGGATCACGCACCTGTTGCCTCCTGATTCACCAGCGTATTTAAGGCCAGAGTGTGAAGAGCTCTCCGCTGGATCGTTGGGTTTGTGCCGCCTCTCAACAACAGACTACATTGTTTGGCAGGTTTATTATTTCCCCGGTTGTCTTACCTTTTGTCCTCTCCTCCCCTCTCAGGTTTGCTTTTGCCTCCAGTGGTGCGTCTCTGGAGCTGTGTGGTGCACGCTCACCTGAACCATCCATCCTCAAGACAACGGCTTCTCCACCCAGGTTCCCCAGTCATTCCTCTTCCTTCCCTGCGGTCTCCAGCTTCCCTTCACCTTTCCCCTGCTGGAGTTCACTGCCGGGCTCTCTGCTGATATTGGAAGATCCATTTTCTCAGTTGTCATTTCCCAGTGAGCCATACTCAGTATTAATCATTCCTCTCCTATCTTTTCTCATAGGCTGCGTGTGGCTCCAGCGTGCAACAGTTTTTCTTTGTGTTTGTTTTGGTTGTGGGTTTTCATTAATTGTGGTGTGTGTGTATATATTCTTTAAGTTTACGTGTTTGTATAGGGTTTTGGGTTTTCATTAAAGTGGTGTTAACTTTTCATCTGAGTCTGAGTGTTCTCCTGAAGTGGTTTGCCCAGCACTTAAGCCTCCTCAAAAACATTAAATCATGACATAACGATCCAGCCAGGATCAAGGCTTAATGGGTTCTGCCTCAGGGGAACAGTCAGCGCTCTTGCGTTTGGATGCCACAGAGTGCCGGGTCATGTTTTTGTCTGAGCAGCTCCAAACTATTACCAAACAATTGGTCATGGTTACGGAGCATTTGTGTCAGCTTCCTGGTGCGGCTTCCCCCCCTCCCGCACCTGCTGCCCCGGCAGCTCCTATTATCCGCAGGACCACTTCTGTTCCCGTGCCTGCCCCCTATGGGGGGGGGGGAAGTGGGGGGATGTAAAGGGTTCCTGTTACACTGTTGGATGTATTTCCAGCAGGTGGAGGAGGAGTATAGGGATGATTCATCTAAGATTCAGTTCCTGAACCTGTTACTCTGCAACCGGGCGCTCAAGTGGGCTGTCCGTCGTGAGTTCTCCGGAGGGGGCCCAGTACACTTTTGAACGGTTTGTTCAGGAATTCACCGGGGCATTTGATCACACGGAGTGCGAGGGAAATATTGCTAGCCAGTTGCTGGCACTCTGACAGGGGAGACGGTCAGTTGCCGACTACTCAGTTGAGTTTCGGGTCACCATGGCAGACTCCAAGTGGAATGACGCTGCGCTACGTAGCGTCTTCCTCTGGAGTTTGAATGCCAACCTCCGCGACGAACTGGTTATTCGGGTGAACCCCTCCTCTTTGGATGAGCTGATCACACAGGCAGTGACCCTAGATAACCGGTTCCAGGAGCGCACTAGGGAGCAGAGGACTGCTGCTTCCTCGCTTGCTCCGCAGCCGGTCCCCCCGCCCCTTCACGCAGCATCCACGGTGCCGCTTTTGGAACCGATGGTCCTGGAAAGGACTCATCTGACTCCAGAGGAGCGCTGGTGTCGGGAAAAGGCGTGCATGTATTGCGGGGCTACTGATCACGCCATCTCTAAATGCCCAATTCAGCCAAAAGAACTGGCCTGTCAGTAACCATGGGTGGTCTGGCGGGAGGTTCTTCTCGAAATTCCCCCAGCTGTTTTACACTTCCGGCTCTCATCCAGTTACCGGGAGCCGAGCAAAGCTTCATTCACTAGGAATTGATCCACAAGTTTCAGATTCCCACCAGGAACCTCCCAACACCTGCCAATGTTTCCACTTTATCTAGTCGTAGTCTTGCAGCGGTGACCCGGCAAACTGAGCCCATTTCGGTCATTTTGTCTAACCATCATGAGACAATCCAGTTCTTTGTGCTGCCACAGTCTTCCACTTTCATTATTTTAGGGTATCCGTGGCTTCACAAACATAATACAGTAATTAATTGCGTCCAGGGTTCATTCTCTTCCTGGAGCTCATTCTGTTTGTTGTCATGTCTCCGTTCTGCTGCTTGCTCACCCTCCCTCCCTATCTCCTCGCCTCCAGCTGAGCCGACGGATCTCAGCCGCTTGCCCAAGGTCTACCATGACTTAGGGGAGGTCTTTAGCAGGTCAAGGACCCTCTTGTTGCCACCTCATCGGTCCTATGACTGCGCTATTGACCTCCTCCTGGGTGAGCAGCTGCCATCCAGCCGGCTCTACAGTATATCTGGGCCTGAGAGGGAGGTGATTGAGAGCAACATTAAGGACTCCCTTAGCGCCAACCTTACTCGTCCATCGTCCACTCCTCTTGGCGTGGGGTTCTTTTTTGTCAGAAGAAAGGATGGGTCTCTGCGGCCGTGCATTGATTATCATGAGCTCAGTTCCATCACCGTTAAGGATAAATACCCGTTGCCGCTCATTAATTCGGTCTTTGAACTCCTCCAACAGGCACGGGTATGTACTAATCGCAATCTCCGGAATGCGTATCATTTGGTACGTATCCGCGAGGGGGATGAATGGAAGACGGCGTTCAAAATGCACCTGGGTCATTTTGAATACCTGGTCATGTCCTTTTGCCTGACGAACGTCCCCGCCGTCTTCCAGCAATTAATCAATGATGTCCTCCAAGACATTGTGAACAATTTAGTTTTTGTTTACTTAGACGACTTATTGATTTTTTCTTGCATGCTGGAGGAACATGTGGTCCACGTCCGGACGGTCCTGCAGCAGCTGCTTGAAAATCAGCTTTTTGTGAAAGCTGAGAAGTGTGAGTTTTCCACTTCTTTCTTGGGGTTTATCGTGGGCGGGGGCACATTAAAGGCCGACCCAGATAAATTTCAGGCAGTAGTAGACTGGCCTACTCCCCAAGCCAGGAAGGAGCTTCAGTGCTTCCTGTAGTTTTCCATCTTCTACCGCCGGTTTATCCATGATTATAGTAAAACCGCTCTGCCCCTTACTCAGCTTACATCTACCAAGAGTCCATTCAAGTGGTCCAAGGCCGCTGAGTGGGCTTTTGCTACACTTTAAGAGAAATTCACCACATTTTGGTGTAGGTAGACCCCCAAGCCCAGTTCGTGGTCAAGGTGGATGCTTCTGATTCGGGGGTGGGTGCTGTGCTCTCACAGCATTCAGGCTCTGATCAGACGCTCCACCCATGCGCATTTTTCTCTGCGGCTGACCCCAGCTGAGAGAAATTACGATGTAGGGGACCGTGAACTGCTGGCCATTAAATTGGCACTGGAGGAGTGGAGACACTGGTTGGAGGGAGCTAATCAGCAGGTAATTGTCTGGACAGATCACAAAAATTTAGAATATTTTAGATCTGCCAGACGTTTGAATGCCTGGCAGGCTCGGTGGGCCCTGTTTTTCTTGAGATTCAATCTCTCCATCACATACCTCCCAGGGTCTCGTAATGTTAAACCTGATGCTCTCTCATGCCGATTTTCCTCCAATTCCTGCTCTACTTTCCCTTCTGCAGCTGCTGCCTCCTCCCGGACACTATCCTGCCCTCCTCCTGTATTTTGGGAGCCCTCACATGAGACATAGAGCAGAGGGTCTGGCAGGCCCAGTCAGTGGAACTTGAACCCGAGGGAGGCCTGCCCAACAGGCTGTATGTGCCCTCCCCCCATGCAGTGACGTTATTCAGTGGGTGCACACAAGTTTTTTTGCCTGCCATCCCAGCATCGACCGCAACATGTACAGTGGGGCAAAAAAGTATTTAGTCAGCCACCAATTGTGTAAGTTCTCCCACTTAAAAGATGAGAGAGGTCTCCAATTTTCATCATAGGTATACCTCAACTATGAGAGACAAAATGAGGAAAAAAATTCCAGAAAATCACATTGAAGGATTTTTAATGAATTAATTGGTAAATTCCTCAGTAAAAGAAGTATTTGGTCACCTACAAACAAGCAATATTTCTGGCTCTCACAGACCTGTAACTTCTTCTTTAAGAGGCTCCTCTGTCCTCCACTCGTTACCTGTATTAATGGCACCTGTTTGAACTCGTTATCAGTATAAAAGACACCTGTCCACAACCTCAAACAGTCAGACTCCAAACTCCACTATGGCCAAGACCAAAGAGCTGTCAAAGGACACCAGAAACAAAATTGTAGACCTGCACCAGGCTGGGAAGACTGAATCTGCAATAGGTAAGCAGCTTGGTGTGAAGAAATCAACTGTGGGAGCAATTATTAGAAAATGGAAGACATACAAGACCACTGATAATCTCCCTCGATCTGGGGCTCTACACAAGATCTCACCCCGTGGGGTCAAAATGATCACGAGAACGGTGAGCAAAAATCCCAGAACCACACGGGGGGACCTAGTGAATGACCTGCAGAGAGCTGGGAGCAAAGTAACAACGGCTACATCAGTAACACACTACGCCGCCAGGGACTCAAATCCTGCAGTGCCAGACGTGTCCCCCTGCTTAAGCCAGTACATGTCCAGTCCCGTCTGAAGTTTGCTAGAGAGCATTTGGATGATCCAGAAGAGGACTGGGAGAATTTTTTTTTTTTTTTTTTTTTTTGTTACTTATTTGTACCCGTAGGTAGACTTGGTTTGCAGTCTGGTGACAAGCCACCGGCTGCTGGTCGCTGCGTGCGCGAGCGCCCTAAACCTACATGTTTTTGGTAAGCGGGAGGAAACCGGAGAAATCCCGGAGTAAACCCGCGCAACACGGGGAGAACATGCAAACTCCACACAGCTCACTGTTGGTCGGGGGCTGGGATCGAACCCACGATCTCATGATCCCCGCGATCCCCCGGCCGAGGGTAAAACTGTGCTGCCACAGTGCTAAACCACTGCGCCACCGTGCAGCCCAGAATGTCATATGGTCAGATAAAACCAAAATAGAACTTTTTGGTAAAAACTCAACTTGTCGTGTTTGGAGGAGAAACAACACCATACCTACTGTGAAGCATGGGGGTGGAAACATCATACTTTGGGGCTGTTTTTTCTGCAAAGGGACCAGGACGACTGATCCGTGTAAAGGAAAGAATGAATGGGGCCATGTATTGTGAGATTTTGAGTGAAAACCTCCTTCCACCAGCAAGGGCATTGAAGATGAAACGTGGCTGCGTCTTTCAGCATGACAATGATCCCAAACACACCGCCCGGGCAACGAAGGAGTGGCTTCGTAAGAAGCATTTCAAGGTCCTGGAGTGGCCTAGCCAGGCTCCAGATCTCAACCCCATAGAAAATCTTTGGAGGGAGTTGAAAGTCTGTGTTGCCCAGCGACAGCCCCAAAACGTCACTGCTCTAGAGGAGATCTGCATGGAGGAATGGGCCAAAATACCAGCAACAGTGTGTGAAAACCTTGTGAAAACTTACAGAAAACGTTTGACCTCTGTCATTGCCAACAAAGGGTATATAACAAAGTATTGAGATGAACTTTTGTTATTGACCAAATACTTATTTTACCGAGGAATTTACCAATTAATTCATTAAAAATCCTTCAATGTGATTTTCTGGATTTTTTTTCTTATTTTGTCTCTCATAGTTGAAGTATACCTATGATGAAAATTGGAGACCTCTCTCATCTTTTAAGTGGGAGAACTTGCACAATTGGTGGCTGACTAAATACTTTTTTACCCCACTGTAATTAATTCAGCATGTGTTTTGGTGGCCTTCCCTCAGGAAGGACATGAGAGACTACGTTAAGGACTGCCACACATGTGTCTCCAGCAAATCGGACTCTTAACCCCCGGCCGGTCTACTCCATCCCCTTCCCATCCTTTCCCGTCCCTGGTCCCATATTGCCATTGACTTTGTCTCGGGTCTCCCTCCATCACAGGGTAATACAGCCATTTTCACCATCACTGATCGCTTCTCTAAAGCTGTTCACTTGGTTCCCCTTCCTGGTCTTGCTTCTGCTGCCGAGACGGGCAATCTCCTGTCCATCCACGTCATCCGCTTACACAGCATCCCCGTAGACATTGTTTCTGTTTGAGGACCACAGTTCACTTCAAGGGTGTGGAGCACTTTTTGTTGATCCCTGGGCGCCTCCATCTGTCTCACGTCTGGATACCATCCCCAGAGTAACAGTCAGGCCGTGTGTGCAAACCAGTCCTTGGAGGCCACCCTGAGGTGCGTGGCATCCTGCAACCCATCAACCTGGAGCTCCCACCTGGCCTGGGTGGAGTATGCACTTAACTCTGCCATCTCCTCTGCTACGGGACTGACGCTATTCAAAGCCTCCATGGGATACACTCCACCGCTTCTACCAATGATGGGGGGGGAATCACTGTACCTTCAGTGGAGGCCCACGCCCGTCGCTGTCACTGCCTCTGGAGGTCCACTCGGGTGGTTCTTCATTGATCGTCTGAGCAGAATCGCCTGTATGTCAACCATAGACGGGCAGCCACGCCGAAATACTCCGTTACCCAAGAGGTCTGGTTATCTGTTGAAAAGGTACCGGTGAAGACAGACTCTCAGAAGTTGTCCCCTCGCTTTCTGGGTCCATTCCTGATCTCCCGTATCATCAACGACGTCACTGTCTGACTGAAGTTGCCCTCGTCTCTCCGCATCCATCCTACCTTTCACGTGTCACAGATCAAACCCTTTTCCATCAGCCCCTTGTGTCCTCCCCGGACCCCCCTCCACCTCCCCGGATCATTGACGGACATACCACCTATACCATCCAGCGGATTCTGGACATGCGCCGTTGAGGCCAGGGCCTGCTGTATTTGGTGCGCTGGAAGGGTTATGGCCCAGAGCAGAGATCATGGATTCCATGATCCAACTTCCACGACAAGGGTGTGGTTTGGGCGTTCCACCTTGCCCATCCCCAGAAGCCCGGTGGGTCATGAGGAGGCACTCCTTGGGGGGGGGGGGGGGGGGGCACTGTCATGATCAGGCGAACGTGCCTCCCCCCTCCCTTCCTGGTTCTGTTTTCCTGGCTCCGGAGCTCATCAGCGCACCTGTGGGATTACACACCTGTTGCCTCCTGATTCACCAGCGTATTTAAGGCCAGAGTGTGAAGAGCTCTCCGCTGGATCGTTGGGTTTGCGCCGCCTCACAACAGCAGACCACATTGTTTGGTAGGTTTATTATTTCCCCAGGTTGTCTTACCTTTTGTCCTCTCCTCTCTTCAGGGTTGCTTTCGCCTCCAGTGGTGTGTCTCTGGAGCTGTTTGGTGCACACTCACCTGAACCATCCATCCTCAAGACAACGGCTTCTCCACCCAGGTTCCCCAGTCATTCCTCTTCCTTCCCTGCAGTCTCCAACTTCCCTTCACCTTTCCCATGCTGGAGTTCACTGCCGGGATCTCTGCTCACATCGTAAGATCCATTTTCTCAGTTGTCATTTCCCAGTGAGCCATACTATGTATTAATCAATCCTCTCCTCTCTTTTCTCTTAGGCTGCATGTGGCTCCAGCGTGCAAAAGTATTTTTTTGTAAATAAGTTGGCATTTTGGTTGCGGGTTTTCATTAATTGTGGTGTGTGTGTATATGTTCTTTAAGTTATTGTGTTTGTATAGGGTTTTGGGTTTTCATTAAAGTGGTGTTAACTTTTCATCTGAGTCTGAGTGTTCTCAGACTCAGATGTGTTCTCTTTGCTCAATATCAAAACGTCAATGGAAAGCAGTTGCAATGACTGGGACAGCTACAGACAAACCTTCCCTCCACCGTTTGTTTGTGCACTTACCTCCTGGGAACACCTGCTGCTACTGCGTCCTCCAGGTAATCGGAAGAAGAGGAGAAGTGGCCGTAAAGCTGGCATCCAAGCCAAAACAAAGTGGGTTACGTGGTCTGCAGGCGATCCTCGCCAGGACCGACATAGGTGGCTGACGCCGGTCCCCCTTTATCAAGACAAGTGGGGAGACAGTCGTCCATCGCCGTTTCCCTCACCGTGTGGTCCGGACCTAACCCAACGCCGGAGGAGACGTGGACAGACCGCCTGGACCCCGAGACCCTCCTGGACTTCCGTGCCTACATGGACGAACCGGAATCTGACCTGCCGGCCCAGGTGGACGTCACGTGACCGGGAGAGGTGGCTGAGGCCAATCCCGTTGCACGCAGCGGACGTGAACAGTGTGACGTCACCATCGCCGAGTCGTTTTTGATTAATAAATGCATGCTCCATCACTAATAAGTCCTTCTCCTTGAGTGAGCTACTCACAAACAGAGACTTGAATGTACTGTTTGTCACAGAGACATGGCAGAAGAATGAGAAGTTCATCCATCTAAATGAACTGTGCCCTCCTGGATGCTCTGCTGTGGGTCAGCCCCGCCCCCATCACCGTGGTGGGGGCCTTGCTGCCGTGTACCAAGACAAGTATGTATGCAGAATGATGAAGTCTGACAGTTATCCTTCATTTGAGTTACTAACACTTAAAGTGGGTTCCTCCAGTGTGTTTTACTGTTTTTTAACCTATCGTCCCCCCGGCCCTGTTGGGCCCTTCTTAAACGATTTTAGTGAATTTTTAGCATCAATAATAAAACTGGAGAAGGTTTTAATTCTTGGCGATTTTAACTTGCACGTTGATGATGCCTCTTCTAGCCCAGCAGTTGAGTTTTTATCTGTGACTGACAGTTTTAATTTAATACAGCATGTCTCTGGCCCCACCCACAGAAAGGGACATACACTGGACCTGGTTTTTTCATTGGGATTGCATCCCTCTAATGTGTGTGTTGAGGATGTCCACCTAAGTGACCACTGTGCTGTGTTTTTTGACTTATGTGTACCTCTTGAGCCAAAGCCTGCATCCATAAGGGCCAAGAGGAGAATTATTACAGAATCCTCTGCTCAGGAATTTTGTACTCTGTTTGACCCTTGTCTTTTTAATGAATGTTCTGATGTTGATGGCTTTATGCAGGGTTTTGCCACGCATTGCAGTTCTATTTTAGACAAGGTAGCACCCCTGAAATGCAATGCCTCTCGGAAGTGGCCCTGCCCCTGGATCAACGAAAATATTTTAAACTTTAGGAGAACATGTCGTCAAACCGAGTGCCTTTGGAAATCTACTCAGCTTGAGGTTCATAGGCTACACCTCAAGGATTTGATAAACTCTTTAAATAATATGATTAAGAAGGCAAGATCCAGCTACTTTCAACATCTTACAGCCACTAAGAAAAACCCCAAAGTGCTCTTTGACACAATACATTCTCTTGTGTCCCCCGCTGCCCCCACCGCCCCAGTGCTCTGTAAAGCTGATAGCAACAGCTTCCTGAATTTCTTTGTAGACAAGATTAGGGATATAAAAAACAATATCCCACCATCTTCTGGCTCTATGACCAGAATTGACTCTCCCCCTCAAACATGGTCCTCCTTCAACATGGTGTCAATGGAGGATGTCTCAGCACTTTTAGCTAAAACGAGACCCTCCTCAAATTCAGTAGACATCCTCCCCCCAAAGCTTGTTGTGAATGTGTTTCATACAATTGGACCATGGGTCACCAACATTTTTAACTTGTCACTCTCAACTGGTCAGTTCCCCAGCTCTTTCAAACATGCCATAATTGAGCCAAAACTGAAGAAAACTAACTTGGACCCCACCGATCTCAAAAACTATAGGCCCATATCAAAGCTTCCTTTCCTAGCCAAACTTCTTGAGAAAGTGGTGTCCAAACAGCTCACTGCCTTTCTGGAGACAAATTTAATCTATGACATGTTTCAGTCTGGGTTCAGACAATGCCACTCGACTGAAACTGCTTTAGTAAGAGTGGCTAGTGATATCATGATGTCGGCTGATATTGGGAAATCTACGGTCCTGGTCCTGCTGGATCTTTCCTCGGCCTTTGACACGGTGGACCACACCATTATGACAAACAGACTGAGGGACCTGGTGAGGATGACAGGTCCTGTTCTGAAGTGGTTCTCCTCCTACTTGACTGGTAGAAGCTTCAGTGTATCTTCTAATAACATCCGGTCCAACTCAGCCGATTTGCAGTATGGTGTGCCCCAAGGTTCTGTCCTGGGGCCACTACTGTTCCTACTGTACATTCTCCCCCTTGGCCGCATCATACAGCAGTATAATAACATCTCCTATCATCTCTTTGCAGACGACATCCAGATATACTGCTCGTTCAACAAGTCTGAGCTCCACATACTCAGCTCCTTAACAAACTGCCTGTCCCACATAAAGCAGTGGCTTAATGACAACAGCCTCCAGCTAAACTTTGGCAAAACGGAGACTTTGATCATTGCCCCAGACAGCGACATATCAGGCATAAAACAATACCTTGGTGACTTGGGCAGTACAGTTAAAACAAAGCTGAGAAACTTGGGTGTCATCTTTGATAAGGCCATGTCATTGGAACATTACACCAAACAACTGATAAAAAACTGTCACTTCCAACTGCGAAATATCTCCAAGCTCAAGACCATGGTTTCACACAAAGAGCTGGAGATGATCATTCACGCATTTGTCTCCTCACGTTTGGACTATTGTAACAGCCTTTTTACTTGTTTGAACAAAAAGGAACTGGCTCGTCTGCAGTTTGTTCAAAACTCTGCTGCGAGGCTTCTGACACGTGCAAACAGGAGAGACCACATTACACCTGTCCTTAGATCACTCCATTGGCTCCCTGTTGTGTATCGTGTCCACTTTAAGATCCTGGTGCTCACTTTCCGAGCAATTCACGGTCAGGCCCCCGCATATATGGCTGCTCTGATTCAGCCCTACAGCTCGACCCGCAGCCTGGGATCCTCAGGACAGCACTTGCTCATGGTTCCCCGCACCCACTTTGCTACCAGAGGTGACAGGTCTTTTAAAGCAGTAGCACCACACTTGTGGAATGACCTCCCTCTGCACATTCGAGCCATGGACAGTGTTGTGAGTTTTAAAACCCACCTGAAAACATTCCTGTTTAAACAGGCATTTTAATTCCAAGATTGACTGAAGGCTGTTACCACCTGACTGCATAGAGTGTACTTTTTGTTTCTTAGTTCTACTTTAATTCGTATTTTAACTGTATCTTAACTGTATTATTGTATTTCAATTGTATTTTATTGCATTTTAATTTGTATTTTAGTTGTATTTTAATTGTTTTGATTGTTGTTGCACTGTAAAGCACTTTGTGACTTTATATGTCTGTGAAAAGTGCTATATAAATAAAGCTTACTTACTTACTTACTTACTCCTGAAGTGGTTTGCCCAGCACTTAAGCCTCCTCAAAAACATTAAATCATGACACTTTTCAGTACAGAAAAAAAAAAAAAAACTTTTTCAAACTATATGACAAAAAAAAAAAACTGACAGAAAATATAATTCCACCTGGATAATCAGTAGAAGATGGATGGATGGACTACAGAATTCCTCTGACATGTTTTTAAAAATATCAGCAGTAAACTGTGTTACAGCAGGGATGGAGCTGTAACTCCATGGTTACAGGGAGAGGGGAGGTGGAACTTTTCCTGTTCAGTAAAACACGGAGCTTTTACTGAGTTTTTACGTGATGTCCGAGGCTATGAAAAGGGCCTCCATACCAGCGACCTCATCTCTGCATCCCAGCACAGACTACTCTCTGCAGAATAGAGGAAGATGTACCCTGGTAAAATGCATTCAGTTTCACAACAGCGCTTCTTTTTGTGGGTACAGACCTGGTACTGCAGCAGGAGGAGAGCACTCGAGGGCTCATGTCATAATCTGGGCAGTGGCAGATGCAGCAGTTCAGTTCCACTTTTTTTTCTCTTTTTTCCACACCAAAATAAAACGGTCTTCCTTTTCCCAAATTGTATCAAAAGGCTTCGGGGTCCGGACGGAGGGTTCTTGGGGTACGGATCCGGACCAGAGTCCATTTGTTGACCTCTGATTTAGAGCTTTGTAAGTGAGGAGAAGGATTTTACATTTAATTCTACATTCTATGGGAAGCCAGTGAAGGGAGGCCTAAAAGATAGAGACATGACCTCGCTTTCTAGTACCTGTTTTAAGCTAGATGCCCTTCCTGGTGCAACCTTCCCCATTTACCCGGATTTGAAACCAGCACTAGGAGTACACTGGCTTATGCTACCCACTGTGGCTGGGTAGCCAATCCGGCCATAGAGGGGAACAAGCCATTAGTAGTGTCATGGCTGCTTACTGCTGCTACTGATCAAGTAGGTCTGTACTCAAGGATTAAAATCTATAATAAAATTAGCTACATTTATGCATATGAGTGACATACTGTATATGGTTAAGAATTGGTGGATGATCAAGCTGGGAAAGGGGGTGTCTAGCAGGGATGGACAGAATATATAGAAAATAGACATAATGGGACGTTGCATCGCAGTCAAGCTGAAGGCTAGCAGACATCATTATCTTCTTAACAGGGCATTCTACTCTAGGGTTAATATGTTTTCAGTCGCTTAAAACATCTTAAAATTCCAGTGTTCCACCTGTGGAACATTTCACATTGGCTGGAAATTGACTGGAATGCTAAGGGGTTAACTCATTGTTACCTCTGCCAAGGAGGTAATGTTTTCATCTGTGTTTGTTTGTTAGCAGGATTACTACTGGATGGATTTGGATGAAATTTTCACCAAAGGTGGCCCTTGGCTTACGGATGAACCCATTACATTTTGGTGATGATCTGAGAGTGCATACCTCCATCAAGGGCCTTGTTTGTATTTGTGCAGCAGGTTTACACAAAAACTACTGGATGATTTAGATGAAATTTTCACTAGAGGTGGTCCTTGGGCTAGAGAGGAACCAATAACATCACTCTATAAATTGAAGAAATCTCTGTTTGTGTGTGTGTGTGTGTGTGTGTGTGTGACGATCATAGGACATCATAGGATGGCCTATGATGTTCCTATGATGTCCCTATGATGTCTGTTTTATAGGACATCAAGCCTGCCTTCATGTCTTTATGATGTCATACACAGTGAAGCCTGCCTGACAGCATATGATATGATGCTGTCCTTGATGTCTTTATGATGTCATATACAGTGAACATCAGGACTCACAATGCCGTCATCATCACTCTATAAATCCAAGAAATCTCTGTGTGTCTGTCTGTGTGTCGCGATCATAGGACATCATAGGACGGCCTATGATGTCTGCATGATGTCCTATGAGGATTCTATGATCTCAGGCTACATAGGACTCACGATGCTGTCATATAGGCGATGCCGTCAAATAGTCAATAGGACTGGCTTCCTATGATGTAGTGTCCTATGATGTCATATAGACCATCACTCACGATGCAACCAGACGCTACATAAATGGAGAGCAATAGAGTGAAGAGAACTGCTGCACCTCAGGAAAGATCCAGTGAAGATGAAACACCTGAGGTTCGAGCATGTCAGGAAAGATCCCATGAAGATGACACAGCTGAGGTTCGCGCAGTACCTCCCAGGCATGACTGTGTTGCATGTCAGAAAAGATGCCGTGAAGATGAAACACCTGAGGGAACAACACACCCGTCTGAGACAGGAGGAGACCCTTGACCAGCATAGGGTACCACAGACAAGGGATGCACAGACAGGAAACATGTGGCAGTGCACCATGCACCTGCTGAGTCACTTGAAGCCCGAAATGCCCGCAAAGCGAGCAATGCTGCACGCCAGGAAAGGCACAAACAAGCTGAGACCAAGGAGGTGCGGAATAGTCAGCTGGCCGCCAATGCTGCACGCCAGGCAAGGCACAGAGGAGCTGACACTGAATAGGACACACTACTTTAAACCACACCCATTCGAAGCAGTAAATCTGGAAATCTCACTCAGTAAGGCAGAAGGCACTCTATAAATTCAAGAAATCTCTGTCAGTGTGTCAGTCTGTCACCTGATTAAGAATAGGACACACTACTTTAAACCACACCCATTCGAAGCAGTACCCATGAAGAATGGCAGTCTACACTACAAATGTGTAAAATGCCAAGCAAAGTGCTGATTTTCTCTGGTTTTGGTTTCTGGGTTTCGACAGGCATGCACGGGTCTTCCTGAACAGGGTCGAAAGCCACTTTTTGCTCAGATCTATTTTCATGGTCCTGTCCATGAACTGGAATTACAACACACCTATCCCTCAACCAGTGGGCTGAATGAAGAAGAAGACCAAGAAGACCCACCAGATGGAGAGCAACAGAGTGCAGAGAACTGCTGCATGTCTGAAAAGATGCCGTGAAGATGAAACACCTCAGGTTCGAGCAGTACGCTGCAGGCATGACTGTTAACAACACAGCCATCTGAGACAGGAGGAGACCCTTCAGCAACAGGCATGCAGAAATACTTGCTTATACTTGGTTTCTATGGGCATGGACGGGTATGCACGGGTATTCACTATTGCTGCAATTTTCCAAGATACTTGAAAAAATATTCTATGAGAGAATTGACAACTTCATACTGAAGAATAATTTATTGTGTGAGCAGCAATATGGGTTCAGACACAAGAGGACAACTGCATTTGCTCAAATGGAATTTATAGAAAAAATATCAACTGCCGTTGAAAATAAAGAGTATTCAGTTGGGGTATTCCTGGATCTTAAAAAAGCATTTGATACAGTGGATCATAATTTATTATTAAAGAAACTACAAAATTGTGGTATTAGGGGGGTAGCACTGTCCTGGTTATGTAGTTACTTAAAGAATAGATATCAGTATGTATGTGTTGGTAACAAAAACTCACAGTTACTGAAGGTTACTTGTGGAGTCCCACAGGGTTCAGTTTTGGGGCCTTTGTTATTCAATATGTATATAAATGATATATGTTAAGTTTCAGAAAAAATGGATTTAATATTGTTTGCCGATGACACTAATTTTTTTTTCCACAATATCTTTATTGAACCTTTTTTTTTTAACAAACATGATACAAACAATCAAACACTAACGCTAAAGTACTACAAAAAAAAAAAAAAAATGCACTAAAAACACCAACAACCACCAACAAAATCAAGTCTTCAACAATGCTCCTCTGTTTAGTCTAGACAATCCAACACATAAGTATACATATTATGTTCACCAGTTTGGAATTTACAAGGTCCACACACATCATTCACCTTCTTCTTCAAGAGTTATGTTTAAATTTTTTACATAATCAATAAAAGGTCTCCATATATTCTCAAACACAATTTCCTTTGATTTCAGTATATATGTTATTCTTTCTAATGGAAGGTTTGTTAACATCTGTCTTAACCACTGAGTCACATCTGGTCTATGAGTCTTTTTCCATAATAGTGCAATACATTTTTTGGCATTAAGCAAACTGAGGTCTATGAATGTTCTTTCACTTTTATTAAAATTATGCTTTTCTGGGTACAGACCCAACAAAAACAGTTTAGGATTCAGTATGATTTGTTTTGAGATTATTTTTTCAATTGTTACCCTCACCTCTTCCCAAAACATTCTTATTAATCTACATTCCCATAAACAATGAAATAGGGTTCCTTTACTTTCCATGCATTTTGTGCATGTATTTGGTACATTTTTGTTATATCTATTTAACTCCTCCGGTGTAACATACATCCGCATTAACCATTTGAAATGTATCAATTTAAGGCGTGCATTTATTGATTTGGTTTGAGCTTCTGTACAAGCCAATTCCCATTGTTCCTCCGAAATTTCAATTTGCAGATCTTCTTTCCAGTAGTTTAATCTTTTCAGTGAATTTTCACTTGAAGATAGTGTCAATGAGTTATAAAACTCTGAAATAATACCCTTTCTTTTACTATCTTTCATCATCATTTTTTCCAAGGATGAATAAATAGGTCGAGTGAGAGCTTTATTTTGATTTGATCGAATAAAGTTTCTAAGTTGAAGATATTTAAAAAAATGTGTTCTATTGAGATTAAATTTGATCCTCAGCTCTTCAAAAGACATTATGTTGTCTGCACATGGCAAATATAAATCCTGAATCTTTTGTATCCCTTTTAAATTCCATACTTTAAATACAGCGTCCGCTCTCCCTGGTTTAAAATATTGATTACCCCATATTGGACTAAATTGTGACAATAACTGTGGTTCTTTTAAATAGTTTTTAGCTTCACACCATATTTTGATCATATGCTTTACAAATGGATTTTTAACTTGTTTTTGTAATTTTTTTGCCGAATCTGAGTATATGAATATGGGAAGAGGTAAAGGTAAATTGTATGATTCCATTTCAGTCCAGTGAGGGAGATCATTTGATGAAAAATAATATGTCATAGACCTCAGTTGTGCCGACCAATAATACAACATAAAATTTGGACATTTCAGACCTCCACGATCAAATGGTAAATATAATAAAGACAGACGTAATCGAGCCCTCCTGTTGTTCCATATAAATTCCACTAACTTTTTTTTTATTCTTGAGAATAGATCTAAAGGTGGTGATAAGGGAATGTATTGAAATAAATAAAGTATTTTAGGTAAAATATTACTTTTAAGTATATTGATTCTCCCGATCATCGACATTGGTAGTGACATCCATCTCTGAGTTAACTCATTGATATCTGACATTAAGGCTTCACAGTTGACGCTGGCGACTGATTCTAGCTTAGGCATAATTTGGATTCCTAAATATTTAAACTGATTTACAACATTGAATTGATTTGCCTCAGGGGCTGGGTAATTTCTCTGGGTCTCATTTAGCATCAATATTGAAGATTTAGTTTTATTTATTTTATATCCTGATATTTCCCCAAAATTCTTTATTAAATTCAACAAGGTTGGAATTGATTTTTTTAGATTCGACATAAACAAAATTATATCATCGGCGTACAGGGAGATTTTATGTTCTGTTGGCCCAACTTTAATTCCATATATTTGTGAATGTAAACGTATCGCTATCGCTAAAGGTTCAATTGCCATAGTAAACAGTAAAGGTGAAAGTGGACAGCCTTGTCGACATCCTCTATTGATTTTTATTGGTTTTGAAATATTGTTATTTGTTAGGATTTCTGCTGTAGCATTATTGTATATTATTTGAACCCATTTTATGAAATTATTTCCAAGTCCAAACCTTTGTAGGACTTCAAAAAGAAAGGGCCATTCAACTCTATCAAAGGCCTTTTCGGCGTCCAATGATAGGAGAGCTGTATCCGGTGCTTCTTTATTAAAATAAATAATATTAAATAGTCTTCTTACATTATGGAAGCCTTGTCTACCCTTTATAAAGCCATTCTGATCTCGATTAATAATATTTGGTAAAATTTCTTGTATTCGTCTTGCTAAAATTTTACAGATTATCTTAAGGTCGGCGTTTAATAGGCTTATTGGTCTCATATTTTCACATTTATTAGAGGGCTTACCTGGTTTTGGCAGCAGTATAATTAAGGCATTATTTATGTATGATGGTAAATTATTATTTTGAAATGCTTCTAAAACCATTTCCAAAAAAGGTTTTATTAATTTATTCTTAAATTTTTTATAAAGGTCAACTGGAAGACCATCTGGTCCTGCACTTTTTCCTGATTTCATATTATCAATGGCTAGCCCAACTTCTTCTTGACTAATTTTAGACTCCAATATCTCCCTGTTTTCATTTGGTATACACGGTATAGATAGTTCGTTCAAAAACCCATTTAGTTTTGTTAAATCAGGTTCATTTTTGGTATCATATAATTTTTCATAGTAATCTCTAAAGGCTCTATTAATTTCTAAAGGATCTATAACTACCTGTCCGTTACTTATAATACTGGTAATTGGTGTTTTAATTTCCAATTGTTTAATCTGCCATGCTAATAATTTTCCTGATTTTTCACCTTGTTCATAAAAAGATTGTTTCAATCTTAGAAGACTCGAGGCAGCTCTATTCGCTGATTTTTTGTCGTATTCAGCTCTCAAAATCAGTAATTCATTCTCCAACCTTGGGTCACTTCCTGCATACACTTTTTCCTGAAGACTTTTTATTTTATGTTCCAATTTAGCTCTCTCCTCTCGAGTCTTCTTAGATTTTGATCCTGTATAACTAATAATATGTCCCCTAATAAAAGCTTTGAAAGCCTCCCACTTTACACATGCTGATGTTTGTGTAGTATTGATGTCAAAGAACTCGTCTATCTGTTTTTCTATATACTTGACAAATTCCTCATCCTGAAGCCATTTATGCTGAAATTGCCATCTACCTGATTCCTTTGTCAATTTTTTATCTACATATATTAGACAACAGGGTGCATGATCAGAGATCACGATGTTATCATAAAAGCAGTTTTGAATCTTGGACCTTAATTCTGTGGAAATCAAAAAATAATCAATACGTGAGAATGTCTTGTAGGTACTGGAATAACAAGAATAGGCTTTAACTTGTGGTTTCATTTCTCTCCATATATCTAACAATCTCAATTCTTTCATAAAATGATTAATAGTCATCCTACATCCAATGTGCGTACAATCCAGTCCTGTTGATCTATCCACACCTGGATTCAATGTACAATTAAAATCCCCTGCTATTATATGTTGCCCTGTAAGTGATGATAAGATGAGAAATAAATTAGCAAAGAACTTCTGATCATCTATATTGGGACCATATAAGTTCACAAGATTTATATTTTCTAATAGCAAAGAACCTTGAATGATTACATATCTTCCAAATTTGTCTCCAATTACATTTTTCACTTGAAAAGGAACTGATTTATGTATGAGAGTCATAACTCCCCTGGCTCGGGATGAAAATGAAGAGGTGAATACACTTCCCTGCCATCTACTCCTAATTCTTTTAACATCCTCCTCTATCAGATGAGTTTCTTGTAAAAACACAATTCTTGAACCCATGTCCTTTATTTTATTCATAACTTGTTTAAGTTTTTTTAAATTTTGTAGACCTCTGCAATTCCATGAAGTTAAATTAAGATTAACACTTTGGTCCATGATCAATAGAGAGTTTGGGATTACCTTGCAGTGTAAACATGCTCATACAGAGAAGCAAAAACATGAGTGGTTGAACATTCATCCTACAAACTACACACAAACAAATTTCCCCTTCCCACACTTGTGGCAAACCCCCCAAAATCAAAAGAAAAATTCTGTCTCCCGATATAGCCATCGACCGTTCCACACCCACGGGGAACAGCCTAAGCCACTCCTTCTTCATCCTCCCAATCACCCTAACTCTACTGCTTTTAATGACGTAACATTAACTCTCCTCTGTAGTTTTCCAACTTAACTCCAAAATTTTTAACAACTTTGTACATCATAGTTTTTTTTTTGTTTGTTTTGTTTTTGTTTTGTTTTTTTAATATATAATACAATCTATATTTTGTAAACTTACTATTTACTTCAAGTCAGTCAGATGCCTGTGCAAATGCTTAATTATTCTACCTTATATTTTGTTCATGCTTAGCTCCCACCAGTCTCTTCTTCTTCTTTGATCTTCTTGATGAACTCCTGCGCCTCCTCTGGGGTCTTGAAGATGTGGGTTCTGCCCTCATACGTGGTCAGCAGTCTCGCAGGATAGATTACACCATGACGAATCCCAAGGTTGCGCAGCTCCTTACGTACGGGATCAAACTGCTTCCTCAATTGCTGGATTCCTGTGGCCAAATCTGGGTAGAACCGCACCTGCTGGTCCTGGTGTTTAATCTCTCCTTTTTTAGCTCGTGCAGCGTTGAAGATCTTCATCCTGTCTCTGTTGCTAAGAAACTTCATAATTAAGGTCCTCGGCGGTCCCTTATCTCTCCGTGGGCCAATACGATGTGCTTTTTCCAGAACCACTGCTGATTGCAACTCCTCGCTGCCCAGCACCTCCGGAATCCACTTTTCCAGAAAGGAACATACGTCCCGACCTTCTGATTCCTCTGGAAGACCCACCAGCCTCAAATTATTCTGTCTCGACCGAGATTCCAAATCCAAAATATTATCTTCCAGAGATTTATTTTTTTTTTCCAAAGTGCGCACCTTTAATTGAAGACGGGTGACGTCATCTTCAGCACTAGCGAGACGGAGCTCCATCTGCGCCGTTCGTTCTACACAGTCACCCAATTCCTTTCTTATTCCTTCCAACGCTGTCATAATCCCATCAAATCTAGAGGAAAAGTCCGCTCTCATTGAACTCATGGCAGCCATCAGCGCATCTGCGCCTCCCCGCGCAGACATCGCACCGTTGCCAGCCTCCTCCGCCATATATGGAGTTTTGTTTACTGCGTCACAGACCTGAAAGTCCGTTAATTTGGACTGTTTCGGCGGCTCGCTTTTTCCTTTTCCTGGTTTTCCAGCCTTAGGCTTCGCCGACATATCCTCGCCCAAATGCTGGGATACGTTCTGTCCCAAATGAGAGAGTTATTTGCCGATTTTTTTTTTTTCCAGGAGCAGAGCAGAGCGAGACACGTCCGTCCTACGTGGCAGCCATAACCGGAAGTCCCGATGACACTAATTTATTATGCAGTGGAAGCAATTTGGAAAAACTTTTGGATACACTCGGAAAGGAATTAGGAAAGCTTAAACTGTGGTTTGACTCAAACAAATTAACACTCAATTTAAGTAAGACAAAATTTATAGTTTTTAACAACCATCACAACAACTTAGTATCTAAACTCAGTGTAAATGGTGTAGAGATTGAAAGGGTATCCGAAACTAAATTTCTTGGAGTAATAATTGATAATAAACTGTGTTGGAAGTCACATATTAATTATATTAAAGGTAAAATATCCAAATCAATTGCAATACTACACAGAGTGAAATATTTGCTGAATCAACCCACACTATATACCTTGTATCATTCATTAATACTCCCATACATGACATATTGTACTGAAGTATGGGGAAATACATATAAAACAAACATATATCCAGTCTTTATGCTTCAGAAGAGAGCTATTAGAATAATAAACAAAGCTGCTTACAGGGAACCAACAAACCCACTTTTTCTTAAATTAAAAGCTCTCAAGTTGAAAGATCTGGTTGACTTTAAAACTGCAGTAATAATGTTTAAAGTGAAGAATCTATCACTGCCCGCAAATATCCAAAAGTTGTTCCAAATAAGGGAGAAACAATATCATTTCAGAGGAACATGTATATTTCAAAAACCTTCAGTGAGAACTACCACCAAGCAACACTGTGTTTCAGTGCAAGGAGTCAGATTATGGAACGATTTTGGACCTGAATTAACATCATGTACAACGCTTGGACAATTTAAACAAAAACTAAAGGAAGAAATACTCCAAACATATATACAAGATGACATGTAAAATCACATAAGGATTGTCATATCCAGTCTGCGTTGTGTTGTAGCTTAGTTTTTTGTCACATTTTGTCTTAGCTTTGTTCTGAATTGTAATCGCTCTTGTTTTGTTTTTCTTTTGAATTCTTGGATGGAATATGGGTGGGCAATATAAGCTGTGGCTTCAGCCATCACCCATTTCGAATAACTTATGTTGAACTGTATAATCAGAGGAGTTATTGTCTAATTTGACCTTGTTAGATTTTCTTTCCCCCTTTGTTATATTATTCTGTTTCTTTTAATCTGTACTTTTAATCTATCTGAAATAAAGATTGATTGATTGATTGATATGTATTAGTTTTGATGATGAGCCAAGGCTCTTATCTTCTCACAGTATGTTAGCAAGAATGTGAGCAACCAGAGTGGTGGCTCAGTTGGTAGAGCATCCGCCCCACACCCGGGAGGCAGGGATTCAAATCCCGGCCGGGTCATGCCAAAGACCGTATAAAAGTGGAACTTCCTGCCATCCAGCTTGGTGCTCAGTAATAAATGGAATGGAGGAGGGAAATTTGTGGCGGCGCCTTGCATGGCAGCGGCCCTCTGATTCTACACTTGGGGTGTGTGTGATTAACACAGTAGATAGGTAAAACACAATCTCGTTCTACTGTACATGATTGGTTGTACAGTTGAATGACAATAAAGGGTGATTTGATTTGATTTGAGAATACTCTAAAACTACTGAACAGACTTTGATGCAGTTTTCACCAGAAGTGTCTCTTGGCCTACACATGAACCCATTACATTTTGGAGATGATCCACGAAGGACGGAAGGAGCCTTGGCAGAGCTATGTGCTCTCTGAGTGCTTTTCTAGTTACATCTTTGTTCAAAACACTGTAGCACACCTGTGACTCACATCCTGTCACTACTGATAGAAATTCATTGCTGGTCTGCTGAACAAGACAATCAACAATCTGTCCCTATCTGTTGCTGGTGTTAGATTCTTTTAACAACATCTGTCATTTTGATTCTTATTTTTTAGTATGTGTGAAATGCTTCAAGAATGTATGCTTTGAACATCAATCTTTGTTCTCTCTACACCACTACACAATCTCTACATCTTTGTCAATTCTGCACATTTCTATTATTTGGAATCTTTTCCTGTACAGGATCATTAATTGTATGACTTCAGGTACTTGGTGCAGCTACTATGTTCACAAGCTCTCTGATATAATCAACCTGAGCCACTGCACTGGCTGCCTAGTGCTACTAAACTTGACAATCAAAGAGCAGCAGCATGTGGTGTTGTGCTCACAGCCAGAGGTGTGTGCCCAAGAAGTCTGGAACTGATGGTGTAGAGCAGTGGGATGTCTGGGCTTCAGTCTCATAGCAATTATTTGTACACACACTGACCTTTGATGAAATTTTAATTATGTTACTCATATGAGAACCTTCCATTTTAATGAGCGAGAAAATAAGAACAAAATGTCCACCTGAACAAAGAGTAAAACATTGATTTTCATTTCACTTCGACAGTTTGTGCATCTGTAACTCTCGGTACAATTCAGTATATACCCTCATTATTTTAATATCAGAAGTCAAGGAAATAGTGTAAAGATGTGAACAGGTGGTTGAGATCTGTCTACACAGACACTGCAGCAAAAGCAGCTGAGTGGTACAGAACTGTGTGGTTTAGATTTGATTTGAATCAGTGGTCACTGATCTGTTTTTCATTTTTTATTTTATTTTACTTAATTTTTAATTTAAGGGTTTCACATTGTGACTCTGTTATATCGAGTGATACTGTATCTATGGCTTAAAATGTTACTTTTCAAACATTTATCTTTATACAACTCAGTGTATGCTTTTGTAGGACTTGTTTAAATTGGCCAGAGGTGGGTAAAGTAGCTAGAAATTGTACTCAGGAAAAAACAGGGTTTGTGAATTTGTGAAGTTTTTTTCCATTATAAATTTGTGATTTTTCTGTAATAAATGTATTCCCTTGTATACATATTCTATATGTATACATATACTCTGTGTGTGTGTGTGTGTGTGTTTGTGTGTATATACAGTGCATCCAGAAAGTATTCACAGCGCTTCACTTTTTCCACATTTTATGTTACAGCCTTATTCCAAAATGGATTAAATTCATTTTTTTCTTCAAAATTCTACACACAATACCCCATAATGACAATGTGAAAATTTTTTTTTAGATATTTTTGCAAATGTATTAAAAATAAAAAAACTAAGAAATCACATGTACGTAAGTATTCACAGCCTTTGCCATGAAGCTCAAAATTGAGCTGAGGTGCATCCTGTTTCCACTGATCATCCTTGAGATGTTTCTACAGCTTAATTGGAGTCCATCCGTGGTAAATTCAGTTGATTAGACATGATTTGGAAAGACACGCAGCTAAGGTCCCACCGCTGACAGTGCATGTCAGAGCACAAACCAAGCATGAAGTCAAAGGAATTGTCTGTAGACCTCTGAGACAGGATTGTCTCGAGGCACAACTCTGGGGAAGGGTAAAGAAAAATTTCTACTGCTTTGAAGGTCCCAATGAGCAGAGTTGGCCTCCATCATCCGTAAATGGAAGAAGTTTGGAACCACCAGGACTCGTTCTAGAGCTGGCCGGCTGTCTAAACTGAGCGACTGGGGAAGAAGGCCCTTAGGAAGGTGACCAAGAACCCGATGGTCACTCTGTCAGAGCTCCAGCGTTCCTCTGTTGAGAGAGGAGAACCTTCCAGAAGGACAACCATCTCTGCAGCAATCCACCAATCAGGCCTGTATGGTAAAGTGGCCAGAAGGAAGCCACTCCTTAGTAAAAGGCATATGGCACTCTGCCTGGAGTTTGCCAAAAGGTGCCTAAACGACTCTCAGACCATGAGAAACATAATTCTCTGGTCTGATGAGACAAAGATTGAACTCTTTGGTGTGAATGCTAGGCATCATGTTTGGAGGAAACTAGGCACCGGCCATCACCAGGCCAATACCATCCCTACAGTGAAGGATGGTGGTGGCAGCATCATGCTGTGGGGATGTTTTTCAGTGGCAGGCACTGGGAGACTAGTCAGGATAGAGGGAAAGATGAATGCAGCAATGTACAGAGACATCCTGGATGAAAACCTGCTCCAAAGCACGCTTGACCTCAGACTGGGGCGGCGGTTCATCTTTCAGCAGGACAACGACCCTAAGCACACAGCCAAGATATCAAAGGAGTGGCTTCAGGACAACTCTGTGAATGTCCTTGAGTGGCCCAGCCAGAGCCCAGACTTGAATCCAATTGAACATCTCTGGAGAGATACAAAAATGGCTGTGTACTGATGCCTTCCATTCAACCTGATGGAGCTTGAGAGGTGCTGCAGAGAGGAATGGGTGAAACTGCCCAAAGATAAGCTTGTGGCATCATATTCAAAAAGACGAGGCTGTAATTGCTGCCAAAGGTGCATCAACAAAGTACTGAGCAAAGGCTGTGAATACTTATGTACATGTAATTTCTTAGTTTTTTTTTTATTTTTAATAAACTTGCAAAATTCTCCAAAGAAAAAAAAACAACTTTTCATGTTGTCATTATGGGGTTTTGTCTGTTGAATTTTGAGGGAAAAAATGAATTTAATCCATTTTGGAATAAGGCTGTAACCTGACAAAATGTGGAAAAAGTGAAGCGCTGTGAATACTTTTTGAATGCACTGCATATAGACAGGCAGTGTCTATATGCAGTGCCTGTCACACAAAAAAAATTTTTGTGTACAAAAGTTTAAGAAATAAAGTGGTACATGAGCTGCGAAAATCAAAAATATCTTATTACAATAAACTGATAGATCATGCAAAGGGTAACAACAGTTCCCTATGGAGGCATTTAAATAACTTAACTAATAAAAAAAACGATCAGAAGGGGGTAAAGGAACTTAGAATCAATGGCAAGACCGTCAGTGACAAGGCTACTTTGGCAAATGAATTTAATTCACACTTTGTGGGCTCTGTGGAAGACTTAACAAAAATTTTTGTGCTGCCAAATGTGCTCAACAACACAAATTCCATACTTCCAACAGACACTTTTCACATCGATGAGGTAAATGAGAAGTTAATTGCTGGTATTGTTAAAACACTGTCAAACTCAAAAACTAATGATATCTACAATATGAGCACCTCCTTTCTCAAAATGCACAGCAAAATATTAATCAAACCACTGACTCATCTCATTAATCTCTCCATTAGGTCTAGTACATTTCCATCTGGCTGGAAAAAAGCTGTCGTCATACCAGTTCATAAATCAGGCAGTAAAGACGATATATGCAATTACCGCCCAATCTCTATCTTACCAGTCCTATCTAAGGTTCTTGAAAAAGTTGTAGCTACACAGCTGATAGACTACTTACAAGACAGTCAACTTCTTCATCCACATCAATTTGGTTTTAGACCAGGATACTCAACAGAAACAGCAAATTGTTGCCTTACTGAAAACGTCAAACAGTCCTTGGACAGGGGTAATGTGGTAGGAGCTGTTTTTCTAGATCTCAAAAAGGCTTTCGATACTGTAAACCACAGTTTGCTTTTATCCAAAATGGTATCTTTTAACTTCTCCCCAAATACATTAGAATGGTTTGCATCTTATCTCCAGAATAGAGAACAGTGTGTAAAAGTTCACCAGGATAAATCCTCATTTTTAAACAACCGCATGGGTATCCCACAAGGGTCCATTCTTGGTCCTTTACTTTTCAGCATTTTTATTAATGACCTGCCGTTACACTGCTCAGCTGCAACATGCCAACTTTATGCAGATGATGCAGTTATTTACACAGCTGCCAAGACTCCAGCACAGGCTGCAGATGTACTGTCTACAAGTATGGTTGATGTCCAAGAGTGGCTCCTCAAGAACCATCTATTGCTGAACCTTCAGAAAACAGTCTCAATGTGCTTTTCAATCAAAAAATGTAACCTGCAACATTTTAAAGTTAATATACATGATCATGACATCAGTTTAGCTACAGAATTCAAATACCTTGGCATTGTACTAGATCCTCAACTCAAATTTAATCTTCATATAAAGAAAATTTCAAAAACAGTAAAAAAAAATCTGAACTGCTTTAAATTAATTAGATATTACATACCTTACGAAGCAGCTGCACTGTATATGCATTCTATGGTTTTTTCTCATATATCATACTGTTTGACAGTCTGGGCTCAAGCAGCCCCTTCCACAATAAGACATATAGGTTCATTATATAATCAAACCCTAAAAATCTTGGACAAAAAGCCCATTAGGTGGCATCACTGTAATGTTTTAAAAAAATACAACCTATTGAGTTTTGAGAGCTTCATTGACCTCTGTCTTCTGAAATTAACGTTCAAATGTTTCCATAAATCAGCACCCGAGCCACTTGCTGGTTTCGTCCAAAGACAGGACAGCAGCAGAGCCACCAGGAGTTCTGTTAACAATAACTGTAAAATATTCCACCGCAGAACCACATTTGGACAAACAGCTTTCTCTATAAAGGGCAGTCACATCTGGAACACAATGCCAAATGAAATTAAAATAATAACGGACTTTAAAACATTCACTAAAAATGTTAAAAACTGGCTGAAAAATAAACACGAATGTACTCATGTATGAATTAATTGTCTGCAAAGTGAGAGTGAATGAAGGGAAGGAATAAATGTGTTTGTTTATAGTGAGTGACGAAGGGAGGAAGGCCTGAAATAGGCAAATGTGAGTTATGTTATGTGTGTTAAATGTGAGTCAGGCTGTTATATTTGTGTATTTATAATATTTATAATATTTATGTTAAATGTGAGTCAGGCTGTTATATTTGTGTATTTATAATATTTATAATATTTATAATTGTGTATTTATAATTTTTCTGCATTGATGTATGTGGTTATTGTGTATATTTTTTATCTTGATTCTTTTTTCTAAAGCCCATCCAGGGACAAGAGTTGCAAATTAGCTAATAGCTATACACTCTATGTGCAACACATCAGATTGATTGTCTTTGATTAATTGTCTATGTTTATTGCACTGTCCCTGTCAAATAAACTAATCTACTACTACTACTACTATCTATCTATCTGTCTATCTATCTATCTATCTATCTATCTATCTATCTATCTATCTATCTATATCTATATCTATATCTATATATCTATATATATATATATACTGTATATATATCTATATATATATATATATATATATATATATATATATATATATATATAGAGAGAGAGAGAGAGAGAGAGAGATACAGTAGATATTGTGTGTGTGTGTGTGTGTGTGTGTGTTTTACTGGCCACCATAGTTGTCATCATCCACCTGCTCAGATGTAAATATTATGATTATTGTGATTTTTTTCATCAATCTATTATTTTTACAAGACTATAAAGACTTTAATTCTGCACCTTTCTAAACATTTTTGTGATATATTATTTTTTAAAAAACATTTGTTTTCATGAAAATACTATCTAGGTGACCTTTAAGCAGGAAAGTAACAAATTTACAAGAATTAAGCCACACATTTAAGAGAAAAAAGTCACATATTCAGCCAAAGAGAGCAAATGGGCTGTAGTGTGGGCAACAATAGCCTGTCCCTATGCACATCCTTGGGTTTTACCACTGATTTCAATAAAATAATAACATACATTCACTAAAATAACTAAAGATGCAGTTGTGTCTGTTAAGAACAAGTCATTTTACACAAGCATGTTACTAATCAGTTTTCAAATAAGTGAAATCAAAAGTAAAAGTACAACCAACTACTCAAGGAAGTTTTTGCTTATAATTGAGTGCATGTACTTGAGCAATTTAAGTAGTTATCCATCCTTGTAATATTTTGATACTGTGCCACTCTTAAGTTTCTGTCTTCTTAGTTTGATGTTATGAAAATTACTTTCATATCAGTCACATGCACAGACATTTCAGAGGGCAGGTGCTCAATCAAAAAAAAAAAAAGGCACTGCTAAATATTGAAAAAAGTTACATACTGTAGCATAAATTTTACTGTACTTACTTGGTATATCTATTTTGTTTTAATACCTATAGGCTCAGGTGGGTTAATCAGAATTAATTGGATGTCAAAATTTAGTTATTGGAAATTAAAACACATTTGATCAGCAATTGGTATCTCAATGGGGGAAATTTATTATAACCTTTAAAAAATCCTCTCCAGAAGGACACATCAGAGGGCAGAGGGGCAGGTGCTACAGCGCTACCTAGGGCCTATTTGTGCACGTGCCTGTTTCACACTGAATTTTTTTGGCTATAGCAGAGTCAGACAGCCCACAGTGCCACTGGAACTACTTTTTCAGATGATAATATGAACCCAGTTTGAGTTAATCTCATACATCCCTGGATGTCCTCTCCAGCTGTTGCTGCAGCTGCTGCCAGGACAAAAACAGAGCACAACCTGAGGAAAAAAAAAAATCATGCTCTTCAAATTGCTGCAGAAAAGACAAATGCCTCAGCTCAGCGATATCTGTTCTGATATTTGGAATTAATTCAGAGCACATTCCACTCACTCGTACTGTTTATGATCCCATAAAAACCAGAACCGATGCATTAAATGGCAAGACTCATCTTGACACTTCCGTTACAGAGAATCGTAAATACCATTCTGGTGCTGCTTCATCTAATCCATTCACTTTGAGGATTTGTGACCCAGATATATTCCACTTAATGTCTTCGTGGATTTATTAGTTATCATCATAAAACCAGGGGGAATGCTTGACATATTTTAGAGTTTTATGCCTCCAAGAATCTAAAGTGGACTTAAATCAAATCCAGAAAAAGGATACCCCATATTCATTCATTTACAGCAGAAACAGGATTCTTCTAAATATGCTCATTACTGATAACTTTAGAGACCGACTCTGATATCATCAGATACCTTCGTTCTTCGCTTGGGCTATAATATTCACCAAAAAGACATCGCCAGAGATGGGGAGAACAGTCAGAAATTGTACTCAAGTAAAAGTAGTAATTATGAAATTATTTTCTAAACCATAAGTAGATAAAGAAAAACTGAGTCGTAAGAAACAACTTTACTCTCACAAATGTGACTTTTCCTCTATCCTGTCATAAATTTATATTTACTTTTTCTCATATGGTTGTGACTTTTTTCCTTGTAGATTTACTACCTTTTTCTTGGGAATTTACAGTTATTTTTGCATAAATTTGTCACTTTTCCCAAACGAATTTGCAACCTTTTATCTCATAAATTTGAAGTTTTTTTCTAAAAAAAAAAATCATATATTTTTCTGTGTATGTGTGTGTGTGTGTGTGTGTGTGTGTTTGTATTTTTTCCTATCAATAAGTAAAACTCCTGTTTTACTTATTTATAGATCTCATCACAGGATCAGCTCCACATTATAAACTAATCTGAGCTCGTTTTGATGCTGAACGTTTTTGTCACCTTCAGTAAAATAGAAAGAATCCCATTTTATCCCAACAGTTTTTCTCTTGATCTTTGCTCTCTTCCGTCACCTCTGCCACCCACTGAATCCCCCCTTGTCTCTGTTGCTAATTCTCACGCTAATTAAATACTCGGGAGAGATTCTCATCATTAAAACTCTCTTTGTCTCTGCCCTCACCCCACCCCCCATGCAGGAGCTGGAGGCTGGTCTCCTCTGGTCTCAGACCGATATCAGTGGCTGGAAGTGGACCTGGGACGGCGAACCCAAATCACAGCCGTCGCCACGCAGGGCCGCTACGGCAGCTCTGACTGGCTGACAGCCTACCTACTGATGTTCAGTGACACGGGACACAACTGGAGGCAACACCGACAGGAAGACAGCTTAGGAGTAAGTCTCCTGATATTAGTAAAACAAATACAGCTGGGGAAAAAAGTTCATTTCACATGGCTTATTTTTTTAAAAGTTGAACATCAGAAATACAAGGGCTGTTCATTAAAGATTTCCCCTTGCTCATTTCCCATGGACTGAGAGGAACCAAACAGCACAGTTATTAGTCTTTCTGTTCATAGGTACCACCAAGGGTCACACACTTTTTCCCATCACTTCATGCAGCTGTAGAGACCTCACCTGTAGAAGTCTGCAGGTCACATCAGAAGCCATGACTTGAACTTGGAAACCAGAGATTTTTTTGGTCTTGGAAGTGCTTGCCCTTCAAAAATGACTTCTTATTTGGAAAGAGGTGGAACTCAGATGGAGCAAGGTCAGGAGAGTGAGGGGTGTGAGGAAGGATTTCATAGCCACAGGATGGTGCTTCTGTCAGGGCTACATGAGAGTTATGAACTGGGTCTGCAGAAGGTGGACATCTTTGGTCTGCATACCATGCCTCTCGGTTTTCATGGCTTTCCACAGTTTCTGTAGCAGTGAAGCCTAGTAAGTCCTGGCTATTGTGGTACCCTTTGCAATACTCCACGTTGGTCCCAAAAGACTGTGAGCATGACCTTGCCCACTGATGGTTGGACATGTGCCTTCCTTGGAGGTGTCCCTGTGTGCCTTTGCACACTATAATCTGGCTTTTTTATGTTGCTTTTGGAATAATGGCTTCTTCCTCTCTGAGTGATCTTTCAGCCCATGTCGTACAGGACTTGTTTCACTGTGGATAATGACGATCTTCTACTAGCTTCAGCCAGCATCTTCACAAGGTCTTTTGCTTTTGTTCTGGGGTTGATACACACATTTTGTACCAAAATATGTTCATCTCTGGGACACAGAACCTTTCTGAGCAGTGCGATGGCTGGACATTCTCATGGTGTTTATACTTCTTTATAATTGTTTGAAGAGATAAATGTGACACCTTCAGGGATCTGAAATTGTACCCACAGATTCACAATTCTCTTCCTGATATCTTGGCTGATTTCTTTTGATTTTTCCATTATGTCACACAAGGAAACAGTGAGTTTGAGGTGTGTCTTAAAATACATCCACAGGTGTGCCTCCATTAATTCAAATGTTGTCAGTAACATATCCGAAGCTTCCAAAGCTATGACATCCCAAATTGTTTAAAGGCATAGTAATCTTAGTGTATGTAAACTTAGGACTTTGAAGAAAGTAATAAGAAAATCTCTAAAAATTTTCTAAAAATAAAGAAAAAAATAGAAATAATTTTGGTAATCCTAACTGAGTTAAAACAAGAACATACATATGTACATACATACAGTCACCCGACACACTAAATAAACACACCAATAAAACATTTTGCTCAAATATGCTATTATCAAGGGCTTGCAAAATTGTTGCATACCACAGTAAACTTGAGTTCAGTATCTCTTATGTCATGACAGTTTGAGTTGATTTAATAACATAGTTTTCTCTAAAATAATGGGGCTGTGATATTTTACAGTACTATTGCATTGCCCGTAGAACCAAGTATTCCTGTCTGAAACAGGTATCCCAATAAGGCTTTCCAGGCCCAAATGTAGGCTGTGTTTGAAAGTGGAATACAAAGAAGTGTAGCCTATATGTAGGCAATCACATGTTAGACTTTGGCAAATATAAAAGGGAGTAAATGGCACTAAGATTTATTTGACTGTGTGAATATTAGTTACAGAATACCTACAGTATTTTAGTTTATATCACTGTTCAGTGATGGAGTTCAGTGTAATATTGAATTTCTTCTGTGTATCATCAATAAAGTCATGCAGTACACGTGTACAAATATTTGAGACCCATTGTAGTGCATCATTTTATATCTTAGCAATGTTTTGTTATAAGAAGGTTTTTTAAAGCTTTAATGCTAGGATTGAGGCGGTGCTTATATTGTCGCGCTGGCCAATTTTGAGGCCAAATGATCTGAGCCTTGAGGGTGTGACTGGCAAAGACTAACAATGTGAGCAGCCACGGCTCTATTGTAAGTGGTTTGGTTTTTATCGATGTGAGAAGATTATTATTATTATTATTGTTATTATTATTATTATTATTCGTCGGCCTCCGTCAGTCTATGATGACCATTGAAGAGAATCCTAAACATCTACTCTGCTGGAACAGCACCGCCTGTGGCTGAACAGGCCGATGCGCGAATGGCAGTCCCTGTCACACAGGTTGCACTTGTGGGTGGTCTCCGTGCTGCTGGGTCTGTGGCGGTTCTTCCTGCGGGTCTTTTTTTTTTTTTTCATCTGCTGCAGCAGTCAGTCTCTCTTCACCCGCCTTGAGCTGTCTGGTCAGGGTGCCTCTCCATTTGGAGCGGTCCGTTGCAAGGTCCTCCCAGCGTTCTGTGTTGATCTCCAGGGCCTTCATGTCTCTCTTGCAGACGTCTCTAAAGCGCAGCTGTGGGCGGCCAACGTCTCTCCTGCCAGTCGCCAGTTCTCCGTAGAAGGCGTCTTTGGGGATTCTGCCATCCTCCATACGGTGAACGTGGCCTAGCCACGTTAATAATAATAATAATAATTATTATTATTATTATTATTATTATTATTATTATCATTATTATCATTATTATTATTCCACCTAAACAATTGCATTTTTGACTCTCTAAACCACAGGTGTCAAACTCATTCCATGGAGGGCCAAAACCCTGCAGGTTTTACCTCCACCCAGTGTCTTCAACAGGTGATTTCTCTGAATTTCGTCCTACTGATTGCTGATCAGTGAAAACACCTGCTGAAGAGACTGGGTGGAAGTAAAACCTGCAGGGTCTTGGCCCTCCATGGAATGAGTTTGACACCCCTGCTCTAAACATTTACCAAAATGTTTTTTTTTTTCACACACACCTCAGACCTGGTGAAAAATTTTATAAACTGGAAAAAATATGTGCCCCATGCTGAAAATTTTCAGACATATACAGCATATGGTTGATATGTCCTGCATTCATGGAGCGCATGTTCTAATATTTACGTATGCCAAAATGTCAGAACACCGGAGGAGGTGGATCCAATCAGCTGATCGCTCAAACCACAGAGCTCAGCTGTTTTCCATGATAAATCAACCTCAGGGCAAAAGCACACGCCATGCATTATCTTTTTTTTTCACTTTATTGAAAACAACTTTTTTTATCACCATCAGTTAGCATGCCTTTGAGCCAGGTCGTGTCTGGCCACTGCTTCTCCTGGCATGTTCTGTGTTGATTTGTCAGACCCAATCCCCGCTGACGCTCTGCCCAATCTGCTTGCGCACCTCATGTTCTCTACATATTCCGAATTATCCTTTAGACCTACGCAATCACAGCAACTTTATGGTATAATTTTTTAAAGCATTAAATCTTCAGTATTATCTTTTTCTAGTCAAATTTGTCATTTTTCACGTCCTTGTTTCGTCCAGGGAACACTGTGATGACTGACAGATCATGATGCTGTGTATTATCCAATCAGCATGGCCGTGATGCCGTGTATTATCCAATCAGCACGGAGTCAATCCGAACCCCGCCTACACTTCTTGAAGCTAGGGCATGAAGAGACAGAGCGGTGGCTAAACTTTTATTGATAAAAATTACATATTTTAACTGAGCGACTCCATACTTGGGGATGCACACCCCCGTAACCTCAGCAAAGCACATTTAAAATCTTAAGCCAGTCTGACAAACGGTTCAAGAGATATGCATGGAAAAGACACACAGCCAGACACAAAGACAGAGAGACACACAGACAGAGATTCCATGCATTTATAGATAGATATACAGCATAAAAAATGAGCAACACAAAACAGAGTACAAATGCAAATTATATTTCAATGGTTTGCTTGAGAGCACCACTTAAAACTCCACTTCTCTTACGTTAAAAAGCATTTAGCTTCACTGTCACAGACATAATTTACATTATCTGTGGTGGCTGGTTCTGCTGCAGCAGCTAGCCTGCTCACTGTGGAGCCTCTCGCTCTTCATTAATAATGGATGGAACAATGAAAGGAACCTGGGCCGGGCCCCGTCGATGGCATGGAGCTGCTGTCAGACAGTTTAACCTCCCCTGACAGGAGGCTGGTGCTGTTGTTAGAAAGCTGCAGCTTTGATTTCTGCGATGGCAGAGGTGTCCATCACCAGTCTGCACACAGGTCTCTGGAAGAACACTTGCCAGCTCAGTCAGTATGAAGCAGTGTTGATAAGAGTGTCAGTTCAGTGCTTGAAATGTAAATGCAAAGAGAGAAATTGGCGAGAAAGCAGGGTGACACAAGCATGTAGCAACTTAAGCACACTGAGTGTTGTGGTTGCTCCATAGATTCTATAGATAGCATCTTTTTTGTCTCTCCTGAAATCATTATTTTCCAGAAATGTTTCAGCAGAAAGACAGACTCCCAGTCTGTAGCATGACTGATCACCAGTGTGCAAACTACTGATGTCAGGATGACAGGAAGGAATGCATGCCTCGGTTGGGTGAACAACATTAGATATGATTCAGAGGCAGTGGTGCATCTCCTTCCTCCTGTATAGAAGAAAGCACGGCCTTGGTTACAGCAACAGCCGTCAGAGCAACTTTGGAGGATACAAACTCCCCAAAGCCCTTTGAGTCACTGCTATAAAAAGAGAACAGTCTTCATTGGACTTAAAAAAAAAACGTGTTGATTTGACACTTAGCATGAGAGGTGATAAATCCAGATTAGTTTTTAGAATGTTTTCAGAGCTCCGTGTATTAGTCAGGCCAGCTTAGTGTCTCTATGAAGGTAGAAATGTTAGTGTTTAAAAAAAAAGACACAGCTGCATCAGTCACAGCTTGTCACTGTCACGTTCTGAGCGTGGGGGGATTCTACCGGGCTCAGGTTGTCTGCCTTTTTTTTTTCATATTTGCACTGTGTTGTTATTTTGAGTTGTCATGTATCCTATATTGTTTCTCAGTATGGTTTATTTTCCAGTTTATGTTCGTTATAGTTTGTTTATTGTATTCTTGAGTTTGCCTGTCTCCATTTTTTGCCTTATCATTATATTTGTATTCTGTTATGTTCTTTCTCTTGGGGTTGACAGTTGTCAACAGCTTTTTGGGGTTTAGCTCTGCCTGGGCGTGTCTCTACATCAGGATTACCATGTCTGTCACCCCAGAGGTGTCCACCCTCAGACTGGACAAAGTGCAGCGATGGTTAGTGTGTGTCCTGGAGGATTTTTTATCGCAGGCTCAGGCATCCTGTACTCCCAAGGCAGCCCGAGAGTGTCTGGAGGGCACGGTACAGGTGTTGGAGGCATGCCCCAGCCTGTGGGATCACCCGGAGCTAACACACCTACTCCTCTCCATATTTCTCCCTCAATCTACTAGTGATGAGCCGGGGAAGTCAGCTCCGATACCTTCTTCCGCACCAACGAAGAGCAAGCTCTCACGCAAACGAAAACCCCCAGCCTCTCACCGCTCTTCGATGGGAGTTTCGTCTCCTCCTCTTAACCCTTGGCCCGCTCCATTGGCTGAGGAGCTGGAGGAGTGCAGACAGGTTATACTGGCAGTTAAACCATCGCTCCTCCCGGATTTTTCTCAGGAGCTGGAGGAGATTTCATCGAGGGACCCGGAGTTTGAGCCGACGAGTGGGTGTCCCCTGACTCCGGAGTCTCTCCCTCTCCACCTCGAACCTATGTCTCCACCTCCTGCTCCTCGCCGTCGGTCCAGGAAATCCCATTGGAAGAACGCTCCCACCTCTCAGGTCGCAGCTACCCCTACGCTGAGATAGAAGCCTCCTTCAGCTGTGCACCCTCCAAGTTTTTCCCCGGCTCTGCCTGAAACCGTGTTGACAAGGGGCGGCTCCTCCACCTTCCTCAGATGGGTCTACGACCATTGAAGTCACAGAGAGGGACGAATTCCAATCAGTTGCAGCAGAAAACATCATGCCCTGGGAATACAGGCAAGTGGCTTTTCATTCCCTATTACCTTTGTATGAATTATCTTGCCTGGTTCACGGTGGTGAGGCTCAGTTTTCGCAGCCCTGTGAGCTCTCACCATCTGCTGCAGCTAAAGTCTTGTCACCTGCTCTCTCCGTGTCTCCTCCTCTGCCCCCTGAGTATATGCCGGCCCCAGGATTGAGCCGCTGGACGTTGGAGGAGCCTGCTGCCTGGGAGGACCTGGTTCCAGCCCTGCAGCCATGCTCTGGACGGAGAGTGAGCGCTGAAGCTGAGTTGACGCCTGTGCCGACGGGGGAGCATCCCTGGGCCTCAGCTGAGCCTCGACCTCCTGAACCCATGTCAGACGAGCCATTGGCGTGGGTCGCCTCACTGGGGGGTCCCAGGGCTGCTCTGACCACCATGCCTGCTGCAGGGACCGCCACAGCATAGCCGGAGCTGGACCTCCAGAGGGCTGGGCCCGAAGAACCATCACTGGGATCAACGGAGTCCTGGATGGCAGTGGAGCTTGAGCTCAGGCAAGTACTGTCCTTTGTTTCCATTGCATCTGTTTAGAGAGACCTTGTCTGGCTCTTGGTGAGGAGAGCTGGGTGCAGCCATCAGCTGCACCTGAGCTAACCTTGCCGGGCTCCACTGCTGCTGGTGACCCTCACCCTGTTTCTCCATTTGTTTTGTCTGAGCTCTCCCCTAAGGTCGCCGAGGTTATTCTAGATCTGCCACATGACTCCGTGGGTCCAGGTTCGCCACCAGAGATCATCGTGGCTCCAGTTCCTCCCGCTGAGGTCATCGCAGCCGCTCCGTCCCAGCCCAGGAACTTCATGGGTGCTACTTCCCCTCCGGCTGAGGTCCTCGAGGGTGCTGCTTCCCTTCCAGTGGAGGTCATTGCGGGTGCTCCATCCCAGCCCGGGGCCTCCGAGGGTGCAGCTATGTCCCAGTCCGGGATCAAGGCGGGTGCAGCCTTGCTCCAGCCAGGAGCCACCGACGGTGCTGCTGTGCTCCAGCCCAGAGCCACCGAGGGTGCTGCTGTGCTCCAGCCTGAAGCCACTGAAGTTGCTGCTGTGCTCCAGCCCAGAGCCACTGAGGGTGCAGCTGTGGCCCAGTCCGGGTCCACCGAGGGTGCAGCTCTGCTTCTGCCCGGAGCCACCGAGGGTGCAGCTCCACTCCATTCCGGAGTCACTGTGGGTGCAACTTCGCTCCATTCTGGAGCCACCGCAGGTGCAACCCTGCTCCAGTCTGGAGCCACCGCAACACAACTATGTCCCGGTCCGGGACCTCCAAGGGTGCTGCTGGCCAGTCTGCAGATGTCCCCTGGACCACCATCCCTGTGGTGGTGGCTAAAGAACTCTGGCTGACCGCCTGACAGGCGTTGCCGTTGGGTTGGCTCGTTCACATCCTTTGGCAGACCACCCGACTCTTGCCACCTCGCCATCTGTCAGGCCTGGGACTTCGGCCAACCACCAGAACAGTTCTGTTCTTTAGTCTAGGGGGGCCTAGGTGCCCAGTTCTGTGTGGGTCCTGAGTGGGATTTTGTTTTGTTTCCTTTCAGCTTGGGCCTTGCTGGGAAGCTATCCTGAGGGTTTTTTTTTCTTGTTCTTTTTGGTTTGGTTCGGTCCCTCCATGCCTGGGTTCCCCTCCTCCCACCTGGGGTGGGGTTGTTTTTTCTTGTCAGGGTGGGATTTCTGTGTGGGTGGGTTCTTTTCTTTTGATGTTACCCCGGGGTGTCTAGGTTCCACCCCTTTAGGGGGAACTCTGTCACGTTCTGAGCGGGGGGGGGGGGGATTCCGCAAGACTCAGGTTGTCTGCTTTTTTTTTCATATTTGTACTGTGTTGTTATTATGAGTTCTCATGTATCCTATCTCAGTATGGTTTATTTTTCTGTTTACATTTGTTATAATTTGTTTATTGTATTCTTGAGTTTGCCTGTTTCCATTTTTTGCCTTATCATTATATTTGTATTCTGTTACAGTATGCTCTTTCTCTCGGGGTTGACAGGTTTTGCTCTGCCTGGGCATGGCCCTGTCAGCTGTCAGCCCCGATGCCTCTCTCACTGCCCCACCTGGCCCTAATTGTGTTTCATTTGCTTTCTCCTGCCCGCTCAGATGCCCACACCTGTCATCGATAGTGTTAATTGTTTTCTGTTCCTTCTTAAGGGCGATAATTTTATCTTTTCTTTGCCGCAGTCTTGTTTGGTCTTCTTCGTCTCCACCAGAGCCCTGCCCTGCTCTAGGTGTGTAATCTGTGAGTTTTCTCCCCTCTTTGTATTTTATGTTTTGTGCTCCGTGTTGAACCTTTTGTTGTCTTTTGTTCAATAAATTGCCCAAACTCACAGTTCAGCACATTGGTCTCATCCTCCTGCCCCGAAGGGCATTCATGACAGTCACTGATCTTTGCAGCATTTTGCTCTATCTTTTTTCCTTCACTCTCTAGCAGGCTAAGTAGTTAATTCAAAATTTAAACTTGGGAGAAAATGTCACAAATTCACATGGAATTCTAGGAAATATATCTGGAAGAAGTTTTGCAAGTCATAAAATTTATCTGAAAAATGTTGTAAAAATGAATGAATAAATGAAAGTTGCCTACTTAGGAAGAATAGTCTCCCACTAATGCAGACGAGTAAGAGCATACCCATGTCTTGGTGGTTTTACCTTTACAGTGGGGAAAATAAGTGTTGAACCCATCAACATTTTTCTCATTAAACATATTTCTGATGGAGCCAATGACCTGAGATTTTCACTAGATACCGGTAGCAACCCAAGTTAATGCATCCACACAAAGAAATCAAGGCAACTGTGTTCACAAAACAAGTTATATTTAATAAAGTGGAATGACATCAGGAATAAGTATTAAACACATGAAGCAAAAGAGGTGCAAAAAGGTGTGTAGAATTCTGAGGAAAAAAAAGAATTTATTTCATTTTGGAATAAGGCTGTAACATAACAAAATGTGGAAAAAGTGAAGTGCAGTGAGTACTTTCCAGATGCACTGTATCTGATTTGGAATTCCATATCGGTAATGGAGTTATATTCCACTGATATAGAACTGATATCAGTGGAGTTCTTTGTGGAACTCCACTGATTGTGGAGTTTCACAAAGAACTCATGATGGGTAGAAACAAAGAGCTCTCTCTAGACCTTTGCAACCTTGTTGTAAAACATAATGACAGTGGTTACAGGTGCATTTCTAAACTGCTGAATGTTCCAGTAAACACTGTTGGAGCCATCTTTCAGAAGTGGAGAGAGCATCATTTTACCATAAACTTGCCACAAACAGGAGCTCCTCCCAAGATTTCTGACAGAGGAGTCAAAAGAAATATCAGAAGAGTTATCTAAGAGCCAAAGACCACTCATGGAGATCTTCAGAAAGACCTGGAGTTAGCAGGTACTGTTGTTTCAAAGAAAACAATAAGTAATGCACTCAACTGACATGGGCTGTATGCCCGCTCACTTCGCAAGACTCCATTGCTGAAGAAAAAGCATGTTGAAGCTTGTTAAAAGTTTGCTGCACAACATTTGGGCAAGCCAGTAAAATAGTGAGAGAATATAGTCTGGTCAGATGAGACCAAAACTGAACTTTTTGGATGTTACAACACACAGCGTGTTTGGTGGAGAAATGGCACTGCACTTCAGCCCCAAAAACACCATCCCAACATTGAAGTTTGGAAGTGGGAGCATCATGACGTGGGGGTATTTTTCAACACATGATACAGGCAGACTTCATACAATTGTAGGAAAGATGAATGGACAAATGTACAGAGACATCCTTGATAAGAACTGTTTGGAGGAGAAATGGCACTGCACATCAGCCCAACTTGGGGGCGCAGTGGTTAGCACTGTAGCAGCACAGAAAGGTCACAGGATCGATTCCACCCCTGACCATCGTGGGTTCAGTCCCACCCCCTAACCATTGGTGACCCTTCTGTGCGGAGTTTGTATGTTCTCCCCGTGTCTGCATGGGTTTACCCCGGGTACTCTGGTTTCCTCCCACAGACTAAAAACATGCAAGTTATGTTAATTGGAGACCTCAAAGTTGCTCTAAGTGTGAATGTGTGTGTGAATGATAAAGGGATTGGGGCCGCACTTTGGCTGCCTCATCCATCCAGGTGGTTGCCCTGAATTTCCCTCTGGGATTAATAAAGTATACCAAAACACCATACCAACAGTAAAGTTTGGAGGTGGGGGCATCATGGTGTGGGGGTGTTTTTCAGCACATGGTACAGGCAGACTTCATATAATTGAAGGAAAGATGAATGGACACATGTACAGAGGCATCCTTGATAAGAACCTGTTGCCATCTGCCAAGATGCTGAAGATGAAATGAGGGTGGACAGTTCAGCAAGACAATGATCCCAAACACACAGCCAAGGAAACTCTCAACTGGCTCCAGAGAAGGAAAATAAAGCTGCTAGAATGGCCCAGTCAGTCACCTGACCTGAATCCAATTGAGAATCTATGGAAAGAACTGAAGATCAGAGTTCATAGAAGACACCCACGGAACCTTTAAGATTTGAAGAGAGTTTGTGTGGAAGAATGGGTTAAAATCATTCCTGAGCAATGCCTGTGCCTAGTTTCTCCATACAGGAGGCGTCTGGAAGCTGTTATTACCAACAAAGGCTTTTATACTAAATATTAAATGAATTTCACCAAGCGTGTTCAGTACTTATTCCTCTTGCCATTCCCCTTTATTAAATATAACTTGTTTTGTCAACACAGTTGCCTTGATTTCTTTTTTAGTTCTTTGTTTGGATTACTTGGGTCGTTACTGATATCTGGTGAAAATCTCAGGTCAGTGGCTCCATCTGAAATATTTTTAATGAGAAAAGTGTTGATGTTTTCAATACTTATTTTACCCGCTGTATTTTGCTACTCCAGCATGTAGATTTTTTAGACACAATTTCCTCAAAACTGCCATTCCCATACTAGAGTGTGCTGACCCCTGGCCTAGGGGCGCATGGTCAGCTCACAGATCTGCTGTAACGTCCTGAAGCCTCTGTGGGAGATTATTTGTGTGGTGTGAAGGGCTCTGCTCACTCTATATGCTAAATTTCCTTCCCTGTAACTTTATTTCTCATCAGACAACTGTAATTGCTTTTAAACTTTTTAAAAATTTATTTTGACACAGTCAAGATCCAGTGTGCATTATAAGTGTGCACTGCAAGTGTTCAGGACAGGACCTCTTAAGAGCCATCTAAAAATAGAAGCCTTGTTTTGTTGCACTCCATTTAAGTGGATAATGATGCCAAGTTTAAACCTGGAACAGTTTCTGGCTTTGCTGCTGGTCTGTATGAACTTTAATATAGTACACATGCAACTTAGCTCTCATTAATTTTGGAGATTTTTTTCCTCAGAGAATAAATGAATTATATGTACCATCCAGTATAATCTAGATCAGGGCTGCCCAGCCTTTTTATACTCAAGATTTACTTTTAGATTTGTCAAAATCAGAAGATCTACTGATAAAAAAAAAAAAAAAATTACAAGAAAATGTTTCAAATTTAAGATGCAAAAAGTATTTAATTTACAAGAACAAAGTTGTAAATTTATAAATTATGTAGTAAATGTAGTAAATTAATGAGGAAAAAGATACAAATTTATGAAAAAAGGTGCAATTTTTAAAGACAGAAAAATGCATTTATGCTAAGCATTGGTGCTCAAATGCATTTTGTTCATTTGTGTAACATGATATGGAGGGGAATGTGATGATTTTTTATTTTTTTTGGCGGGGGGGGATTCTCTCTTTTTTCCAGGTTTGGGTCCCCCCCCCCATCCTTTATTTGTGCATATGACATGCTCAGAGGGATCCAGGTCACCAACACAGAACACTTTTTATGGAGATGATGTGCTCTAAAATCAGAGGAAAATGCTCTTGGCTTTATGATTTAAAACAACCTCCATAAATAGCCTGACTGCTCAGTCAGTGGTGGCACAGCATGGTGGTTTGGGTTAGTGCGAGACACGGCACCGTTTGCTTGTAGCCAATGTACTGGATCTGTGTACAGGGGTATGATGGGATGTTTTTGTGTCCTCACCTCAGTGTTCTGTGTATGGCTCTGTTCAGGATGGCCACGCTTGGTCTTGTGGTGATTTTTTGCATTGGCGGAAAGCAGCTGTAAACCAAACTGAAAAGAAATGACTAAGTGAGGCTTGCCCTCATGGCAAGCTGATCAGTTTCTGGAAGACCATCACTTTTTGGCATGACAACTGTCAGGTACTGGTATGCGATTGGCAAGCTAGGGCACAAGCCACAGTGTTGTTCCACATGTGGGTTCTACATGTGTGTTGACCAGGACCCCTTAGAGCCAGAACTGGTCCACATGTTGCATGGCCCACTTCAGAACACTGTCTCCCTGCAAGGACTCCAGGCCGCGTCTGAGCAGGATCAAGTACTAACCCAGCTCTGCCCCTTCATTTGCGAGGGCTGGCTTTCCAATGTACTAGAAGAACTAGCACCCTTTCATAGAGTCAGAGACAATCTATCATGCTGGAATGATGTCTGTGTTGCAAGAGGCCTCTGCACATTGATCCTAGAGGCGCTAAAGGGTTGCATCCTGACCATGGTACACGAGGGCCACCTGAGCATCGTCAGAGACAAACAGCATTGTAGGGGCTCAGTCTGGTGGCCAGGCATCAACAAGGATGTGGAGATCATGGTGAAAGACTGTATTCCCTGCCTAGCCAGTGTTAAGACCAGTGCGCCACTACCTCCGCCCCGAAGACTCTGCCATGGCCGTCAGCCCCGTGAAAACAAATCCAATTGGACATTTGCGGTGGGCTGCACAGCACCCCCCTGCATCAACGTTTCTTACTGGTAGTTTACGACCTCCGGTCAAAATGGCCCAAGGTGTTGCCCACTGGCTCAGTCACCACTGACATAGTCATTGATTTCCTCTCCTCACTGATGTGATCACAACAGACAATGGAACGCAGTTCACTTCAGCGGACTTTGCTCCGTTCGTGAAAGGAAAAGGCATCAAGCACATAAAGACTGCTTTCTACCACCCTCGGACAAATTGGGGGGGGGGGGGGGGAGGACATGGAAAGGTTTTATCAGACCCTCAAGAACGATCTCAGGGCACATCTAGCGGATGGGCTCCCATTTCCGGCCTCACTACAGAGCACCCTGCTACATTACAGAGCCACGCCTCACGCCACGATGGGCAGCTCCCCTGCTCTTCTAATGCTAGGATGTCAGATGTGCTCCCTGGACCGACTACGCCCTCCATTGGACAGAAAAGCCCTCACCTAGGGGAAGGGTGGTCAAACAGCAGCAACATATGTAGCAAAGGTTTGACAAGAAATGCCGGGCGAAGCAACTCTGGCTCGCAGTACTGGATTGGGTCTGGATCCGGTGCTCCAACCATGCTCACAAGCTGCAGTCATTTTGGACAATGCCGATGCAGGTCACAGCTCAGTTGGAGCCAGCCACATTTCATCTCGCTGATGGGTCACAGTGGCATGCCAATCGCCTCAGAAAGGTGACACCAACCTTGGCCCCTGATCAGGAGACGGCTGCAGACACGACGGGATTGGGCTGGGACTTCGGCGACAGAAGACCCACAATTCCCAAAGAGTGTCTGTAGGAGCTTGCTGCGGCAGCACAGCCCAAGCGCCATTCAGCCCGGGTTTGGCAGAGACCACCTAAAGGACTTTGTAACTAAATTTTGAACTTTATGTTGGATAGTTAGCACATGACTGGACCATGTGGCAGAATAATCCACACAGTCATGGGGGCATACCAGCAGTCTACCCGGGTGCACAGGTAACTGTCTAAGTCCTTTGGAGTTTTTCAAGGGGGGTGGTAATTGTGGTGTTTGGGATGTGGGGATGCACACGCACGTGACGTCACCACATGGCGGACTGGCCGTGGTGTGGACGGTGCCACCCGTCTGTATATAGTTGTGTGAAATGTTATTAAAGAGTGAGTTCAGTTCACTTCTCTTGTCAGCACCTCATTTCAGACATAATAAATGTCCCACAACGACAATGTGAAAAGTTTTTCTGAGATTTTTGCAAATTTATTAAAAATAAAAAACTAAGAAATTACATGTACATAAGTTTTCTCAGCCTTTGCCATGAAGCACAAAATTGAGCTCAGGTGCATCCTGTTCCCACTGATCATCCTTGAGATGTTACTACAGCTTCATTGGAGTCTACCTGTGGTAAATTCAGTTGATTGGACGTGATTTGGGGAGGCACACATCTGTCTATATAAGATCCCACAGTTGACAGTGTATGTCAGAGCACAAACCAAGCAGGAATTGTCTGTAGACCTCCGAGACAGGATTGTCTCGAGGCACAAATCTGGGGAAGGGTACAGAAAATTTTTTTGCTTCTTTGAAGGTCCCAAGGAGCAGAGTTGCCTCCATCATCTGTCAATGGAAGAAGTTCGGAACCACCAGGACTCTTCCTAGAGCTGGCTGGCTGTCTAAACTTAGCAATCGGAGGAGAATGGCCTTTGGGAGGTGACGAAGAACCCAATGGTCACTGTCAGAGCTCCAGCGTTCCTCTGTGGAGAGAGGAGAACCTTCCAGATCTCTGCAGCAATCCACCAGTCAGGCCTGTATTGCAAGGTGGCCAGACGGAAGCCATTCCTTAGTAAAAGGCACATGGCAGCCCACCTGTAGTTTGCCAAAAGGCACCTGAAGGACTCTCAGACCATGAGAAACAAAATTCTCTGTTCCGATGAGACAAAGATTGAACTTATTGGTGTGAATGCCAGGCATCATGTTTGGAGGATACCAGGCACTGCTCATCAACAGGCCAATACCTATAATATATATAGTGAAGCATGGTGGTGGCAGCATCATGGTGTAGGGATGTTTTTCAGTGGAAGGAACAGGGAGATGAGTCAGGATAGAGGGAAAGATGAATGCAGCGATGTACAGAAATATCCTGGATGAAAGCCTGCTCCAGAGCACTCTTTTCCTCAGACTTGGGTGACGGTTTGTCTTTCAGCAGGGCAATGACCCTAAGCACACAGCCAAGATATCAAAGGAGTGGCTTCAGGACAACTCTGTGAATGTCCTTGAGTGGCCCAGCCAGAGCCTAGACTTGAATCCAATTGAACATTTCTGGAGAGATCTGAAAATGGCTGTGCACCGGCGCTTTCCATCCATCCTGATGGAGCTTGAGAGGTTCTGCAAAGAGGAATGGGCGAAACTGTCCAAAGATAGGTGTGCCAAGCTTGTGGCATCATATTCAAAGACTTGAGGCTATAATTGCTGCCAAAGGTGCATCAACAAAGTATTGAGCAAAGGCTGTGAATAGTTATGTTCATGTGATTTCTTAGTTTTTCATTTTTAATAAATTTGCAAAAATCTCAAAAACACTTTTTTCATGTTGTCATTATGGGCTATTGTGTGTAGAATTCTGAGGAAAAAATGCATTTATTCCATTTTGGAATAAAGCTGTAACCCAACAAAATATGGAAAAAGTGAAGCACTGTGAAATCTTTCCAGATGCACTGTACATAATTACAGCATAAGGTCACTAAAGAGAGGAGAACTCTGTCCAGTTTGGAGAGGAGAAAGATGAAGGATGTGATTTTTTGATGCTATTAAGACCTGAGATTGCTTTCTTATTACTGCAATGTGTTAGCTTCACTCTGATTAGCTTTAACACTAATCTAACCACAAATGACCTACACTATTATTTCTGTCACAATCACAAAAGTTATATTCTTACTTCAGAATAACTTTGAATAAATGACATTCTTTTAATAAATCTATTTGTTTTTTTGGATACCAGCATCTTCAGTCATCACTGCTCTTTGCCATCGCCTCATTCCCTTACCCATTTCTCTCTCCTTGACTGACGGCTTGTCAGATGCTTCTCATATTTCAAAAGATGCTCAGGCAAGTAAATGAGATACTGCTCTCCTCAGCAGGAAACAGAGCCATTTGTTGAGCTTAACGCTCCGCTGCCCTAGCCGGCTCAGCCCTTCAAAGCCCTGAAGACGGCACTGAGATCACAGTTACGCAGTTCCAGGGAACCCAATTTCCCTCGCACAGCCACATCGGTGCACACTTAGCGCGACCACTCACACACACTCACTGACACTGTCACACACTCTTGAGATAGGACACAAGCAAAGGACATGCATGAATCCTGAACTGTGGCAGTGGCTTGTTGTTTTTCTTCCCCTTTATATATTTTAATGCGAGCGTTTTCTCTATGTGTGCCTGTCAACCCGAGAACCCCATCGGATTCCCACAGGCAGCTGATTGGGAAAATGGGAGCCATTAGTCTTTGAGGAGAGGCTTGATACGGAGACAGAATAGGTTCCACAGTTATTGATCACTGGACATAAGTGGGGGAGCAGCAGAAACATTATCATTACTTTGGATCAATGGCCTCTGTGAGTTCAAAGTTTGAAAATGTAGAAAGAGTGTTGGCAGATGGAGGATTTTAGGTACACTTTTCCTCCTCTGGTTGTTAATTTTAATGAGAACTAGTGGTGGGGCTTTTGAATCTAAAGATGTTCAGATAAATAATGGTTCTATGTGAAGATTGGGCACATTTTGTCAAAACATTATATTAGAGATGCACCGCATGTGACATTTTGGGCTGATACACAAAATAATAAGTTGTTCAGTGGCTGACAGCCAATACCGATTGTGTCTTTTTGGTTTGTTTTTTTTTTTCCATCTATTCCATCTTTATTGTCAGGGAGGCAAAGAAATATAGATTGTAAGAAAATAACTGAAGTGGAATACTTTAACATGGTTCAGTCAGCATATACTTGTTTGCTTGTCTGTCTCTGCAGTCTCCTTGCATTGGTCTGTCTGACATTAAAATGCAGATTCTCAGATAAAGGTAGGAGGCACATGTAAGACCACCCAGAGTTTAGACAATGTAGGAGGTTGATGCTTGCTGAGGTGCCCTGGACAAGAGGAGGTGGTGATCGGGGGGAAAAAGGATGGAAGTTAGAGTGACAGATTGTTATGAATTTAAAGACCAGCAGCAGGCTGATAGACTCGCAGAGCATGGGCTGATTGATTATTGGACAGGTAGTGTTGTTGAAATTGAAATAATGTGAATTTGAAAGCACGAGAAAGCAGATCTGATGAAGAGGAAAACTGCAACAGTGTGGAATAGCATGGAGAGATAGGAGAGACGAGATCTTGCCGAGAGATTTTAAAGAAGAATGTATTAACTGAAAATGCTGTATTAAGTATCTGAGTTTTTCCTCTTTTATCAGTCATCTAGTATTAATTCCCCTGCAGCCAGTAGCAGATGGATGGCTCAATATAAAAATGAAGAAAAAACTAACATGTAGTTACTGTATGCTGCTGCAGGCTTTTCCAGGTAACAGCAATGCAGACACTGTGGTCCACTACAAACTGGAACAGCCGGTGATTGCTCGCTATCTCCGCTTGGTCCCTCTGGACTGGAATCCCACAGGGAGGATCGGACTCAGACTGGAAATATATGGCTGCCGATACAGTAAGTCTTCAATTTTTGAGCCATTTTTATGTGGTATAATACTTGCTTTGAACAGATTTTTCGGAGGCTTTGTTAAGGTTTGTTTCAAAATGATAAAGTAATTAATGGGTTATTTATAGTCTCTAAATAGTTAACCTCTTAAAATTCCAGTGTTCTGTTGGAGGGACATTTCAAATTTTCTACTTCCACTCAGTGAAGAAAGGATTTGATTTTCTTTGTCCATCCATCCATCTTCTACCGCTTTTCCGGAGGTCCGGGTCGCGGAGGCAGCAGTTCAAGCAGAGAAGCCCAGACTTCCCTCTCCCCAGCCACCTGCTCCAGCTCTTCAGAGGGGATACCAAGGCGTTCCCAGACTAGCTGGGAGACATAGTCTCTCCACCGAGTCCTGGGTCTGCCCCGGGGTCTCCTCCCAGTGGGACGTGCCTGAAACACCTCAAGTGGGAGGCGTCCAGGAGGCATCCTAATCAGATGCCCATACCACCTCAACTGACTCCTTTCAATGTGGAGGAGCAGCGGTTCTACTCTGAGCCTCTCCCGGATGACTGAGCTCCTCACCCTATCTCTGAGGGTGAGTCCAGCAATCCTACGGAGAAAGCTCATTTCAGCCGCTTGTATCCGCGATCTCGTTCTTTCGGTCATTACCCAAAGCTCGTGACCATAGGTGAGAGTAGGAACGTAGATTGACTGGTAAATCGACAGCTTTGCCTTAGAACTAAGCTCCCTCTTCACCACAACAGACCGGTACAACGTCCGCATCACTGCAGATGCTGCTCCAATCCGTCTGTCGATCTCTCGCTCCATTTTCCCCTCACTCGTGAACAAGACCCCAAGATACTTAAACTCCTCCACTTGGGGCAGGAGCCTGTCCCCAACCCGGAGAGGACAATCCACCTTTTTCCGGCTGAGGACCATGGACTCGGACTTGGAGGTGCTGATTCTCATCCCAGCCGCTTCACACTCAGCGGCAAACCGTCCCAGCAAGAGCTGTAGGTCATTGCTGGATGAAGCCAACAGGACAACATCATCTGCAAACAACAGAGATGAGATCCTGTGGTCACCAAGCATGACACCCTCCATTCCCTGGCTGCGCCTAGAAATCCTGTCCATAAAAATTATGAACAGGACCGGTGACAAAGGGCAGCCCTGGCGGAGTCCAACTCTCACTGGGAATGACTCCGACCGAGTGTTGGCAATGCGAACTAAACTCTCACAACGGTCGTACAGAGACCGAATAGCTCGTAACAACAAGCCCGATACCCCATACTCCCGAAGCACCCCCCACAAAAATCCACGAGGGACGCGGTCAAATGCCTTCTCCAAGTCCACAAAACACATGTAAACTGGTTGGGCAAACTCCCACGAACCCTCAAGAATTCTCGAGAGGGTAAAGAGCTGGTCCGATGTGCCACGGCCAGGACGAAAACCACATTGCTCCTCCTGAATCCGAGGTTCGACCAACGGCCGGACTCTCCTCTCCAGTACCTTGGCATAGACCTTCCCAGGGAGGCTGAGGAGTGTGATCCCTCTAAAGTTGGAGCACACCCTCCGGTCCCCTTTTTTGAAGAGAGGAACCACCACCCCGGTTTGCCATGCCAAAGGCACTGCCCCCGACCTCCACGCAATGTTGCAGAGGCGTGTCAACCATGACAACCCAACAACATCCAGGGCCTTGAGGTACTCGGGGCGAATCTCGTCCACCCCCGGGGCCCGGCCACCAAGGAGATTTTTAACCACCTTGGCGACCTCAGCCCCTGTGATAGGCGAGTCATCCCCCTCGTCCCCAAACCCTGCTTCCTCTGTGGAAGGCGTATCAGTGGGATTGAGGAGATCCTCGAAGTATTCCTTCCACCGCCCGACGATATCCCCAGTTGAAGTCAACAGTGTCCCATCCGAACCATACACAGTGTGGACGGGGAGCTGCTTTCCCCTCCTGAGCCGCCGAACAGTTTGCCAGAATCTCTTTGAAGCCGACCGAAAGTCTTGTTCCATGGCCTCACCGAACTCCTCCCATACCCGGGTTTTTGCTTCAGCAACCACCCGAGCTGCACTCCGCTTGGCCTGCCGGTACACCTCAGCTGCTTCGGGAGTCCCACAAGCCAACCAAGCTTGATAGGACTCCTTCTTCAGCTTAATGGCCCCCCTCACCACTGGTGTCCACCACTTGGTTCGGGGGTTGCCACCACGAGATGCACCGACCACCTTGCGGCCGCAGCTCTGGGCTGCCGCTTCAACAACAGAGGTGGAGAACATGGCCCATTCAGACTCCATGTCTCCAGACTCCCTCGGAATGTGGTTGAAGTTCTTCCGGAGGTGGGAGTTGAAGACCTCCCGGACAGGGGCCTCAGCCAGACGCTCCCAGCACACCCTCACTATACGTTTGGGTCTACCAGGTCTGAATGGCTTCCTCCCCTGCCATCGGATCCAACTCACCACCAGGTGGTGATCAGTTGACAGCTCTGCACCTCTCTTTACTCGGGTGTCCAAGACATACGGTCGCAGGTCTGATGATACGATAACAAAATCGATCATCGACCTGCGGCCTAGGGTGTCCTGGTGCCAGGTGCACATATGGACACCCTTATGCTTGAACATGGTGTTCGTTATAGACAGACTGTGGTTAGCACAGAAGTCCAATAACTGAACACCACTCGGGTTCAGATCGGGCAGGCCGTTCCTCCCAATCACCCCCCTCCAGGTTTCACTGTCGTTGCCCACGTGCGCATTGAAGTCCCCCAGTAGGACAATGGAGTCTCCAGGAGGAGCACCCTCCAGCACCCCAGTCACAGACTCCAAAAAGGGTGGGTACTCTGAAACATCATTTGGTGCATAGGCACAAATGATGGTCAGGACCCGTTTCCCAACCCGAAGGCGCAGGGAAGCAACCCTTTCGTCCACCGGGGAAAACTCCAATATAGAGGCAGCAAGGTGGGGCGATACAAGAATACCTACCCCTGCTCGTCGCCTCTCGCCCGGGGCAACGAAGAAAAATGATTTTCTTTGTGTATGCTAAATTTGGGGAAATTGGCTGGAATGCTAAGGTGTTAAAAGAAAAGTTTCAAATTTACAAGAAAAAGGTTGCAAATTTTTGAAGAAAAAAGTTGCAAATCTATGAGGAAAAAGTTGCAAATTTGCAAGAAAAAGTTGTAAATTTTTGATAAAAAAGTTGCAAATTTTCGATAAAAAAGTTGCAGATTTAAAATCAGAATCAGAATCAGAATCAGCTTTATTGGCCAAGTATGCACAACACATACAAGGAATTGGACTTTGGCTAAAAACTTGCTCTCGTTGTTCAGGTGGAGGATTTAAATAAGGATTCAATGACAACAGAGTATGTACAGTAAATTACAGTCTGTCCACGTTTCTATAAAAGGATGCAAATATATAGAGGAATATTTGCAGTTATTTACTCAGACTAACCACACTTTGCAGAAATATATGAAAAAATATACAGTCACACAGTATTTCAATGTGAACTCAGATTCAGTGATATAATGTGAATGAAGTAAAAAGCAGTGTGAGAGTTATGTGCAATGTAATAATGGATGAAAAGTCATGAGTACAGCAACAGGTAGGACTAGGTGAATGTTAGGAGTTCATCAGAGTGATGGCTTGAGGAAAGAAACTGTTCCTGTGACGGGTGGTTTTGACCTTCAGTGATCTGTAACGACAACCAGAAGATAGAAGTTCAAACAGTTTGTGGCCGGGGTGTGATGGGTCAGCACAGATGTTTCCCGCCCGTAATAAAGAAAAAAGCTGCAGATTTACAAGAAAAAAGCTGCAAATTTTCAATAAAAAAGTTGCAAATTTTGAAAAGTTGCAGATCTGCAAGAAAAAAGTTGCAGATTTATGAGAAAAAAGTTGTAAAATTTTGTTAAAAAAAGTTGCAAATTTGGAAGAAAAAAGTTGCAGATTTACAAGAAAAAAGCTGCATATTTTTGAGGAAAAAAGTTGCAAATCTATGAGAAAAAGTTGCAAATTTGCAAGAAAAAGTTGCAAACTTTTGATAAAAAGTTGCATATTTTTGATAAAAAATTTGCAGATTTAAAAGAAAAAAGTTGCAGATTTACAAGAAAGAAAGCTGCAAATTTTCAATAAAAACGTTGCAAATTTTAAAAAGTTGCAGAGCTGCAAGAAAAAAGTTGCAGATTTACAAGAAAAAAGCTGCAAATTTTTGAGGAAAGAAGTTGCAAATTTGTGAGAAAAAAGTTGCAAATTTTAAAAAGATGCAAATTTGCAAGAAAAAAGTTGCAGATTGATAAGAAAAAAGTTGCAAATTTACAAAAAAGTTGCACATTTGCAAGAAAAGGTTGCAGATTTACAAGAAAAAAGTTGCAAATTTTTGAGGAAAAAAGTTGCAGATTTTAAAAATTGGCAAATTTGCAAGAAAAAAAGATAAATTTTTGAGAAAAAAGTCGCAGATTTATAAGAAAAAAAATTGCAAATTGAGGAGAAAAAAGTTGCAAATTTAACCTCTTAAAATTCTGGCTCGCCGCCCGTGGGGTGCTTCAAATTTTCTGCTGCCACTCAGTGAATAAAGAATTTTATTTTCTTTGTGTATGCTACATTTAGGGAAATTGGTTGGAATGCTAAGGGGTTAATAGCAGTGAAAGAACAACAGAATAAAAATATGTTTGGTATCTTTTACTCCAACCAACATGTTTATGTTCATTATTAATAACAATATTAATCATTAATAATAATTAATATCCCCAAGGACATGTATATGCAGTTTTGAAGACCAAACACATTCCCATCAGCACACATACACCACACCAAGGTTGGCAAATTTACATCCGGAATACACCTTATAGAGGCTGTTTGCACGCTGGTTAGACATCGGCTTTAGGTCAGAGACGACAGTGGCAAGATGTCGCCCAGACTTTGGCATTAGGTCAGAGACGACAATCAGCTGAACTTTAAATCTGATATTGTGATGAATCGCATCTTTGATTTTGCAAGGATTTTATGTCAGATGTCGTTCCTGATCCGGTTGTGAACTAATGGCTTTCCAGCTGTGGTGTGGATCCTCTCCCATTAGGCCACTGCTCCAGTATTCTGCAGTTAAATGTTAAAGCAGCACTTTCCCAGCCAGCATGCCCATGTAGGCCCCACCACAGGTTTAAGCTGGGCTATTTTGTGGGTCCCATGTGGGTTTGTGGTTCCAAGGTTGTCATAGCCAGGAGTGGTCCTGGGGATAAGCTCCCAGCTCTCAAAAAGTGCTCCTTATGGTGTGCGTCTCAAATAGCCTCTGACAACCAAGTCCAACTCCTGGCCTGCTCGTGTGGCTTAGCTTCTAAGCCCAGTGGAACTGCTTCTACTGACAGGAGAAGGGGGAAGGCGAGTCTCTGGTGCCTTCAAACCAGATGCTTCGGGTAGATGGGGCTCAACAACCTGGGAGGGTAGTCCATCTAGGGGAAGGAAAACCCTGATTTCAAACCTCTGCTGCCTTGCGGCATACCCGATCATGGGGAAGGCTTTGAGAGTAAACCCTGAGGTGAAATCCGGAGTAGGAGCCCCTAAGGCAGTCCGTCATTGATTTAAATTTCATTCTGGCAGCTCTTGTGACAGCGCTGGCGCCAAACTGTAACAGCCTTGCTGTTCCTTTAGATCCATCAGCGACATGGAGAGGGGGGACATCCTACATGGGCAACAGCCTGTCCTCCATATCACATTGCCCAGGCTAGCATCCAGCAACACTCACCAACACAAACTCACACCCTACACCCTGGAGAGGTCACTCCAGCTTCGCGTGCAGCGTCGACACAACACGGGGAACAACAGTTACCAGTTATAAGTTATTGGTTGATTGGCGTAGAGCTTGACACCAGGGGTTGTTCCCAACGGTGGGAGGGATCCTTGGATCTCACTAGTCAACTACCACCCACCTCAAGCTGGGCAGCCCCCAGCCAGTAAGGTGTTGTCCCGCCACAGTCTGCCATCCTCATTGGGTGCATGGGGATTAGGAAACATCCAAACAGCAGACTGCAATCGTCGCACCAGAAAACAAAACAAAACAACGAAAGAAACCAGCTTTGAAACTGGGATGTTGCAACGTTTGGACAATGATGACCGGTCTTTCTGAAAACCTTTAGGACATCAGTGACTCCAGGAAAACAGCTGTCATAAATGACGAGCTCAGGACGCTGCATGTGAACATTGCCACCTTTCAGGAAACATGCCTTGCTGATTCAGGCATGCTTAAGGAGAAGGACTGCACATTCTACTGGCAGGGGGAAGGCTCTGACAAGCCAAGGGAGTATGGAGTTGGCTTTGCAGTGAGGAACAACCTGCTGAATATGGTAGAGCCAGGCAGCAATGACACATAGTGTCTCCTCACTCTTTGCCTCAACACCACCGAAGGCCCAGTCACCCTTGTTACTGTGTATGCCCCGACACTTGTCTTCCACACTGGACACAAAGGATGAGTTCTACAAGAAGCTCGCATCCATCGTTGCAAGCATCCTCAGCAAGGAGCAACTTGTTCTCCTGGGTGACTTCAGTGCCTGAGTGGATGCAGATCATGACTTGTGGCCCTTTTACCTTAAACAGTTTGGTGTGGGCAAAATGAAAACGACCAATGATTGCTTGAGCTTTACAGTTACCACGAATTGTGCATCGCCAACTCCTACTTCAGGACCAAGCCTCAGCACAAGATCTCTTGGAGACACCCACGGTCAAAGCACTGACATCAGCTAGATCTAATCCTGGTCAGGCATGCCGCCATCAAGAACATCCTCCATACACACTCTTACCACAGTGCGGACTGCGACACAGCCAAAGAGGATCCACCGCTCAAAGAAACAAGGGAACCCCTGCATTGATGTCAGAAAGATGTCTCAACCAGACCTCGTGGAAAATTGTGCAGAGACCTTCGAGAAGAAAATGCTAACCTCACAGCCCAGAGACTCTGCCACAGAGAAGTGGGAAGTGCTGTGGAACACCATGCACCGCACCGCCTTGGCTATCTTTGGGAAGAAGTCCTCCAAGTCTCACAACTGGTTTGAGGCCAAGTCTACAGAGATGACTCTCATCATCGAAGCCAAGCATGCCGACCTCACCGAGTATAAGTGGTCACCAAGTGAGAAGAGCCTGCAGATTCTCAGAGCTGCGAGGAACAAGGCTCAGCAGACTGCCAGGCATTGCGTCAACGAATACTGGACAGAGCTCAGTAAGGACATCCAGACAGCAGTTGCTACAGGCAACATTAGAGGGATGTATGATGGCATCAAGAAGGCACTTGGACCAGTCCAGAGCAAGACAGCTCCCCTCAAATCTTCCACTGGGGTAGTAATTACAGACAAGGGCCAACAGATGGAGAGATGGGTGAAACACTACTACCGGCCTCTACTCCAGACAGAACAGTGTCCCCCACAGCTTTTGACGCCATCAAATGTATGCCAATCATAGAGGAGCCGGATGTAGAGCCAACCATAGAGGAACTCAGGAAGGCCATCAACAGCTTGGCCTTAGGCAAAGCCCCAAGCAGCGACGGGATTCCCCCGGACCTGACCAAACACTGCAAGACTACCCTCCTGCTCGCATTGCATGAAGTCCTCTGTCAGTGCTTGCAAGAAGGGGCTGTACCATAGGACATGAGGGATGCTAAGATCATCATCCTCTATAAGAAGAGGGCGAAAGAAGTGACTGCAACAACTACAGAGGCATCTCTCCACTCAGCATCGCCGGCAAAGTCTTTGCTTGGGTGATTTTGATCCGCCTACAGAAGCTGGCAGAACGCGTCTACCCAGAATCGCAGTGTGGCTTTCGTGCCAAGAGATCAATGGTAGACATGGTCTTCTCCCTCCGCCAACTCCAAGAGAAGTGCAGAGAACAGCACAGCAGATACCCCTGTATGTCACCTTCATAGATCTCACCAAGGCGTTCAACCTTGTCAGCAGAGATGGACTGTTCAAGATTCTCCCAAAGATAGGCTGCCCACCAAAGCTGCAGAGCATGATCGAGTCTTTTCACTCAGACATGAAGGGGACTGTGCAGTTCAATGGGAGTTCCTCCGACCCCTTCAGCATCTGCAGTGGTGTCAAACAAGGCTGCGATCTTGTTCCCACACTCTTTGGGATATTCTTTGCCGTTCTCCTAAAGCATGCCTTTGGCACTGCAACTGAAGGAGTTTACCTACACACCAGGTCAGATGGCAGGCTGTTCAACTTTGCTCGCCTCAGAGCCAAGACAAAGGTTCGCAAAATGCTCATCAGAGATATGCTGTTTGCTGACGATGCAGCAATTGCAACACACACTCAACAGGAGCTGCAGACACTGATGGACTGCTTCTCACAGGCCTGCAAGGATTTTGGACTCACCATTTACCTGATAAAGATCAGTGTCCTGGGACAAGACACTGAATCACCACCTGCTATCACCATCGATGACTATGAACTCGACGTCGTCCACCACTTCACCTACATTGGCTCTACCATAACCGACATCCTCTCCCTTGAGACAGAAATAGACAGGAGGATTGGGAAGGCAGCTACAACAGTCATTCGCCGAACAACCAGACTGTGGACAAAGCCCAAGCTGTCGGTAAAGACTAAGATGGCAGTGTATAATGCCTGTGTCATCAGCACACTGCGGATTGTAAAATCCGCCGTATCCTGGGCATATCCTGGCAGGACAGGGTAATCAACGCAGGTGTCTTGAATCGCGCTGGACTTCCCAGCATGTTCACTCTCCTCAGACAGCACAGGCTGCGCTGACTAGGCCATGCCCACCGCGTGGACGATGGGCGCATCCCAAAGGACATCCTGTATGGAAAACTGACATCTGGGAGGAGATCCACTGGTCGCCCCCAGCTCTGGTACAAAGATGCCATTAAGAGAGACACGAAGGCCACGGATCAATCATCAATCAGGAGAGGAGAAAATGATGACCGCTGCTGCAGAAAAACGAGCACTCAGGAAGGAAAGCAGCAGCTCCAACAGACCAGAGACTACACAGAGACTACACACAGGTGTGACCTTTGCAATAGAGACTGCCACTCCTGCATTGGCCTATTTAGCCACAGATGACGCTGCTCCAAGCGAGCAGACAACCATAACTAGGTTGCTTCACCCATGGTCAACCCTGACCGACGGAGGCCTAAGAAAATGTGGGTTTGTCTGCGGGTTCCATGTTGGCTCCATCTGTGTTTGCCCACATGGACTTTACCTGTGGTACAGGTGAGCAGGTGATCTGTTGACCAGCTTTAAACCCAACTGGGTCCCACATGAGTTTAATATGGGTGAGCAGGTTTCACTAACACTTGTGCCATAGGCAAAATTACACAAAAACTTAATAAATGTTCACATTTTTTTCTCATAAATTTGTAAGAAAAATTTACAAATTTACAAAAAAAATAGCAAATTTACTAGAAAAACGTCACAAATTTTGGAGAAAAAGGTGAAAATTTACAAGAAAAAATTTGTAAAATTACTTGAAAAGAGTTACAGACTCACAAAAAATTAGCAAATTTACAAGAAAAAAATTGTAAAATTTCTTGAAAAGCATTACATACTTGCAAAAAGTTAACAAATTTACATGAAAAAAGTCAGAAATTTATGAGGAAAAAATAGAAAAATTTGCAAGCTAACAAAAAAGTAGTAAATATATGAATAAATAAATTTAAAATTTATGAGAAAAAGTCCCAAATTTATGAGGAAAAATTGCAAGTTTACAGTAGTAAAAAAGTTGCAACTTTACGAGAAAGGTTTAAATTTTCAAGAAAAATTTATCAGATTTGCGGGAAAAAGTCACACTTTTACGAGAAAATAGCAAATTTATGCAAAAATAAGTTGAAAATAAGTAGATAGGTAAAGTCCATGTGGGCAAGCACAGACGGGGCCAACATGGAACCCACATGGGGCCCATAAGACAGCCCAGATTTAACCTTTGGTGGGGCCCACATGGACATGCTGGCTGGAGTGGAGCTTCCTTGTTCTGGGTAGCACTGAAAAGACTACAACTGAAAGGACCTAGTACTAACCCTCTATAAGGGCCAGTAGGAGACCATTTAGAATAACCAATTTAACTAACATGCATATCTTTGGATTGTGGGAGGAAACCAGAGCTCCTGCAGTAAACCCACCCAGCACAGGGAGAACATGCAAATTCCACACAGAAAGGTTCTCACCCCTGCCAAGCTTGGGATTTGAATCTGGAACCTACTAGCTGTGCTAGCAGTGCTAACTATTGCACACCATGCTGCCCAAGGTGACTATGACCACAGTTCCAACAGCCAATCATAGGGTGCTTAGTTGTTGGTGGCTACAGCTGAGCCCTGTGATTGGCTGTTGGGCCTGAGATCATTGTTGCCATTGTTGCCATGGTTTCAGTGATCCTACTAAGAGCAGAGCTGTTGCAGGCAATGCAGATCCATTCAGGCTCTGGGGGAAGTGACATTCACCCGTGCAAAGGTTGATATGTCATTGAGATAATTTTGGAAACATTAGTTTATGGTAAAAATCTTGACTAGTGTTGCTTTAATCCTTTAACCTTCATTTATTTGGCTCAGATCTTTAAGACTGCAGCTGTCTTGTTATTCAAGGTGAGAAGCCTGACTACTAAATTCTGATTAGTGGTAGAGCATCTGCCCCACAGCTGGGAGGTTGTGAGCTCACTAGCAGGTCACACCGAAGACCATAGAAAATCCTTTCCAAATCAGAGATGCAGCTGTCACAATATCAGATGGTGCTGCGCTGTGACGAGACCCAAGGATTGACATTTGAGGTTGCCGACATCTTGCCAGTGTGCAGTTGACCTCTGTGAGATGTATTCCAGATGTAAGCTCAGTACGTCGGGCTAACATTCGCGTGACGTACAGTATGTGTGCTGTTGGGGATGTCTGGATCATTTCAGATCTCTTCAAAATAGGATCCTACTAATTTCTGTCCTAAACAGTCATTTTGGGGGGACAAAGTGTGTTTATTGTCCTCACTTAGATAATTAAAGATGGGGTTTGTTGGAATATGATGTCCTAAAAGTGCAATCTTTTATACTTGACTAAATAACGGCAGTGTGAAGTTCGTCTTAATACTTAAAGGCTATACACTACATGTACAATTTGCTGCCATATCCATAAGGTTAAATTCTGCTCAATACACGTTAGCATAATTTGGCCCCTCTGAAACTTGCCTGTGAGAACTGACCCAAAACGTCTCAACTGTCTCCTCCATGATTCTCCAGCTTCAAACGTGGCGAGCTTCGATGGCAGCAGCAGCCTGGTCTACAGGCTGAGTGGAAGGCAGAGCTGGATACCAACGGAGGCCATCTCTCTGAAGTTTAAGACTCTGAAGAACTCCGGGACGCTGCTCCACGCAGAGGGAGGGAGGGGTCACAGCCTCGCTCTGGTGCTGGAGAAAGGGAAGCTGCTTCTCTACCACCAGCAAGGTAGGACGCTGACCCCGGACAGCCTGGACTTAATGCAGTGTGGGTGTTGCTCTTCTCTGGGTGAGTGCAGGAGTACAGCTTTAAGATGAAAAGTGACTTTTTTTAAACCAGGGCTAGACTAGCCCTGAGTCTAGCCCTGAGAGAATGATCTCTCAATAATCGTGATCAAGGGACTGTAATTAGTTCCAGATCCAGCCAGCATGTCCCTGTGGACCCCACCAAAGGTTAAATGGCCCGTGTGGGTTCCATGCTGGCCCTGTCTGTGTTTGCCCACATGGACTTTACCTGTTTACCTATTTTCAACTTATTTTCTCATAAATCTGCTAATTTCTTGTAAATTTGTGAATTTTTTCCCCCTAATTTGATAAATTTTTCTTCTGAATTTGGTACTTTCTCAGAACTTTTCAACTTTTTTTTATTGTAAACGTATAGCTTTTTCTCATACATTTTGGGACGTTTTTCTCAGAAATGTTCAGTTTATTTACTCATACGTTTGCTACTTTTCTGTTAACTTGCAGCTTCTTCCAATTTTTTCCTCCTAAATTTGTGACTTTTCTTGTAAATTTGCCAATTTTTTCTGCTAAGTGTAACTCTTTTCAAGTAATATTACAATTTTTTTTCTTGTAAAGTTGCAACTTTGTTCTCCTAAATTTTCACTTTTTCTCATAAATTTGACTTTTTTCTAGTAAATTTGTAACTTTTTTCTCATAAATTTGCTACTGTTTTTTGTAAATTTGTCACTTTTTTCTTATAAATTTGCGATGACGCCAGTGTTAGTTTAACCAGCTCACCCATATTAAACCCATGTGGGGGCCCAGATGGGTTTAAAGTGGGTTAACAGATTACCTGCTCACCTGTACCACAAGTACTGTAAAGTCCACGTGGGCAACCACAGATGGGGCCAACATGGAACCCGTGGACAAACCCACTAGGGACCCACAAGACAACCCAGATTTAACCTTTTGTGGGGCCCACATGGACATACTGGCTGGGTAATTTGTACAGTTACAGATGTGCTAGTGGGGCAGCATGGTGGTTTAGTGGTTAGCACTACTGCCTCACAGTAAGTAGGTTGTGGGTTGAAATCCACCAGCCATCAGGGCCTCTCTGGTTTCCTCCCACATTCCAAAACCATACAAGTTAAGTTTATTGGAGACTGTGAAGTGGCCCTAGGTGTGAATGGTAAAGGGATTGGCGCTGCCCTTGAATTTCCTTCTGGGATTAATAAAGTAAACAAAACTAGGGCTAGCAATGTAAACAACCATGATCCAGGTGCAGTTTCTGGAGGAGGCAGTGACATTTTCCCAACCGTATGCCCTGCCAGATAACACTGTAAAACTCAACATGACTACGTTTTTGGGATTCCACAGCAGGTGGAAAGCAGCTGCAGAAATTACAAAGGCAACCCCGCCTCTCTGCAACTTGCTCGGATGTGAAGCCGCGTCTTTACATTGACTTTACATGTAATCACACCACGGGAAACATTCACACTCTGTGTTTGGTCTGATCACACCTTTAGATCAGAACTCTGAGGGGAAAATAAATCACAAGCTTAAGAAACAATTCCCTCACAAATCTAGAAGAGAAAAGTTGTAAAATTAAATGTAAATGGTCAAACCTTTATGAGGAAAAAAAAATGCTGGCATTTTAAGACAATAAGGTCACAAATTTTTGTGAGAAAAAAAAAAGACATCTGGAGGTAAATTGCTACAATTTCTTGGCAATAAAGTACATATTTACTAGATTACAGATGTTGGCAGGTCAGTTAATAACTCTGTTAACTGTATGGCTCAAATATACTTTTATATATTTGGGGGGACTCCCTGGAGACTTTTTTGCTGAAGTGGAGCTTGCTGACCCACAACCATGATAAATTTATGAGATAAAAGCCTGTTTGGTTCAGCTCTCACCCTAACTACTAGATATGAAACTGTGATTTGGGAAGATAACAGGATAATAAGCACACAGACAGGAGAAGGGAATCACTCCAAGCTGTAGATCTGTCCCTCAGAGAGGTTGGCTCCACCATCATCATCAGCAGCAGCACAGCGGCGTGGTCTGTTTGGAAGTGGTTTGTGCTTCTGAACATGTGGTAACAGCAGTGTGATGCTGGCTGCAGCGTGTCCATGCCTGCTCCAGCACACAAGCACACTTCCTCCGACATCTGAAAAGGCAGCACTCCAGAAAGCCAATCCTGGCTCTCCCCAAGGACTGGTGCTAGATTTAGCTGCCCAGCTCTCTAACAAGCCTCTTGTGGTAACATTAGTTCAAACCCCGCCAGGAACCCGTCTGTCTGCCTTTTTTCTGTGAGAGGAAGCAGACCTGTCACTCTGTGTTTTTGTCATGATTACAGTCACAGATATTTGTGTTTTTACTTTGTATTTTATTTATTGCAGTGCATTGTGCTGTAGACATCATTTGAGTGCATGTCCTGTTTGTTGTGGGATTTTTTTTAAAGCTCAAGAGCTGGCTTGTTGAGGTACAAATTAAACGGCCCTCTACACAACATGGAGATCATTAGGTGACCACTGAGAGATCAGAAATTGGCCCAAGCGCTCAACAGTCTCTTCAAGCCTAGAAAAAGCTGTTTCTGTGTAAATGTTTGGAAATCAAAAATTCAGTTTTCGGCAACTTTCATAGCGATTTGTAGAGATCTTTGAAAGATTCTTGCAATCATGGGGGACCAGGAGAGATCCCTGAGATCGATCCTAGCACAAATTGGTGGAAAAAATGTTGAAAAGACGGCTTTGCCATGTGTCTAAAGAATGTTTGGATTTGGTTGTAAAGTGAAAAATGAAACTCTGTCTTTTTAATGTTTTTTTTTGGGGGGGGGGGTCACCATGTACACATCTGTAACCAACATCATTCATGTTCTGATTGTGGCACCTTTCCCAGCATCTTTGGGCAAGAGGCTGAGTACATCCTCAAGAGATCACCAGTTTGTCACAGCACTTGGTATTCCCATGTGTTCCCCCATCCATGTATGAACCAAGCCAGATCCTGCTTAGCTTTTGAGATCAGACAAGACCAGAGATGGCTGGGGACACCTGGAGCCCAAGATGTGCACATCAATAAAAAAACACAACACAGAGAGAAGGTTGTAACATAGTTGTATTCAAACAGTGATTTTTAAGTCTACAGTACAATAGCACTAGCACTGGCTTGAAATTGCTCCAGATATTATTTAACAACCACTATGCCAAATGTTGAACTTTAAAAAAAAAAGCTATTAATAATATGTGCTTCATAAAGCACTGTTAATAAAGACTCCCAGTGGTTATAAACGTGTATTTGACTTTTGTGAGACAGACTCCGACTACCATCACCAAATGTCAAAAACTATTTTGAGGATAAATTTTGGCCAAATCCTGTGGACTAAACAGCCCAATTATTTGATTATTTTTTGGTTATTATTATGAGACACAAACCCAATTTTCAACGACTATTTTTTGCTAAATTAAGGCTTGGACCAACGGACCTAATTTAGCGCAAAGCACAACGTCTAAATTACGGCTTGTGCTGGGGGGTTGAGAGTTTCTTGGCCAACCAAGGAGGTTGCTGAGTGTTTGAGAAGTTTTCTCGTGCTCTTGTACCCCCTTTGCACAGGGGTGGAGATCGTTGGGCAATGAAAAAAAAAAAATGGCCATCTTTCAATGCTCTCAATGATTGCCAAGATCTCACAATGATCTTCTAGGGATTTCCACAGTTGCTATGGCCTCCTCAAACTTTTGACTCAGTCCAAAACAGTCTCTCAACAGTCACCAAAGGAAAACGATTTCTCAATGAACTCTCAACGAGCAATCAAGGAGTGCTCAGCTATCTCATAGATCTCTCAGTGATCTCTGCTGCAGTCTTTCAAAGACCTCTATGGGTCTTTCAGCCATCGCTACCTTCGGAGTGGAAAAATTTGTAGTTCATTGAAAGATTGCTGAGAGATCACTGGGAACCCGATGAGATTGTTGAGCACTCTTTGAGCACTCCTTGAGCACTCAGTGATCTCTCAGTGATCTCCACCTCTGTCTAAAGGGGGTATAATGATCACAAATATGCATATTGTGATAATTATTCAGTAAGGTTGCAGTCTCTTATCATTGCTTTTTCCTGTTATTATAGATAAGTAGCATATGAATAACTTTGTCATGCATGGTAACAGCTCCAGAAAAAGGCAGCGGTTAATAATATTAAGGACGTGGATTGAATGGATGCTGCTGTATGGCTGAAACTTTTGGCTCTTTGAATGGAACTTTACATTTTGGAAGGTTTTTTTCCTGTTGAACTGTGCTGGCAAACACTACTGCTATAATCCTATTTCCATTCATTGATCTTTCCTTTTCATTTTCTCAGTAAATGTCACCATCCTGTTGGTATAGATGGAATTTAATAACAAGCACATTTAGTCTCTGCAATGAGACGGTGCATCTTCTTCTTTTCCCTTCCACGAGTTGGTCTGGTTCCTTGTTTGTCAGGTGGGACTTTATAAGATAACTATGATCCAATTTTGAGGAAACTCGGGGGAGTTCTGCTTCTTTCAACATAAACCAGTGTGCTCAGTGTTTGTTTGTCCATGTGATTCTTTTTTGAAGAAGTTTGGGCATTTTGATCTGTTCGAGCACAGCAAGTGTGTCATATTGATAGAATGATCAGCTCACGTGCAGAGTGCCACACCAGAGAAAACACACACATGACACAGAGAAGCTAATTTGAACCACAATTTATTAATCCGAAAGAGAAGCGCACTGTTAGTGAAAGACACCATTCGCCAGAGGGGAACTCACTCCTGTAAGGGGGAGATGAGAGAGCTAGTTAGCAGGAGGAGGGAGATCGTGAAAAAGGGAATAACAAACTGAGACTCACGGGAGGATGAGCAGAGAGCCCGACAGAGAGACCCAGCAGGAATAGACGAACCAGTGAGGAGAGGCTGGCAGGGAGTAGGAGAGGAGTAGAGCTGGGTGAGGTGTCTGACTGGATGAAGATCAGCAGCTGAAGCGGTGATGAGATGATGGAGCAGGTGAGCGCACAACGAGCCCCGGGGACGCACCGCACAGATGGCACAACCTGGAAAGGGAGAAGAAGAGAGATTAGCACGATTCCTTAATTTCAGGAGATCACGTACTTGTTAGCTTGTAGGCAGTATACCCAATGAGCCACCGCTGAAGCATTCACACGTCGATCCTTTTAAACGCGGGCAAAGCAGAGGCAGCAGGTGCGTCCGCTCACGCAGGTGTGATGATTACCTGTGGAGTCGGGGAACCTCTCACAGGAAAGGAGGGTGCGTGCGCTCACCTGAACATGACAAAGTGAGGAGTTACAGGTTGAGACCCTGCTGCTGATTCACAATGGAAGAGAAATGTTTGCTTCTTCTGCATTTTTGTTGTATTTTCCCCAAGGCTTTGTCAGTTTACCTGCTTCGGGGGGGGTCTCTCTTTCTGGACGCCTCCCTCCCCAGCGTGACATCCTGTCTTAAATTCTCTTTCCTTTAATTTCTGACGGGCGTTGTGAACCTGATGGTGCATGGGGCACAGCACCACATGATCACACAAAACACACTTAGGCATGAACTGGAGAAAGAGGAAAACAGACAGATGATACACAACACATGTCATGGGGGGAGGGGGGGATAAATAGTGACAAAATGAGATGGGAGTTGAGCGTTTCAAAATAAAACAGGAAACCGTAAAAAAATGACAGGAAAACAGTAAACATGACCTCAGGTGCAGGCCAAGATGTGTGTGAGTGTGTGTGTGTGTGTGTGTGTGTGTTTGTGCGCACTGACGTAAACAAGGTTAACCGGAGGTGCCGTCGAGCTGCCAGCCTGTCGCATCCTGACCATACGGTGACGCTCTCATCAGCCGCACCATCTGCTGCTGGAGTACTCTGTCGTTCTGCTCCTCAGAACAGAAGGAGCCGAGCTGAAGCTCTTCCTGCTCCTTTGAAAACAACATAAACAAACAAAAACTGCCACATCCAAAGAATGGATCATATTTTCACAGAAAACTGCAGATATTGTCACCCTTAATTATTTTGTGAATTTTGTATTGTTTTGTAAGTTTTTTTTATTTCAAATTAAACAGTGTAACGTCACTCATATCAGCATAGAGACTCTTCTTATCAACTGCAGTGCAGCTGGAAGAGCTTGTATTGTAGTGTTACACAGATGTTTGCACCATTCATGTAGCATTATTTCCATTCGTATAAACCCACTCTATAATTTAAGCAGTCGAAAATACTGTAGCTAGTGTGATATAGTTCTACTTTTTTCTGCATTTTTTTATTATCAAAATTTCCCTATGTATCAGTAACTCTTTCAGGTGAGGGTAAAGTGAACTTTTACCATGGCAGTGAGACATTGTCCAACTGTCTGTCTGTCCACAATTCACAAGAATTGCTGCCTGTCCTAGGTAGGGCTGGGCGATATGGCTTTTAACATGTAAATTTAGAGTTTTATCGTGATGCACGATATATATCGTGATATCTTGAGATCGCTTCCGAACCACTGTATAAATGTAAATGTAAAACCTTTGCATAAAATGACACTGGCATGGTAATAGAAACAGACCCATGTATTGCATTTTTTTTTTAAATTGCATTCAAAAAGGGGTGGGGAACAAAATCAAGTTAAATTTAGCAAACTTTATTGAACCCCATTCATAAATTTGCAACAAATCACAATAAATAATGGTAGGCCTTCCTATTATGGCCTGTAAAAAAAACCATTAAAAATAAAACGAAACAAAAAAAAAAGGACTCAAGACAATAAAAAGCGTATTAAGCAAGGATAGGAGAGAAAGATGTTTTAAAACCATATAAATTAAAGTTCACGTTTTCTATTTGGTCATGTTTTTAACAATAAGGGCCATGCCTTTGGCAGCATACAGTAATTTGTGACCGCAGTTGTGATCTCTTTCCATTTTGCACTTTTGTTGTATGGGATAAATTTTCCAACCTGCACTAAACAACCTGCACCTAAATTTTTAAACCTGCCTGCACTCTCTTCTTCATCTCTCTTGTGTATTTTCCATTGCTTTGGAAGGTTAAGGGCTAAGGGATAAGGACCTGTACTTATATAGCGCTTTTCTAGTCTCAAAGACCACTCAAAGCGCTTCACTAGTACTAACCCTCTATTCTAAGGGCCTATAGGAGACAGATATCTAGGGACAATTTAGAACAACCAATTAATCTAACATGCATGTCTTTGGATTGTGGGAGGAAACCGGAGCCCCCGGAGTAAACCCACGCAGCACAGGGAGAACATACTTGATCCTAGGTATTTAGACTCATCTACTTTCAGTACCTCTACTCCTTCTTATCATTCACACTCATGTATTCTGCCTTGCTTCTACTGACTTTCATTCCTCTTTTCTCCAGATCATACTTCCACCTCTCCAGGTTCTCTTCCACCTGCTCCCAACTCTCACTACAGATCACAATGTTGTCTGCAAACATCATGGTCCACGGAGACTCCTGCCTGACCTCATCTGTCAGCCTGTCCATCACCATGGCAAACAAGAAGGGGCTCAGAGCCAATCTCTGATGTAATCCCACCCCCACCTTGAATCCAACCATCAGTCCTACAGCGCACTTCACCACCGTCTCACTGTCCTCATACATGCTCTGCACCACCCTCACATACTTCTCTGCCACTCCTGACTTTCTCATACAGCACCACACTTCCTCTCTTGGCACTCAATCTTATGCTTTCTCTAGAGTCACAAAGACAGAGTGCAACTCTTCTGACCTTCTCCATACTTCTCCATCAACAAGCTTAAACCAAACATTGCATCTGTAGTACTCTTTCTTTGCATGAAACCATACTGCTGCTCACTGATTGTCACCTCTCCCTTTAACCTGGCTTCAACAGCTCTTTCCCATATCTCCATAGTGTGGCTGATCAATTTTATGCCTCTGTAGTTACTACAGCTCTGAGCATCACCTTTGTTCTTGAAAATTGGTACCTAAACACTTATTCTCCACTCCTCAGGGATCCTCTCACTCTCCAAGATTGTGTTAAACAATCTGGTTAAAAAGTCCACTGCCATCTCTCCTAAACATCTCCATACCTCCACGGGTATGTCATCTGGACCAACCACTTTTCCATTCTTCATCCTTTCAAAGCTGCCCTCACTTCCGCCTTGCTAATCCTCGGGACTTCCTTGTTCACTATCTTTCCTTCATCCATCCTCCTCTCTCTCTCATTTTCTTTATTCATCAGTTCTTCAAAGTACTCCTTCCACCTTCTCAACACACTCTCATCATTTGTTAGTGCATTACCATTTCTGTTCTTAATCAACCTAACCTGCTGTACATCCTTTCCAGCTCGATCTCTCTGTCTAGCTATTTGATACAAGTCCTTTTCTCCTTCCGTAGTGCCCGGCCTCTCATACAGCTCACTATATGCCTTTTCCTTTGCCTTTGCCACCTCTCTCTTTGACATGTGCCTAAATTCCAAATACTCCCGTCTACTTTCTTCATCTCCCTGACTATCCCACTTTTTCTCCGCCTCGGCCGCCTCGGCCCCATGGGTTCCACCACCACTGTTCTAAGGTGTTTCCTTTGTGCCCGATGGGTCGTTCCAACGCTCGCAGCGCTTCAGCCATAGCCATCTCGATGCTGCCTCGGCTCGCTTGGTGATATTAGCCACTAGCCTTCTTCTGTTGCAACCTTTAATTCCGAGTCTGGACAGGCCACTCCAGAGTGACTGCCCAGGAATTCCTCGGCAACCCACTTCCACTGGCAAGTTCCTCGCCCACCATTCCCTCTGCTGACATGCTGACGTGCGCTCATCTCTGGGCCTTTGGCACCTCTCAGGCGAGGCTGCAATCATTTTAGCAGAACTCTCAGTCTTAATTCTTGGCTGTGTTTTACTTGTCCTATTTTTAACATTGGTTTTATTGACAATTTTAACTTATTTTGGAACCGCCCATCACTTATGAGGCCTGATGGCATCCACCCAAATAGACTTGGTGCACGTGTTTTAAGAGACAGTCTTTTCTATTTTATTCGGTGTTTTTTGAAATTTGGTGTGTTTACTCACTCTGAAGTTTCTGGGTTTGCCAGACTGCCCTTTTTTGGTCCTGTTCCCACGTATTGTATCGATCCCATTAACTCGGGTGGTCTTTACCGTTTGGATCAGCCTTTGATTTATAATCCTTCAGAGATTGAGTCTGTCTCCCGTTGCCCTAAATATTGTAACCCAGGACAAATACAACACAACCTGAAAAACATTTGCACTTCTGCAGCTCCTCCTCTTCCACCACCTTTCAACTTTGCCCCTGTCTCCTCCCTTAGAGAACCTTTTTCTACTCTCTCTAAAGTTAATAAAAAAGTAAAAAAAAAAATAGAATGCATAAACTTCCCAGACTGATTAAACAAAATGTTGGTAAAATTCTAATCCAGCCTCAAGTCCCTAAAATTAATAAAATTAATAATTTGGCCTCTGTTCCCCCCCCCAAAGTTTAACAATTAAATGTGGCTTATTAAACATTAGGTCTCTATCTTCTAAGTCTCTTCTGGTCCATGATCTATTAATCGATCAACAGATCGATCTACTATCCCTCACAGAGACCTGGCTCGGGCTTGATGATTATGTTGGTTTGAATGAATCTACTCCCTCTGGGTATTTAAACTGTCATAACCCCAGACGTTCTGGTCGTGGTGGTGGAGTGGTGGCAATTTTCCATTCTAAATTATTAGTTAAAGGCCAAATGTCACGTAACAGGGTACTTTAAATATCTTGAAACTAGATATAAAAGGGAACCGATCCGTTCGGGTCTTGGTGCATATGCTTCAGTAACAACGGAATATTCATTAATTTAAAACTGCCGCGCTTGGCCTGACACGGCCCCTGGAATCGCCTGGGGAAGAAGGCGGAAGTGACGAAATCGATTGTACCCTAGTTTGATGCTTGGGGTATTTCAATTGATTGTTTATATGGAGACTGGAAGGTTGAAGTGAGCAACAAGAAAGAAAAAATTGGATATTTCACCCATACCTTAAAACGGGACTATCAGGGACAGCTGGGTAATAAGGGACACTTCTCTGGGAAATGTTTTCATACCTGTGAAGTGAGACGTTTTCGCCGTACTTCAACACCGTAAAAAGCGGCTATAAGGAACGGCGGAGCAACAAGGTACACCTCTCTGGGAAATGCCCCAAATGCAACTCGTGTTGTTATTGTCAAATATTTTAAGGATTCATGGATATTTGACAATAACAACACAACTCAGCGTCCGGCGCTAAATAAAAAAAAAAAAAGCAGAATTCTGTATTTGTCAGGCGATCTCTGTCTGTTCCGCAACCGCTGCACAGCTCAACGTGTTAAACCATTGTCCTAATGACTTCTCATTGTAGTGAGAACAGCTCAAGCTGAGCGATCAGCCCGACTCCACACTTCGAACAGTAGTGAGAATAGCTCACGCTGAGTGATCAGCCCGCCCAGACAATTAAACTAATGAGTGACTCCACACTTCTCTCATCTCATCTCATGGTAGTGCGAATAGCTCCGGCTGAGCGATCTGACAGCACCAGCTGTGAGTGATCACACACAGGAGTGCTCCTCAACACAGTTTTTTTTTCCAGTATATTTTTTCTTTTGGGCGTACAGAAATGGCAATACGCCCGTTTTTGCTAAAATTGCATTTTCCCCGTATTTTCCTTAAAATATTTGACAATAACAACACGAACTACATTTAAAACATTTCCCAGAAAAGTGTCCACCACTGCGCCGTCCCCCACAGCCGCGCTTGGCACCAAAATACGGCGAAAACGTCTGACTTGACAGGTATGAAAACATTTCCCAGAGAAATGTCCATTATTACTCCGCTGTCCCTTATAGCCACGTTTTACGGTATTAAAATACGGCGAAAACGTCTCCCTTGACAGGTATGCGCCTTCATTTTCATATTGATCTGGTCAATTTCTTGACAGCAGCGGCTCTCCTCCACTGTAATAATAATGGCTTCCGAAAAATCAATATTTATGGGGCGCCCTGGACAGACCCCCTTCGGCTTCGCAATTCTGGAGGCGATTAATGTCCAGTTCAATGACATTTTCCACTGGTTCTGCTCTCTGGTCATCGGTGGAACTGTTGTCATCAGACAAAGCATCTGATTCCGTCTCGGACGGCTCGAACCTGTAAGGTTCAATGCCTCTGTCACTGTCTGAACCACTGACAAAAAAAAGACAAAAAAAAAAGACAAAACTAAACTGATTTGTTCACAATCGCTGTCACTTTCCGTCATGATTGTCCAATGTTGATAAGTGTGAATGTGGATAGGCAGGGCAGTCAGGGTACAACTGGTGATGTCAAAAACATGGGCGTGGTCTGGACTGGCTGTCACAAGCCAGCAAGCAAGGTGGGGCCTTCACCTGGTGTATTTTGTGCAATTATGTAAATACAGGTGGGTGATATGGTCTCCGGTATGAATATTTGGTTTAAGCTATGTGTATTTTATCTAAATTCGTTGTCATTTAGAAAAAAAAATTACGTGACATTTGGCCTTTAATGTTAAGCAGAAATTATGTTTTAATTCCTTTGAAGGTTTGGTCCTCAGTGTGGGGCCTGTTGGCAATCTTGGCTTGAACCCAATTCTCTTTGCCATAGTTTATCGTCCTCCCATGGCCTATTCAGAGTCTCTATTGGAATTTGCCAAATTTTTAGCTGATTTAGTGCTGAAAACCAATAGAATAATTATTGTAGGGGACTTTAATATACATGTTGATGTTGAGAGTGACTGTCTTAATAAGGCTTTCAATTCAATTTTAGACTCAATGGGGTTTTCCCAAAAAGTAAAAAATTCTACCCATTATTTCCACCATACATTGGACCTTGTTTTGACTTATGGTATAGATATCGAAAATCTGGTAGTGTCTCCTCATAATCCTGTACTGTCTGATCATTGTCTGTTAATTTTTGATTTCATTATCTCTGATCACTTATTTCCTAAAGAAAAATGCTACTACAGCAGATGTCTTTCTGATGACGTTGTTGCTAAATTTTTGCAGATTGTCTCCTCTATGCCATGGGTCAATACAACAGAAACACCTGAAATAAGTGATGGAGAGTCTGCTCCATTTGTGATTGATAGCATGGTTGATGGTGTTACTGCCTGTCTGCATCGGACTCTAGATTTGGTAGCCCCTTTAAAAAAGAAAAAGTCTAACCAGAGATTTCTTACCCCTTGGTTTAACGCAGAAACTTGTGGCTTAAAATAGAAAACTCGTCAGTTGGAAAGGAAATGGCATTCAACTAATTCAGATGAATTCTACTTGGCGTGGAGAAATTATCTCTTAATCTATAAAAAAATCTCTTAGAAAAGCTAAATCAAGCTATTATTCTGCATTAATAGAAGCAAACAAGAATAACCCCAGGTTTCACTTCAACACTATAGCCAGGATTACAAAGAGCCATGACTCGGTCAATCCTCGCATCCCCCCTGAGCTTTCTAGTCAGGACTTTCTGAACTATTTCAACCTTAAAATTTTATCTATTAGAGATGAAATCAGTCAGATTCTTCCTACCGTAAACTCTAGTACATTAACTACTGCAACTCCCTCATTTGATATCTGCTTAGATAAGTTTACTCCAATCGACCTCTTAGAGGTGGATAAAATAATTTCCTCTTCTAAGCCTTCATCATGCCTTCTGGACCCTATTCCTTCCAGGTTATTTAAAATTATTTTCCCAATTATTGGTAGCCGTATTCTTCTTATCATTAATTCTTCTTTAACTCTGGGTTATGTTCCACTGGCTTTTAAAACTGCTGTAATTAAACCCTTACTTAAAAAACCGACGCTCGATCCTGTAGTTTTGGCCAATTATCGACCAATCTCTAATTTGCCTTTCATTTCAAAAATCTTGGAAAGAGTTGTTGCTGTGCAATTATCTGACCATTTACAGGGAGTTTGTTTGTTTGAGGTGTTTCAGTCTGGGTTCAGAGCTCATCACAACACTGAAACTGCCTTAGTGAAGGTCTCTAATGACTGCATCTGATAATGGACTTGTCTCTGTTCTTGTTCTTTTAGATCTCAGTGCAGCCTTTGACACTATCGATCATGCCATTCTACTTGATAGATTGGAACACTTTGTTGGACTCAGTGGAACTCCGTTGCAGTGGTTTAGATCTTATTTGTCTGGTAGATTTCAGTTTGTCCATGTCAATGATGGATTTTCTTCCAGCTCTAAGCTCAGTCACGGAGTTCCACAGGGATCTGTGTTGGGCCCTACTCTTTTTAGTCTATATATGCTCCCGTTGGGCAATATCATCAGAAAGCACTGTATACATTTTCACTGTTACGCAGATGACACACAACTATACCTGTCAATGAAGCCCGATGATTTTTTTTTTTATTTATTGATTTTTTTTTTGTTACTTATTTGTACCCGTAGGTAGACTTGGTTTGCAGTCTGGTGACAAGCCACCGGCTGCTGGTCGCTGCGTGCACGAGCGCCCTAAACCTACATGTTTTTGGTGTGCGGGAGGAAACCGGAGAAATCCCGGAGTAAACCCGTGCAACACGGGGAGAACATGCAAACTCCACACAGCTCACTGTTGGTCGGGGGCTGGGATCGAACCCACGATCTCATGATCCCCGCGATCCCCCGGCCGAGGGTAAAACTGTGCTGCCACAGTGCTAAACCACTGCGCCACCGTGCAGCCATGATTGTGATCAGTTGGCCAAGTTAGATGCCTGTCTTAAGGAGATCAAAGCTTGGATGACTTGTAATTTTTTACTATTGAAGTCAGTGTTGTTAGCCCAAAACATCTTAGAAATTCCTTTTCAGATTATGCCCTTAATTTAGATGCTGCCACTCTCACTGTGAACAGTTGTGCGAGGAACCTTGGAGTGATTTTTGATCAGGATTTGTCCTTTAATTCACATATTCAAACTGTTTCTAGGACCGCCTTCTATCATCTGCGCAATATTGCCAAGATCAGGAGCATCTTGTCTCTGGGTGATGCTGAGAAACTGATTCACGCCTTTGTCAGTTCTCAATTAGATTATTGTAATTCGCTATTATCTGGTTGTCCTAAAGTATCTTTAAAAAATCTTCAGTTGATTCAAAATGCTGCTGCTAGAGTTTTAACTGGTTCTAGAAAAAGAGATCATAATTCCCTGGTTCTGTCCTCCCTCCATTGGCTTCCCATAGAATTCAGAATCAAGTTTAAAATCCTTCTTCTTACTTTTAAAGCTCTGAACAATCTGGCCCCCCAATATATAAAAGATCTGATATTACCTTACCATCCTAATAGAGCATTATACTCCCAAAATGCTGGCTTACTTGTGGTGCCCAGAATCTCCAAAAGTACGGTGGGAGGCAGAGCCTTCTGCTACCAAGCCCCTTCTCTCTGGAACCAGTTACCACTCTGGGTCCGGGAGTCAGACTCGTCTCTGTTTTTAAGAACAGGGTAAAATCCTTCCTTTTTAATATAGCTGTCATGCGGTGACCCTCGCAGATCACCATAAGACGCCAAGAGTCCACCAGTGAGTTTTGCGAAGATGGTGATTTATTAACACACGAGACAGGACAAGACTGTGAGCCGCTCTCGGCAAAAACACACATAAATCAATACACGAGCTAGCAGGGCTAACCCCAGTCACTACAAGCTAAACTGTGACATAGCGTGAGACAACGAACCTGACGTGAAGGTCAAACGATGCTCTGACCAGGATAGTTGACAATAACTAACAAAGTCCGACAATACTTGACAAGGCTTGACAAGGTGTTGACAATACTCCTGCAACCTTACTGCCGCTAGTGCCCGCTTAATAAAGGCGAGCACTTACGAGCAGTAATGACACACAGCTGACCATCCTTGACAGGCGGAAGCCCCACGGAGCACCTTCACAATAAGAGCCCGGTGAGGCCAGAATACAACCCACAGCTGTCAAGGCCGGCAGCAAGTAGAGCTTAGCCCGAGCGCAACAGAACCCAGCGCTCAGGTCGTAACAATAGCTTTCGTTTAAGGAGGGTTTTTGTGTCTTTCAACCCCACTTTTGTTCTATTGTTATCTGATCCATACTGCTGGTTGACTTCCAATGTTGTACTTGGCATCTTACTGCTATGTTCTTTATGTCTGTCCTTTCCATCCTCCCTATCCCCTCATCCCCAGCCAGTCGCAGCAGACGACTGCCCCTCCCTGAGCCTGGTTCTGCTAGAGGTTTCTTCTTTCCAAATGGGAGTTTTTCCTCTCCACTGTTGCTTAGTGCTTGCTCATAGGGGATCGTCTGATTGCTGGGTCTTTCTGTGACTGTGTGGTTTTTTTCTGCACTGTGGCGCCACGAGACGGCTTTTGTTGTGATGTGGCGCATTATGAATAAAGCTGAATTGAATTGAATTGAATTGACACTCGTAAATGAGGGGTTGGTACTTCCCAAGTTTCCTCTCATGGGCCTCCTCCATCCTCTCCTCCCATGGCACAGTCAGTTCAAAAAGGACCACTTGTTTTGATGCATCTAGAGTCTAGACCATAAAACTATGTCTGGTCTGAGGGTCGATGGTGTAATCTCCCTCTGGAAAAATAAGTTGCCTCCTGAGGTCGAGTGTCATGTCCCAATCAGCAGCAGATGCCAGGATTCCTACACTTGTTTGTGTCCTACTAGATGTTTCCCCTGCCCTAACAAACCTAATCAGGCGGGGCCCTGTTATCCTGGTGGCGTTATGGGTCTTCCTCCTCTCCACCTCCAGACCTACGGCAAGCTCAGACAATATCTGATCATGCCTCCGTCTGAACTTGCCGTCCACCAGACTAGCTTGACATGATGACAACACGTGTTCAAGACTTGCCGGTTTTCCACAGAGCATACAACCAGGATTCTCAGCCAGCCCTCAACGGTGGAGATTTACCGGTGTTGGCAGGACATTGTATGTGGTGCATAAGAGGAACTTTATTCGCTGGTCCTCCATGCCCCACATATCCCTCCACCCCAGTGACCTTCCTTGAACACCTGTCCAACACGTCCACCTCCCCTGACTATTCATGGATGCAGCCCTGGCTTGTCTGCCCTCCTCCTCCACCATGCGAAGCTCTTCTTGGACTAGACTACGGCGGCCTTTGGTATCTGCCTCCCTCCACCTTGCCCTGGTTATGACTCCTAGGCCCAGCCGACCTTGATTGACTGTCCCCACAGAGTCCTTGTGGCGTAGCCTTTCCTCTGCATCTGCCACTGCCTTACTTACTACCCATGTTTGTCCTGTGCAGATGGTAATATCTGCTTGACAAACAAATAGTGAGGAATAAATTAGGACACCCCTATCTTTTTCAGGACACCCCCACATTTGTTCCCACTTAAAATGGCTAAAATAAATGTTAAAAAATGCAAATAAAAACAAAAACAAGGTTAGACATAGATACAGTGGTGTGAAAAAGAGTTTGCCCCCTTCCTGATTTCTCATTTTTCTGTATGTCCCACTTAAATATTTCAGATCATCAAACAAATTTAAATATTAGTCACAGATAACACAAATGAACACAAAATGCAGTTTTTAAATGAAGGTGTTTATTATTAAGGGAAAAAAATCCAACCTACATGGCCCTGTTTGAAAAAGTGATTGCCCCTAAACCTAAGAACTGGTCTGGCCACCCTTAGCAGCAGCAAGTTCAACTTCAACTTTATTTATTTATTTAGCGCCATTTCACAACAACAGTCATCTCATAGCACTTTCAACTGTAGGGGAACCCCCACAGTTGCAGAAAGACCCCAGCAATCAGGCGATCCCCTGTGAGCAAGCGCTTGGCAACGGTGGAGAGGAAAAACTCTCTTTTAACAGGAAGAAACCTCCAGCAGAACCAGGCTCAGGGAGGGGCAGTCATCTGCTGCGACTGGCTGGGGGGTGAGGGGATAAAGAAGATGAAAAGAACAGACATGTAGAGAGCAAACAGCACGATGGGGACTCAATCTATGGGAGAGAACAAACAGATGTTAATGACCAGCAAAAAAAAAAAAAAAGAAAAAAAAAAATATATATATATACACTACCGTTCAAAAGTTTGGGGTCACTTAGAAATTTCCTTATTTTTGAAAGAAAAGCACTGTTTTTTTTCAATGAAGATAACTTTAAACTAATCAGAAATACACTCTAATATCTAATATACATTGCTAATGTGGTAAATGACTATTCTAGCTGCAAATGTCTGGTTTTTGGTGCAATATCTACATAGGTATATAGAGGCCCATTTCCAGCAACTATCACTCCAGTGTTCTAATGGTACAGTGTGTTTGCTCATTGCGTCAGAAGGCTAATGGATTATAAGAAAACCCTTGTGCAATCATGTTAGCACAGCTGAAAACAATTTAGCTGGTTAGAGAAGCTATAAAACTGACCTTCCTTTGAGCAGGTTGAGCATCTGGAAAAAATTATTATTTCAAATACAAATCGTTATTTCTAACCTTGTCAATGTCTTGACTATATTTTCTATTCATTTTACAACTCATGGTGGTAAATAAGTGTGACTTTTCATGGAAAACACAAAATAATTGTCTGGGTGACCCCAAACTTTTGAACAGTAGTGTATATATATATATATATATATATATATATATATATATATATATATATATATATATATATATATATATATATATATATATATTTCATTCTGAGTGAAGAAAGGAGTGAGGCCCAGTGCAATTATTGGAGGTCCCCTGGCTGTCTAAACCTATTAGCAGCATAACTAAGGGAGGGTTCAGAAACACATGATCCCTCCCTAATTGTAGGCTATATCAAAAAGGAATGTTTTAACCCTGTTCTTAAAAACAGAGCTCGAGTCTGAATCCAGATTGGCAGCTGGTTCCACAGGAGAGGAGCTTGATAACTGAAGGTTCTGCCTCCCATTGTACTTTTGGAAATTCTAGGTATTACAAGTAATCCTGCATTTTGGGAGCGTAGTGCTCTGTTAGGATAATACGGTAGTATCAGATCTTTTAAATAAAAAGGGGCCTGATTGTTTAGAACTTTGTAAGTAAGAAGAAGGATTTTAAACTTAATTCTAAACTCTATGGAAAGCCAATGAAGGGAGGCCAGAACCGGAGAGATATGACCTCTCTTTCTAGTACCTTTTAAAACTCTTGCTGCAGCGTTTTGGATCAGCTGAAGACTTTTTAAAGATGTTTGAGGACAACCTGATAATAAAGAATTACAGTAATCTAATCTAGAGCTAACAAAAGCGTGGATCAGTTTCTCAGCATCACTCTGAGACAAGATGCTCCTAATCTTGGCAATATTACGCAAATGATAGAAGGCAGTCTTAGAAACAAATTTAATATGTGAATTGAAAGACAGATCTTGATCAAAAATAACTCCAAGGTTCCTCACAGAGCTATTAAGAGAAAGAGTAACCACATCCAAACTGAAAGTTTGATTTGGAAAGGTATTTCTAAGGTTTTTTGGACCAACAAGAATGACTTAAGTCTTATCTGAATTTAATAGCAGGAAATAACAAATTACAAGTCATCCAAGCTTTGATTTCCTTAAGACAGGCTTCCAACTTGGCTAATTGATTACTATCATCTGGCTTCATTGACAGGTATAATTGTGTGTCATCTGCATAACAATGAAAATGTATGCAGTGCTTTCTAATAATGTTGCCTAATGGAAGCATATATAAACTAAAAAGAGTAGGGCCTAGCACAGATCCCTGTGGAACTCCATGACTGAGCTTTGAGTTGAAAGAAAACTCATTATTGACATGAACAAACTGGAACCTATCAGATAAATAAGATCTAAACCACTGCAAAAAAAGTTCCATTAAGTCCAACATAGTGTTCTAATCTATCAAGTAGAATATTATGATCAATAATATCAAAAGCTGCACTAAGGTCTAAAAGGACAAGTACAGAAACAAGTCCATTATCAGATGCGATGAGGAGGTCGTTAGTGACCTTCGTTAAGGCTGTTTCAGTACTATGATGGATTCTAAACCCAGATTGAAACTCTTCAAGTAAACCATTTCCCTGCAGGTAGTCAAATAATTGTGTAGCAGCAACTCTTTCTAAGATTTTTGAAATGAAATGGAGATTAGAGATTGGTCTATAGTTAGCTAAAGCTCCTGGATCCAGCGTTGGCTTTTTGAGTAAGGGTTTAATTACAGCCGTTTGAAAAGCCTGCGGTACATGGCCTAAAGTTAATGAAAAATTGATTATATGAAGAATAAAGCTACCAATAAGTGGGAAGACTTCTTTAAATAACCTGGTAGGAATAGGGTCTAAAAGACAAGTTGAAGGCTTGGATGAGGAAACTATTTTGTCTAACTCTCTAAAAGGTCAATTGGGGTAAACTCATCAAGACAGATATCAATTGAAGGAGTTGTAGTAGTTACTGTATTTAAGTTAACGGGAAGAATCTGATTGATTTTATCCATGATGGATGAAATATTATTATTGAAAAAGTTCATAAAGTCCTAACTAGTAAGCTCTAAGGGAATGCTAGGATTGACAGAGTCCTGACTCTTTGTCAACCTGGCTACAGTGCTGAAAAGAAACCTGGGATTATTCTTGTTCTCTTCTATTAATGCAGAATAATAACTCGTTCTAGCTTTTCTAAGAGATTTTTTATAAATTAAAAGATGGTTTCTCCAAGCTAAATAGATTTAATCTAAATTAGTGGAGTGCCATTTTCTTTCTAATTGACGAGTCTTCTGTTTTAAGTTACGAGTTTCTGTTTTGAACCAAGGAGTTAGAAATCTCTGATTAGACTTTTTCTTTTTTAAGGGGGCCACCAAGTCTAGAGTCTGATGCAGAGAAGCTGTAACACTATCTACCATTCTATCAATTACAGAAGGAGCAAGCTGTCTATAGCTTATTTCCGTTGTGTTGACACATGGCATAGAGGAAACAATCTGCATAAATTTGGTAACAACATCATCTGAGAGGCATCTATTGTAGTAATATTTTTCTTTAGGAGCCAAATAGTCAGAAATAGTAAAATCAAAGGTTAACAGACAATGGTCTGACAGTACAGGGTTATGAGGAGACACTACCAGATTTTCTGTTTCTATGCCATATGTCAGAACAAGGTCCAACGTATGGTGGAGATAATGAGTAGAATTTTCTATTTTCTGAGAAAACCCCATCGAGTCTAATATTGAATTAAATGCCAAATTAAGGCAATCACTATCTACATCTACATGTATATTAAAGTCCCCTACTATAATTATTCTATCTGATTTCAGCACTAAATCAGCTAAGAATTCAGCAAATTCAGATAAAAATTCTGAGTAGGTTGATGGATGACGATAAACTATGGCAAATAAAATTGGGTTTAGCCTAAAATTGCTAAAGTGCCCAATACTGAGGACCAGGCCCTCAAAGGAATTATAACATGCTTTTTGCTTTACATTAACTAATAGTTTGGAATGGCAAAGTGTTGCTACTCCTCCTCCACGACCAGAACTTCTGGGATTTTGACAGTTTAAATAACCAGAGGGAGTTGATTGATTAAACCAACATAATCCTCTTGCCCTAACCAAGTCTCTGTAAGGGATATTAAATCAATCTGATGATCAATTAACAGATCATGGACTAACAGACTTGGGAGTTAGAGACCTAATATTTAATAAACCGCATTTAATTTTTGAATTATGAGGAGAAAGAGAGGCCAAATCATTCAATTTAGAGGCTTCATGTTTAATTTGAGTTTAACCAACTTTTTGTTTAATCACTTTGGGATACTTATACATTATATTTTTATTTGCTTTGGAGGGAGCAGACAATGATTCTCTGATGGGGAAGACAGGGGCTAAGTTGAGGGGTGGCGGATGAAGAGAAGCTGCGGAGAGGCATGTAAGACTGCGACTCTGCTTCCTGGTCCCAACTCTGAGTTGTCAAGATTTTGGAAATTTGGATAAAAAAGATGCCAGATTGTTAGATAAAAGAGACGCACCATCCAAAGTGGGATGGATGCCATCTTGTCTCATAAGACCAGGTTTTCCCCAAAATGAGCTCCAGTTATCAATGTAGCCCATGTTGTTTTCAGGACACCACACAGACAGACAGCGGTTGAAGGATGACAAGCGGCTAAACATATCATCACTGGTCAGATTGGGGAGGGGCCCAGAGAATGCTACAGAGGCAGACATTGTTTTGGCAAAGTCACACACCGATTCTACATTAAGTTTCGTGACTTCCGACTGCCGGAGACAGATGTCATTAATGCCAGCGTGAATAACAATTGTAGAGTATTTACAGTTACTTTTAGCCAGCATTTTCAAATTTGACTCGATGTCGCCTGCTCTGGCCCCAGGAATGCATGTGACTATGACCGCTGGAGTCTCTAGGTTCACATTTCTGACTACAGAGTTGCCAATGATCAGAGTTTTTTCCTCAGCGTGTGTGTCGCTGAGCGGGGAAAAACGGGTAGAAACGTGAACAGGTTGGTGGTTCACCAGGGCTTTGCGGCTAGGCTTCCTTCTCACCATCACCCAACCAGTCTCCTCGCTGCTGAGGAGGACCGGAGGACCGCTAACAGGCCCTATGCTAGGGAGCTCCGCTGCAGCTAGGGGACGTCCGCCAAGATTAACTGGCACAGACGGTGTTTCAATGCAGCGGAGCTGGGATTCCAAATCAGACAACCTCGCCTCGAGCGCCTCAAAAAGACAACATTTATTACATTTACCGTTATCACTAAAAGAGGCACAGGTGTAGTTAAACATCTGACAGAGAGAGCACACCAGAGGAGGAGAGGAAGGAGAGCTAGTAGCCATAGCTAGTTGCTAACCCGAAGCTAACAATAACACCAATGAAAGGTGAACAGAAGGCTGAAGAGGGTGATTAGGTGACACTGAGTGCGCACACAGGTGCAAGAGCCTTGATAAACAGAAATGAGAACTAACGGTAGATGGAAAAAAGTGGTTAAAATACAGTTAAAAGCAAAATCCTGAGGAGAATGAGGAGAGCAAACCACATGGACAGACAGCAATACAGGAAGTGACGATACGTTACCACAAGTGATGTTACCACCAATGCGTGAACCAGCCCAACCAACCAACAGTTGGTTTGGCTTTTTGGTTTGGCAATCAAGCATTTGCGATAACTGGCAATGAGTCTTTTACAGTGCTGTGGAGGAATTTTGGCCCACTCATCTTTGCAGAATTGTTGTAATTCAGCCACATTGGAGTGTTTTCGAGCATTAGCCACCTTTTTAAGGTCATGCCACAGCATCTCAATTGGATTCAGGTCAGGACTTTGACTAGGCCACTCCAAAGTCTTCATTTTGTTTATCTTAAGCCATTCAGAGGTGGACTTGCTGGTGTGTTTTGGATCATTGTCTTGCTGCAGAACCCAAGTGTGCTTCAGCTTGAGGTTATGAACAGATGGCCAGACATTCTCCTTCAGGATTTTTTGGTAGACAGCAGAATTCATGGTTCCATTTACCACAGCAAGTCTTCCAGATGCTGAAGCGGCAAAACAGCCCCAGACCATCACACTACCACCTCCATCGTTTACTGTTGGTATGATGTTCCTTTTCTGAAATGCTGTTACTTTTCTAATGGGACACATTCCTTCCAAAAAGTTAAAACTTTTTTCTCGTCAGTCCACAGAGAATTTTCCCAAAAGTTTTGGGGATCATCAAGATGTTTTCTGGCAAAACTAAGACGAGCCTTTATGTTCTTTTTGTTCAGCAGTGGTTTTCGTCTTAGAACTCTGCCATGCACGCCATTCTTGCCCAATCTCTTTCTTATGGTGGAATCATGAACACTGACCTTAACTGAAGCAAGTGAGGCCTGCAGTTCTTTGGATGTTGTTGTGGGGTCTTCTGTGACCTCTTGGATGAGTTGTCTTTGCGCTGTTGGGGTAATTTTTGTCGGCCGGCCGCTCCTGGGAAGGTTCACCACTGTTCCATGATTTCGCCATTTGTGGATAATGGCTCTCACTGTGGTTCACTGGAGTCCCAAAGCTTTAGAAATGGCTTTATAACCTTTTCCAAACTGATATATCTCACTTTGTTTCTCATTGGTTCCTGAATTTCTTTGGCTTGCAGTATGATGTCTAGCTTTTGAGGATCTTTTGGTCTACTTCACTTTGTCAGGCAGGTCCTATTTAAGTGATTTCTAGATTGAGAACAGGTGTGGCTGATCAGGCCTGGGTGTAGCTAGAGAAATTGAAGTCAGCTTTCCAAAGATGTGTAAAAACCAAATTTAATTTATGTTTAAACGGGGGGGGGGGGGTGTCACTTTTTTACACAGGACCATGTAGGTTTGGATTTTTTTACCCTTAGTAATAAATACCTTCATGTGTTATTTTTGTCTAATATTTAAATTTGTTTGGTGACAAACATACAAAAAAACTGAGAAATCAGGAAGGGAGCAAACCCTTTTTCACACCACTGTATGTGAACATTTCTTAATATAGAACTGAATATTTAATGGGGTGTCCTAATTTTTTCACATGACTAAGATGTAGTCCACCTGTGTGCACCTTCCTCCACTTTTGTAAGTCACCTTATGTTCCTCTCTCTTCCTCAAGTATATTTTCACCACAGACATTCCCATCCTTTTAGCAAAATCCACAACCATCTTCCCTTCCACATTTCTCTCCTTAAGACCATACCTATCCAGGACCTCATCCTCACCTCTGCTCCCTTCATCTACGTGTCCATTAAAGTCCGCTCCAATCACCACTCTCTGCCCTCTGGGAACACTCTCTACCACTTCATTCAACTTACTCCAGAATTCCTCTTTCTCTTCTACCTGACATCCAACTTGTGGGGCATACACACTGACAGCATTCAACATTACACCTTTGACTTCTAGCTTCAAACTCATGATTCTGTCTGTCTCCCTCTTTACCTCTTGAACACTCTTCACATACTGTTCCTTCAAGATTACTCCTACTCCATTTCTCTTCCTATCTACACCATGGCAGGACAGTTTAAATCCACCTCTGATGCTCCTAGCCTTGCTTATCTTCCATCTGGTTTCTTGAACACACCTTTCTTCTCTCCATCATATCAGCCAACTCTCTCCCTTTACCAGTCATAGTCCCTACATTTAACGTTCCTACTCTCACATCCACACTTATACCTTTCCTTTTCTCTTTCTCCCTCCTCACATGCCTTCCCCCTCTCCTTCTTCTCGATCTTCGACCAACAGTAGCCCAATTTCCACCGGCACCCTGTCGGTTAACAGCACCAGTGGTGGTTGTTGTTAACCTGGGCTTCGACCGATCTGGTATGAAAGTCTCATTCGTCATGATCCACAAATGTGCCAAAAATAATAACACACAAAAATTCTGATATTTCATGTGTTTATTGAGAACAACCATAAAAACCTCATAGTACTAGTGGAAAAAATATGTAAATCCTTGAATTAATAACTTCATCCCCCCTTGGCAGTAATAACTTCAACCAGGCACTTCCTGTAGCTGTGGAGCAGACCTGCACATCATTCTGGAGGATGTTTAGCTCATTCTTCCTGGCAGAACATAGAACAACTTCTACAGAGTTTCAGCTGATGTACAGACACTCTCACTATCTTGGAGAATTTTTGATACACTTGGGAATTCATCTTCCCCTCAATTACTGCAGGCAGGCCAGGACCTGATGCAGCAAAGCAGGCCCAAATCATGATGCTTCATCTACCATACTTTACATTTAGGATGATGTTTTCATGATGATATGCAGTGCCCTTTTTATGCCAGATGTAGAGCTGTGTGTTTTTTCCATATAGTTCAATCTTAATTTCATCAGTTCACAAAACATTTTGCCAGTACTGCTGTGGAATGTCAATGTGCTCCTTCACAAACTTCAGGTGTGCAGCAATGTTCTTTTTAGTAAGCAGCAGCTTCCTTCGTAGTGTCCTGCCATAGACACCCTGCTTTTTCAAGGTTTTATGTACTGTAGACTCGTGAATACAGATGTTCGCCAGTTCCAATGATGCCTTCAAATCTTTGGCCATCACTCAGAGTTGTTTCTTTACCTCACTGATGAATGTTCATTCACAGTCCCAAAGTTTCTCCATTTGTAGTGGTACATCTCAGTAAATTAGAATATCCCTGAAAAGTAACTTTATTTCAGTCATTCAATTCAAAAAGTGAAACATATATTGTATAGATTCATTACAACCAAAAATTCAGTTTCTCAAAAAATTATAATATTACATATCAATTGAAAAAGTGGATTTTTAATAAAAAATATTGACCTACTGAAAAGTATGTCCTTGTACACACACAATTCTTGCATGAATTGCTGCATCACAGTGGTATGGCATGGCGGTGATCAGCCTGTGGAGGCCCAGGTTGCTTTGATGGCGGCCTTCAGCTCATCTGCATTTTTGGGTCTGGTGTCTCTCATCTTCTTCTTGACAACACTCCATAGATTCTCTGTGGGTCAGGAGAGTTTGCTGGCCAATCAAGCACAGTGGTACCATGGTCATTAAACCAGGCATTGGTACTTTTGGCAGTGTGGACACATATTGAAGGAAGTAAAACCTCTTGGTAACCTTGAGGTGTGTTCGTCATGCCGGAATGAGCTACTCCATCACTGATGATCTGGTTTTCAGCTGTGGTATACCTCCTTCTGCTTTTTTGCATCCGCCACACATTCTTTCCTTTTTTCCATCCCCTTTTTACATTCATGTAATAAAAAACAGTATATTGTCCTATTCCCTGTTGTTGGGGAGAAGTGGAGAAGCATTATTTCCCCGGTGGTGCTGTCTAGTGTGTGTCAGCTGCACAGAGGCGTCAGCTGCAAAAGCCATCGGCCTGACATGAGCTCCCTGAGTGATGTCTGTCACATTTCCTGGGTAGACTCAAGCTGACAGTTTGCAAAATGCTAAAAGAACTTGTAGAGAATGAAAATAAACACAAGCTGTTGTTGTTGTAGCTGAACTTTGATCATACTCTTCTTTAAGACACAGCGCTGACACTCTCTCTTCCTCTTCCTTTCTGCCTGCCCCCGACCCTTCCTTTCATTTTTTTGCATTTTCTATTTCCCTCTGTTTCCATTGTTATTTATCAAAGCCATTTCCACACGTCACTCCCATTCTGCCCCCTGCAACATTTTTTTTTTTCCAGAGGCAATTACTCGGCTTTTAAAAACACATACTCTCAGCCATTTTCTTCTTTCTTAAAACTCCTTTCCTTGGACTCTCCCAAGAGTTTGGTGTCGAGCGACAGAGTAATTTAGATCAATAGCTGGGAGCCTCCACCCCTCAGCCACAGTGTGCTCTTCCACAGTCAGCTGTTGAAAGAGAAGATCAAACTAACAGAGCGCAGATAACACCTGCAGGTTAAGATGCTTTATCTAAACGTAGAAGAGTGGGAAAGGCTCTCAGAGGGTCTTATCTCTCTTTTTTGACACTGTGATCCTCTCAGTCCCAGTCCCCCATTTCACTGTGATTCTTGTCACATGCCCTGAGAGCAACATGCTGGCTGAGACAAAGAAGAGTGGAAAAGGACTAATGGTGGCCAACACTGGGAAGCAAAAACATAAAGCTTAAAAAACACAAACTGTGAAGAGCTTAGATGGTGCACATTTGTTTTTTTGTTTTTTTTTTTTAGTCAGTGAGCAACAACCATTATCTTAAATTAATGGCTGAAAGCAGAGAGATGTTGGAGACAGACCGAAGTACGGTGACCGAGGAGACAGACAGACAAACAAATACCTGCTGTGAGACAGTTAGAGCCTCGCTGTCTGCCTATGGCTGTCCGAGCAGTCGGAATAAATTGACTGGCTCATTAAGATTTATGTCGGCTATCCAAAACCATCTCATTTCCTCTGTGCTTTACATTTATCAAAATGTCAGTTCACTGTAATGTAGCCCGCTTCTCTATAAGTCAGTTCAGTCCTGAACTGCCACTGAGAGGCTGTAATCCACAGCAGTAAATGTGTTGAGGGCTTCAGCGGCTTTTGGACGTATGGTGTTAAGTACTGCTGACTAAATTAGGATGGCACCAGAGATGCGTGTCGGGCGGGCTGCATGTTAAATCACAGTCCTGGATGTAGTTTCTGTCTGGATGCTGGTGAGCTAATAAAGCTTACAACAGAACATTTCAGGTTTTTACAGTAACAAAACGGTACTGCGATCAGGATTTTGCTCATCTCACACTGTGGCAGAAGCTTCAGTGAGATCCTCCCTGAGGCCCCTGAACAGTGCTGTTGGAATGAGATTAATCTCTTTGGGAAAAAAAAAATGTGCCAGTTGGCAAAGAAAATTGAAGACTGTGGTGATTACTGTTGCATTTCACTACTATATTCCACTTTGTCTGCAGTGATTTACTGTGAGCCTCAAGGAGTTTCTATTGCAAACAGTCTTGTACAAGTTCCAGGGGAGTGAAAAAGTACAAAGATAGCCATGGCATTCTCACTGTACCGCACTCCCTTGCTGCATAATAGGTCACTGAATGAAGACTCCCTTTGTGCTGCAACAATATTGTATGTATCTCAAAATGCAAAACATAAGGGATAAGCTGCAAAAAGGGCTTATAGTGGATATAAACAAGCAAACTAATATAAATACCCACTGTGTTTTCTCTAAAGACTGCAGGGAAATGAGAGAAAGAGACGTGAAAAAGGAAAATAGTAAATTGAAAATAATGATCCGGGGTAAACAGGAGTGGCATCTAACAAATGTCCCCTAAGCATGTCACACTGAGAATGTTGTGGTTTCACAGCCACTGCATTCAACCTGGAGCCCCATGGCCATCAATAAATTTCACCTTTCCTTTTCAGTTACCAAGGGAGTGTAGTGGATTTATGGGTTTTATAGGTATTTTATTGTTAGTACAAGTATTAATGTAAATATGAATGTGAGTAGGAATGAAGATTTATTTTCATTACACTCATATCCTCGTAGGGCACCAGTCTAGATAATGAACAATTTTATTAACAATTCTTTATTTGTACCAATTATGAATCAGTCTAAAAAGAAAAAAAAAAACCTTGTGAGTTCTTGTCTGCCGATAATCAAGAAGATGGACATGAAATCAAACAATAACTCCCATATGTCTTTCATTAGTTTAATAAGAAATGTCATAATTGGTTAATACATTTGAATAACTTTAAAACAGCGAATTCAACATATCATCATCATCATCATCATCATAGCAGTCTGTTGGGGGTGACAGTGACTGTTTCATTTAGGTCTGATCAGATTCCTCCACGCAGCTCTGTCCTCCGCCCTCTGCTGTCAGGAACTCCTGACATTGTTAACCCGGGCGACTTCCGAGCTGGTATGAGTTGCTTTCTGACTGACCATTTCATGAAACTGCTTGCAAAGTATTTGAGTACCGCTAGCTTTTGCTGGACTAGCGGCACATTCTTGGCAGATAGAGGTATTATCAGTGGCAAGGACAGGCCAAGACAAACTGACTCCAGTATCTGTTGCAGTGACTGACCAGATGATAGGTTTGTTTATCTCTGCTCTTTGTGTAGTGCATGTCATGATGCACCGACTGGCAAAAGTCCACCACAGGCCTTGCGACAGATGTGCTTTTCTGCCAGGATGTCCAGTTTCACCCCGTGTAACTGGAAGTGGTCCACCACAGACCTGTGACAGATATTGTTTTACGTTCTGCCAGGATGCTCAGTTTTTCCCTCCACACCCTCCGAAGGGCGGGGTTGCTGGTTGAGTTGCCGACGGCCCGACCCATGAGACAGGTAGTACCGGTTTTCATGGTTATCCGGTAGCAAGCAAACCAATACCTGACTTAATGTGGTCAGACATTGGTTTGCTTCATGTATTATGGGCATTATAGATTATTACTGAGTGTCATGAATCCCCGTGCACTTTTACACAGTGCACGGAGAAGAGACGGACCCACGAGCAGGATACACCACAGACAGATTTATTAACATAAAGTTCCACAAAAACCCAGTGCAGACATACAAGAATACTAATAGACTGACAATTGGCGTTCCTGGGCCGGCATCGCCCAGCGAACGCAGGAGGAGAACCGAATTAACCACAATTGGCGTCCCTGGGCCAACATCGCCCAGCGAACGCAAGAGAACCACGGCGTGATGTGGAAGTAGCTAACACGTAGTAACACACTGCTATACAGAGTAGCACAGGAAACACAATCACCCAGCCATGCTAGACTGACAATGAGCTGTTTAAGTACAAACACTAATGACTGAATGCTTGGGTGCACCTGAGCAAGGAGTGGGAAGAGTAATTACAGGGAGTGGAACCACCTGATTGTCAAGAGAGGGAGGTGTGGTCTGGCTGGCAGACTGGCAGGCCCGCCCACACTGAGTATAGGCTAACGAGCTGACAGCCTGTCAGTCAGAGAACCAAAACACATGGCAAACTCAGAACTAGAAACAGGCACAAAATAACACAATACCTAGATAAATAGACACAGAGAGAAGAGTCACGGAACCGGGCCAAAAGGACAAACTGGCCCAGTTCATGACACTGAGTTACTTATGAATCAAGCATTTGTGGAACCAAATAAAGCACAGTTTAACTTGTCAGTATACTGGAAACTGGAAAACCATAAAATAGCATTGGTCAAGAAAAGTGGATGCAATTTTATGAAGAAAATGGTGATTAAACTATCATCACTCTATCACTTCACTCTATAAATCATTATCACACTATAAATTCAAGAAATGTCACGATCATAGGACATCATAGGATGGCCTATGATGTCTGCAGGATGTCCTATGATGATACTATGATCTCAGGGTACATAGGACTCGCAATGATGTTATATAGGCGATGCAGTCATATAGGCAATAGGACTGGCAACCTGTGATGTAGTGTCCTATGATGCCAGCCTGGATGTCTTTATGATGTCTTGTAGACCATCACTCACGATGCCTGCCTACCTATGATGTAGTGTCCTATGATGCCTGCCACAGGAGGAGACCCTTCACCAGCACAGGGTACAACAGACAAGGGATGCACAGACAGACAGGAAATGTGTGGCAGTGCACCATGCACGTGCTGAGTTACTTGAAGCCTAAAATGCCCGCAAAGCGAGCAACGCTGCACGCCAGGCAAGGCACAGACAAGCTGAGACCGAGGAGATGCGGAATAGTCGGCTGGCCACCAACGCTGCACGCCAGACAAGGCACAGAGAAGCTGAGACCGAATAGGACACACTACTTTAAACCACACCCATTCGAACCAGGACATCGGGAAATCTCACTCAGTAAGGCAGAAGGCACTCTATAAATTCAAGAAATCTCTGTCAGTGATGCCTGCAGCATGACTGAACAACACAGCCGTCTCACACAGGAGGAGACCCTTCAGCAACGGGCATGCAGGAATACTTGCTTATATGTGGTTTCTACGGGCATGGATGGGTATGCACAGTTATGTCATCATCATCATCATAGCAGTCTGTCGGGGACGACAATGACTGTTTCATTTAGGTCTGATCAGATTCCTCCATGCAGCTCTGTCCTTCGCCTTCCGCTACCAGGAACTCCTGACCTTGTTAACTCGGGCGACGTCCGAACTGGTATGAATTGCTTTCTGACTGACCATTTCATGTTCTAGTTTTTTATAAAAATGGAATGTTGGTGTTACTATGAAAAAGAACATTAATTGATAAAAGGACAAAATGCATTTTGAAGATAAAGAAAATGGGAGAGCAGAGAAGTCTGCTCTTTACAGCTTGACCAACACCCCAAAAACTGACACAAAGGAAAGTTTTTTTTTTTTTTTTTTCAGGTGTAGCAGTATCTCACTGAATTTCATGTGTTATGACCTGGTTCAAGGGCCACAACAAACAAAAGGACGCACCATGTGGAGTTATAGTTAAACAGAACTTTATTAAACCAAATTACACCAAATTAAGGAAAAACATAACTGAAGTATTTACAGTATGTAAATGTTTCATCAGTAACATCAGTAGTGTAGAGTGTGAGTGTAGAATATGATGTAGTGGTATTGAACAATGCAAAACCTAATTAACTTAACCAAACATAACCAAGGAAACCAAACATAACTGAACCAAGCAAGGGCAGAGGATTGTCTGACGAACACGAACTCCGCGTTCTTCAAAGTTTTAGGCACAAAAGCACGCGGAAAACTGTGGTGGGCCGGCCCCGGCAGCGTGCCTGTGTTTGCGCTACGCTGCAAAAGCTGAGACGGGCAGCTGTCCGGCGCGGGATTATTTGGCAGAAATTCTCCGGGTAGCCATAGGGGCTGCGCAAAAACAAGCTCTCTGCTGGGGAAGCTTCCAAATCCTCTTTTGCCGCGGAGCGCAACCCCAATATAAAACCTACGGCAACCTGTCTACCCAATTTGCATCCGTCAGTGAAGCCCTGAGTGCTGCTTTCAGTGATCTATGAAAACGCTCGCATAACCCATTGGCCTGTGGGTTGTATGCGATTGTGCGATGAATTGCAACGCCCGCAGCCTGGGAGTTTGCAGATGGAGGAGATGGACACAACAGCAACACTTCAGTTTATTACCTCCGCCAAGGAGGTAATGCTTTTACTACTGAACCACTAATCCTATCATTGTGAATCCAATTGCTAGTCATATGTTTTCATGGTCAAGGAATCTGAAAACGTACACACAAACACTGTATGGGGGAGAACTGTGGCGCTTGGCGGAGGTCTGCGCTCTCTGAGTGCTTTTCTAGTTACAAAATCTTCTGGTCGAAGCCATTTAATTCACCTGTAAAATAAAAATACCAGTTAGTCATAAATTGGCGCATGCATACTCTTCAGAGTTCGAGAAATTTCAAGAAATAAAGAATTTTGTATCATATAAAGTGAAAATACCCGTACATGTAAACAAAAACGTAAAAAAAAAAAAACATGTGGCCATAGTTCAAAAAGTTGACCTGATTGAGCAAAACCAACGTGATTTTTGGATTCAGCACATCAAAATTGTCCAAAATCAGCAAAAAAAACCCCCAAAAACCCAACTTAGACAATAAATTTGGTGTTGACCAGTGTAATTATTGAACACGTTGTGGAGTGTGTAATTGACGAGGCATTGTTTGTCTCAAGGCAGTTTATTACACGTCTCCATCATGAGCAAAGTAGAAAGAGGACATCTCAGAAAAAACTCGTCCCTTATATACCCAGGTCTCCCCACAGCTCACAAGTCACATTGCATTCAAATCAAAAGTAACAATGCATTTCCTCTTTAATCCCTTAGCCTCCCCCTCACAGTCTTTGGCCCACAAAGGATCCCCCAAGCAGTCTCTTGCATACCAAAGATTACACTTTCACAGCTTCCTGTTATCTCCAAGGAAACTCTGCACTTTGTTCTTATCTAAGATGTGAGGCATTATGTAAGGCATTAAGAAAGTCACATGTGTGGCTACAGCCCCCCCCCCCCAAACATTTTAGATCGAACAAAAGAATAACAGTCTGCATGCTGTGATAGAATCATTACACATCAATCCACATGCTGCTTAGGCTTCAGTCTTCTCCCGTATCTGCTGTAACCAGGGTTCGCCGCCTTAGCAGCGCTGTCATGCTGGGGAGCTGCTGACTGGGGGTGAAAACCTTTTGTCAGTCCCTGTGGGTGTTCTGGGGAAATATTACTCTGGGAAGCTCCTCATGGGGGTCTTCCGCGCCGAGGGGCCCTTGCCAACAGCACTTGCTCGTCCGCCACCACAAAAGCGGGTTTGAGTCTGTTTATGCCAACCTTTTCCCTCCTACCCCCCAAATCTAGCAAAAAATGCTTGTCCCCTGTTTCCAACACTCTGCACGGTCCATCATAAGGTGGTCGCAGTGGGGGCGATGCGCGTCATGTCTGACAAAAACAAACTCCGCATTTTTCAAAGTTTTAGGCACAAAAACGCACGGAAAACTGTGATGAACGGGGCCCGGCAGCGTGCCTGTGTCAATGCTACGCTGCAACAGCTGAGACGGGGAGCTGCCTGGCGCAGGATTATCTGGGAGAAACTCCCCGGGCAGCCGAAGTGGCTGCGCGAAAACGAGTTCAGCTGGGGAAGCTTCTAAGTCCTCTTTAGGCGCAGAACGCAACCCTAATAAAACCCACGGTAGTTTGTCTACCCAATTCGCATCTGTCAGTGACGCTCTGAGAGCTGCTTTCAATGACCTGTGAAAACGTTCGCATAACCCATTAGCCTGTGGGTTGTACGCGGTTGTACAGTGAATTGCGACACCTAGGCTGCGGGCCATTGTCGACCAAAGTTCGGAAACAAATTGGGGGCCTCTGTCGGACGTAATGTCCGACGGGACTCCAAAACGTGCCACCCATGCTGTTACAAACGCGCGCGCCACCTCCTCGGCTGTGGTTGACACCAAAGGAACCACCTCCGGCCAGTGCGTGGTGCGGTCCACCATTGTCAGAAGGTGCGTGCACCCCTGTGATGGCGGAAGGGGACCCACAAGGTCCACGTGAACGTGGTCAAACCTCTTAGCTGGAATGTGAAATGGCTCCAAGGGAGCCCTCGTGTGTCTGTGTACCTTGGCTCGTTGGCACGCCATGCAGGCTGCTGCCCACTCTTTCACCTGTTTGCGGAGGCCCGGCCACACAAATTTTTCTGCTACCATTTTGACCGACGTGCGCACCCCCGGGTGCGCCAAAGCATGAATCGAGTCAAAAATGCGGCAGCGCCAAGCTGCCGGTACTACGGGACGCAGTCGCCTTGTGGAGACATCACAGATTAGAGGGGGCATACCGTCTTGCAGCACCCTGCTCTCCAGCCTTAACCCTGTTGGTCCAGACTGGAACGCGCGCACATCCGCATCACTAACCTGCTCCGCGGCCATGGCTGTGTAATCTATCCCCACGCGGACGGGAGCAGCCACGGCGCGCGAGAGGCAGTCTGCCACTACATTCAGTTTACCCGACACATGTTGAATATCGGTAGTAAACGCTGAGATCGCGGCCAGCTGTCTCTGCCTCCGGCCCGACCAAGGTTCTGAAACCTTAGCCATCTTGAATGTTAGTGGCTTGTGGTCAACGAACGCGGTGAAACAGCGCCCTTCCAGCCAGAACTGGAAGTGGCGAATAGCCAAGTGGAGAGCCAGCAACTCCCTGTCAAACGCGCTGTATTTACGTTCACTATCGCGCAAAGTCCTGCTGAAAAAGGCGAGTGGTTGCCAAGCGCCGGCTACACGCTGCTCCACGACTGCCCCTATGGCCACATCTGACGCGTCAGTAGTGAGTGCTATGTGGGCTGTTGGGTCTGGATGTGCCAACAACGCAGCGTTTGCCAGGGCTGCCTTGACTTCCGAGAATGCCCGCTCTCGCTCCGGGGACCATTCGATCTTATTCGCGGGTTTCTGCTTTTTGAGCGCGGCGTACAGTGGTTGCATGAGCTGCGCTGCGCGGGGGAGGAAACGGTTATAAAAATTCACCATTCCCAAAAACTCCTGTAATGCCCTGACCGTTTGTGGTCGGGGAAAATCAGCTACTGTGCGCACTTTGTCAGGCAGTGGAACCGCTCCTTTGGGAGAGACGCGGTGCCCCCAAAAAATCAATCTGCGTCACCCCGAACTGACACTTCGCTGGACTGATTATTAAACCGTGCTCTCCCAACCTCCGGAAAACCGCCGTGAGGTGGGTTTCGTGTTCGTCTTCGGACGCGCTGGCTACCAAAATATCGTAAAGGTAGACGAATACGAAAGGGAGATCGCGCAGCACCGCATCCATCATGCGTTGGAACGTCTGTGCAGCCCCTTTAAGCCCGAATGGCATGTGCAAAAACTCGAATAGGCCAAACGGAGTTATCACCGCTGTTTTGGGTATGTCCTCAGCGTGCACTGGGACTTGGTGGTAACCGCGGACCAAGTCTATTTTAGAAAAAATGCGCGCTCCTGCTAAATGAACGGAAAAATCTTGGATGTGAGGAATTGGGTAGCGGTCGTGCGCTGTGGCATTGTTCAACCTGCGGAAATCCCCGCAAGGTCGCAACGAACCGTCAGCTTTAGGGACCACGTGTAGCGGGGAAGCCCATGGGCTGTTTGAACGCCTGATGATGCCCAACCTCTCCAGGTTGCCGAACTCCTCGCGCGCTATGGCCAGTTTAGCTGCGTCCAAGCGCCGAGGTTTTGCAAAAACGAGTGGCCCGGTGGTGGTAATAAAATGTTCCACCCCGTGTTTAGCGACAGCTGCCGAAAATGTTGGGACCGTGAGTGCTGGGAACTGAGTGAGCAGTGTGTGGAACTTACCGCTTGCAGCTGTGACGTTGGCTTGTGCTGTTGGCCGGGACGCTCGAGCTGTACAGGGAATAGAATCAAAAGACAGTGCATTAACCAGGCGCCTGTTAGCGACATCAACCAACAACCCATGTGAGCACAAAAAATCAGCCCCCAGTATATTGAAATTCAATGCTGCTATGACAAAAGTCCACTCAAATGTACGGCCGTGTAGAGACAGAAGCAGAGTCCTCTCACCAAAGGTTTTAATGTCCGAGCCGTTTGCTGCTGCCATCTGGGGGCCGCTGGAACCTGCCAGCCGGTCGGCGTAGGACGGCATGATGAAACTCAGCTGGGCGCCGGTGTCCACGAGGAAATGTCTCCCGGAGCCTGCGTCCGTCAAGTAGAGCAGCTTGTTCTCCTCCCCGAGGGTCGCAGCTGCTACCGACCCCCGGTCTTGGCGTTTTCCCGAGCGCTTGAACTGGCACAGTGGTATACATTTGCGTGCCTTCTCTGCAAAGCGGCGGTGATAGAAACAAAGGATGTCTCCTCCGCGTTCCTTGGCGCCTGCCGCCGCTGTCGTCCGTGGTTCTGCTACCGCCGTTCCTGGCTCCCCGCCATCTCCGGCCGTCGCGCCGAGCTCCATCGCTGCCGCCGTGGCCGTGCGCTCTCTGCTGGCGTTGACAATCTGATGCGCCTCCCGGGCCAGCGCACGGTAGTCCCGCTGGGCCAACAACGGCGAACTGGCCAGGGCCGCTCTCGTCGCTGACTGCAGGGTCCTGAGGAAGAGGTGGATAAAGATGAAGTGGTCATCGTCCGAGCCTTTCAACCTCAGCATCTTCTCCATCAGGTCAATGGGCGTGCAATCTCCCAACTCGGTCAGCGCCAGGAGTCTCTCTGCTCTCTCCTCAACCGGGAGAGTGTAGTGCTGGATGAGTGCAGCCTTCAACGCGCCGTATTTGTCGCTGGCTGGTGGCTACTCCAGGAGGCTGTCCACATGCTGAGCCATGTGGTCGTCGAGCTTTGTGATCACATGGTAGAATTTCGTGTCATCTACCGATATTCCCCGGAGGGCGAACTGTGCCTCCACCAGGTGGAACCAGGAGCGCGGATTGTGCTGCCAAAAGTCCGGTAGCTGGGCCGTAATGGCATACACTTGGCTGGGGGCTCCCAACGAGGCTGGCCCCGGGGAATTCTCTTCTTGCTGCATGCTACGTCTTGGGTCACCTGTGTGGAGTGTGTAATTGACGAGGCATTGTTTGTCTCAAGGCAGTTTATTACACGTCTCCATCATGAGCAAAGTAGAAAGAGGACATCTCAGAAAAAACTCGTCCCTTATATACCCAGGTCTCCCCACAGCTCACAAGTCACATTGCATTCAAATCAAAAGTAACAATGCATTTCCTCTTTAATCCCTTAGCCTCCCCCTCACAGTCTTTGGCCCACAAAGGATCCCCCAAGCAGTCTCTTGCATACCAAAGATTACACTTTCACAGCTTCCTGTTATCTCCAAGGAAACTCTGCACTTTGTTCTTATCTAAGATGTGAGGCATTATGTAAGGCATTAAGAAAGTCACATGTGTGGCTACAGCCCCCCCCCCCCCCAAACATTTTAGATCGAACAAAAGAATAACAGTCTGCATGCTGTGATAGAATCATTACACATCAATCCACATGCTGCTTAGGCTTCAGTCTTCTCCCGTATCTGCTGTAACCAGGGTTCGCCGCCTTAGCAGCGCTGTCATGCTGGGGAGCTGCTGACTGGGGGTGAAAACCTTTTGTCAGTCCCTGTGGGTGTTCTGGGGAAATATTACTCTGGGAAGCTCCTCATGGGGGTCTTCCGCGCCGAGGGGCCCTTGCCAACAGCACTTGCTCGTCCGCCACCACAAAAGCGGGTTTGAGTCTGTTTATGCCAACCTTTTCCCTCCTACCCCCCAAATCTAGCAAAAAATGCTTGTCCCCTGTTTCCAACACTCTGCACGGTCCATCATAAGGTGGTCGCAGTGGGGGCGATGCGCGTCATGTCTGACAAAAACAAACTCCGCATTTTTCAAAGTTTTAGGCACAAAAACGCACGGAAAACTGTGATGAACGGGGCCCGGCAGCGTGCCTGTGTCAATGCTACGCTGCAACAGCTGAGACGGGGAGCTGCCTGGCGCAGGATTATCTGGGAGAAACTCCCCGGGCAGCCGAAGTGGCTGCGCGAAAACGAGTTCAGCTGGGGAAGCTTCTAAGTCCTCTTTAGGCGCAGAACGCAACCCTAATAAAACCCACGGTAGTTTGTCTACCCAATTCGCATCTGTCAGTGACGCTCTGAGAGCTGCTTTCAATGACCTGTGAAAACGTTCGCATAACCCATTAGCCTGTGGGTTGTACGCGGTTGTACAGTGAATTGCGACACCTAGGCTGCGGGCCATTGTCGACCAAAGTTCGGAAACAAATTGGGGGCCTCTGTCGGACGTAATGTCCGACGGGACTCCAAAACGTGCCACCCATGCTGTTACAAACGCGCGCGCCACCTCCTCGGCTGTGGTTGACACCAAAGGAACCACCTCCGGCCAGTGCGTGGTGCGGTCCACCATTGTCAGAAGGTGCGTGCACCCCTGTGATGGCGGAAGGGGACCCACAAGGTCCACGTGAACGTGGTCAAACCTCTTAGCTGGAATGTGAAATGGCTCCAAGGGAGCCCTCGTGTGTCTGTGTACCTTGGCTCGTTGGCACGCCATGCAGGCTGCTGCCCACTCTTTCACCTGTTTGCGGAGGCCCGGCCACACAAATTTTTCTGCTACCATTTTGACCGACGTGCGCACCCCCGGGTGCGCCAAAGCATGAATCGAGTCAAAAATGCGGCAGCGCCAAGCTGCCGGTACTACGGGACGCAGTCGCCTTGTGGAGACATCACAGATTAGAGGGGGCATACCGTCTTGCAGCACCCTGCTCTCCAGCCTTAACCCTGTTGGTCCAGACTGGAACGCGCGCACATCCGCATCACTAACCTGCTCCGCGGCCATGGCTGTGTAATCTATCCCCACGCGGACGGGAGCAGCCACGGCGCGCGAGAGGCAGTCTGCCACTACATTCAGTTTACCCGACACATGTTGAATATCGGTAGTAAACGCTGAGATCGCGGCCAGCTGTCTCTGCCTCCGGCCCGACCAAGGTTCTGAAACCTTAGCCATCTTGAATGTTAGTGGCTTGTGGTCAACGAACGCGGTGAAACAGCGCCCTTCCAGCCAGAACTGGAAGTGGCGAATAGCCAAGTGGAGAGCCAGCAACTCCCTGTCAAACGCGCTGTATTTACGTTCACTATCGCGCAAAGTCCTGCTGAAAAAGGCGAGTGGTTGCCAAGCGCCGGCTACACGCTGCTCCACGACTGCCCCTATGGCCACATCTGACGCGTCAGTAGTGAGTGCTATGTGGGCTGTTGGGTCTGGATGTGCCAACAACGCAGCGTTTGCCAGGGCTGCCTTGACTTCCGAGAATGCCCGCTCTCGCTCCGGGGACCATTCGATCTTATTCGCGGGTTTCTGCTTTTTGAGCGCGGCGTACAGTGGTTGCATGAGCTGCGCTGCGCGGGGGAGGAAACGGTTATAAAAATTCACCATTCCCAAAAACTCCTGTAATGCCCTGACCGTTTGTGGTCGGGGAAAATCAGCTACTGTGCGCACTTTGTCAGGCAGTGGAACCGCTCCTTTGGGAGAGACGCGGTGCCCCCAAAAAATCAATCTGCGTCACCCCGAACTGACACTTCGCTGGACTGATTATTAAACCGTGCTCTCCCAACCTCCGGAAAACCGCCGTGAGGTGGGTTTCGTGTTCGTCTTCGGACGCGCTGGCTACCAAAATATCGTAAAGGTAGACGAATACGAAAGGGAGATCGCGCAGCACCGCATCCATCATGCGTTGGAACGTCTGTGCAGCCCCTTTAAGCCCGAATGGCATGTGCAAAAACTCGAATAGGCCAAACGGAGTTATCACCGCTGTTTTGGGTATGTCCTCAGCGTGCACTGGGACTTGGTGGTAACCGCGGACCAAGTCTATTTTAGAAAAAATGCGCGCTCCTGCTAAATGAACGGAAAAATCTTGGATGTGAGGAATTGGGTAGCGGTCGTGCGCTGTGGCATTGTTCAACCTGCGGAAATCCCCGCAAGGTCGCAACGAACCGTCAGCTTTAGGGACCACGTGTAGCGGGGAAGCCCATGGGCTGTTTGAACGCCTGATGATGCCCAACCTCTCCAGGTTGCCGAACTCCTCGCGCGCTATGGCCAGTTTAGCTGCGTCCAAGCGCCGAGGTTTTGCAAAAACGAGTGGCCCGGTGGTGGTAATAAAATGTTCCACCCCGTGTTTAGCGACAGCTGCCGAAAATGTTGGGACCGTGAGTGCTGGGAACTGAGTGAGCAGTGTGTGGAACTTACCGCTTGCAGCTGTGACGTTGGCTTGTGCTGTTGGCCGGGACGCTCGAGCTGTACAGGGAATAGAATCAAAAGACAGTGCATTAACCAGGCGCCTGTTAGCGACATCAACCAACAACCCATGTGAGCACAAAAAATCAGCCCCCAGTATATTGAAATTCAATGCTGCTATGACAAAAGTCCACTCAAATGTACGGCCGTGTAGAGACAGAAGCAGAGTCCTCTCACCAAAGGTTTTAATGTCCGAGCCGTTTGCTGCTGCCATCTGGGGGCCGCTGGAACCTGCCAGCCGGTCGGCGTAGGACGGCATGATGAAACTCAGCTGGGCGCCGGTGTCCACGAGGAAATGTCTCCCGGAGCCTGCGTCCGTCAAGTAGAGCAGCTTGTTCTCCTCCCCGAGGGTCGCAGCTGCTACCGACCCCCGGTCTTGGCGTTTTCCCGAGCGCTTGAACTGGCACAGTGGTATACATTTGCGTGCCTTCTCTGCAAAGCGGCGGTGATAGAAACAAAGGATGTCTCCTCCGCGTTCCTTGGCGCCTGCCGCCGCTGTCGTCCGTGGTTCTGCTACCGCCGTTCCTGGCTCCCCGCCATCTCCGGCCGTCGCGCCGAGCTCCATCGCTGCCGCCGTGGCCGTGCGCTCTCTGCTGGCGTTGACAATCTGATGCGCCTCCCGGGCCAGCGCACGGTAGTCCCGCTGGGCCAACAACGGCGAACTGGCCAGGGCCGCTCTCGTCGCTGACTGCAGGGTCCTGAGGAAGAGGTGGATAAAGATGAAGTGGTCATCGTCCGAGCCTTTCAACCTCAGCATCTTCTCCATCAGGTCAATGGGCGTGCAATCTCCCAACTCGGTCAGCGCCAGGAGTCTCTCTGCTCTCTCCTCAACCGGGAGAGTGTAGTGCTGGATGAGTGCAGCCTTCAACGCGCCGTATTTGTCGCTGGCTGGTGGCTACTCCAGGAGGCTGTCCACATGCTGAGCCATGTGGTCGTCGAGCTTTGTGATCACATGGTAGAATTTCGTGTCATCTACCGATATTCCCCGGAGGGCGAACTGTGCCTCCACCAGGTGGAACCAGGAGCGCGGATTGTGCTGCCAAAAGTCCGGTAGCTGGGCCGTAATGGCATACACTTGGCTGGGGGCTCCCAACGAGGCTGGCCCCGGGGAATTCTCTTCTTGCTGCATGCTACGTCTTGGGTCACCTGTGTGGAGTGTGTAATTGACGAGGCATTGTTTGTCTCAAGGCAGTTTATTACACGTCTCCATCATGAGCAAAGTAGAAAGAGGACATCTCAGAAAAAACTCGTCCCTTATATACCCAGGTCTCCCCACAGCTCACAAGTCACATTGCATTCAAATCAAAAGTAACAATGCATTTCCTCTTTAATCCCTTAGCCTCCCCCTCACAGTCTTTGGCCCACAAAGGATCCCCCAAGCAGTCTCTTGCATACCAAAGATTACACTTTCACAGCTTCCTGTTATCTCCAAGGAAACTCTGCACTTTGTTCTTATCTAAGATGTGAGGCATTATGTAAGGCATTAAGTAAGTCACATGTGTGGCTACAACGTCAACATTTTTCTCATTAAACATATTTCTGATAGAGCCATCGACCTGAGGTTTTCACCAGATATCAGTAACCACCCAACTAATCCATACATTCAAAGAAATCAAAGCAACTGTGTTCACAAAACAAGTTATATTTAATAAAGTGGAATGACACAGGGAACAAGTATTGAACACACTTGGGGAAATTTATTCACTATTTAATAGAAAAGCCTTTGTTGGTAATAGCAGCTTCCAGACACCTCCTGTATGGAGAAACTAGGCACAGGCATTGCTCAGGAGTGATTTTACCCCATGCTTCCACACAAACTGTCTTCAAATCTTGAAGGTTCTGTGGGTATCTTCTATGAACTCTGATCTTCAGTTCTTTCCATACATTTTCAATTGGATTCAGGTCAAGTGAGTGGCTGGGCTATTCTAGCAGCTTTATTTTTCTTCTCTGGAGCCAGTTGACAGTTTCCTTGGCTATGTGTTTGGAATCACCGTCTTGCTGAAATGTCCACCCTCGTTTCATCTTCAGCATCTTGGCAGAAGGCAACAGGTTCTTGTCAAGGATGTCTCTGCACCTTTGTCCATTCATCTTTCCTTCAATTATATGAAGTCTACCTGTACCGTGCTGAAAAACACCTCCACACCTTGATGCTCCACCTCCAAACTTCACTTTTGGTAGTGTTTTTGGGATGATGTGCAGTGCCATTTCTCCTCCAAACATGCTGTGTGTTGTGGCATCCAAAAAAATTCAAGTTTGGTCACATCTGACCAGACTATATTCTCCCAGTATTTTACTGGCTTGCCCAAATGTTGTACAACAAACTTTAAACGAGCTTCAACATGTTTTTTCTTCAGCAATGGAGTCTTGTGAGGGGAGTGGGCATATAGCCCATGTCGGTTGAGTGCATTGCTTATTATTTTCTTTGAAACAGCAGTACCTGCTAACTCCAGGTCTTTCTGAAGCTCTCCATGAGTGGTCTTTGGCTCTTGGATAACTCTTCTGATATTTGTTTTGACTCCTCTGTTAGGAGCTCCTGGTCGTGGCTGGATTATGGTAAAATGATGTTTTTTCCACTTTGGAATGATGGCCCCAGCAGTGCTCACTGTAGCATTCAGCAGTTTAGAAATTCACCTGTAACCAATGCCATCATTATGTTTTACAACAATAAGGCTGCATGTCCACCAAATGCATTTTTTTGTTGTCCGACCACCCTGAGCATTATTTTTTTCAGCGTTTGTGCGCAGCGCTCTGGGGAAAAAAAAAGTTGGTGCCCTGTATCCCAGCAACAACTTATCACTCTCAGCTCAGCACTTCTGCTTTTCCTATTGTCAGACTTTCTACTGATTTTTTTTTAATAGCAATCTCTAAATAATAATGGACAGGAAAACATTTTCTAGCAGCTCTAGATGTAAAATATGATGACACGGAAAGCAGGACTCTGAGTACAGACTAGTACCGGCATCCTATTTCCCGCCCACACAGCAGTTCTGATTGGCTGCTTGGTCTGACATTGACAAGCTCAGCTGCAGTCTCTGAAAAGTTGAACTTTTTTCAGCTCTGAGTGCCCTGACAAAAAACGGCCACCGCCAAGAGCATTTCTGCACCGAGGGCGCTCAGCGCTGTAAAAGCTGGACTACATAGAGAATGAATGGAAAATAGCCACCCAGAGTGGAAAAAACACGTTTGATGGACATGCAGCCTAAGGCTGCAAAGGTCTAGAGAGAGCTCTTTGCTTTTACCCATCATGAGTTCTTTGTGGTGTGACAATCTCATATTCACTTATTCACTGACCTTTTTTAAAGGCTATCAGTCAGGACTTAATCAGCTGAAATTAATTTGCACTGATGGGGGATGGGATGGCTTTGTAAATTTTGATGGATTTCAGCTGGTTGCTTTCTATGCCTTTTTGTACCGCTTTTTCTTCATGTGTTCAATACTTATTCCCTGTGTCATTCCACTTTATTAAATATAACTTGTTTTGTGAACACAGTTGCCTTGATTTCTTTGTATGGATTATTACCGATATCTGGTGAAAATCTCAGGTCAATGCTCCATCAGAAATATGTTTAATGAGAAAAATGTTTGTGTTCAATACTTATTTTCCCCACTATATATAGATAATCACATGACCAACAGATGCATTTCAGACAGTTAAAACCTACATAAACAACATTTTTTTCAGTCTATGAAACCTTTAAAATAGCATTCTAACAATAGACAGGAAAATCCAAGATGGAGCTCCTAAATGAAAATATAATTGAAATCGTTGGTTTGGGAAGAATACCTTTTGTCCAGAACCATTTTTGAAGGGTGCAGTGAGTCCAGTGCAGTGATGTGATTGCTGACTACCTTTCTTTTCAGTAGCAATGCTTGTTGTGCCAGAACAGTAACTATGGTAACTTGAAGTACAACTGTGATGTTATTGTTAATCCGTATCAACCGTTTCCATCTGCTTAATCAGATTAAGAAGGTAATCCAGCCTTTCTAACTGTATAAATTTCAAATTCACATTTAGTTTAATCAATCATGCATTCCCATTCAGTAGTAACACAAATACTGTTGAAAGGAAACAGCAAATGACAATAAAAAATTTTACTTGTTGCTAGGCATGAGTATGTTTGCAGCATCACACTTTGTATATTTAAATATTACTCAGTAGTTACCGTATCTACAGCCGTGGACAAAATTGTTCGTACCCCTCTGTTAATGAAAGAAAAACCCACAATGGTCACAAAAATAACTTGAATCTGACAAAAGTGGTAATAAATAAAAATTCTATGAAAATTAACCAATGAAAATCAGACAATGCTTTTGAATTGTGGTTCAACAGAATTATTTTAAAAAACAAACTCATGAAACAGGCCTGGACAAAAATGATGGTACCCTTAACTTAATATTTTGTTGCACAACCTTTTGAGGCAATCACTGCAATCAAACCATTTCTGTAACTGTCAATGAGACTTCTGCACCTCCCAGCAGGTATTTTGGCCCACTCCTCATGAGCAAACTGCTCCAGTTGTCTCAGGTTTGAAGGGTGCCTTCTCCGGACGGCATGTTTCAGCTCCTTCCACAGATGTTCAATAGGATTTAGATCAGGGCTCATAGAAGGCCACTTTAGAATAGTCCAATGTTTTGCTCTTAGCCATTCTTGTGTGTTTTTAGCTGTGTGTTTTGGGTCATTATCCTGTTGCAAGACCCATGACCTGCAACTGAGACCAAGCTGTCTGACACGGGGCAGCACATTTCTCTCTAGAATACCTTGATAGTCTTGAGATTTCATTGTACCCTGCACAGATTCAAGACACCCTGTGCCAGAAGCAGCAAAGCAGCCCCAGAACATAACAGAACCTCCTCCATGTTTCACAGTAGGGACAGTGTTCTTTTCTTGGTATGCTTCATTTTTGCGTCTGTGTTCGGGCGGCGCGGTGGAAGAGTGGTTAACACTGCAGCAGTACAGCAACTCACCTTTGGCCGGGGGATCCTGGGTTCGATCCCAGCCCCCGACCAACAGTGATCTGCGTGGAGTTTGCATGTTCTCCCCGTGTCTGCGTGGGTTTACTCCAGGATTTCTCCGGTTTCCTCCCACATGCCAAAAACATGCAAGTTAGGTTAATTGGCATCAAAACTGAGGATTCTAAATTGTCCTTAGGTATGACTGAGAGTGAATGGCTGTCTGTCTCTCTGTGTTGGCCCTGCGATGGACTGGCGATCTGTCCAGGGTGTACCCTGCCTCTCGCCCAAAGATGCTGGGATAGGCTCCAGCCCCCCTGCGACCCGAAAAGGATTAAGCGGAAGAAGATGAATGAATGAATGAATGAATGAACATAGAGCTGATGTGCCTTGCCAAAAAGTTGCAGTTTTGTCTCGTCTGTCCATAGGACATTGTCCCAGAAGCTTTGTGGCTTGTCAACATGCAGTTTGACAAATTCCAGTCTGGCTTTTTTATGATTTGTTTTCAAGAGTGGTGTCCTCCTTGGTCGTCTCCCATGAAGTCCACTTTGGCTCAAACAACGACGGATGGTGCAATCTGACACTGATATACCTTGACCTTGGAGTTCACCATGAATGTGTTTAGAGGTTGTTCTGGGCTCTTTTGTTATCATTCGTATTATCCGTCTCCTCCTGTGGCCACGTCCAGGGAGGTTGGCTACAGTCCCATCCATCCATCCATCAATCCATCTTCTACCGCTTTTCCGGAGGTCCGGGTCGCGGAGGCAGCAGTTCAAGCAGAGAAGCCCAGACTTCCCTCTCCCCAGCCACCTGCTCCAGCTCTTCAGAGGGGATACCAAGGCGTTCCCAGACCAGCTGGGAGACATAGTCTCTCCACCGAGTCCTGGGTCTGCCCCGGGGTCTCCTCCCAGTGGGACGTGCCTGAAACACCTCAAGTGGGAAGCGTCCAGGAGGCATCCTAATCAGATGCCCGTACCACCTCAACTGACTCCTTTCAATGTGGAGGAGCAGCGGTTCTACTCTGAGCCTCTCCCGGATGACTGAGCTCCTCACCCTATCTCTGAGGGTGAGTCCAGCAATCCTACGGAGAAAGCTCATTTCAGCCGCTTGTATCCGCGATCTCGTTCTTTCGGTCATTACCCAAAGCTCGTGACCATAGGTGAGAGTAGGAACGTAGATTGACTGGTAAATCGACAGCTTTGCCTTAGAACTAAGCTCCCTCTTCACCACAACAGACCGGTACAACATCCGCATCACTGCAGATGCTGCTCCAATCCCTCTGTCGATCTCTCGCTCCATTCTCCCCTCACTCGTGAGCAAGACCCCAAGATACTTAAACTCCTCCACTTGGGGCAGGAGCCTGTCCCCAACCCGGAGAGGACAATCCACCTTTTTCTGGCTGAGGACCATGGACTCGGACTTGGAGGTGCTGATTCTCATCCCAGCCGCTTCACACTCAGCGGCAAACCGTCCCAGCAAGAGCTGTAGGTCATTGCTGGATGAAGCCAACAGGACAACATCATCTGCAAACAACAGAGAGGAGATCCTGTGGTCACCAAGCATGACACCCTCCATTCCCTGGCTGCGCCTAGAAATCCTGTCCATAAAAATTATGAACAGGATCGGTGACAAAGGGCAGCCCTGGCGGAGTCCAACTCTCACTGGGAATGACTCCGACCGAGTGTTGACAATACGAACCAAACTCTCACAACGGTAGTACAGAGACCGAATAGCTCATAACAACAAGCCTGATACCCCATACTCCTGAAGCACCCCCCACAAAAATCCACGAGGGACGCGGTCAAATGCCTTCTCCAAGTCCACAAAACACATGTAAACTGGTTGGGCAAACTCCCACGAACCCTCGAGAATTCTTGAGAGGGTAAAGAGCTGGTCCGATGTGCCACGGCCAGGACGAAAACCACATTGCTCCTCCTGAATCCGAGGTTCGACCAACGGCCGGACTCTCCTCTCCAGTACCTTGGCATAGACCTTCCCAGGGAGGCTGAGGAGTGTGATCCCTCTAAAGTTGGAGCACACCCTCCGGTCCCCTTTTTTAAAGAGAGGAACCACCACCCCGTGTACCGGGGTGGTGGTTCGCGGTGGTTCGCGCCCCGCCCCGACAAAAGCTTGGATCGAGGGCTGACTTTCAATAGATCGCAGCGAGTAGCTGCTCTGCTACGCACAAGACCCTGACGCAGAATCAGGTCGTTTACGAGTTATTTAGCATCGGGTTCTCCACGAACAAGCGTCCGTGAGCAGGGAGGGGCGGCTGCCTTCCGGCCGTCCCCCGGCCCGGTCGCGAGAGCCCTTCCAGCACCGGCCAGGGCCGGCTATCCTAGGCCAACCGGAGATCCGCAGCACTACGGTATCGCTACGTCTAGGCAGGATTCTGACTTAGAGGCATTCAGTCATAATCCCACAGATGGTAGCTTTGCACCAGTGGCTCCTCAGCCAAGCACGTACACCCCGGTTTGCCATGCCAAAGGCACTGCCCCCGACCTCCACGCAATGTTGCAGAGGCGTGTCAACCATGACAACCCAACAACATCTAGGGCCTTGAGGTACTCAGGGCGAATCTCGTCCACCCCCGGGGCCCGGCCACCAAGGAGATTTTTAACCACCTTGGCGACCTCAGCCCCTGTGATAGGCGAGTCATCCCCCTCGTCCCCAAACCCTGCTTCCACTGTGGAAGGCGTATCAGTGGGATTGAGGAGATCCTCGAAGTATTCCTTCCACCGCTCGACGATGTCCCCAGTCGAAGTCAACAGTGTCCCATCCGCACCATACACAGTGTGGACGGGGAGCTGCTTTCCCCTCCTGAGCCGCCGGACAGTTTGCCAGAATCTCTTTGAGGCCGACCGAAAGTCTTGGTCCATGGCCTCACCGAACTCCTCCCATACCCGGGTTTTTGCTTCAGCAACCACCCGAACTGCACTCCGCTTGGCCTGCCGGTACACCTCAGCTGCTTCGGGAGTCCCACAAGCCAACCAAGCTTGATAGGACTCCTTCTTCAGCTTAATGGCCCACCTCACCACTGGTGTCCACCACTTGGTTCGGGGGTTGCCACCACGAGATGCACCAACCACCTTGCGGCCGCAGCTCTGAGCTGCCGCTTCAACAACAGAGGTGGAGACCATGGCCCATTCAGACTCCATGTCTCCAGACTCCCTCGGAATGTGGTTGAAGTTCTTCCAGAGGTGGGAGTTGAAGACCTCCCGGACAGGGGCCTCAGCCAGACGCTCCCAGCACACCCTCACTATACGTTTGGGTCTACCAGGTCTGAATGGCTTCCTCCCCTGCCATCGGATCCAACTCACCACCAGGTGGTGATCAGTTGACAGCTCTGCACCTCTCTTTACTCGGGTGTCCAAGACATACGGTCGCAGGTCTGATGATACAATAACAAAATCGATCATCGACCTGCGACCTAGGGAGTCCTGGTGCCAGGTGCACATATGGACACCCTTATGCTTGAACATGGTGTTCGTTATGGACAGACTGTGGTTAGCACAGAAGTCCAATAACTGAACACCACTTGGGTTCAGATCGGGCAGGCCGTTCCTCCCAATCACCCCCCTCCAGGTTTCACTGTCGTTGCCCACGTGCGCATTGAAGTCCCCCAGTAGGACAATGGAGTCTCCAAGAGGAGCACCCCCCAGCACCCCAGTCACAGACTCCAAAAAGGGTGGGTACTCTGAAACATCATTTGGTGCATAGGCACAAATGATGGTCAGGACCCATTTCCCAACCCGAAGGCGCAGGGAAGCAACCCTTTCGTCCACCGGGGAAAACTCCAATATAGAGGCAGCAAGGTGGGGCGATACAAGAATACCCACCCCTGCTCGTCGCCTCTCGCCCGGGGCAACTCCAGAAAAGGCCAAGCTCCAGCCCCTCTCCAGGAGACTGGTTCCGGAACCGGAGCTGTGTGTTGAAGTGAGGCCGACTATATCTAGCCGGTATCAGATACCGGCTACAGTCCCGTGGATCTTAAATTTCTGAATAATATGTGCAACTGTAGTCACAGGAACATCAAGCTGCTTGGAGATGGTCTTATAGCCTTTACCTTTAACATGCTTGTCTATAATTTTCTTTCTAATCTCCTGAGACAACTCTCTCCTTTGCTTCCCCTGGTCCATGTTTAGTGTGGTACACACCATGTCACCAAACAGCACAGTGACTACTTGTCACCCTTTAAATAGGCCGACTGACTGATTAGAAGTTTGTAGACACCTGTGATGTTAATTCGAGGACACATCTTGGTTGAACATGTCCCTATGGTCACATTATTTTCAGTCTTTTCTAGGGGTACCATCATTTTTGTCCAGGCCTGTTTCATGAGTTTATTTTTTAAAGTAATTCTGTTGAACCACAATTCAAAAGCATTGTGTGATTTTCATTGGTTAATTTTCATAGAATTTTTATTTATTACCACTTTTGTCAGATTGAAGTTATTCCTGTGACCATTGTGGGTTTTTCTTTCATTAACAGAGGGGTATCAACAATTTTGTGAAAGCAATCACATATTAAACATGTATTAGATGCTTATTTTAATACCCCTTTATTGTTTTCTCTTTTTGATTAACCTTTTTGGATCAAACCTAACAGATTTGGATAAAAAACAGGGAAAGAGATTCAGGAGGCATCAGTGAAACTCATACCATGACTATCTTTGTTCTTTTCTGCCAGCATGGTAATAAACTCAAACTAACTGTGACTAAAGTTAGGAATTGGTTTAGAGAAAGTACATTACTTTTGCAGTGAGGCTGCATTTCAAGTGCTGGCACCACATGAAACTCAAATCTGAAACAACTTATGAAACAATTATGAGCGTGTATCTCCTGATAACACCTGTCACTGTTGCCATTCATAAACAGATCGGGCGCTTGAGTGAGGAGTCTTAATGAAACAGCAGACAGACTATGATTAGGTGATATTGCCTCAGGGAGCTGTCTGCGAGAGTGGACTCATGCAAAGTGGAATCGAGTGCTCAGCTTCAAGCCCATCCAATATCTGTCTATTCATTCTGGATAAACCTTGCAGCTATTGTAGTAAAATGAAGATATGTTACTTTGATTTGCACAGTAAAGATAATGCCAATTTGATCTCTGGATTTTTTTTCAACAAATCCTTTATAACATGCACACCAGGAGAGAGGAAATGAAGGAAATTAAAAAGGAGAGCGATTGACAGAGAGACAGTTTTCATGAATGAAATTCAAGTCTGTTCCTGTTTGTATTTAAACTCCTTTAATTAATTTTTACCTTTCCTTTTTTTGTTGTTTTTTTGCTTTTTCACGCTGTAGCCAAGCATGTGTTTACATGAAATTACCTAATCAGAGTCTTTTTTTCCCATGTTTTTGGAAAAGGCTAAAAGTGTTAATGCTGCTTCTTTCATATCCATCCATCCATCCTCTACCGCTTTTCTGGAGGTCAAGGTCGCCGAGGCAGCAGCTCAAGCAGAAGCCCAGACTTCTCTCTCCCCGGCCACCTGCTCCAGCTCTTCAGAGAGGATACCAAGACGTTCCCAGACCAACTGGGAGACATAGTCTCTCCAGCGTGTCCTGGGTCTGCCCCGGTGTCTCCTCCCAGTGGGATGTGCCCAAAACACCTCATGTGGGAGGTGTCCAGGAGGCATCCTGATCAGATGCCCAAACCAACTCAACTGGCTCCTTTGGATATGGAGGAGCAGCGGTTCTATTCTGAGCCTCTCCCAGATGACTGAACTCCTCACCCTATCTCTAAGGGTGAGTCCAGCAATCTTATGGAGAAAGTTCATTTCAGCTACTTGTATCCGAGATCTCAATCTTTCAGTCATTACCCAAAGCTCATGACCATAGGTGAGGGCAGACACGTAGATTGACCAGTAAATCGACAGCTTTGCTTTAGAGCTCAGCTCCCTCTTCACCTCAACAGACCGGTACAACGTCCGCATTACTGCAGATGCTGCTCCAATCCGTCTGTCAATTTCTCGCTCCATTCTCCCCTCACTTGTGAATAAGACCTCAAGATACTTGAACTCCTCCACTTGGGGGAGGACTCAGTCCCTGACCCAGAGAGGACAATCCACCATTTTCTGGCTGAGGACCATAGACTCTGACTTAGAGGTGCTGATTCTCCTCCTGGCCACTACAAACTAAGTAGCAAACCTTCTGTTGTATTTCCTTTTAAAAATCAAGACGCCATTACCCATAACACACCTTGACTAGTAGAATCTTCTTTCTAATTTTCGAGCAATTATTATGGTTCACAAGTATTTTTGTTCATTGATTGACTGGTTGATTGGTTTATTGACTGACTGACTGATCTACCGCAACAGGGGTACACCCTAACTTACTAGGTTTATTTCTTTCATATATATTTATTTCTACTTTTGGTTCAAGCAGTGTTTTATTCTGACCACTATTCACGGTTCTCTACCTGTCTGAGTAAAGTGCTAAATTGAGGAGCTGTTATTGGATTGTTGGGTGATCATGTTCCCCCTGCATGATTTTTTTTCTTTTACCATTTCTTGGTGGTTGCCAAGTTGAGTTGAAGCCAAAATATGGGACGAGGGCTGTCGGATGTACAAAACAAATTGGCCTGAAATAAGAGAGATGCCAGCTAATACTGGACAGTTGACAACCACTGTGTGGTACAACTGTAATGCTTAACACCCAATTACTAACTTGACCTCTAGAAGTGTTGCTAATTTTAGAGCTGTTCTGCTTGCACAGATCTGGCAACATTTCTTCCCCACTTCTTCTTAATTCTGTTTAGGCTTCATTAATGAACAAATCACTTCTTATTGATTAGCCAAACTTTGCCCTCTTCTGGTGCAGCAAAATGGTTTTCAACAACCTTCCGCATGCTCCTCACTAAGTCCTGTCACCAAACTTTAATATTTATAATTGTGTAATTAGATGAATCTGTCCATATGTCTGAAAAAAATTAGCTCATAATTAATGACTTGGTGCATCTCCCTCCTTCTGTTGTAGCTCATTCTGCCAGCCGAACCTCTTTTCTCTCCCAACGCGTTGGAGGATGCAGAGATGGATCCACCAATTTAGACCCGCTGGTGTTGGGTCTGTCATTAATTATGTCCTGCAATCATTTTGCGGCATCATCATTTATCGTGCTCCGCTCTCCTCCCTCTCAGCATACAGATCCGTGCTCTCTAATGAAACTGGGTGACCTGAGTGACCTGCTCCCTGTTTGAGAAAGAAGATGAAAATATTCCACTGATGCAGCAACCTTTCCGTGACTCTTTTTGTTTTAATAAATCAAACAGGAACCTTTCTTTGTCCCGTTACCAGAAATGATAAGTATTGACTGTTTTCTTCAAGGGTGCTCGTCCTTGTGAAGAAATGTTTTATGGAGGAGGACACACAGGATGCTGATGTTTAAGAGTATTTGAGGCAGTACACCTCAGAAAATAATCAAAGCTCCTCTGCGGGGAGTGTTCATAAAAGAAGAAGTGCATTGGCTGAGGACAGTTTTCTTCTATGAAATGCATCTTCACGCTCAACCTTCTTCTCCCTGTCTCTCTGTGCTCTGTGTTGCAGGTGTGAGTTCACCGTCAGGTGGTCAGCTTCTCCTTTCTATGGGCAGCTTGCTTGACGACCAGCACTGGCACCACGTGAAGCTGGAGCGGCTCAGCGATCACCTCAGCCTCACTGTGGACAAAAACACACAGCAGGTTCATGTGCCAGCCGAGCTCAGCCGATGGCACCTCAACACGGTGAGGAGCAGAACGCCCACATTCCAGCATTCACTTGTCAGATCACAAGGAGAAATGTTTCGTGTTTTTGCAAAACACAAAGCAGCAGCTGTGCTCTGCTTGACCTCACGTCAGGATTGACTTTAAAAGGGAGACAAATTTAATAAAGGAGTAAACATCCACTACGACAGTACAATCCATCAGTTCAAAAAAATGAATTTGAAAGGGTATCACACGATTGCTGTTTGAGTCGGCCATTTTTGTTTTGCTCTGCATTTGTTTTTTTCATACAGTGCATTTGGAAAGTATTCACAGCACTTTACTTTTTCCACATTTTATGTTACAGCCTTTTTCCAAAATGGATTCAATTGATTTTTTCCCTCAAAATTCTACACACAATACCCCATAATGACAACATGAAAAAAGTGTTTTTGAGATTTTTGCAAATTTATTAAAAATAAAAAGCTAGGAAATCACACGTACATCAGTATTCACAGCCTTTGCCATGAAACTCAAAATTGAGCTCAGGTGCATCCTGTCTCCACTGATCATCCTTGAGATGTTTCTACAGCTTCACTGGAGTCCACCTGTGGTAAATTCAGTTGATTGGACATGATTTGGAAAGGCGCACACCTGTCTATATAAGGGCCCACAGTTTATGTCAGAGCACAAACCAAGCATGAAGTCAAAGGAATTGTCTGTAGACCTCTGACACAGGATTGTCTTGAGGCACAAATGTGTGGAAGGGTACAGAAAAATTGCTGCTGCTTTGAAGGTCCCAGTGAGCACAGTGGCCTCCATCATCTGTAAATGGAGAAGTTCTGAACCACCAGAACTCTTCCTAGAGCTGGTTGGCTGTCTAAACTGAGTGATCGGGGGAGAAGGGCCTTAGTCAGGCAGGTGACCAAGAACCCAATGGTCACTCTGTCAGAACTCCAGCATTCCTCTGTGGAGAGGAGGACCTTCCAGAAGGACAACCATCTCTGCAGCAATCCACCAATCAGACCTGTATGGTAGAGTGGCCAGACGGAAGCCACTCCTTAGTAAAAGGCACATGGTAGCCCACTGCACTATATGGTTCTCCACATTATCTGCTGCTCACTAATATATTTTAACTGCTGACCAGTATTACTCACTCTTATTCTACACTTTATTGCATGTATAGTTTATTTCTTTTATTTTATCATGTTTAATGTTGCAGCATTGCACCGAGACAAATTCCTAGTTTGTGTACTACATGAACAATGGCAATAAATCTGATTCTGATTCTGATTCTTACCTGGAGTTTGCCAAAAGGCACCTGAAGGACTCTCAGACCATGAGAAACAAAATTCTCTGGTCTGATGAGACAAAGATTGATCTCTTTGGCGTGAATGCCAGGCGTCATGTTTGGAGGAAACCAGGCACCGCTCATAACCATGCCAATGGTGGTGGCAGCATCATGCTGTGGGGATGTTTTTCAGCAACAGGAACTGGGAGACTAGTTAGGATAGAGGGAAAGATGAATGCAGCAATGTACAGAGACATCCTGGATGAAAACCTGCTCCAGAGCACTCTTGACCTCAGACTGGGGCAACGGTTCATCTTTCAGCAGGACAACGACTCTAAGCACACAGCCAAGATATCAAAGGAGGGGCTTCAGGACAACTCTGAACGTCCTTGAGTGGCCCAGCCAGAGCCCAGACTTAAATTCCATTAAACATCTCTGGAGAGATCCAAAAATGGCTGTGCACCAACGCTTCCCATCCAACCTGATGGAGCTTGAGAGGTGCTGCAAAGAGGAATGGGTGAAACTGCCCTAAGATAGGTGTGCCAAGCTTGTGGCATCATATTCAAAAAGACTTGAGGCTGTAATTACTGCCAAAGGTGCATCAACAAACTATTGAGCAAAGGCTGTGAATACTTATGTACATGTGATTTCTTAGCTTTTTGTTTTTAATAAATTTGCAAAAAATTATCCAAATCTTTTTTTTTCATGTTGTCATTATGGGATATTGTGTGTAGAATTTTGAGGAAAAAATGAATTTATTCCATTTTAGAAAAAGGCTGTAACATAAAATGTGGAAAAAGTGAAGCACTGTGAATATTTTCCGGATGCGCTGTACCTTAATTCAGAAACTTCCTTCTTTTATCATTTCATTTAGTTTTTTAAAGACATTTATGCTCCATTTTCCTACTTTATAACATTCATACTTTTTATAATATGCTTTTTAGCTAGAGAATACAACCTCTGGGGAAAAAAAAATATTGAATTACCACTCTTGGAGGATGTTCATTCAACTGTTTAATTTAGTTTAAAAAAAATAATCACAGACATGTCACAAAACTATTTTTATTCTTAATGTCAACCTTCTGGCTTTTAGAACCATTTTTTTAAAGAATGAAAGTTGTTGGAGTCAATTTCAGTTTTTTTATAAGATCAAGCAGGAGAAACAATATGGATTCACTCAATTCTGAGGAAAATATTATGGACTTACGTCTTAAACAGATATCTGCATTCAGTTATCTGTTAACTGCTAATTAGTCTGCAGTTAAAAAAGTGTTTGCACACCTTGGTGAGCTGTTGCACCAAGCTGATAAACATGAATCATGTTTCCAACACGAGAAATGTCAGTTGAAACAAAGGAGAGGTTTGTAAAACCTCTTCAAGAAGGCAAATCATCCCCGAATGGAGCAAAAGATGTTGGCTGTTCCCAGTCAGCCGTGTCTAAAATCTGGACCAAGTACAAGCAAAATGGGAAAGTTGTTGTACAGTGCATCCTTTTCATGCTTGCATTCACACATGCGCAGTGAGTGAAGCCACTACTCCATATGTTCTCCGTTTGTAATATGTATCCAGATACGTTTTTTTTTTTTTTGTTTTACGTACAAATGCACATTGTTTGAGGGGGTGGAAAACATTCATTTGGTATGTTTTTTTTAATTGGATCGGGTTGTGAAAATAGAAAATGCACATCCAAACAGATGAGGAACAAATTGGTATAAACTGGGGTTATTGTCTGTGACCGAACAGAAATTACCTAAATGAAATGGGATTTACATACAGAAAAGCCAAAGGAAAGCCACCATTAACACCTAAACAGTAAATAAAGACGGTTTACAGTGGGCTGAAGAAAAGTATTCATGGACTGTGGACGACAGGGTGAAAGTTAGTTTCAGTGACAAACTTAAATCTTTATTTAGCATTTTCAGTTAACTCTTCAACTTTAAGCCATTTCATATTTTCAGCTTTCAGTTACGGTAGTTCAGCTTTTATGCCAACATTGAGCTGCTTTCAGCTGTTTCAGGTTTTATTTATTTAAGCTTTATTTATTTATTTTATTTAAGTTTTATTTATTTAAGCTGTGTGTGAGATATTCTATATTAACATGTTTCAGGAAAGCATTTTCAGCTTACAGCATTCACACTGCATTTTCTTCTGGAAATGCAAATGTTCCAGTTAATTCCTGAAATAACCAAACATCACGAACAACTCATTCTAGTTCTCCAAGTGAGCTGAAAGAGAAAATGTGGGCAGTCATGGTGATTTAGAAATGCTGAAACTGAACAGTTTGCATTTAGCCAATGCAGAATGTAGCAGTAGATCCCACTGAGTGAATGTACAGAGGTTTTGACTTTAAAAAATAAAATAATACATTTTTTTTTCATGGCAGAAATGGCTGTTACTTGAGCACTTATTTTCCTTGTATTATGTGTACTGATTTCCTTCACAGCTGACCGTGGCAGCTGTCCAGAGCCATGGACTGCAGAAACCCATTTTGTCCAACAGGAACTTTCACGGGTGCCTGGAAAACCTGCTGTACACCGACCTCAACCTGATAGACCTGGCTAAACAGAACAGCCCCCAGGCCATTATTGTGGTAGGTCATTGTGCGGTGGTATTTGTGAGACCTCATTATGGTGGAGATTTAGAGTTTATCACAGAGGCGTATTCGGACTGTGACTGTGGCTGCTGACGACAGTTGGGGGAGTGTTGCGGACTCCAGAGGCAATAGTAATGTACGTGTTTGCATTATGGTTTTTATAGACAAACAATGCCTACAGTATTCATGGCCTTCCATCACTCATTGTTTCAAACTAATGACTTCAGTTGCCATTTCTGGTGATATGTATGCTGTAAACTATAATTCTCTTGTTTTTGTCAAGCAGAGAATAGCTTAATTCCAAAAAGCTAATGTTTTAGAAAGCTGTTATTTAGTTTTTTCCTGTTTTTTTTTTTTAAGAATTAACAGCAACTTTACAGATTCATATTGAGGATGTTTAAACAGCAGTTTAAACTGGTTTAAACAATTGCCACTAACAGTCATGCACTGACATTCAGCATAACACTGACACCTTCCCCCTTCATTAACAAAGGTTTTCTGATTGACACACTCAAGGTTCGATTAAATACAAAAAATCTAATTGTATAAATCGATTCAATTTGATTATTGACTTAGATTTTTAATGTATTTGCACCATATAAAAACTTGATCAGTCCGTATGGCCAACAGAAACAGACTAAATGCTTTTTAGTTTTTCTTCTAATTTTCTCCTATGTTAAAGTATCTCTGGGCAGTTATTGGTACTCTTAAATCTGAAAAGAGCTGGAAGTGGCAGTAGCTACACATTGAAGTAAGTGTAGGTAAGCTAAGGGGAGCGACACATGGCTGTTTCTCTAGAGAAGGAAATGGCTTACCTGATGACTATGATGCCAGATTAGTGGCTTAGTGAGCTAAATCGAGGGTTCAGTCTGAAATTTCAGAGCCTAATCCCAAGTCTCCTTTTGAATAGTGTGATCCCTTCATGTCACGCTCCGAGGCTTTAGCCTGCCTGGAGAAGTGCGCTCAGACCTGGTTCGGTTTCTCATGTTTGAGCATGCATATGCTACATCTGTATGATGAGTGACCAGTGGAACTGTTCTTCTTATCAAGCATTTTACAACATTTTTTTTAATTATCTTTTACTAGTCCCACAATGCGGAAATCCAGGGCATCCACCTGGATGTATGAGGCAGCCATGGTGCGGCGCCAATCCCTTCACCATTCACACACGTTCACACCTAGGGCCACTTTAGAGTCTCCATTTAACCTAACTTGCATGTTTTTGTCCTGCAGGAGGAGACCAGAGTACCCGGAGTGAACCCAAACAGACATGGGGAGAACATGCAAACTCCACACAGAAGGGTCACTGACGGTCAGGGGGTGGGATCGAACCCATGACTTTCTTAGTGTGCTGCCACAGTGCTAACCACTGCCCCACCAAACTGCCACACATAGCAGCTGTGTGCAAGACTCCTGCCAGGAAAAAAAAAAAAAAAGACTCAAAATAAGCCAAAAAGTCGGTAAAGTTGAAATGTTCACTTTTGTTCTACAGTGAGCCGTCTCGGAGACCAGGCTACTCATAAACAACTGTCACCTACCAGTGACGTAAAGCCAGACGTGTCAGTAATGTTAAAACATGGTGACGCTTCGACCTAGCTCTCCACAAAAACAATGTGAACAGAGGATGGCTGTGGAAGTCTGGAGGGGGAAAAATCAGCTCAGGCATCACGTGGCCCAAATGGCCCCAGTCTGAGTGAGCTGTTAGGCTGAACTCATAACCTGGTTGGGACCAGGTTGAGAGATTCAATTTGAAAATGTTCCATTCTCACTAATGATTATCAATTTCTGACAATATGAAAGTGATTTCTAGAACTCTAGGTGAAGGAAAATATCAGTAGATCCATGCAAACCTGATCTGTAATATTAATACATCAAATTGCAATACAGTTACAGTTAATACAGGAATTTTAAAGTATTTAGTCTTTTTTGGCAAAAGCTGATTCATTGTCTTGATTACAGTGAAGTTCCTCTCTGTGGATCACCACCTTATCATGGTGGGGGGGGTTTGAGTGCCCGAATGATCCCAGGAGCTATGTTGTTGGGGGCAACTTGCCACTGGTAGGGTCTCCCAAGACAAACTGGTCTTGGGTGAAGGGCCAGGCTACCAGCAGTCCAGTGAATCTCCATGAAAAGCATTACATCAAGGACACAGTGTACCCAAAGGAGGCACATGGGTCCGCCCTCCAGTGGGCTCACTACCTGCAGGAGGGATCACGGTGCTGTGTGAACCTAGTGCAGGTCTGGGCTACTCTGCCTGGACTGATGCCTCCGCAATGGATACTGTGAAGTTGGTTTTATATTTGTGATGTAACAGGTAAACAAAGACATGAATAAAAGAGAAATCATTACTGCTATTTATCACAGAGAATATGAACTAAATAAAGTAGGTTTTGCATTGTTTCACCAAAAGAAACAGTTGGTACATCTTAACTTAAGGGACAAGTTAGACTCAGTATTTTACTTTAGAATTTATGTATAGATTTGTAATATGTAAAGTCATTGCTTATTTAGTTTTGGGTTTACAAGTTTAACCATTTTTGAGAGCATTTCTTCTCCTGCTTACTTTTTCCAACCTTAATATTTCAGAATTTTAATGATTTTAGGTCTAATGATTTACTCCTGATTGAAGTAGGCGGTACTAACTTGATTCATATTTGTCCTCAGATTTGCAGGGAAAGACTCGCATGACCCTGTAAACACCCGTTATTATGTCAATGTGCACAGAGTTTGAAGCAGAGGGCTGCTTCAAACCCATCATCCTCAATATCATCGCTATAGCAATGCTAAATTATGCCCACCAGTTAACATCTTGTATGGGCACTATAATAAAATGAGGAGGAATGCCATGCACTTTTTTCCTTTCAAACTTTTTTTCGTGCTGCCCCCCCCCCCCATCCCTTTTCCTCTTCTGCATCAAAGTCATTATTATGCTAATGGTCACTGTCATGATTACTATTGTTATCATCATTATTTTCATCATTTGCATCAGCATCCTCTTTATTTTTACACCCGTCATCATCAGCAGTGTCATTAGCGTCCTCATAATCTCCTTCATTATCATCGCCAATGTCATCACGTCCACATTTTGGAGTAACAAAGCCCAAAGCAAAACAATGACATGAGACAAGTGAAGAAGTTAAAAATAAAGAAGAAGAGAACATAAAAGAGATAAGTTTATATGACATGAATAAATGAATAAATAAATGTAAAAATGCTAATCATGAGTATTGCATTTTTTCAGTGGATATTTGTTTTCTGATGCAGTCCAGGGATTAACAGATGTGACATTAATAGAAATTGAGTGCAGAGGCTGCGTGACCCTGACGCTTGAGCTTTTCACTGGGCGCTTACAGCATTTTAGCTGCTCAGCGAATATCAATATGGTAATACAGGTGTCCTTTTTCAGAGATGAGACCTCTGTGACATCGAGTCGAATAGAGTCAGCCTCTGCAACAGATGAATATTCATGTTTTATTATCTGTTTCATAATCATTTCTTTCTCTTCCTCCCCTCCTCCCTTCCTCAGGGCAATGTGACCTTTTCTTGTGCTGAGGCGGTTTCAGTCGCTGTAACGTTTACTGACTCGCACAGCTTCCTCCAATTGCCCGGACTGACATCGTGGTCATCAGCAGCTGCTTTGGTAAAGCTGCAGTTCAGGACGTGGAACAGGGCGGGGCTGCTCTTGACCTTTGGCCTGCCACAGCAGGATGAGGTGGTCTTCCTCTACCTAAGTGAGGCGAGGCTTCGCTTACAGATGAGTAAAGCTGGCGGGGCCCCACTGGAGCTCAGCACAGGTAATTCAGTCAGGTTCTTTCATTGGAAAAAAAAAAAAAAAACAGCTTTGGACATAGCTGCTTTTTCAGTTTTAGGCAAATATGTCAACATGATACGCTCTATGAAATGAGAAAAAATGAACTGCAATGATAGCTTGAGCTGACTTTTTTACATAATTAACACAATCAGTAAATGCCCCTTTACACAGCATGGAGACCATTGAAAGACTGGGCCAATTTTTGGATCTTTGGGATTGTTTGGGAGATCCGTGTGTGTTTTGGACTGAGTCAAATCTTTGAGGAGACCGTGGCAACTGTAGTCAATGAAGATCATTGATAGAGCAAACATTGGCCGGATCTCTCAATGATCTCCACCCCTGTGTAAAGGGGGTATAAGCTCATAAAGACCCAATACATTTCTCTCACTACAACTCTCACAAAAATTATGGAATTATTCAATATGGAAGAATAATTATGGAATCATCAACCAAAAACTTAACAGCTAGTACTCTGCTACACCGCTTCCGGCTTTTATGACAGCTTGAATTATTTGAGACACACATTTCACTTATGAAAAGCAAAATTCTTCATCTATTCACAAGAGTAAATTGTAAACTTTATAAAAGTGAAATTAGTTCTTTTATTAATCAAAAGTGTATGGATTCATCCTTGTTATTATATTAAAAAAAGTGTGGTTTGGTTAAAGCTGGGTTTGCACATCATTCCCAGTGGGCAATCATGTTTGTTTGGGGGGAAAACCATCTGAAATGATTGCTTGTATTCAATCAAAAACATCAATTAAAATTGATAATTGAATATGGCATGAAAAAAATCAGGGATTTTATTTTTAGGCCTTATCACCCAGCCCTACTTCATCATTTACAAACATACTTTCAATTGATGTAACGAGAAAAATGTCCAAACCATCAATGCACACAGGTGTAGTTACTGTAGATTTAATGTCAGCTCTCTTCCCCAGTCCTTTAACTGACATGTAACCCCATATATACTGTGGAAATTTGCTTGTTATCTTCAGGCAGTCATCTTTATATGTTTTATTGGAATGGCACCAAACAAAAATCACTGCATCATCTCCTTTCCCAATGTGGATTCATGAGTCATCACTGAATATCATTTTCATCCAATCATTCACAATCCATGCCTGCTTCTCTTTAGCCTACTGTGACTTTATTTTCTTCTGTTTTGGTATTAATGATGGCTGATGTATGGCTTTTTTGTATGTAAATCCATTTCCTTCATCTAATAGCTTACAATTCAGTCGTATTGTCTCCTGTTTCTCCCCATTAGTCAGTCCCTCCAGGATTTCGCGATGTTGCGATCTCGTCAATTCACACAAAATCAGCCAATCAGCACAACCTTGCAACTTTATCCAATCACCGCAACTTTCCCGCAATTTTGGCCAATCCTCGTCAACTTTCTCCAGTTTCGCCAATCAGATTTGTCCCTGAGTGGCACTCAAACGCTCAGCCTAACCAATCAAATGTGTTGCTGCACCACGTTCACTTCTGTGTTTACAGTGAGTATTAATGGAACACATCAGCAAAAACAAAGTGTGTGATTTAAAAAAAAAACACTCACTCGTGAGGTTTCCAACATCATCCCTTCCTCCGTCTCCCCCAGCCTGCTGGTGGACGTCTTACCACGTCTTTGTCCTGACTGCGTGTACAGCGCGCTGGGTTTGTGTTGAAAAACGTCCGCCTGCCCCAAAAGTGCCCTGTCACGAGAGCGCGCATGAGAAGAGACGTTGTAAAGCCACAAACAAAACAAGCAAATCTAACACTACAGCCAGTGTTTGAACATTTTATGCATCTTTAGAGGTAAAATCATTATTACATCTTGTCAATGAGCTTTAAAGCTGTGGATCTCCAGTCTGGGGACCCTCTTCCCCCCAATGAAAGATGAATGTCTGATGAGACAAGTGTGTGTGTGTCAAGATGTGCAGCAGACAGACAGTTAGGCATGGAAAGAGAGAATCTTGTCTATTTTTTTTCCAGAAAAAACAGACTCCAATAGACAATACAGAGCAACAGAATAAATTAGTTAATTTTTCCTCTCCGCTCGGTACTGAGTGGTTGGGGACCGTAGGGAGTTTTCAATTGAAGGTGCTGCCAATAATTTCCAAATCTCTACTCTTTAACATGTATTCAATGCAATTTAGCTGTTGTAATGGATAGTTTGTTAAAGTCTGGATTTACTGTTGCACAAAATAATTTTTCTGTATAGCAGACGTTTCTGCTTAACTTACAAATCACTGTTTAATAGGAAATTTTTGACAATCCTGTGCTTTTTTGTATTGTTATATAGAATATCACTGCAGTAAACTGGAAAAAAAAGCAAAAAAAACCATCTGCTTTAAAATTTGTAATTCTTCCCAAAACTTTTAGTGCAAAAAAACCCTTGAAACATCGCAACTTTTATCACAACATTTTTAAAAAAGCTCCCGCGAATTCAGACTTTTTGGGCCGCATCAATCAAAAAAGCATCCTATGAAATCCTGGAAGGGCTGATTAGTTTGTCCTTTTTTATTGTGCATTTTCTATTTTTGAAGCATATTGCTTTGAGTTTTGTGTCCTAATGTTTTGACATCTTGGTTTAGTTGCATGCCAGTTTTACAAGCATCTCATTTTGGGATTTTTGCACAGAATTTTAGACACGGCTAACTGGGAACAACCAACATCTTTTGCCACACTTTGTGCTAAATTACCTTCTTGGCCAACTGTTTTAATCCTTGCCATTGTTTTAACTGACAGTGCTCTTGTTGGGGCCAGTCAGCTAGGTGCAGCTGCTCCTTACGGTCTGCAAGCACTTTTTTCATGAACAAATGATTCCATAATTTTTTCTTTGTTTGATGTGGGAAAAAAAAAGCCATCACAGCAATTTTATTTACTTTTTAATGTGTATTTTACAAAGTAAGAATACTCATCTGTTAGATTAAAGAAAACTTTTAAGTCATGTCTGTTTTTTTTTTTTGTAAAATATAAAACAGCTGAATGACAGTCTTGAGCAGTGGTGATTCCATAATTTTTTGCCAGGGTTTGTAATAAGTCCACCAAGTGGGCTGTCTCCAATACAATGGTTGTTAGGGTTGGAACGATCTTTTTGTACTTATTACTTATTGGAAGTAGGGGATGGTTTGTTGTCATTTTAGTAGCAGGCACAAGCTTTTTACAGGGCCAAGTTTCTAGAGTGATGTCCCACCCTCCTCATTTCTCATTCTATGATTGGGAATAGACAATGGCAGATTTGTTTGAGTTTATTACCAGTGTTATTCCTCCTGACCATAGACTTTGTAATGTGTACAGCCATCACTGATTCTAAATATAGTGTACTGTATGCTGACACAGTGGCTGCTTGACCAATCTAGATGTTGCTGATGACTTGGTCATCTTAAGTGAAACTGTAGAGACACTTCAGTATATGACAGTCAATTGGTAGAGGAAGTACAACATTAACATACAGTACCTTGGATGTAACACCTCTAACAATGGTAACAACCAACAGGAGATTGGAAGCAGACAAGAAAAACTTCTCCGGTCTTCCAAAGACTCCACCCAATCTGGTCAACACACCACATAAGTCTGCTAGGTGAAACTGTATGGGCCATATTACGACGATCTAATCTTTGGTGTAGATAGCATTTATTTGTGTGTCCAGGTCCGTTTCACTAATACAGCAGTGCAAAAATAAATTTTGCACCTAGCGAAAAGTGGGAAGCGGTTGTGCTCATGCTCTTAAAGGGTACCTGTGGTGGTCGTGAAAAAAAAGATATTATATTGAGCCCCTGTCTCACGTTCTAGTTCAAGTTTAAGTTGAAATTCATGTTCAGAGCAATTTGATATGAATCCATTGCTGATGTGCTGGTTCAGCTATGTCAGCAAAACATGGGTGCAGCCATACTAGCGGCTACATGGCCTGCCAGGACGCTTCCTGTGACGTAATAATGTGGGCACCGCGATCTGGATCAATATTGGCTGAGCCTGGGGTGCCCGGATGAGCAGTGGCTTTCGTGATATTCAAATTCAAATTCAAACGTTTATTTCAAACTCAGGGTTCATATTAAATGCAGAACTAAAACGAGTAGAAAATAAATAAATAAATGCTTAAATTTAGCGGGTCGTCTCGTCTGATCTGAGCTCGTAACGGCCGCAACACGGCAGATGATTCGGCTCCTCCCTCGCCGCTATACAGAGGAGCAGACACTCGGCGCTCTTGTTAAAACAAAAACATACAATGCGATATGGATATCGCAACATGGCGGAATGTAAAGCCTTTGGATGTCTCAATAATAAGCGAAAAAACAAAGATAAACACTTCTTTTGTGTACCCAAACCCAGCTCACCTTGTCAGAAGATCATAGCGGAAAAGTGATTGCGCAATCTCGGAACAGGGCACAGACGAATCCTTTCAGACGAAATTGCGTTGTGTGTGAGGACCACTTTGTCACTTTCACCCTCAGAAGACCTTTCTGGCTCAAACCTGTAGCCATGTTGGACAAATTCTTCCTCAGAGTCCGACAATTCAGCCATAATAGAATAAAAACACTCACAACAGCACCCTAGTCTCTCATACAGACGGGAGTATTGACTTTTTAGTGGCAACGTTATGACGTTACATCCGCATGTGTCATGGCTGCGTGCAGAGTTTTCATTGGCTGGCCATGCCTGCGGTCGTATTTGCATATTTCTCTGGTGGTATATGGCTGGCAATAATTATTTAACCAAAAAACGAATACTTTGCCTAATGTTTTCAAGTTGAATGCATTTAGACGACCACCACAGGCACGCTTTAATTATTCAGAGGTGTGTTTTGGGCATAACGTGAAATAAACCAATCACTGTAATAAACATGGGTCCAAGATCCAAGGTGTAACTATGACGGTGTTTAAATGGGAGCACAAATCCATTTGCCCTGGGGATAATGCAGGCTCATGCACAAAGTGAGCATGTGCTTAAGGGCTACGCACACCCTGGCTACATACACAGGGCTACATACACCCTGCTCACACAGGGGAGATGGTATCATAACTATGCATGGATGAAAGCTGTACAATTCAGAGGTTATGCCAGTCTTTCTCTTTGTCCATGATTTTGACTGAGATGTTAAAATTCCTTCAGTTATATTATAACAGGACATGGTAGACACAGCACACCCATGGCTCTGTCATCCAAAGTCTTTGATGAAACATGAACGAGCCGTTCCTCTAGCAGACCTTGGCCTGAGATCTAGTAATGTTCCCTCTGCTGAATGCAAAATTGTTCCATTTTAACAAAAAAAAAAAAAACAACTGTTGGGATATCCCTTGACGACTTCAAGTAAAGCCTGCTTCTACAGCCGTGGACAGAATTGTTGGTACCCCTCTGTTAATGAAAGAAAAACGCACAATGGTCACAGAAATAACTTGAATCTGACAAAAGTGGTAATAAATAAAAATTATATGAAAATTAACCAATGAAAATCAGACAGTGCTTTGGAATTGTGGTTCAACAGAATTATTTTAAAAAACAAACTCATGAAACAGGCCTGGACAAAAATGATGGTACCCTTAACTTAATATTTTGTTGCACAACCTTTTGAGGCAATCACTGCAATCAAACAATTTCTGTAACTGTCAATGAGACTTCTGCACCTCTCAGCAGGTATTTTGGCCCACTCCTCATGAGCAAACTGCTCCAGTTGTCTCAGGTTTGAAGGGTGCCTTCTCCAGACGGCATGTTTCAGCTCCTTCCACAGATGGGCAGCACGGTGGTGCAGTGGTTAGCACTGTTGCCTTACAGCTAGAAGGTTCCAGGTTCGAATCCCCAGGCTGGCAGGGGTAGGAACCTTTCTGTGTGGAGTTTGCATGTTCTCCCTGTGCTGCGTGGGTTTACTTCGGGGGGCTCCGGTTTCCTCCCACAATCCAAAGACATGCATGTCAGATTCATTGGTTGTTCTAAATTGTCCCTAGATATCTGTCTCCTATAAGCCCTTAGAATAGAGGGTTAGTACTAGTGAAGTGCTCTGAGTGGTCTTTGAGACTAGAAAAAGCGCTATTTAAGTACAGGTCCTTATCCCCTTATGTTCAATAGGATTTAGATCAGGACTCATAGAAGGCCACTTTTGAATAGTCCAATGTTTCTCTCTTATCCATTCTTGGGTGTTCTTAGCTGTGTGTTTTGGGTCATTATCCTGTTGCAAGACCCGTGACCTGCGACTGAGACCAAGCTGTCTGACACTGGGCAGCACATTTCTCTCTAGAATACCTTGATAGTCTTGAGATTTCATTGTACCCTGCACAGATTCAAGACACCCTGTGCCAGATGCAGCAAAGCAGCCCCAGAACAAAACCAAACATCCTCCATGTTTCACAGTAGGGACAGTGTTCTTTTCTTGGTATGCTTCATTTTTGCATCTGTGAACATAGAGCTGACGTGCCTTGCCAAAAAGTTCCAGTTTTGTCTCGTCTGTCCATAGGAAATTCTCCTACAAGCTTTGTGGCTTGTCAACATGCAGTTTGGCAAATTCCAGTCTGGCTTTTTTATGATTTGTTTTCAACAGTGGTGTCCTCCTTGGTCGTCTCCCATGAAGTCCACTTTGGCTCAAACAACGACGGATGGTGTGATCTGACAGTGGCCACAGTTACATGGGCAAAATTTCTTCAATCTGATTACAATTCAGATCAGAATTTTACTGTTTACATGGATCCTGAAAAAGCTGATCTGATTAGGACATGCGTATCCATGTGTCATACGTTTGAACGGAATAAATCATTTTGACATCCGCACGTCGACATTTCGACATTCCGAAAATAGTAGAAGAAGAAGCAACTTCCGGTGTTAGCAAGCCCCACTTTGTGTCGAAATTGACCTGTATTGTGTTATTCAGGCTGTACTTTTGCTTCTGCTGTTGTCCGTAATGAAGCTACAAGTACATACTTCTGCATATGACTAACAGAGGGGGACAGCAGGACGATACAGACCAGTTTTGTTTTACTCCCCCTATGTTTTCCACTAGCTGCTGCTAAGGCGGAAATACATCACGTCGACGTGCGGCTGGTGTACACACATGCACAGTAAACATATTTTCTGCCCTGTGTTCGGAATAAGTGTTTATATGCGCACCATTCGGATTAACAATCGACATAACCTACCCCTCTCAATCGGAATGAAATTTTGAACCGAATGAGCGTGATCGGGTTAGAATATTCAGATTTCTGTGTTTACATGAAGCATTTTTATTCCGATCAGGCTTTTAATCCGATTACTTGTGTCCATGTAAACATAGCCAGTGATGTACCTTGACCTTGGAGTTCACCAGGAATGTGTTTAGAGGTTGTTCTGGGCTCTTTTGTTACCATTCGTATTATCCGTCTCCTCCTACGGCCATGTCCAGGGAGGTTGGCTACAGTCCCGTGGATCTTAAATTTCTGAATGATATGTGCAACTGTAGTCACAGGAACATCAAGCTGCTTGGAGATGGTCTTATAGCCTTTACCTTTAACATGCTTGTCTATAATTTTCTTTCTAATCTCCTGAGACAACCCTCTCCTTTGCTTCCTCTGGTCCATGTTTAGTGTGGTACACACCATGTCAACAAACAGCACAGTGACTACTTGTCACCCTTTAAATAGGCCAACTGACTGATTACAAGTTTGTAGTCACCTGTGATGTTAATTAGACGACACATCTTGGTTGAACATGTCCCTATGGTCACATTATTTTCAATCTTTTCTAGGGGTACCATCATTTTTGTCCAGGCCTGTTTCATGAGTTTGTTTTTTAAAGTAATTCTGTTGAACCACAATTCAAAAGCATTGTCTGATTTTCATTGGTTAATTTTCATATAATTTTTATTTATTACCACTTTTGTCAGATTCAAGTTATTTCTGTGACCATTGTGGGTTTTTCTTTCATTAACAGAGGGGTACCAACAATTTTGTCCATGGCTGTGCTTTCACTTTGAATCCATCCATCCATCATGACACTGACTGAGGAAAAAAATGTTTTTAAAAAGCTGTCAAATTAGATAATGATGGATGTCGGCATTGCACACTTTGATGTTATGGTAGAATCTTGGTCGGCTGGCTCTCCTCTGACTGGGGGTGACGGCTCTTCTTTCAGTATAGGGCACACTGCTTTGCAGCACGGACTCTGCTGGTTAAATTAAAAAAAGAAAAAAGAGGGGCCCACATTTTGTTCACTTAGAGAGGATGAATAAATGAATGTGTAATGTGTGTACTTTTCTGTAAATTTACAGTTCATTCATTCATTCATTCTCTTAACTGCTTAGTCCTTCATGGGTCATGGGAAGGCTGGAGGCTATTCCTGTATCTTTGGGAGGGAGGCAGAGTACATGGACAGATGAATGAATGAATGAATGAATGATCGATGAGGTAGGGATTGACTGATTCTGTCACAATAAGGGAAATTCTGGCCCCAATGTAGTAACAGGCATACCTGCACATCCATGCCTTATAAACGCGTTGCTGAAATAGGGGTTGATAATGTGCTACTGACTTTAGACTTGCTTTTTGCAGATCAAAAGCACATTGCAATAAAATGCACCTTAATACAAACGCGCTAAACTTTGTGCCAAGCCTCATCCACTTTAAATCAGTCTCCTCCTACCAGTGCAAATCATGCACACAGTCATTCCCTAATTAGGTGGTGAGAGTGCACAGCAGAAAACCAGAAAATGTGCTGACAAACCAACAAAAGCAGTAGCACAGGGCACAAAGTGTGGTGCAAATGACTCCTTCAGACAATTGTAATGGGGGAATGGAAGCCAGAAGGAGGTTAAAGAGGAAGAGGAAGACCATCCATGGCTTAGAAGAGGATGATTGAGAATGATCTGAGGGCAAGAGGACTAAGCTGTGCAGACTGACTATCGCAGACAAAGGGGGAAGCTTTTTGTTACCCAGTGTACTTAAATGAGCAGGACAACCTCTGTCTAAGTGAGAGATGGAGGACAACACTAAAAAAGAGCAACCCGCTATATGAGACACAAATTCAAATACACTCAGTACCCTTTTTGACTACTATTAGTGTCCACTTTCATTTCTACATTATAGATTGTCTCATATTTCTGTCATTAGCTAGAAAGGCACTCAGAGAGCACATACCTCTGCCAAGTCTCCTTCAGTCTGTCATGGATCACCTCCAAAATGTAATAGGTTTGTGTGTAGGCCTAGAGCCACTTGTGGTGAAAATTGCATCAAAGTCTGTCCATTAGTTTTGGAGTATTGTGGGTGACACACTGTGAGAAGAGCCTTGGCTGAGGTATGCATTCCCAGATCATCACCAAAATGTAATGGGTTCCTCTGTAGGCCAAGAAGCACCTGTGGTGAAAATGTCATCCAAATCCATCCAGTAGTTTTTGTGTAATCCTGCTGCACAAATACAAAAAAGCCCTTGGTGGAGGTATGCACTCTCAGATCATCACCAAAATCTAATCATCTGCTCCCCGTGCCATTACACACCTTTCCTGAAAATTTCGTCAAAATCTGTTCATAACTTTTTGAGTTATGTTGGTAACAGACAGACAGACAGACGCCGGTAAAAACATTACCTCCTTGGCGGAGGTAATTATTAATGTTAAGGTAATGGCTAGGACAGAGGTTAGCAACCTGCAGCCGCATGCAGCCCTTCAGCCCCCATGCTGTGGCTCCCTGCAGTTATATCTCAAAACACATGGAAATTAATGAAGCCCATTTTAATTATTACCTCCGCCAAGGAGGTAATGTTTTTACCGGGGTTTGTCTGTTTGTCTGTCCATCTGTCTGTCTGTCTGTTACCAACATAACTCAAAAAGTTATGAACGGATTTTGACGAAATTTTCAGAAAAGGTGTGTAATGACACGGGGAACAGATGATTAGATTTTGGTGATGATCTGAGAGTGCATACCTCTATCAAGGGCTTTGTATTTGTGCAGCAGAATTACACAAAAACTACTGGATGGATTTGGATGACATTTTCACCACAGGTGGTTCTTGGCCTACAGAGGAACCCATTACATTTTGGTGATGATCTGGGAATGCATACCTCAGCCAAGGCTCTTCTCACAGTGTGTGTGTGTGTGAGAAGTTGCCTGCGCTATAAATGCTGGATTTACCAGACATGACTGAAGTCTGAATTAGTGTAAATTTATTTTCACCGTCACAGCTCAATACATCCTGAGTTATAAATAAAAGCCTTCTACAGTGATTCAGTTTTAAGAATGGTTGTCTGTTATGTGCTTTTATTATGAAACATCATAAACTGGATATACTTGTCTGAAATCACAGCTGACAGTTTTTCCTCACAATCTGTAAATAATAAAGAAAAAAAAAAGAGAGGAGAGAAGATTCCGTGACAGTGATGTAGAGGTGAGCCTTTTCTTTTAAGGATGTTTTCAGCTTTTTGTCTGTAGGATTACTGCTAGTTTGTTATCTGCGGGGTTTTTGACAATGGATTATATGTGCAGATTGTCTATTAGTGCCACACATTTTTAAAAAAATTATAACCAACATTTAGCTCTGCGGAAGAAGATTTTTTTTAAAACGTTTTTCCACTCCGTTTTAATTATTTCTAATTGGCTTAATTTGCACCAAAGGATTTTTAAAGTTATATTATTTAGAAAGTTGTTTAGAATTATTTTTGTTTTATTCCAAAATAAAGAAGAATATCGGACAACCAATTATCAGACAACCAATCCATTAGTTGTCAAATTGAGAGTCTGGAGAACAGGTGAAGGATACAGATTTATATTATGTTAATACATTTGAATAATGAGCATTATGAGAAAATATAACAAGCACGAAAAGTAGCTTCTTCTAAATAAAACTTTTGTCTCTAATTTATTAAAACATCAGGAGCTAAACCTGTGTGATCACTGTTGAAAAGAGGAGATGGATGATATTTTTAAGATATAGACAATTTATGGATGTGCAGATAATTAAAAATTATACAAAAAATTATGGTCAGATATTCAGAAATTTATTTTTCAGCACAAAACAATTTGTAATATATTTCTAATAATTTTATTTCACAAATAAAGCTATATATAAAGCTTGACAGTTTTTTCCACTGTTGTATGAATTCATTAATGCCACATAATATTCATAGCTATATATATATAAAAAAAAACTATAAGCAGCATAATCTTTATTTTAAAGGTCAAATTGCTGTTGCAGCCCTCAGCCACTTTTATTTTAGTTAGAGATGGGCAAAATGGCTCTTTGGTTGGCAAAGGTTGCAGACCCCTGGGTTAGGATTAGGGAGGATGACGGTCATCCTTAAACACATCATACTGTAGCAGTAACATTCTGCTATGGTCCCTTCATGTAGTTATTTTCACAACTACTATAGAGGTCTCTTTAAAAAAACAAAAATACAAAAACATAAGTCCTAATACCTGTAGGTCTTCACCTGTACCTATACCTGTAATAATGCCTTCTATTGTCATTTTCTGTGTGGGTCAGTCTCTTTTTAAGAGAATTACTGTTTTAGTGCTCTGTATGTCAGATGGCTGGCTAGTCTTGGACCCCCCTCCCTCCACCTCTTCCATCTTCTGACATTTGACAGAGTATGTCTGTGTTACTGTTAATAGATATAGACAATTAATCAAGACATATATTTGGTTTTAGTATCAGAATATGATTTTTTTTAGTTACATCCTAAGTTTTAAAGTATTATTCCTGTTTTTAAATTATATGTATGCCACCTTTCTTCTTCCTGTCCATCTTTATCATAGACACCAAGTTAAACTGAACATCTGGCTTCAAATGTCTTCTCATTTTTTCATGAAACATCAGTGACCTCAGAAGTGTTTTGCATGAACATAGTCCCTGTAGATGCTGATGTAGCACTGACACTGCTGCTCTACTGTTTCTGCACAGATTGCACTATCCGGACAATATAGAGTTCTAAAGGCTCGACTCTATAATGATCCACAATGCTGTCGTGTTTCAAGGAAAATAAAAATTTGGCTTCAGTTGAACTCAGATAAAGAAACATCTGTCACAGACTAAACCATGGTAACTCTACAGTCTGTATTTCTGTGTTTGCATACCCTCAGGCTCAGGTCTGAATGATGGTCAGTGGCATTCAGTGGAGTTAAACTTTGGACAGGACCGCCTGAGCATCACCGTGGACAAAGATGAAGGGGCCACAGCTCACACCAACATCCCACTTCTTCTGACGCCAGACAGTCAACTCTTCTTTGGTGGTGAGGACCCCTAGTGCTGTTGTTTTTTGTCAAACAGCGTGCATATTTGAAAAGTCTTTGCATTTATATCTAAACATTTCCTAAAGCAAAATATTATAAATTGTAAATCTTCTAAGTGTGTAACTATTTTCCTATGAAAGATGGGAAACTGCTGACGTCACCATTTAAGGCTGGTTAAAATTCATGCTGGTACTTGGGCAATAATTATCTTCTCCACATCTCCTATGGAGGTTTAGTACCACCCAGAGAGGGACAAAGTCATAAAGCTTCTCCGTCTCTCCCTCTCTCTTCCCTCCTCCTCCTCTCCTTTCTACCGGCTGCACTTCAGTCCTTTCAAGCAATCTTAGCCCTCCCCTCTTTGTGGACTAATTCTTACACATTCTCCCTCTTAGTCATCATTTTCGTCACCATTTATTTCCCCATCCATTTTTACCGCTTGAGTTTTTACTCATGCGGCTCTCATGTAGTCTGAGGTCTGGATCCTGAACGCTGGAAGTAGATTATTTTGGTCCCATGGGTTGCTGAGGCATCAAAATGCCATGCAGTATACAACTGATCAGTCAGATTATGATATAAATGGTAAATGGCGTTCACTTTTATAGCACTTTTTTTCATCTCTAGATGACCAAAGCGTTTTACAGATCCTGCTATCCACTCATTCACACACACATTCACACACTGATGGTGGCGCAGCTGTCATACACAGACGCTAGCCTGACCCACCAGAATCAACCGGGGGCTCAGTGTCTTGCTCAAGGACACTTCGACATACAGACTGCAGACAGATTGGGAATCAAACCCCTGACCCTGCGATTAGTTGTCGGCCACCCTACACCTGTGCCACAGCTGCCCCCAAGGAGAAGGCACTACTTCTTCAGGACTTCAGGATTCCCAGCCCTTTACTGAGCTCTGTGTGTGTGTGTGTGGGGGGGGGGGGGTATATTGTCATTCTTGACAAGATGCTGTATTGGAGGTATTGTTGTTGCCATGGGGTGTGTCTTGGAGGGGTAATAACTGAAATTAATATCCCCACTAATACCATGTTCCAAGGTTTAGGCCTGAATGTTGCATTGAAAAGAGATGAGCGACGTCATTCACTCCACCTGTCAGTGGTATTTAATGTAGCTGACAGACACACGTACTGTATGCAGTGCATTAACCTTCTACAGGCATGTCACTGTCTATTAATGAGAGCGTGGCCTTGAACAGCCTTTTCCAATCATATCAAATTTTACTTTCCAAGCAATATATTAAAGCATTAAATTAGCAGTTCATACCTCACTGTGATGTAATTTTAAGCCTATAAAAAGGTTAAAAGTTGACTGTGTTTGCATGCATTATCTCTTAAAACACCCATGGCTGTGCAAATTAGGGGACAACTACAGTGATGCATTAATATTTGCTTAGCACTAATTCATAATGCATATTTATTGTTAGTAAACTGTTTATGAATGTAGGCAGATAGAGTAGTCTGTGATGAAGTTATAACCTGTGTCACAATAACGTCTGTTCAGTAATTTAGTATATGATCAAGGATCTAAAAAAACAGACAAAAAAACAACTAGAAAAGCACTTGGAGACCGCAGACCTCCGCCAAGCGCCACAGTTCCCCCCATACAGTGTTTGTGTGTACGTTTTCAGATTCCTTGACCATGAAAACATATGACTAGCAATTGGATTGACAATGATAGGATTAGTGGTTCAGTAGTTATTGACGAAAATGGCATTTTCCGTAGTGGCAGTTTTCTTGTAGACGGTGATCCGGATCACCACCAAAATCTAATCATCTGTAGGATACCCCATTTCTGATAATCTGTGAAAATTTCATGAAAATCTGTCCATAACTTTTTGAGTTATCTTGCTAACAGACAGACAGACAGACAGACAGACAGACAGACAGACAAACCAACGCCAATGAAAACATAACCTCCTTGGCGGAGGTAATAAGTAAACGTCAATCAATACAAGTCCATAGTCTTCCTATGTAAAATCCTCCAGAGCCCCATGTCATCATTTCAGAAAATTCATGAAAAACATATTACAGATGTAGTATACTGTGAGGGTCTAAGCTGGTTAGACACGAGGACACAGAGGTAATTTTAGTAAATAGTGGGTTTTTATTTATCCCAAAATGCAAAAGTAACTATACAAAAAATGACTAGTAAAAACTGGGCCCATAAAAGATTTCAAAAGAGCAAAACTAAACTGAAGTCATAATGGCAACATAAGGTACCATCAAACCAACTGCTTAACAGAAGAAAAACTGACCTGACAAACAAGAGACAAAGGGGTTTAAATACTGGCTGATCAGACCAGTCTGACACACAGGGGAGAACAAACATGAACACATCTAATAACAATACAAAGACAACAGTTTCAAAATTACTTTGGAGTAATGGTAATCAAACCCAAAAACTAACTAAATCCCTAATTCAGAAATGAAAGATAAACATGCATTTAAAATGAAAAACTGAATCATGCCTCTATGATGGAGTACTACTTAGTTTGTTCCATTGAGCACCTCCCCTAAAAAGCAGTGCTGCATCTGACAGCACATCTTTTACTACTGCTGCCAGCAGACCTCAACAGCCATATGGACCTCCCCCAGTAACAGTAAGATAAGAAAAAGAAATTAATAGCCACTAATTTAACAAGGCTGAATATACAAAAGTTACTAAACGTGCATTCTACTAGTAGAACTAATGCATTTCAACATATGTCAAATAAAAAGGAATAATACCTCAAATTATGTGTCATTTTATGTATCCATGTATACCTACAGTATCTCACAGAAGTGAGTACACCCCTCATATTTTTGTAGATATTTTATTATAAATTTTCATTGGACAAAACTGAAGATATGACACTTTGGTACCATGGAAAGGAGTCAGTGTACAGCTTGTATGACAGTGTAAATTTGCTGTCTCCTCAAAATAATTTAACACACAGCCATTAATGTCTAAACTGCTGGCAACAATAGTGAATACACCCAAGTGAAAATGTCCAAATTGTGCCGAATTAGCCATTTTCCCTCCACGGTGTCATGTGACTCAGTGTTACAAGGTCTCAGGTTTGAATGGGGAGCAGATATGTTAAATGTGGTGTTATGCTCTCACACTCTGTCATACTGGTCACTGGAAGTTCAACATGGCACCTCATGGCAAAGAACTCTCAGAGGATCTGAAAAAAAGAATTGTTGCTCTACATAAAGATGGCCTAGACTATAAAAACATTGCCAACACTCTGAAACTGAGCTGCAGCACGGTGGCCAGGACCATTCAGCAGTTTAACAGGACAGGTTCCCCTCAGAACAGGCCTCGCCATGGTCGACCAAAGAAGTTGAGTGCACGTGCTCAGTGTCATATCCAGAGGTTGTCTTTTGCAAAATAGATGTATGAGTGCTGCCAGCATTACTACAGGGGTTGAAGAGGTGGGGGGTCAGCCTGTCAGTGCTCAGATCATACACTGCATCAAACTGGTCTGCATGTCTGTTGTCCCAGAAGGAAGCCCCATTTAAAGATAATGCACAAGAAAGCCCACAGTTTGCTGAAGACAAGCAGACTAAGGACATGGATTACTAGAACCATATTCTGTGGTCTGATGAGACCAAGATAAACTTATTTGATTCAGATGGTGTCAAGCGTGTGTGGCGGCAACCAGGTGAGGAGTACAAAGACAAGTGTGCCTTGCCTACAGTCAAGGATGATGGTGGGAGTGTCATGGTTTGGGGCTGTATGAGTGCTGCCGGCACTGGGAAGCTACAGTTCATTGAGGGAACCATGAATGCCAACATGTACTGTGACATACTGAAGCAGAGCATGATTCCCCTCCCTTCGGAAACTGGGCCATAGGGCAGTATTCCAACATAATAATGACCCCAAACACACTTCCAAGACGGCCACTGCTTTGCTAAAGAAACTGAGGGTGAAGATGGTGGACTGGCCAAGCATGTTTCCAGACCTAAACCCTATTGAGCATCTGTGGGGCATCCTCAAACTGAAGGTGGAGCAGCACAAGGTCTCTAACATCCACCAGCCCTGTGATGTCATCATGGAGGAGTGGAAGAGGATTCCAGTGGCAACCTGTGATGCTCGAGTGAACTCCATTCCCAAGAGAGTTAAGGCAGTGGTGGAAAATAATGGTGGCCACACAAAATATTGACACTTTGGGCACAATTTGAACATTTTCACTTGGGGGTGTACTCACTTTTGTTGCCATGCAGTTTAGACATTAATGGCAGTGTGTTGAGTTATTTTGAGGGAACAGCAAATTTACACTGTTATACAAGCTGTCCACTGACTACTTTACATTGTATCAAAGTGTCCTATCTTCAGTGTTGTCCCATGAACAGATATAAAATATTTACAAAAATGTGAGGGGTGTACTCACTTTTGTGAGATACTCTATCAATCTATCTAAAGAGTATAGATTTGGAAATTATGGCAGCACCTTCATTTGAAAACTCCCTAACCGCAGCGGTCCCCAATCACTCGGTACCGAGCGCAGAGGAAAAAGAAATTATTTATTCTGTTGCTCTGTTTTGTCTATCAAAGTCTGTTTTTCTGAATAAAATTACAGAGAATATTTTCTCTCTTTCCATGCCTGACTCCCACCCGTGTGTCTGCTAAGTGTCTTGACACACACCTGTCTCAGATACTCATCTTTCTTTTACTGGGAGTTGTACTGGAGGGAGGGGCTCTCTTTTGAGGTTTGCCGGGGGTGCACGTTGGTCCATGTCCAGACTGGAGAGTCACAGCTTTAAACCTCATTGACAAGATGTAGTAATGATTTTACCTCTAAAGATGTATAAAATGTTCAAACACTGGCTGTAGTGTTGGATTTGCTAGTTTGTTTGTGGCTTTATGGCGTCTCCCCTTATGCGTGCTCCCGCAAAGGGGTGGTTTTCAGGCAGGCAGATGTTTTTCAACACAAACCTAGCACTTCATACACTGGTCAGGACAGAGACATGAGGAGACATCCACCAGCAGGATGGGGGAGATGGAGGAAGGGACATTGTGGGAAACCTTGTGGGTGAGTGTTTTTTTTTTTTTTTTTTAAATTGCGCTCAGTTTTTTGCTTCCATTAATACCCACTGTAAACATGGAAGTGAGTGCAGTGCAGCGACACATTTGATTGGTTAGACTGAGCATTTGGGCACTACTCAGGGACAAATCTGATTGACAAAATTGACAGAAGTTGATGAGGATTGGCCAAAATTACCGGAAAGTTGCGGTGATTGGACAAAGTTGCAAGGTCACGCAATAGATGTGATGACTGCTTGATCTCGTGTGAATTGGTGTGATCGCAACATTGTGAAATCCTGGAGGGACTGTTATATCATGAAAGTAGGGCATTTAAGTAGAAGCATGCAATGATGATTTCCTCATCTCAAACTATTTATTGAAACAAAAGCCAACAGTGGTGGATAAATCACAACAAAAAATGTCAGTGTCTCAATAACGTCATGTGCCCTTAAGCATCAATTACAGCTTGACAATGATGTCTCATGCTGTTCACAAGTCTACGTATTGTTTGCTGAGGCATGGCATTCCACTCTTCTTGAAGGGCAACCCTCACGTCATTGAGGTTGTCGGGTGCAGGGTTACCAACTTCTACATGGTGACTCAGCTGATTCCATAGGTTTTCTATTGGACTCAGGTTTGAAGAAAGTGCAGGTCACTCCATTTGAGGTACCCCAGCCTCCAGCAGCCATTCCCTAATGATGCAGCCTGGATGAGCTGGAACATTGTCGTCCATGAAGATGAAATTAGGCCTGTGTTGTCCATGCAGGGGCACAATGACTGGATTAATGATGTTATTCAGGTGGTATTGGCTTGTCACTGTACCATTCACAAGGTGTAGGGCAGTTCTGTATTGACTAGACACACCTGCCCAGATTGTAACACCCCCACCACCAAAGGCTTGTCTGGTGACAACAGTGGCTGATGCATAGCGCTCTCCTTGATGTCTCCAACATCATTGGCAGCCATCATTTCTGCTCAGTGTGAATCAACATTCATCAGAGAACAGCACTGAGGCCCACTGGTCCCTTGTCCAGTGTAAATGCTCCCTGGCCCATGCAAGACGATGATGCCTGTACCTGGTGGTATGGTCAGGTACCCTTGCAGGTTGTCTAGCACGCAGACCACGCTGATGTGAATGGTTTTGAATGGTCTGATGTGACACTTCGGTGCCTCTCACCTCCCTTAAATGTGCCTGGAGTTGAGTGGCATTCATCATCCGGTTCTGCAGGGCACTGTTCACAATGAAGCGGTCATCAGCATGGGATGTGGCCAAAGGACGTCCACTTCTATGCCTTTCTGTGACTCTTCCAGTCTCTCTGTGTCATCAGCAACCTGCTCATGACACTCTGTGACACTCTAAGCTCAGTGGCCACTTTCCTCTGAGAACATCCTGTTTGAAGCCTCACAATAGCGAGGTACTGTTGATCAATTGTTAGACGTCGTGTTGATCTCGTGATGTCACAGTGTGAATAGCATGATGAAGAGGATTGTTTAAATACCAATTCTAATTGAACCAGAAAATCTATTGGTTAATTCATGGATCAAACACCTGTTGTGAATTTTGTCGTTAAGCACCTTGTTAGAGAACAGCAAGTTATGCAAAAAGTACTGAAACATTGAACAGTTGGACGTGTGCATTAAAAAGGTTAGAGAAGGTCAAATTAAGTTCACCTGTAAAGGTTATAGTGCATTATAAGTGCATCCTGAAATTTCACCAGAAAGCCAAATATCCTTAACTTGTTGTGAGGAGTGTATAACATCCAGGGATCACCACCTTATTGTGGTGGAGGGTTTGTCTGCCCTAATGATCACAAGAACTATGTTATTGGGGCAACTTACCCTTGGTAGGGTCTCCCAAGATAAATTGGTCCTGGGTAAAGGGCCAGTCTAAAGGGCCAGTCTAAAGGGCCATCCACACCAAGCACGATAAAGATAGCTATAAAATTATAGTTCTAAAACTCATTCTAACTCAAGTGAATTGCAGAGTCCACGCTTATGGTCACCTTTGTATATAAATGTTATACGTAGAGAGCAAGGACAGCCAGAGTCAAATTCCTTGTGTAATTCATACTTGGACAATAAACTGAATTCTGATGCAGAAAAAAACTACAGCATGGATTAGTCCAGAGCTGTGCAATCATTCATTAGCTGGGTAGTCCAAAATCTGCAGGGTTTTTTTTCAAAACTTTCTGAGAGGGTGATTGGGGACAGCGTTTTTATTCTGGGTGATTTGGCACGGAATCTTTAACCAAAATACCAAAGAGTCATCACATTCAAAATGATGATAGAATGCAAGTGTGCATTTTGAAAAAATAACTGAAGAAACAGTATTTTACCAATTACAGTGTCTGTTGGTCTGTGTCAGCCTGTGTCCGAAGTAAATTTATTTACAGTAGTTTTATTTCATTTCAGTGAACCTGTAACCACATGACTATGATCCTCGGGACAGGAACATTATACCAAATGAACCACATCTATGGATCCACACCTTATGTACAGTGGTGTGAAAAAGTGTGTGCCCCTTCCTGATGTCTTTTTTTGTATGTTTGTCACACTTAAATGTTTCAGATCAAACAAATTTAAAAATTAGATAAAGATAACAAGTAAACACAAAATGCAGTTTTTAAATGAAGGTGTGTAGCGGTTTGATTAAACCCCCCACAACACACAAACAGAACACAGAGACAGTCAGCTCGCACTCCTGGGGTTTGTTCCGCTGCATGCTGAGTTTACAGCCTTGAAGTTAAAGTGTTCATGCATTTTGCCCTTACTGTGACCTAGAGACTCAGATCAATATGTAGATGTGCTGGTTAGCCTCTTTGTCTGACACTTGGAGCGAGGTCTAGCTAATCTGCCCATTGTGATGTATGTCTTACAAATGCAAATACCTCCTGCCTGTTCTGTTGTCCCTTTGATCATTCTAAACTGTGGGGTACGTCTCTTTGATGTATTGTTATGATCAAGTATTTAAGGTGCAACTCTGTAACGCAATCTCTCTCTCTCAATCTGACTTCAACCCTGCTGCAGGACACAGATTTTGTGTCCCCTCTTCACTGAGAGCCTGAGGAATTCAGCTTCAGCCTGCTCACGCTATGGCTGGAGCCGAGTTCCCGTGACGGCGGTATGATTAATAAAACCTGCTTAAAACCACAGCACTGCTGCTTATTTTTTCATGCCGCTTCACTGGTGACCCCTCGAACACGCACACGTTTTGTGCGAAAGCAACCTTCCGAGCTGGACAGCCACACAGCTGCGTTGGTGGCCCCTTGAAGACGCACACGTTTTGTGCAACGCAGCCTTCTGTTTTGGATGGCCACGCTGGCGAACCGACGCTAAAAAAAATGAGCGGCCAGCGAACGCAACACCCGGGCATGAATGCTCCGTCGCCTGAGATCTGCACAACCACGCTGGACCGGCCGCTCTCACTGAGAGCGCACGCACCTCGTCCTCTCTCCACGACGGCAACCTCCAGGGCCGACGGGGAGCGCAGCGCGTGGAACTGAACGCACCATGGCCGCACGAGCGACAACGATCGTCTCCTCCCTCTCACCGCTCCAACGCAGCTGCACGAGCCCGGGGCACAAAGATCGTCTATTGCCTCGCACCGCTCCAACGCGCCTCCACGAGCCCGAGGGACGGAGATCGTCTACTTCCTCACACCGCTCCAACGCAGCTGCATGAGCCTGAGGAACAAAAGATCGTCTATTCCCTCCCGCCGCTCCAACGCCTCTGCACGGGCCTGAGGGACTAAAGATCGTCTATTTCCTCTCAACGCTCCAACGCACCATGGCCAAATCTACAGCAACAGCTCAACCTGGATTTTATTGGCGCCGTCTGCGCTGATCTCCGCCAAGTTTCTGCACCCTGACTCACCACTCCAGTGGCCCACCCACGCACTGAACCCCCGCGCACGCATCGGGGAGTTACAAGGACGGCGCATCACGCATGGGACAAGTAATGGCTCCACAGACTGCCTTCCTCCTTCGCCGCTGCCTTTCAGGGCTGCTCGCTCACCTGAGGCACGCATGCAGCATACTGGAAGGATTTGTTAACAGTCTCAGCCACGCCACAGACCGCCATCGTCCTCCGCCGCTGCCCACAGAACCTTCAGGGTTGCTCGTTCACCTGAAGCAAGCACGCAGCTCGCCACTGGATTTTTTAATGGTCTTAGCCACGGCACAACGGGATTTCAGCCGTCAGCTGTTCCCAGGAGCTTTGGGGTTGCTTCAGCACCGAAAGCCAACAGTCCCTATGCTTTGTTTACTTTTTCTCTTACAGCCGCTCCTGCTTTTCTTCATGGCCACGAGAGGCGTCAGAGACTAATTTTTCTTCTTGTGGACCGCTGCACGTTCAACGGGATCAGCCCTCTTTTCTCTGTTTTCCTGCTACACTACTGAGATGCAATGTGCCATTCATGTATTTGTGATGCAAACATGCATGTATTGTGATGTAATGCGCCATTCGGTATAGTGTGCATATGGCTTGTCCTTACTGTGCTTTTTCTGAGCATCTTACATATGTAGATGTGCTTTGGTGTATTAATGTCTACAGGTAGACGAGTTTCTTCTGTCTCACCTATGTGATGTTAATCGTTGCCTTTCATGCATGGTATTCACATCGCGGAGCAGCAAACACTTTTGGTGCGACTACCCCCCCCCCCTCCTGCACAGAGCTTTTCCCTGCTCGCTGCCCAGACTGCAACATCGAGGTCACGGTCCCCTACCGTTTCCCTCTTGGGGGGGAGCAGTGTAGCGGTTTGATTAAACCCCCCACAACACACAAACAGAACACAGAGACAGTCAGCTCGCACTCCTGGGGTTTGTTCCGCTGCATGCTGAGTTTACAGCCTTGAAGTTAAAGTGTTCATGCATTTTGCCCTTACTGTGACCTAGAGACTCAGATCAATATGTAGATGTGCTGGTTAGCCTCTTTGTCTGACACTTGGAGCGAGGTCTAGCTAATCTGCCCATTGTGATGTATGTCTTACAAATGCAAATACCTCCTGCCTGTTCTGTTGTCCCTTTGATCATTCTAAACTGTGGGGTACGTCTCTTTGATGTATTGTTATGATCAAGTATTTAAGGTGCAACTCTGTAACGCAATCTCTCTCTCTCAATCTGACTTCAACCCTGCTGCAGGACACAGATTTTGTGTCCCCTCTTCACTGAGAGCCTGAGGAATTCGGCTTCAGCCTGCTCACGCTATGGCTGGAGCCGAGTTCCCGTGACGGCGGTATGATTAATAAAACCTGCTTAAAACCACAGCACTGCTGCTTATTTTTTCATGCCGCTTCAGGTGTTTATTATTAAGGGTGTAGGGAGCTTGAAATGAAGAAGCGATGCGATTTTATAAATCAAGTTTTATTATCAGCTTCCAGTCCCTAACATGTCTCATCTCGATGCAGAAGCAGAATGAAGAGGTCGAGTGCAGTCAGACCTTCATACTTATACCCACACTCAACAAAAGACATTGCATATCAAAGCTGACATCCTGCATTAGCGTAATCCCTCTCCATTGTCCTCTCTCTCCTCCACCTGACCCTGGGTGGTCAGGAAGTTCGATCCGGTCTCCACCGCTGCGACTCCGTCTGCTCCTTGATCTTCGCCGGTGGTCGAGACCTCTTGTCCTGCTCTGAGACGTGAGGTCATTCTACATATGCAATCTCTAAACATTCCACTTATGTCTATACATATGTAGGTATGGATATATGAATAATATAAGCCACAGCCCCCCCCCCCCCAAACGTCTAAGAAAAGGACAATCAAATTAAGTTTTACAGCTTAAGATAACCTCTATGACATATTATACTGTTATACATCTCGACAGGAAAAAGGAAAAATACCTTCAGCAGTCATGTTAACCTTCAAGTTATGCAGCATGATCCTGTTAAAATCCAGTGGTAACAACAACAGTATAATTAATGTCACAAGTCAGCCTTAAAACTGCAACGGCACAATCTGACAACATAGTTAACCACTCTTTGACAATTTTACATCAGTCTATGTGCCGTCTGGGTTTTAATCTTCTCCCGAATCTGCTGTAGGCCCGCTTTGGCGTCCTGGCGGGGCCGTCCTGTAAGGGATCTGCAGCTTGGGGAGGAGAGTGGTTATTTGTTCCCTGCAGGGGGGCTGAGTCTTTTCTCTTGGGGGGTCTACCCCGCCGAGGCGCTCTCGCCACCCGTGCAGGCTCGTTGCTCAACAGGAAAGCAGACTGAAGTCTGTCAATGCTGACTGTTTCTTTTCTGTCCCCTAAATCAAGCACAAAATGCTTATCACCAGGTTCCAGCTCTCTGTATGGTCCATCGTATGGAGGGCGGAGGGTTGGTTTTAAAGCTTCGTGCCTAACAAAAACGAACTCGGCGTTTTTCAAAGCTTGGGGGACAAAAACCCGCGGAAAAGAGTGATGTACGGGTCCGGGGAGCGTGTCCGGTCCCGTGCTGCTTAAGGGCCTCAGGGCTGGTAGTTGCCCGGGCTCTGGATGTTCTGGTAAGAACTCACCTGGGAGTCTGAGAGGTTGTGCGAAAACTAATTCTGCCGGTGAGGCGTCTAGATCCTCCTTAGGCGCAGAACGCAACCCTAATAAAACCCAGGGAAGTTTATTCACCCAATCTGTATCCGTTAGTGAGGCCCTGAGGGCGGCCTTTAAAGACCTATGAAAGCGCTCGCATAACCCATTAGCCTGAGGGTGATACGCGGTGGTGCGATGAATCGTCACCCCTAAGCTGCTGGCCATGGCCGACCACAGCTCTGAGACAAATTGAGGCCCCCTATCGGACGTGATGTCCGATGGGACGCCGAAACGCGCCACCCAGTTTGTTAAAAAAACGCGAGCGACTTCCACGGCTGTGGTTGACGCCAGCGGGACCGCCTCCGCCCAGCGCGTGGTACAGTCTACCATTGTTAACAGGTGTGTAAACCCTTGCGACGACGGTGCTGGGCCCATGAGGTCGACGTGTACGTGGTCAAACCTCCTGGCTGGAATTCGGAAAGGTTCTAGAGGAGCTTTTGTGTGTTTGTGTATTTTGGCGCGTTGGCAAGACATGCAAGTCCTTGCCCATTCCTTTACATTTTTACGCAGGCCCGGCCAAACAAACTTCTCCGCAACCATTTTAACCGAGGCGCGCACCCCTGGGTGTGCGAGGGAGTGAACCGAGTCAAAAATGCGGCACCGCCACGCGGCTGGAACCACCGGGCGAGGCCAGCCGGTTGACACGTCGCAGATTAGGGGGGGAACGCCGTCACGCAAACCCCTTTCCTCCAGTCTTAACCCTGTTGGTCCAGACTGGAGCGCGCGCACGTCCGCGTCACTGCTTTGTTCCGCTGCCATGGCCGCGTAATCTATCCCTACGTGGATTGGGGCCGCGTACGCGTCCGCATTGGCCATGAGTTCTGCGGCTGCGGTAGCATAATGTGCTTCCTTGCGTTCTGACGATGTCACAGCGCGGGAGAGGCAGTCTGCTACCACATTAAGCTTGCCTGCCACATGTCGAATATCTGTGGTGAACTCTGAAATTGCAGCTAGTTGTCTTTGTTGCCTGCCTGACCATGGTTCTGAAATTTTAGCCATCGCAAAAGTGAGTGGTTTGTGGTCTACAAAAGCCGTGAAACGCCGCCCTTCCAGCCAGAACTGGAAGTGGCGGATGGATAAATGAAGGCGCTAGCAGTTCCCTGTCAAAAGTGCTGTATTTGCGCTCGGTTTGGTTTAAAGATTTACTAAAAAATGCTAACGGTTGCCAGGTTCCGCCAACATGCTGTTCTACGACTGCCCCTATGGCCAGGTCTGAAGCGTCTGTGGTTAACGCTATGCGGGACGAGGGATCGGGGTGAACCAACAATGTGGCATTCGCTAATGCACTTTTTACTTCCGCGAAGGCGTGTTCCCGCTCCGGGGTCCATTCTACCGCGTTGGAGGGCTTTTGTTTTCTGAGCGTGGCATATAGGGGCTGCATGAGTTGAGCTGTGCGGGGGAGGAAACGGTTGTAAAAATTCACCATTCCTAAAAATTCTTGTAGTGATCTGACCGTTTGTGGTCGTGGGAAATTTGCTACCGCGCGCACTTTGTCCGGCAATGGAACTGCCCCCTCTGGTGAAACTCTGTGTCCCAAAAAATCAATTTGTGACATGCCGAATCGGCATTTGGCTGGGTTGATTATTAACCCGTGCTCTTCTAGTCTCTGAAAAACTGTAGTGAGGTGTTGTTCGTGTTCTTCCTCTGACGAGCTGGCTACCAGAATATCGTCGAGGTAGACGAACATGAAGGGGAGGTCGCGTTATACCGCGTCCATCATACGCTGAAAAGTTTGAGCAGCGCCTTTGAGGCCAAACGGCATTCGCAAAAATTCAAAAAGACCAAAAGGGGTTATTACAGCCATTTTGGGAACGTCCTCCGGTCGAACCGGAACTTGGTGGTAGCCGCGGACCAGGTCTATTTTAAAGAAAATGCGCGCACCCGCCAGATGTAGTGAAAAATCTTGGATGTGAGGGATTGGGTAGCGGTCATGCGCTGTCGCATTGTTTAATCTGCGGTAATCACCGCAAGGTCTCCAAGAACCGTCGGTTTTTGGGACCATATGTAGTGGTGATGCCCAAGGGCTTTTCGAGCGCCGAATAATGCCCAATTTTTCTAGGCTGGCAAACTCGTCGCGTGCTATGGCGAGCTTGGTCGCGTCTAAGCGCCGAGCTTTGGCAAAAACAGGTGGGCCCGTTGTGGGGATGAAGTGTTCAACCCCGTGTTTCACTACTGTTGCTGAAAATTTGGGAACTGTGAGTGCTGGAAATTGGGTGAGGAGTTGGTCAAACTTACCTCCTGCTGTGGTGACGCTGGCCTGCACGGGTGGTGGAGAGACTCGAGCTGAGCAGGGGATAGAAGAAAATGATAGTGCATTAACCAAGCATCTATTTGCAAGATCAACTAACAACCCATGTGCACACAAGAAATCTGCGCCCAACAAGTTAAAACTCACCGCCGCTATAATAAATGTCCACCTATAGTTGCGGCCGTGAATGGACAGAGGTAGGTTTCTTTCACCAAAGGTGTCGATGATCGAGCCGTTAGCTGCCATCGCTCCGTTTCCACGGGGTCCCATTGCTCGGTCTGCGTTGGACGGGGTGATGAAGCTCACCTGAGCTCCAGTGTCGATGAGGAACTGTCTCCCGGAGTGTCCGTCAGTCACGTAGAGCAGCTTATTTGTCTCGCCGAGAGCTGTAGCTGCTAACGTTTTCCCGGCTTTGTCGTTTCCCGAGCTCTTGAAATTGCAGGGGGGCACGCATTTGTACACCCTCTTGGTGAAACGTTGATGATAATAGCAGAGGTCGTTCCGCTTGCTGCGCCTTGGTCGCGTCGCTGCCATGGTGGGTGGGTTCTGCTCTGTTGTCTGCGGATCTCCGCTGCTCTGGGCTTCCGCGCCGAGATCTGCAGATGCTGCTGTGGCCATCTGTTCGCCGCAGGGGTTGATGAGCCGCTGCACTTCTCGGGCCAGCGCGCGGAAGTCCCGCTGGGTGCTGCACCGCATGTTGGCCAGGGTCCCTCTCATGTGCGGCGGCAGAGTGCTGAGGAAGATATGTTGAAAGAGGAAGTTGTCATTGTCTGCCTCCCTCAGCTGCAGCATGTCCTCCATGAGGGCCATCGGTCTGTGTCCTCTGTGGCCGTAAATCGCCAGAATCCTCCCTGCTCTTTCCTCGGCCGAGGGGACGAAGCTCTCGATGAGGGTCGCCTTCAGTTCTTTGTACTTGTCGTGGGCGGACGGTTGCTGTATCATGCTCCGGGCCCATCTTGATGTGGCGGCATCGAGTCTGGCGACGATGTGGTAGAATTTTGTTTCGTCCGCCGTTATTCCAGCCAGTGCAAACTGAGCCTCAGCTTGCTGGAACCACGAGCTCGGGTCGCTTTGCCAGAACTCTGGGAGTTTGACGGTGACGCCGCTTGTCTGGGCCGTCTCTGATGTGTCTGCCGGGCGAGAACGCCTTTCTTCCGTTCTCGCGGCGGGGCTGGGGACGGTGCTCGGTTGAGCTCTCTCTGACGATTCTGCTGTGGGGGAACGTCTTCCATCCGTTCCCCTGTCTGCGTTGGCGACGGCGTCAGCCTGGGTCGCCTCTGATGAGCTTGTAGCAGGAGAACGTCTTTGGTCCATCCTCACGTCTGGTCATCAATGTAGGGAGCTTGAAATGAAGAAGCGATGTGATTTTATAAATCAAGTTTTATTATCAGCTTTCAGTCCCTAACATGTCTCATCTCGATGCAGAAGCAGAATGAAGAGGTCGAGCGCAGTCAGACCTTCATGCTTATACCCACACTCAATAAAAGACATTGCATATCAAAGCTGACATCCTGCATTAGCGTAATCCCTCTCCATTGTCCTCTCTCTCCTCCACCTGACCCTGGGTGGTCAGGAAGTTCGATCCGGTCTCCACCGCTGCGACTCCGTCTGCTTCTTGATCTTCGCCGGTGGTCGAGACCTCTTGTCCTGTTCTGAGACGTGAGGTCATTCTACATATGCAATCTCTAAACATTCCACTTATGTCTATACATATGTAGGTATGGATATATGAATAATATAAGCCACAAAGGGTAAAAAAAAAAAAAAACAGAACTACATGGCCGATTGTGAAAAAGTGATTCCCCCCCCCCATTAAAACATAAATTAACTGGTTTATCACATCTTTGGAAAGATGAGTTCAATTTCTCTAGCCACACCTGTTCTCAATCAAGAAATCACTTAAATAGGATCTGCCTGACAAAGTGAAGTAGACCAAAAGATCCTCAAAAGCTAGACACCATTCTGCGATCCAAAGAATTTCAGGAACAAGAATGTTAGAAATGGTAAATGGTAAATGGTAAATGGCATTCACTTATATAGCGCTTTTATTCTCATCTCTTGATGACCAAAGCGCTTTACAGATCCTGCAATCCACCCATTCACACACACATTCACACACTGATGGTGGCATGCTGCCTAACATGGCGCTTCCAGACCCACCAGGAGCAATTGGGGCAAAGTGTCTTGCCCAGGGACACAACGGCAGGATATCTGGGGAGAGCGGGATTTGAACCGCCAACCATGTGGTTATTGGACAACCTGCTCTGCCTCCTGCTCTGCCTCCTGAGCCACTGCCGTCCGATAAGGGACCTAGAGTCAAAAGTGGAACTGACCTTCTACCGGAGTTGGTAGAGGTGGTGGACACTGATTCAAGGAGCTAGCTGACAGGCTACAGCACTTGGAACTCAGTGGCCCAGCTGACCATTGCCCGGCGGCATGTGAGGTTGAGCCAGTCTGGATTGGTGGATATGGACAAGGATGCTGTAGCGCCTGGTGAGGCCATTGGGCCTGCAGCAGAGGCGGTGTTGGACGAGGTACAAAAGGTGAGACTGCGCACACAGTCCTTCATCGGCCAGGACCATCCAGGTCGAGTTTCTGGAGACCTCTTGAGGGGTGTGAGAACCCACAACGGCTTCATTTCACAGAGCCAGGTTCCTTTCAGAGCCTGGGTCACCCGAGGCAGAGGACCTCTCGGCACCAGGTGCAGGTTCAGCAGCAATCACATCCGCGCTCTTGGGAGCATGTAGGCTGTGGTCCTACCAAGCCCCACCAGCATCTCTGGCGATACACTTCCCCTGATGTCAACCTTCTCCGCAGCGCACCTCATGAGTTGGCTTTGGTGCACCTCTTGTCCATGGGTGATCGATACACTGGAGTGTTTATACCACCTACAATTCAGATCTCATTCCCCAACTTCAAGGAGTTTTGGAAGCAAAAGTAAGGAGGACACTCTTTTCGCAGTTCTGGGCAGTGAGGCCTCTACTTGCTGGGAAAAAACGTAATATGGTCTCCAGGAGAAGAGAGGTCAGGCTTTTTTACACTGCCTATTTCTTGTCTCCAAGTGAACTGGTGCGTGACGCACAGAGCTACTAGAGGACTGACCCATCCATTGTAGCTTTCGCTACTTATAGTGGCTGTGTGGCCTAAGGTCAGAGAAACAGAGATAGGTGCTGCCCTATACACCGTATGGTGTCCCATATGCTGTGGGAGGGAATTAGCTAACTAAGCGAACCGAGGGTCTCCATCTGGTTTTGGACTTGAGGCGGTTAAGCAGGTATCTCAAGGTGCTCCCTTGTCCGGTGCTCAGGTTGACAACATTATTCAGGCCATAGGGCCAGGCGATTGGTTAACAACAGTGGACCTTCGTGATGCTGACTTCCATATTCCCATAAATACGGCTCACAGGAAGTTCATCAGGGTTCCTTCGGGACAAACCTTCAGCTACAACATCCTGCCTTTCGGTCTGTCCCTGTTGCGTCGGACGTTCACTAATTGCATGGATGCTACACTCACCCTACTGCGGCAGAAGGGCATTCAAGTTCAATTATCTGGACAATTGGCTGGTTTGTGTGCCATTGGAAACCATAGCAAGGAGCCATATGGAGACCGCATTGGCTCACCTGGCGGCACTTGGGTTGCATTTGAATGCGGAGAAAAGCTGCCTGGTTCCAACCAGGGTTGTCGAGTACTTGGGGCTCACCCTGGATTCAGTTGCCACGAGAACATCTCTGACTCCAAAGAGAAGGCATACTATCAGGAAATGCATCAAGAGCTGCATCCAACAGAAGACTGTGTCAGTGCAGCAGTGCCAGAGGATCTTGGGTCTCTTTGCTGCAGTTGCCCAGGTGGTGCCACTGGTTCTTTTACATGCTCATCCCCTTCAGTGGTGGTTCGCACTTCAGAAGGTATTTTTGCCCAGAGACAAAAAGAAGAGGCTAGTTCTTTCTGAAGAGGGCCTTATGGTTCTCAGGTGGTGGAGACGCTCCTCAGCAGTCTAAAATGGTGTTCCCCTGGGAACCACTAAACCACTGGCTGCACGATGGCTCAGTGGTTTAGCACTGTGGCAGCACAGTTTTACCCTCAGCCAGGGGATCGCGGGGATCATGAGATCGTGGGTTCGATCCCAGCCCCCGACCAACAGTGAGCTGTGTGGAGTTTGCATGTTCTCCCCGTGTTGCGCGGGTTTACTCCGGGATTTCTCCGGTTTCCTCCCGCATACCAAAAACATGTAGGTTTAGGGCGCTCGCGCACGCAGCGACCAGCAGCCGGTGGCTTGTCACCAGACTGCAAACCAAGTCTACCTACGGGTACAAATAAGTAACAAAAAAAAAAAAAAAAAAAAGACGGCTGCAGGGTGACCATTACAACCGATGCCTCCCTAACAGGCTGGGGTGCAGTCTTGGAGGGCAGGTTTGTTCGGGGACATTGGGCTCCGGCTCAGCAGTCTTGGCATATAATCATCTCGGGATGGAGGCGACTGCATCCAGAGATAGTTGAGCAGATCTTGCTTTGGTTGGCCAGGCGGAAGTAGACCTGTTTGTGACAGCAGAGAACACCCACTGTGCTCTCCGGGCCTCAATGCACTGCCTCCCAGGTCCAGTAGGTGCAGATGCTCTGGGTGCTGCCTGGCCTCCAGTGAAACTGCTGCATTTCCACTACTGCCTCTTCTGCCAGCTTTCCTCGTGAAGGTGAGGCTACTGTCTGTTCAAGTAATGTGATTGATTGATTGATGCCTGCATGTGTGCCTTGTGCTCAAAAGGTTTTTGTTTCAGCTCCGGTCACCTGTAGGAACCAGCTTAACTTGTGTGCACTCAGTTAAGTACAGTAAAGAAGCCAGCCTCATCTGATTGCGTTTGTGTTTAATGGCGTGATTGGGGCATTGTGCCCCTTCAGCCTGTGGGTGACGCCACCTCCATTCTCCTCAGGACTCATCTGGCATAGGGTTGCCACTCGGTTACAGTTTCACTCAAATGAAATAAAATGTATGTTTACGGCTGTAAACGTGGTTTTATGAATGAAAGTGAACCTGTAACCATTCATTGTCCTTCGTCGGTGGAGGCAGGCTCTTTCCAGTCATTAGAAAGAGGAAGAATGGGTGGATGCAAGGGGTATATACAGTATATATGTAAGGTGTGCATCCACAGGTGTGGTTAATTTGGTATAATGCTCTGTTCCCAAGGATCATAGTCACGTGATTACAGGTTCACTTTCATTCATAAAACCACGTTTACATCTGTAAACGTACATTTTTACAGTCTGAAATATGAAACAGGAAATACTTGAGTGTATGGAATCATTTCACATCGGAATCTAGTAATATACCAACAAGTGAAAAACATCTAAGATCTTTTCTGGGAGCATTGTTTGACTCTGATTATGGAAATCATGGGCAAACTTCTCATCGAGAAACTGTTTGGATCTCTTCAAAATAAGTCAGTTTTTCTTTCCTGTGTTTACTACATTGTTCTTTGATTTTGTAGATTTTTAATTTTCTTTGTCTTTTCTTTGTCGTGAAGAAATTCATCTTGTTTGAATGTATTATTTATTTTCTGCAAACATAACTGTTTGCTGTTACGTATTGTTTCCATCAGACATGAACATGTAATACTTTAGTTTTTTGGGTTTTTTTACAGAATCATTTTTTTTTTCATGTTTTTGGTAACAATTTATTTATGATAATTCATATATTATTTACATTTTTGTTATTATTATTATTGTTAATTTGACATCAAGTACTGCTGGGACAGTGCTGGCCTAATAGTTGGTGACTGGAGGGTCACCGGTTTAATCCCTGGAAAGGCAGGATCAGATCTGGTTGGGACAGATGACGTAGTAGTGTTTGCCCCACCCTCAGTAACCCCACTGTGGTGCCCTTGAGCAAGGCCCTTGACCCCAACTGCTCCAGTGGAGCTTCTTGGTGGGCACCAGTCAGTCTGTAGTTGTATGGAGCAGCTTCCAGGTATAAATGTGTAACTGTGTGAATGTGAACAGGGTATCCTTGAAAAAAAGAGGTTGCCTCTCATTGGACCTTCCCTGTATAAATAAAGATTTAATTTTTAAAAGTATATAAAAGAAACAGCATATAAACGAAAGCAAAATCCAACCATCCACTGATTTGTGTTTCTGTGCTCAGGTTGTCCTGATCAGAGCAGCAGTCTGGAGTGCAGGAACCCCTTCCAAGTATTTCAGGGATGTATGCGCCTGTTGGCTCTGGATGACCAACCTGTTGACCTGATTAACGTCCAGCAAAGGCTTCTGGGAAACTACAGCCACTTACAGATCGATATGTGTGGCATTATTGACAGGTTAGTGATGGAAAAAAAATTACATCCGAGTTATTTTCTCACTTGCTGACATGAATGGTGATTCGGTCAATTTTGAAGTGAATTCTTTCACTCATTACCATTGCTTTAACTCATTTAATTCTCCACAAACCAACCAGCTATCCCAGATCCTCAGGTAAGAAGCTAGTTGTTTCAAATTCCAGGACTAACTAACCTACACTTATATAGCACTTTTCTAGTCACAAAGACCACTCAAAGCGCTTTCACTAGTACTAACCCTCTATTCTAAGGGCCTATAGGAGACAGATATCTAGAGACAATTTAGAACAGCCAATTAACCTAACATGCATGTCTTTGGATTGTGGGAGGAAACCGGAGCCCCCGGAGTAAACCCATGCAGCACAGGGAGAACATGCAAACTCCACACAGAAAGGTTCCAACCCCTGCCAGCCTGAGGATTCGAACCAGGAACCTTCTAGCTGTAAGGCAACAGTGCTAACCACTGCACCACTAAAGGTCACTGCGCATTTTTCTGTTAGGGCACCTGGACTTTGGAGCAGTCTGTCTGAACATATTATGCGTGCTACTCCAGTTTAATCTTTTAAAGGGGTCATTGACTTAAAAATTGTGTTTTTGTACATTTTAACCTTCTGAAATGCATCTATTGGCCATGTGACTATTGAAGAAAAATATCAAAACACTCACTTCTCTTAAAAAACGCACAGCCTTTATCTTATGTTCCTCTCCAAGAAGCCTTTTTCATACTTCCGAGTATTTTTTTGTATGTCAAGAAAGGGGAAATGCCACCAACAGATAAATGTCACTAGCCTTGATATGTTCCTGCTGCTCTATTATCCTGTCGTTGATTGGCACTGGTTCCTCATCAAGCATTGCTGCTATCTCCTTTCTAACTGCAAAGCCCACTCCTGCTTCTCTCCTTTCTTGAGTTGATCTCCCACTCCAAAAGAAGATGTACCCATGGTCTTCCAAGCTGTCATATCCAGGCAATCTTGTTTCACTAAGTGCAGCTATGTCTGCATTGTACCTGTTCATTTCCAGGGTCACAAGCGCGGTCTGTCTTTCTGGGCGCTGTGATGTTGTTCTGTCCAACAGATTGCATACATTCCATTCTGCTACACACAAGGTTGCTGTTTTCCTCTTCTTTTGTCTTCCTGCTCCTAACTTACTTTTCGCTGCCTGTCGGAGTGTGAACATATCAGCACGGACCTTGTAAGCCCGGGCGGCGTCCGAGCCGGTATGAGTTGCTTTCTGATTGACCATTTCATGAAACTGCTTGCAAAGTATTTGAGAACTGCTAGCTTTTGCTGGACTAGCAGCACATTCTTGGCAGATAAAGGTAATATCAGTGGCAAGGACAAGCCAAGACAAACTGACTCCAGTATCTGTTGCAGTGACTGACCAGATGATAGGTTTGTTTATCTCTGCTCTTTGTGTAGTGCATGTCACAATGCACCAGCTGGCACAGTCCACCACAGACCTTGTGACAGATGTGGTTATCTGCCAGGATGTCCAGTCTCACCCTGTGTAACTGGGAGTGGTCCACCACAGACCTGTGACAGATATTGTTTTTAGTTCTGCCAGGATGCCCTGTTTCACCCTCCACACCCTCGGAAGGGCGGGGATGCCAGTTGAGTCGCCGACAGCCCGATCCATGAGACAGGTAGTACCGGTTGTCATGGTTATCCGGTAGCAAGCAAGCCAATGCCTGACCTGACAAAAAAAAAAAAAAAATAGGGGGGGATGTAAGTCTCAGTTAAAAACTGCCAATTTCTGACCAAAAAACTGCAATTTTATGGGTAAAAAGCTGCAACTTTAGCAAAAAGACAAAAAAAGTGTAAATTTCCAACTGTTTACAACCTAAAAACGCTGCAGATCTAAGATTTGAGTAAAATGCTGCAAGTTTAAACTTTTTTTTAAATTAAACTGCAAATTCAAGAGTAAGAAAAGTTCTAAATTCATGAGGAAAAAGCTGCAAAATTATGAATAATAAAAAGCTGTAAATTTTCAAGTAAGAAGCTGCACATTTCTGAGTAAAATGGCTGTAACTCTGCAGGAAAATCCTGCAAATTTATGAGAAAAATCCTCACATTTACAAAAGAATGTTTCTAATTTACATGAAAAAGGATGTGATAAATTGGCGTGTGTTGGCCATTTTTTTAAGACAGCCGTGAGGAGGAACTGAGCGGTTGTGTTCGGAGGTGTTAAATTCTGCAAATCTGCATTAATCAGCAGGGAAAAGGAGAAGAAGAGGAATAGGTGATCCCCAGCAGCAGAAATAATCCAGTTAACCCAGGAAAAGTAAACACATGACACCCAACAGATCACTCCCCCATGACATCAGTGGGAACAGCTGGGACAAACTTCACACCTCTGTCGATTTACATGTTCCTTTCCGAGGACAATTCAAACAGAGCTGCTGCTGAGATGGAAACCAAAGGGGTAAAGGGTGACGTGGCTTTATCAGCAGCACTGATCTCCCCCCCCCCCCCCCAACTGACCTGCTGGCCAGGAACTAACAACTCCTCAGACCTGTTACAACAAAAGGACATGCAAAACAACAAAGATTCCCTTTGATTTAACAGGGTAACAGCATGAATTTTCTGGTCTGTGAATGAACAGAGCAGCCATGAGAGTTTCACGGAGTCACTTAATGAATTATAGTGGTTAATCTAAGTCACAATTTCACGAAACAAACTTCAGGGGAAACAAACCCATGACACATTGTTTTAAATTTTGCTGATTTTTCTTTTTTTCCCGCTTCTCTTCCAGTCCTTATGGCCACTTTCTGATTGCTTTGAGTTTTTAAAACATCATTTTAAGAATAATGTTAACTGACTTAAAGTCCATTTCTAACTACACTATATCATACAATACGCCATTTAACATACAATTTCATTTGATCGCATTTAGTCCTTAATTCAAACAAGCAGAGTATTTGCAACCAACTTAATTAAGACTTGAACAAAAACAATCAATCTGAATACAACTGGGAGCGTTTAAGAATAAAAATATTTGGATTTCTTAATGAAGTTCTGCCTGCAGATCACCTGCACTCAAACATTCCAATTACCACTCATGGGACGGACCAGATTCCATACAAAATGTTAAAAATTTTACTTTGGTTTCGTCTTTAAGGGGTTGCTGTTCCAGTTAAAAGTCTCAAGTGTTGAAGAGTCCAGCTTTGTATAAAACGGCCAAGTCAGTATACCACTAAAGGCTCAAAGTCGCTAAGATAATCCAGAGGTTAAACCGGCTGTTAATGTCATTGACTATGAGACTCCCGCTACAGCGGAAGATGTATGCCACACTCATCAGTGTATATGCCCCAACAATGACCAACACAGAGGAGGTGAAGGAAGAGTTCTACAGTGATTTACGTGAGACTATCAGGCATGTACCGACTGATGACAGGCTGATACTCGTTGGAGATTTTAACGCCAGAGTTGGTTCGGACACCGAGAAATGGAAAGGAGTGCTAGGCAGTCATGGAGTAGGCAAGTGCAATGCTAATGGAGAACTTCTACTTGCACTATGTTCAGAGTACAACCTTGTGATAACCAACGCTCTATTTAAGCACAAGGACACACACAAGAAGACATGGATGCACCCAAGATCCAAGCACTGGCACTTATTAGACTACATCATAGTCAGGCAGAGAGACAGAAGGGACGTATTGGACACCAGAGCAATGAGATGCGCGGACTGTGGCACTGATCATGTTACACTGAGATCTAGATTAAGGATTTGCAGATGAAAACAGCACTGCAGGATGGGTGCAAAGCCACCACGGAAGCTAAACACTAGTGCACTGAAAGGCCAAAAGAAGCAGGAAGAACTTACACAGGAAATGGATGAAAACTTGAAAGACTGGGACAGCAACAACTCAGAGAATGACATAGAAGAGAAATGGGCAACACTGAAGGATACGGTGTATCAGACTGCGAGTGATGTATTAGGCTACCCTGACAGGAAACATCAAGATTGGTTTGATGAGCATGATGAACACCTGAAGAAACTACTAGAAGTGAGGAATACAGCTAGGCAGGAAAACCTACAGTGTAACACAAGGTCGAAGAAGAAGAAATACTCAAAGGTTCAGAGTGAGCTACAGAAGTACACCAGAGAGATGAAGTCCAACTGGTGGGATGAAAAAGCGGAGGAACTTCAAACTGCAGCAGACAGGAAGGACATGAAAACATTCTTCACAGGTTTGAGAGAAATCTACAGCCCTAAACCAAGAGGATTGATCCAACTAAAGGCTATGGATGGTGAAACGGTTTTGCAGGAGAAAGACAAGATCATGAACATGCCGCTTTATGTAGTCTTCATAGACTTCAGTAAAGCCTTCGATACTGTTGCGCGACAAGGACTTTGGCAGGTACTCAAGAAATATGGTTGCACAGAGAAGTTTGTCAGCCTGATCGAGGCACTCCATACAGGTATGCAAGCAAACGTGGCAATGAGTGGTTCAGTATCTAAAGACTTTTCAGTAAGCAACAGGGTGAAACAAGGGTGTGTGCTGGCACCTACTCTTCTCGCTATATCTGGCTGCCATGCTTGAGGTGGCTCCTTCAGAAGGAGTATACATTCAAACAAGGAAAGAAGTATACATTCAAACAAGGAGAGAAGCAGACTTGTTCAATGTGGCACAGTTTAAAGCCAAGAGTAAGACATCGATAAAGGTAGTAAGAGAAATGCTCTTTGCCGACGACAGTGCTCTAGTTGCACACAGCGTGGAAATATGCAATCTTTAGTGGAGAAATTTGCAAGAGCAGCTAGCCAATTCAGCCTCCAAATCAACATCAAGAAGACAGAGTGCCTTTATCAACCACCAAAGTTCCAGTTATCAACATCACTACCAGAAGAGATCAGCGTTGGTACAGAGCCACTAGCTAAGTGCAAGACTTTCAAGTACCTAGGGAGTACTGTTTCAGAGAATGCTAGGCTGAGGATGAACTATCTCTCAGAATGGGAAGAGCAAGCGCTGTGTTTGGAAACTTGAGGGAGAGACTGTGGAACAATCGACATGTGTCTATCCGTGTGAAATGCAAAGTGTACAGAGCAACAGTACTGGCTACTCTATTGTATGTTGCTGAAACTTGGACTGTCTACAGAGTGCAGTGAAGAAACTCCACGCTTACATGATGAGACACCTTCAAGCCATAATGAACATCTCATGGAAAGACAAGATAACCAACATAGAAGTGTTGAAACGAGCTGGTCTACCATCAGTGGAGGACATGCTAATACAGATGAACCTGAGATGGCTCGGACATGTTGAGAGGATGGACCACCAGCATCTCCCTTGGCAGTTACTTTACTCACAGTTATGCGAGGGCAAACGCAATCAGGGTAGACCAAGGCTCAGATTTAAAGACACTGTAAAAAGAAATTTGAAGAACTTGGACATAGACAGGAGTTCCTGGCAGCAGAAGGCTAAGGACAGAGCTGTGTGGAGGAATCTGATCAGACCTAAATGAAACAGTCATTGTCGCCCACGACAGACTGCTATGATGATGATGATTATTTGGCCAGCCTAGCTGTCTGTCATGTAGATGAGCAGCCAGCCAAAGGTGTTAGCTTAAGAGCCAACAGTGGTACTAGGAAGTTTGCATTCATATTGTTATTTTCTTTAGATTTCAGTCACCCTAGTAGACATCCTTGTTTCCACCTGGTTCACTATTCCACAGTCAATAATATAGCTCATGTCATTCTGGCTAATTTTGTTATATTTTTGCCGTGATGCTACATCATTAGCACTATTAGCACCACCAAGGCAGCTAGCTGAAGCTACGAGTTTAGCCACTAGTCTTGGCTCACTGTTGAATGTTTGTGTTTATTGAACTCCAGGGACCGGTCATATCCTATTGGCCACTGAAACTAGGGCTGCAACTAAAGATTATTTTAGTAGTTGACTACTCTTAACAGCTATTTTTTTCAACTAGTCGACTAATCGCGTTTATTTTTCTCATGTCCACCATCTCTGCTTCTTGTTGGGGCTCTAGTCTAGTGCATATTTTACCTCAGCCGCTGTTTAATACCTCTTAACGTTCTGTCTTCTGTGGGTGGGAGACATTTAAATTCCATTTCGTCTCAGCTGGACACAGTTTAACAGTGTGACTAATATTCAGAGAGGGCTAATATTAACAAAGGTGAAAATGTGGTAGCAACTCCTGTAATTCACTCATTTACTGCATTCAACACATTAGCCATGACAGCTCGGCCCTCAGCAACCGAAGAGCTTACTGTCCAACAGGTAAGCTAACATTAACAGCATATACTAAGAGCATTGTCATTTTTCTAAAGCTTGAAACAGTTGGCCATTGAAAATAAGTGGCGCTAACTTTCTTTACTTGCTAAAACTTACCCTGCAGATGGTAATTGTCATCAATGCCCTTCAGGGCAAGGTAAAAGGCTCCATGCACACGCTGTGAGTTTGCGAATTTATTAGAAAAAACACAGAGCTACAAGAACTCGTAAACAGGGAGAAATACAGGCAAGAAAAAATAGCAAAAGCTAAGGCAAGGGGATCGCCGGCAAAACCTGGAGATAAAGTTAGGAACACACGTAGTGTGGAGAATGTGGGAATGACGAGGCTGAGTTTATCTCACGAGTCAGGTTTATTCACATTCTCCAACATCATCCAAAAACAGAAAGAGAAAGAAACCCCCAGACATTCGTTCTTTTATACCCCGGAACATCAAAGCACACAGTCACATTGTATTTAATCCCAAGTCACAATGCGTCTTCTTCCAAGTCTTATCACCTCCACCTAAAGTCACTGGTGGCCAGGAAATCCCCCAAGGCCATCTCTCTGCATAACAAAGACCACATTTCACATCCTCCTGTTATCTCCTAGGAGGCTCAGTCCTTTTGTTCATCTGAGACGTGAAGCATACAGTAAGTATACAGTGATATACATATGAAGCATATGAAACTCACATATGTGTCCCACATGACCCCCCCCCAAACGTCTAAGATGGAACAACGTAATAACAGTCTGCATGTCATGATAAAATCACACACATCAGTCCACATGCTGCTTGGGCCTCAGTCTTCTCCCATATCTGCTGTAAGCGGGCTTTACCACCTCCGCGGCGCCCTCCTGCTGGGGAGCTGCTGTCTGAGGATGAGAACTGTTAGTCAATCCCTGTGGGTGCTCTGGGGAATGCTCTCTAGGGGGTCTGCCGCGCCGAGGAGCCCTGGCCAACTGCACACCTTCGTCAGCCACCACAAAAGCGGGTTTGAGCCTGTTTATGCCAATCATTTCTTTTCTGCCCCCCAAATCTAGCAAAAAATGCTTATCTCCTGTTTCCAGCACTCTAAATGGTCCATCATAAGGTGGTCGCAACGATGGGCGATGGGCATCGTGTCTGACAAAAACAAACTCCGCATTTTTTAAAGCCTTAGGCACAAAAACTCGCGGAAAACTGTGGTGAACGGGGTCAGGCAGAGTGCTCGATTCCGTGCTACTCTGCAACCGCTGAGCTGGGGAGCACTCTGGCGCAGGATTATCTGGGAGAAATTCCCCGGGCAGCCGAAGTGGACTGGGGCCGCGCGCACTTCCGTGTCGCTAACCCGATCCGCGGCTATGGCTGCAAAATCTACCCCTACACGGGCTGGAGCCGCCACGGCGCACGAGAGGCAGTCTGCCACTACATTAAGTTTACCCGCCACATGCTGGATATCGGTAGTAAACTCTGAGATCGCGGCCAGCTGTCTCTGCTGCCAGCCCGACCACGGTTCTGAAACCTTGGCCATCGCGAAAGTCAGCGGCTTGTGATCAACGAACGCGGTGAAACGGCGTCCCTCCAGCCAGAACTGGAAGTGGCGAATGACCAAGTGGAGAGCCAACAACTCCCTGTCGAATGCGCTGTATTTTCTTTCACTATCGCGCAAGGTCCTGCTGAAAAAGGCGAGCAGTTGCCAGGCCCCGGCTACATACTGCTCCACGACCGCCCCTATGGCCACATCTGACGTGTCAGTAGTGAGCGCTATGCGGGCCGTTGGGTCTGGATGTGCTAACAACGCAGCGTTTGCCAGGGCTGTTTTGACTTCCGAGAATGCGCGCTCTCGCTCCGGACACCATTCGATTTTATTTGTGGGTTTTTGTTTTTTTAGCGCGGCATACAACGGTTGCATGAGCTGCGCTGCGCGGGGGAGGAAACGGTTATAAAAATTCACCATTCCCAAAAACTCCTGCAACGCTTTGACCGTTTGTGGCTGGGGAAAATTTGTTACTGCGCGCACTTTGTCAGGCAGAGGAACCGCTCCTTCTGGAGAGACGCGATGCCCCCAAAAAATCAATCTGCTTCGCCCCGAACTGACACTTCGCTGGGTTGATTATTAACCCGTGCTCTCCCAACCTCCGGAAAACTGCCGTGAGGTGATTTTCGTGTTCGTCTTCGGACGCACTGGCTACCAAGATGTCATCCAGGTAGACGAACACGAAGGGGAGATCGCGCAACACCGCGTCCATCATGCGTTGGAACGTCTGCGTAGCGCCTTTAAGCCCAAATGGCATGCGCAAAAACTCGAATAGGCCAAACGGAGTTATTACCGCTGTTTTGGGTATGTCCTCAGCGCGCACTGGGACTTGGTGGTACCCGCGGACCAAGTCTATCTTAGAAAAAACGCGCGCCCCCGCCAAATGAACTGAAAAATCTTGGATATGCAGGATTGGGTAGTGGTCGTGCGCTGTAGTGTTGTTCAACCTGCGGAAATCTCCGCAAGGTCGCCACGAGCCGTCAGCTTTAGGGACCATGTGAAGCGGGGAAGCCCATGGGCTTTTCGAACGCCTGATGATGCCCAGCTTTTCCAGGTTGGCGAACTCCTCGCGCACTATGGTCAGTTTAGCTGCATCCAAGCGCCGAGCTTTTGCAAAAACGGGCGGTCCGGTGGTAGTAATAAAATGTTCCACTCCGTGTTTAGCAACAGCTGCTGAAAATGTGGGAACCGTGAGTGCTGGGAACTGAGTGAGTAGCGTGTGGAACTTACCGCTTGCTGTTGCGACGTTGGCTTGTGCTGTGGGCGGGGTCACTCGGGCTGCACAGGGAATAGAATAAAAAGAAAGTGCATTAACCAGGCGCCTATTAGCAAGATCAACCAACAAACCGTGTGAGCACAGAAAATCAGCTCCCAACATATTGAAGCTCACTGCAGCTATAACAAAAGTCCACTCAAATGTACGGCCGTGTAGGGACAGAAGCAGAGTCCTCTCACCAAAGGTCTTAATCCTCGAGCCGTTTGCTGCTGACGCCCCGTGACTTCCGGGACCCGCCAGCCGGTCAGCATAGGTAGGCGTGATGAAACTCACTTGGGAGCCTGTGTCCATGAGGAATTGCCTCCCCGAACGCGCATCCGTCAAGTAGAGCAGCTTGTTCTCTTCCCCGAGGGCCGCGGCTGCTACCGACCCCCGGCCTTGGCGTTTCCCGAGCGCTTGAACTGGCACGGTGGTATACATTTGCATGCCCTCTCTGCAAAGTGGCGATGGTAGAAACAGAGGTTGTCTCCTCCGCGATCCTTGGCCCTCGCCGCCGCCGTTGTCGGTGGGTCTGCTACCGCCGCCTCTGGCCCCCTACCATCTCCGGCCATCGCGCCGAGCTCCGTCGCTGCCGCGGTGGCGCTGTTTGCTGGTGTTGAGAATCCGTTGTGCCTCCTGGGCCAGCGCGCGGAAGTCCCGCTGGGCCAACAACGGTGAACTGGCCAGGGTTGCTCTCGTGGCCGACGGTAGGGTTCTCAGGAAAATGTGGGTGAAGAGGAAGTCGTCGCCGTCTGAGCCCCTCAACCTCAGCATGTCCTCCATCAAGTCGACGGGCGTGCTATCTCCCAAGTCGTTCAGAGCCAGGAGCCTCTCCGCTCTCTCCTGGACTGAGGGGGTGAAACGCTGGATGAGCGCAGCCTTCAACCCGCTGTATTTGTCGTTGGCCGGTGGGCGCTCCAAAAGGCTCTGCACATGTCGAGCCGTGCGGTTGTCGAGCTTGGCAATAACATGGTAGAATTTCGTGTCATCAACCGTTATCCCCCGGAGGGCGAATTGTGCTTCGGCCAAGTGGAACCAGTAGCACGGGTTGTCTTGCCAGAAGTCTGGTAGCTTGACTGTGGCTGCGTTAGCCTGGCTGGCTCCCGACGAGTCCGGCTCGGGGGAATTTCTTTCGCTCATGATACGTCTTAGGGTCACCAGTGTGGAGAATGTGGGAATGACGAGGCTGAGTTTATCTCACGAGTCAGGTTTATTCACATTCTCCAACATCATCCAAAAACAGAAAGAGAAAGAAACCCCCAGACATTCGTTCTTTTATACCCCGGAACATCAAAGCACACAGTCACATTGTATTTAATCCCAAGTCACAATGCGTCTTCTTCCAAGTCTTATCACCTCCACCTAAAGTCACTGGTGGCCAGAAAATCCCCCAAGGCCATCTCTCTGCATAACAAAGACCACATTTTACATCCTCCTGTTATCTCCTAGGAGGCTCAGTCCTTTTGTTCATCTGAGACGTGAAGCATACAGTAAGCATACAGTGATATACATATGAAGCATATGAAACTCACATATGTGTCCCACAGTAGGAGAAATAAAGAACTTACGTGTATAAGAAGCTAGGTGAAAGTAGGGGGCTGCGCTGGATAAAAGTGTGCAGCCCCTTAAATAAGGCTAGACACAAAAATAAAGTAAGTGGTAACAGGTGTGGTAAACCTGAGCGGGTAGGAGAAAACAAAGAAACAATTTAGACCAGCTGAAAATAGATGAGAGAGGAGGGAGCAATCAGAGCTGACAGCTGACAGGGCCATGCCCACGCAGAGCGAAACCTCAGAAAGCCACTGACAGCTGTCAACCCTGAGAGAGAGAGAGAACACAACAGAAAACAAAGATGTAGCAGAACTGGGGACTGACAACTTCAAAAACATAAAAAACAAACTATAACAAATGTAAACAGGAAAATAAATCATACTGACAGCTCAAAATAACAACAGTACAAAATATGAAAAGAAAAGCAGACAACCTGAGCTCGGTGGGGTCCCCCCACGCTCAGAACGTGACAGTAATGTCGTGGCTCCCAGGTGCCGTTGTTTCAGATGCTCATGCATCACTGTAGTGCTGCTGTGGTAAGAGAGGTCTGCCTTGCAAAGTCTGCATTTTACTTATTTTGTTTTTTTGTCTTCTGTAAAATGTTCCCAAACAACAGAAAGTTTGGGTCTGCCTTTTTTTTCTTTTTTTTTTTTTATCCACTTCAACATTCGCCATGCTCAGAGCTGTAAATGTGCTCTTCTTCTTTGCTGGAAATTGTTCACGCATGCCAGACAGAGGCGCTACTGCCCTCAGCAGTTCCGGTTGGGCATTGCCGTTACAACTGAACATTACTGCGGCATGCATACAGTATAAACTTTATAATTAAACGATTTGTCGACAAATTTTTATTGTCGACGTTGACGTCGACTAATCGTTTCAGCCCAAACTGAAACCACACACCTCTGCCCACCAGTCATGCATTTAATTCATTCTTTAAGACAAATGTACATTAATTGGCTCCGTTAAGATGGGCAATAGTGAAGAGGGAGGGTGGAGTGAAATGTGGCCTTAGAAGTGCTTTAAAAGTGCAATCAATGACCCCTTTAATTCACTTTTTAAAACTCACTTTCACAAAACAGCTTTTTTATGAATTTTTTTCCAAGCTTATATTTAATTTTGTGTGATTGTATGTGTCTATATTTTCATTTTGTTTGTGTTTTGTTTTTTATTGTATGTGAAGCACTTTGTAAACTTTGTTTTTAAAAAGTGCTATTCAAATAAATATTATTTATTTTCATTAAAGCCCAAAGTGACTGTTGAATGAGGAAGTGAAACAAAGACGATGGTGACAAAAAAGTGAGACGCCAACACAGTCCTCTACTTTGGGTAGAGTAGTTTTCAGTCCCGTCCCACATCCCCCTTCCACTGTCACAGGAAGATTTAATTGGTTTTAAAATGGAGGAATGCAGTTAAATGACATTTCATAACCATCTTTGATCCAAATGTGGAGGTTGGAAACACACCATTGAGTTACAGTGGGGTAAAAAAGTATTTAGACAGCCACCAATTGTGCACGTTCTCCCACTTAAAAGATGAGAGAGGTCTCCAATTTTCATCATAGGTATACCTCAACTATGAGAGACAAAATGAGAAAAAAAAATCCAGAAAATCACATTGTCTGATTTTTAAAGAATTTATTTGCAAATTATGGTGAAAAATAAGTATTTGGTCAATAACAAAAGTTCATCTCAATACTTTGTTATATACCCTTTGTTGGCAATGACAGAGGTCAAACGTTTTCTGCAAGTCTTCACAAGGTTTTCACACACTGTTGCTGGTATTTTGGCCCATTCCTCCATGCAGATCTCCTCTAGAGCAGTGATGTTTTGGGGCTGTCGCTGGGCAACACAGACCTTGAACTCCCTCCAAAGATTTTCTATGGGGTTGAGATCTGGAGACTGGCTAGACTACTCCAGGACCTTGAAATGCTTCTTACGAAGCCACTCCTTCGTTGCCCGGGCGGTATGTTTGGGATCATTGTCATGCTGAAAGACCCAGCCACATTTCATCTTCAATGCCCTTGCTGATGGAAGGAGGTTTTCACTCAAAATCTCACGATACATGGCCCCATTCATTCTTTCCTTTACACGGATCAGTCGTCCTGGTCCCTTTGCAGAAAAACAGCCTCAAAGCATGATGTTTCCACCCCCATGCTTCACAGTAGGTATGGTGTTCTTTCTCCTCCAAACACGACAAGTTGAGTTTTTACCAAAAAGTTCTATTTTGGTTTCATCTGACCGTATGACATTCTCCCAATCCTCTTCTGGATCATCCAAATGCTCTCTAGCAAACTTCAGACGGGCCTGGACATGTACTGGCTTAAGCAGGGGGACACGTCTGGCACTGCAGGATTTGAGTCCCTGGCGGCGTAGTGTGTTACTGATGGTAGCCTTTGTTACTTTGGTCCCAGCTCTCTGCAGGTCATTCACTAGGTCCCCCCGTGTGGTTCTGGGATTTTTGCTCACCGTTCTTGTGATCATTTTGACCCCGCGGGGTGAGATCTTGCATGGCGCCCCAGATCAAGGAGATTATCAGTGGTCTTGTATATCTTCCATTTTCTAATAATTGCTCCCACAGTTGATTTTTTCACACCAAGCTGCTTACCTATTGCAGATTCAGTCTTCCCAGCCTGGTGCAGGTCTACAATTTTGTTTCTGGTGTCCTTTGACAGCTCTTTGGTCTTGGCCATAGTGGAGTTTGGAGTCTGACTATTTGAGGTTGTGGACAGGTGTCTTTTATACTGATAATGAGTTCAAACAGGTGCCATTAATACAGGTAACGAGTGGAGGACAGAGGAGCCTCTTAAAGAAGAAGTTTCAGGTCTGTGAGAGCCAGAAATCTTGCTTGTTTGTAGGTGACCAAATACTTATTTTCCACCATAATTTGCAAATAAATTATTTAAAAATCAGACAATGTGATTTTCTGGATTTTTTTTTCTCATTTTGTCTCTCATAGTTGAGGTATACCTATGATGAAAATTGGAGACCTCTCTCATCTTTTAAGTGGGAGAACTTGCACAATTGGTGGCTGACTAAATACTTTTTTGCCCCACTGTATTTGGGTTTTAGCTTTAATGCCTGCCTAAACTTGACTCAGCATAGATGTTAACAGAGGACGGTGGACAACTCCATTCTTTTATTTTATCTTATTTATTTATTCCTTATTAATGAAAAGAAGAATCAGACTGGGTGTCTGTAATTAGGTTGAAAATAGGTTGATAACCTTTAAAACAAAAAGAACAAAATCCTGTTAATGGAGTCAGTTCATTCACCCAAGGGAATTCATTCTTATTCTAACCACCTTTGAATTCGACAAATCAAATACATGACCATTTCTGGTTCTATAATTGTCATGTTTTAATCTAATCTATTTATTACAATTTTAACCTATTTATTGTAACAAAGACTTTTAATGGTTTTTAAATAAGATTTCCCAACTTCTATACCAAAAATGAACCACTCATTTCTGCCAGTCATTACAAATGTCAATTCACTTCTAACCAAAATAGCAACAACCCAGTTTACTTTGACAAATTAAACTTCACTTTACCCATACATTTTTACTAGTACACCTACTAACATAGAATCCACATTAGAAATCTAATGTAGAACTATAAGTTATAAGCAACATTAAGAAAAGTAAAATTGCCAATTATCCAGTCAAATGACCAAAACTCTCTACGAAATCTCCACAAACAATAATTAGTCAATTAAGTAATTAGGCATGCCATCTGCAGAAAACATTGCCAATCCTGTAGAAACTTTACTGTCACTCAACTCGTTATTCCCAATTAGTCAAATTATTACAGTTATGCATACCAAGAGTATCTTCAAGGACATCTACACACAGAAACTCAGGAGCCATGCTGAACAAAACCGAAGACCCACACACCTGGCTTCCTAATCAAAACTCTCTCTACCTGCCTGCAAGGAGATTGAGCTGCCACACCTGTCCAACTGAACATTGTCCCCTAAAAATTACCATTATACTGAGTCTAAACAAGATCCTTAGGTGGAGATTTACTAACGTGCTGCAACATCGCAAAACCCTGTTTTGGCATTAAAAAACTGCTGTTGAGATTTACTAAAGGGTGCAGGGAAAAATTAGCTGTGGAAAGGCGTGGACTATGTTAATTTTGCGTCTGGCCTCATTGCATATGTATTTGTGGGAGTTGTCATGTCAAAGCACAAATTTGAGGGACGGGAGTATTTAAATGACTGGCGCAAGGTGATTTACTAAGGTTTGCAGCTGTCAGTATCCTGCTAAATGCGCCAGGATTTAACGCCCCAAAAAAGCTTTTCTAATTAAGCCTGTCTAATTAAGCCTGTTTAATTTATCTGCGCCTGATGACAGCGATTGCTGAACCGAGGGCACGTGGCCGAAGAGACAGCTTATCCCCACGCATGACCTGATTTGGCACGACAGAACATTTTGATATGAACAGAAATGCTCTCACAGAGATCGGTGTTGTGCTGAACTGGACATCAGCTGGCAGAGGATTTTTTAAAATTTCATTTGTTTTGTTTTGTTTTGTTTTGTAGCCTAATAATAATAATAATAATTTATTTCATTTATAATGTACTTTATATCTCGGGACAAAATCTCTACACAAATAGGATTAAGAACAAGAATAAAAGCAAACATTAAGTACATACAATGACACACCAGGACATCCCTGGTGAGAATTGCTTTCAAATATTTTACCTGGTAAAATAAAGGTCAAATAAATAAAATGAAAAAGCTTTCCTAAACAACGAATTTGTATCCATAAAATAGTACTGCCCTCCCTGCCTGGAGTGAACAAATGGAGCACAGATCCATATGCAGTTTCTCACAAAAGTGAGTACGACCCTTACATTTTTGTAAATATTTTATTATATCTTTTCATGGGACAACACTGAAAATATGACACTTTGATACAATGTAAAGTAGCCAGTGTATAGCTTGTATAACAGTGTAAATATGCTGTCCTCTCAAAATAACTTAACACACAGCCATTAATGTCTAAACCGCTGGCAACAAAAGTGAGTACACCCCGAGTGAAAATGTCCAAACTGTGCCCAAAGTGTCAATACTTTGTGTGGCCACCATTATTTTCCACCACTGCCTTAACTCTCTTGGGCATGGAGTTCACTCGAGCATCACAGGTTGCCACTGGAATCCTCTTCCACTCCTCCATGACAACATCATGGTGTCAGAGACCTTGCACTCCTCCACCTTCCATCTGAGGATGCCCCATGGATGCTCAATAGGGTTTAGATCTGGATACATGCTTGGCCAGTCCATCACCTTTACCCTCAGTTTCTTTAGCAAGGCAGTGGTCGTATTGGAGGTGTGTTTGGGGTCATTATCATGTTGGGATACTGCCCTGTGGCCCACTTTCCAAACAGAGGGGATCATGCTGTGCTTCAGTATGTCACAGTACATGTTGGCATTCATTGTTCCCTCAATGAACTGTAGCTTCCCAGTGCCAGCAGTAACTCATACAGCCCCAAACCATGACACTCCCACCATCATGCTTGACTGTAGGCAAGGTACACTTGTCTTTGTACTCCTCACGTGGTTGCCACCACACACGCTTGACACCATCTGAATCAAATAAGTTTATCTTGGTCTCATCAGACCACAGGACATGGTTCCAGTAATCCATGTCCTTAGTCTGCTTGTCTTCAGCAAACTGTTTGCGGGCTTTCTTGTGCGTCATCTTTAAAAGGGGCTTCCTTCTGGGACGACAGCCATGCAGACCAATTTGATGCAGTGTGCGGTGTATGATCTGAGCACTGACAGGCTGACCCCCCTCACCCTTTCAACCCCTTCAGCAATGCTGGCAGCACTCATGCGTCTATTTTCAAAAGACAACCTCTGGATATGACGCTGAGCACGTGCACTCAACTTCTTTGGTCGACCATGGCGAGGCCTGTTCTGAGTGGAACCTGTCCTGTTAAACCACTGTATGGTCCTGGCCACCGTGCTGCAGCTCAGTTTCAGGGTGTTGGCAGCAATCTTCTTATAACCTAGGCCATCTTTATGTAGAGCAACAATTCCTTTTTTCAGATCCTCAGAGAGTTCTTTGCCATGAGGTGCCATGTTGAACTTCCAGTGACCAGTATGAGAGTGTGAGAATGATAACACCAAATTTAACACACCTACTCCCCATTCACACCTGAGACCTTGTAACGCTAATGAGTCACATGACACCGGGGAGGGAAAATGGCTAATTGGGCACAATTTGGACATTTTCACTAGGGGTGTACTCACTTTTGTTGCCAGCGGTTTAGACATTAATGGCTGTGTGTTGAGTTATTTTGAGGGGACAGCAAATTTACACTGTTATACAAGCTGTACACTGACTACTTTACATTGCATCAAAGTGTCATATCTTCAGTGTTATCCCATGAAAATATATAATAAAGTTTTTACAAAAATGTGAGTGGTGTACTCACTTTTGTGAGATACTGTATGTCCCCTGACATTGCAACATCATAGTAACTCAGTGACAGCAGTCTCTGCTGTGGCTGTCTGAGGAATAAGTGAAATTGTGTGTGTTTAATTTTATTATGTTCCAGACTTTGAAAAAGATAAAACTTACATACAGTATTTATGAGAAGTCATGGACTGGGAGATCTGTAGATTTTGTTAAAACAAAGCTGTTCACATAATAAAACCCCAGAGTCTCCATCAGACCGTCATGACGGTTCTTGTGTTAATAAAATAAACACGTTGGACAATAATCAATTTATTCATGAGTAGTCCTTAATTTATACATATTAAAAGTGGAGTGGAGTCGTGGCCTAGTTGGTAGAGCATCCGCCCCACCACCGGGAAGCCGTGGGTCCAAGCCCCGGCCGGGTCATACCAAAGACCATATAAAAATGGTACTTCCTGCCGTCTAGCTTGGTGCTCAGCATAATAGAATGGGGGAAGGAAAAGTTGTTTGTGGCGGTGCCTTGCATGGCCTGCAACCCTCTGATTCTAGATGTGATTAGCATTGTAGATAGGAGAAACATAATTTTGTTCTACTGTGCACGATTGGCTGTATGGATTGAATGACAATAAAGTTGGCTTCTTCTTCCTCTTAAACAAAGGAGTCTGCTTTGTGAAATGAAAATCAAAACTTTGGTATATTACCAACAAAAATAAACTATTTTGGGGGGGTTTGCACTTAAACAAAAGCTTAAACAAAAGCTTTAAAAAAAACTATATTGTGCTCCTCTGAACTGGCTGTGCCTTTGTTGATGACCGGCTTCCTCATCAGGTGTGCCTGTGTGCAATTTTGCAGTGCGCTTGGTTGATGGGTGGTCATTATTGAAATGAAGTAACTGCGTCTGTGTTCATAATTTTGCGTGTTGTTAGTAGATGACTGCCAAAAATTGGCCACTCCCTTAGGCTCTCTGTCTAATTTGCACACTCGCTAATTTGCACTGCCTTAGTAAATCTGCCCCTTAGACTAAAAAAGGAAATAATTAAGGAGAATGGAAAAATACACACACACACACACACACACAAAGTCCAGTGACTTAGAACTCAACACACACAATGTTTTTTTTGGTTTTGTTTTTTTTCTGTACTGTATTAGTTGGAGTACTTGCTGGTATGTAGATGTGTCTTAGCAGCTTGAATGAGTTTTTCTTTTGGCTGCTCCCTTTAGGGGTCTCCACAGTGGATCATCTGCCTCCATCTCACCCTATCCCTTGCATCTTCCTCTGTAACACCAACCCTCTCCATGTCCTCCTTCACTACATCCATGAATCTTCTCTGTGGTCTTCCTCTTTTCCTCCGACTTGGTAGCTCCATCTTCAACATCCTTTGTCCAATATATCCACCATCCCTCCTCTGCACATGTCCAAACCATCTCAGCCTTGCCTCTCTTACTTTGTCTCCAAACCGCTTAACCTGAGCTGTCCCTCTGATATACTCATTTCTAATCCTGTCCTTCCTAGTCAATCCCAATGAGAATCTTAGCATCTTCAACTCTGCCACCTCCAGCTTCTCCTCCTGTCTTTTTGTCAATGCCACCATCTCCAAACCATACATCATAGCAGGTCTCACTACCATCTTGCAAATCTTCCCTTTCACTCTAAGTGCTATCCTGTCACAAATCTTTCCTGACACTCTTCTCCACCCACCCCACCCTTCCTGCACTCTCTTCTTCATCTCTCTTGTGCATTTTCCATTGCTTTGGATGGTTGACCCCAGATATTTAAACTAATCTACCTTCACTACATCTACTCCTTCCATCTTCAGCGTTATATCTGCCTCCCTCTCATTCACACTCATGTATTCTGTCTTGCTTCTACTGACTTTCATTCCTCTTCTCTCCAGAGCATAGTGGTGTGAAAAAGTGTTTGCCCCCTTCCTGATTTTTCATTTTTTTTTGTATGTTTGGGCGGTAGTGGCTCAGGAGGGAGAGCAGGTTGTCCAATAACTGGATGGTTGCTGGTTCAAATCCCACTCTCCCCAAATATCCTGCCATTGTGTCCCTGGGCAAGACACTTTACCCTCCTTGCCTCCAGTGTCCATAACACTGGGTATGAATGTGAATAAATGTTCGGTGGTGGCTGGAGAGGCTGTTGGCAGCCACATTTCCGTCAGCCTGTCCCAGGGCAGCTGTGGCAACAGTAGTAGCTTGCCACTACCTTTGTCTGGAGTGAATGGATAATGTATCTATTTGTAAAGCATCTTTGAGTGTCTGTGATAAAGCTCTGCAGTGCATCCGGAAAACATTCACAGCACTTAACTTTTTCCACATTTTATGTTAAAGCCTTATTCCAAAATGGATTAAATTATTTTTTTTTCCTCAAAATTCTACACACAGTACCCCATAATGACAAAATGCATAGCATTTTCCTCGCTAATGTACAATCACTGGCGAACAAAATGGATGAGCTATGGCTTCGGATTACCAACAATAAGAAACTTATGAACTGCAATATCATGATTTTCACGGAAACATGGTTACACAGTGGAATATCCGACAGTGCTATCGAGCTAGCCGGCCTACACACTCTCCGGGCAGACAGAGCAGCTGATGACTCCGGTAAGACCAGAGGTGGAGGAGTGAATTTATATTAACAAGGCTTGGTGCACGAACTCTGTCACTGTTGGGAGACACTGCTCAGCTAACCTGGAGTTTCTCATGGTTAAATGTAGACCTTTCTATCTGCCATGGGAGTTCACTTGTACCATCATAACAGCTGCTTATATCTCTCCGGATGCTAATGCTAAGCTTGCTATGAAAGAACTGCATGCAGCTATTAGCAAACAACAAACTGCACACCCAGAGGCAGCATTTATTGTGGCGGGTGATTTTAACCACTCTAACCTCAAGACAGTGCTTCCTAAATTCTACCAGCATGTCTCCTGTCACACAAGAGGGGACAAAACATTGGACCACGTTTACACCAATATTGTGGGAGCCTACACAGCAACTTCCCTCCCCCACCTAGGTCAGTCTGATCACTTATCTTTGTTCCTTACTCCCAAGTACTGTATGTACCGCTCATCAACTGGGTGAAGCCATTGGTGAGGACCATCAAAGTGTGGCCAGCGGGGGTTGACTCTGTACTCCAGGAAAAGTTTAGGAACACAGACTGGAGTATGTTCACCTCTCAGGCCACCTGTGGCTCTCACATAAACATTGACTCTTACACCCACTCAGTCCTGGACCATATCAACATCACTATTGACAGTGTCACCACGGAAAGACAGATCACCACGTACCCAAATCAGAAGCCGTGGATGAACAGAGAAGTGCGGCTTCTGCTAAAGGCAGGTAACAATGCCTTTAGATCTGGTGATGCACAGGCCCACAGCTCATCCAGGGCAGATCTGAAGAGGGGCATCAAGAAGGCCAAGCACAGCTACAAGCTGAAGGTGGAGGAACATTTTGGGGACTCTGACCCCCGACGCATGTGGCAGGGCATTCAAGCTATCTCTGATTATAAGCCCAGCAACTCCATACCTATAGCCATGACTGTGTCCTTTCTCAATGTGCTAAATGACTTCTATGCTCGTTTTAACAAGGACAATAATGAAAAGAATATCAATTTCCCACCCTCTGACGACCTCCACCACCTCACACTCACCCACACCGACGTCCGTAACGCACTGAGTCATATCAACGTACGTAAGGCTGCTGGCCCTGACGGCATTCTTGGGCGTGTGCTGAGGGCATGCGCTGAGCAGCTGGCAGGGGTCTTCACGGACATCTTCAACCTGTCCCTGGCCCAGGCGATGGTACCAGCGTGCTTCAAGACCACTTCTATAGTACCAGTGCCGAAACATTGAACACCATCGTGTCTAAATGACTATCGCCCTGTGGCACTGATGCCCATAGTCATGAAGTGCTTTGAGTGACTGGTCTTGGCACAGCTCAAAAAATGCCTCCCCCCTACACTGGACCCTCACCAGTTTGCCTACCGGAGCAATAGGAGTACAGAGAATGCGGTTTCTACAGTGCTACACTGTGTACTCTCACATCTGGATGACAAGAACACCTACGCAAGAATGCTGTTTGTTGACTTCAGCTCAGCATTCAACACAGTTATCCCCTCCAAGTTGATCACTAAACTTGGGGACCTGGGAATCAGTACCTCCACCTGCAACTGGATCATGGATTTTCTGACCAACACACCCCAGCATGTTAGGTCAGGCCCCAACCGTTCTTCCATCATCACACTCAACACTGGTGTACCACAGGGCTGTGTGCTCAGCCCATTCCTCTACTCCCTCTTCACCCATGACTGCAGGCCTATGTATGGATCCAATTCCATCATAAAGTTTGCAGATGACACCACGGTGATTGGACTCATCAGGGACAACAATGAGTCAGATTACAGGACAGAGGTTGAGCACTTGGCTACTTGGTGCGCTGACAATAACTTGCTCCTTAACACCAGCAAAACCAAGGAGCTCATAGTGGACTACAGGAAGGAGAGGGGAGAGACACATGACCCCATCCATATCAATGGCATAGCTGTTGAACATGTCCCCAGCTTCAAATTCCTGGGGACCCACATCTCGGAGGACCTGTCCTGGTCAGTTAACGCCACCAGCCTGATCAAGAAGGCCCATCAGCGCCTATTCTTCTTGAGGACACTGAAGAAGAACCATCTGTCAACTGACATCCTGGGCAACTTCTACCGCTGCGTGATAGAGCACCCTGACCAACTGTGTCACAGTCTGGTATGGGAGCTGCTCTGTCGCTGACCATAAGGCGCTGCAGTGGGTGGTGAAAACTGCCCAACGCATCACAGGGACTCCACTTCCAGTTATAGAGGACATCTACAGGAAAAGATGTCTGCGCCGGGCACGCAGCATTCTTAGGGGCTCCAACCATCTTGCTCATTAGGCTGTGAGCAGCTCCCTCAAAATGTGGCTAGAAAATGATTTTCGTGGCACCCAACTGGGAACTACGGGATCTTTGATGATTTCTATGTAAAAAAAAACTGCTGAATCCGAAAATTGATGTTCCCACTGTCAAAGGTGTGGATAACTATGTCAAATTTGCATAAATCCAAGATGGCTGCCACGACTAACCAAGGGAATGAATGGCCTAACATTTCAACCAGTCTACCTAGAATCACGTTTGAGACGTCTTTTCTGCATAATGTTGACCCGAGGAATCGATTTCTGAGGTCAAATATGTGATTGAGGGTCAAAGAACTCCGCTTATTTGCATAAATCAAAAATGGCCGTCATGGATGGATGAACTTTTTTAATCAGATTTTTTTAAACATCTTCGGTTGAAATTGTATATATGTAAGCCATGGAAATCTGTCCCGTACCTGTAGCTTGATGCATCAAGTCTTTCATGCTTTTTGGCCATTGACACAAAAATGTCCAACAGCCTGTTCAGTCTTAGGATTTCTTGGTTTTGGATGATGCGCTGCTTAACCACCTCCTCACAAAATAGGTCAAAGGTTTTCTGGAAACCAAGTCTCTCACTGCTCGATGATCTGGAAATAAAATAAAAAATAATGCTATCTGGAGTAAAACTACACAATATTATATAAAAATATAAAACTAGTGTTTCAGTGAGTTTGATTTAGCAGAGACCTATGACATTTTCCCTTTTGACATTTTGACAACCATGACTTTACTCATTTGTAAGAATTTGTATAGCCCCAAAGGATCTCTGAATTCATATATTTGAAAATAAAAAGGAATAAATTACAACCTGGAGGATTCAGACTGACTCCGTAGAAATCTTGTATACTGACGATAGCAGCTGCCATGGTATTTGACCTCAATGGCAGCACAATCACGGTCTCTTATGTGTCTGAGAATGGTTTCATCTGCTTTCTCAGTAGCTGCTTGTCTTAAAAGACCTGTGTGCAAATAAATCAAAAGACATTAAATTAATAGTAAAACTCAGTCAACCTCCCTGTTCTATTCCATCACTAATGGCTCACAAGTATTTCAGTATCAAAGATATGAGAAATAACATACCAGTAATATAATATGTGTTAAGATTAAATAGACATTATTTTTCTTTAAACTTTCACCACTCCAAAATGTAAGATCTACCAATTTTCTTACCAGCATCACATGTCTCAGCTTGCATCAGTTTTACAGTGACATGATTTGTCCGTGGCCCTTCTCTGAGCGTTTCCTTCTTGCAGATGATGCAGATGTTTGGCAACACATTGCTTGACCTTGCAGATGCTTGGCTGATGGTTGCTGCAGCATGGTGAGATCGCAGTCGCTTTTTAGGAGATGGTGTTAAGGGACTAAGTTCTGGTCCGCTTTGCTCCTGAGGCTCAGGAATGTGGGCTTCGGCCAGTCGTTTTTTATGAGCTTCAGCACGTTCCACTCTTGTTTTGTCCATAAAACGGCTATAGCACACACGATGGTAGCCAAATGTTGGATCAAGGTTGTTTAGATCTGAAAACATATTATATGGACCATAGGGTATTATAACATTAGGCCTACCTTGTACCCATATAGATATAAAACATATATAGATTGCAGATAATTTTCACATTAACAGTGAGCTTATAATAGAGACCTTGTGCAACCTAGTCACTGCTCAATGTAAACTTGCAAAATGGCAAGCACAGACCGTGTGCCCATATTTATTGAGAGTATAAAGTATACAGGCGACTGCTGCTGCCATGAGTTTAACCTTTCTTGGGTGGCACATCACAAACATATGGGCTTTCCTTAACAGGCCATTTTCCATCCGCCTAAGGCTTGATAGTATGAGTATGACTATGTGCAAACTATATAAATGTATGCCCAAACTTGTTCCTCCCTCACCTACTAGTACACTGCACCCCTAGGGCTTGGGCTGAGAAGTACATCCAACCCTCAGACTCGGAGTTAAGCTCATTGGGATTGCTACCCTTTTCCCATTTGAGCTACTTTGTGGTAGTGGTATATTTTGACTATAATTCAGGCCCAGGGTGGGTTCTGGGGATAGATGCATCATCAGAGTGAGTCGATCTGCATCATCTAGATCTATACTAGGACTATGTTACCTGGCACCCAGAGTCCCTTGGTTATTAGCCTCCACACCCCCAGATCGGCCTACTCAGAGTCTTAGACCAGGACTAGGTCACCCTGTGAGCGGTTGACAAAGGTTTTAGACATCTAGGGTTCCATTTTAGTTCATATTTAGAGTTCCAAATGATCGGAGCCAAACGACTCCAGGGCACACGCAGTACAACCATAAACAATGGCTGCCACTCACCTTTCTCGAACAAGTCGCGACGTTGTTCTGCTACTTTCTGTTGGGGTCCGTCAAGTACAAGCCATTTTTGGGCACACTCATGTACTTTTGCCCACGATGCTTCAGTAAAACGAGTGATACTGCCCAAAAACTTATCGGAAATGTGAATAACACAAGAGAGGCTTTCAGCGCACGCTACCCCTGTGGGCGCTGCCATTTTGTTGTCACATGACCAAAGGGACGACACTGATTGGTTAAAACGTCCCGGACTGGGCCATGTTTAAGGTAGCCAGACAATTATTACCGACTGACTTCAATCGCATTTTTCATACAGCTATCCACACCTTTGGAAGTCGATATTTCATCGATATTTTGTCTTACAATAATGTAATCTTAATTTAGAAACACTAAAATTTTAATTCCCTGTTGGGTGCCACGAAACTGAACGAAAAGTGGCAGCTGCTCACGGCCTACATGGACTGTTCCAGCTTCTCCCCTCCGGAAGGCATTTCAGAAGCCTTCGGACTAGAACCAGCAGGTTTAGGAACAGTTTCTTTCCAACAGCTGTCACGTTATTGAACTTAGTTCCCCGCTGAACCTCCACTTCTCTCCCCTTTAACACCCCCCCTCCCCCCCATGCTTCCTCAAACTGTATACACATATATATCATATCTGCATATTGTCATTATATATTGATACATACTGCTGTTCTGTATATTATCATCACATATTTAACTACATACTGTTTTTTCTGCATATTGCCACTCTGTATAGTTAGATAGATTGTCTGCTACTTACCTCACTTCACCTGTACTTTGCTCTTCTGTAATTTATGCTAACTTATTCCCATCTCTTACCATTCTCACCTGTACATAACTGCCCACCTAACTTATTGTACATTATTTGCACATAACGGTACTCTTAACTTTCTACACTGACCTATCTGCATATATTTGCTTAAATTGCACATACTGTCAATTACTGTATACACTGCACTGCTGTCCTTTGCACTTCTGATTGGATGCTAAACTGTGTTTTGTTACCTTGTATTCATACATGTGTAATGACAATAAAGTTGAATCTAATCTAATCTAATCTAATGAAAAAAGTTTTCTGGAAATTTTAGCAAATTTATTAAAAATAAAAACTAAGAAATGACATGTACATGAGTATTCACAGCCTTTGCCATGAAGCTCAAAATTAAGCTCAGGTGCATCCTTTTTCCACTGATCATCCTTGAGATGTTTCTACAGCTTAATTGGAGTCCACCTGTGGTAAATTCAGTTGATTGGACATGATTTGGAAAGGCACACACCTGTCTATATAAGGTCCCACAGTCGACAGTGCATGTCAGAGCACAAACCAAGCATGAAGTCAAAGGAATTGTCTGTAGACCTCCGAGGGTACAAAAACAAAATTATGCTGCTTTGAAGGTCCGAATGAGCATAGTGGCCTCCATCATCCGTATATGGAAGAAGTTCGGAATCACCAGGACTCTTCCTAGAGCTGGCCGGCTGTCTAAACTGAGCTATCGGAGGGGAAGGACATTAGTCAGGGAGGTGACCAAAACCCCAATGGTTCTGGAAGGTTCTCCTCTCTCCACAGAGGAATGCCGGAGCTCTGACAGGAGGAGGAGAACCTTCCAGAAGGACAACCATCTCTGCAGCAATCCACCAATCAGGCCTGTATGGTAGATTGGCCAGACAGAAGCCACTCCTTAGTAAAAGGCACATGGCAGCCCGCCTGGAGTTTGCCAAAAGGCACCTGAATGACTCGCAGACCATGAGAAACAAAATTGTCTGGTCAGACCAGACAACAATTGAACTCTTTGGTGTGAATGCCAGGCAGCATGTTTGGAGGAAACCAGACACTGCTCATCACCAGGCCAATACCATCCCTACAGTGAAGCATGGTGGTGGCAGCATCATGCTGTGGGGATATTTTCAGTGGCAGGAACTGGGAGACTAGTCAGGATAGAGGGAAAGATGAATGCAGCAATGTACAGAGACATCCTGGATGAAAACCTGCTCCAGAGCACTCTTGACTGGTCTTCCAGGTCCTGAAGCAGCAAAACAGCCCCAGACCATCACACTACTCCACCACTGCTGGAGTTCCAAAGCTTTCAAAATGGCTTTATAACCTTTTCCAGACTGATAGATCTCAATTACTTTGTTTCTCATTTGTTCCTGAATTTCTTTGGACTGCAGCATGTCTAGCTTTTGAGGATCTTTTGGTCTACTTCATTTTGTCAGGCAGTTCCTATTTAAGCAATTTCTTGATCGAGAACAGGTGTGGCAGTAATCAGGCCTGGATGTGGCTGGAGAAATTGAACTGAGCTCCATGTGATAAACCAGTTAATTCATGTTTCAACGGGGGGGGGGGGGGGGGGGTCACTTTTTCACACAGGGCCATGTAGGTTTTGTCATGAATGGGGCTGTTGTTTCCTGCCCCGTTTCATGACCCTTGGCTTTAGCCTCTGATTGTTATCATTTCCAGCTGGCAGATTTTTTGAACCTCTGCCAGTGTACAGCCACGGCCCTCCTCTCACCTCGCTTTGCCAGGCACCTATCAGCTGATTGCCATCACCTGGATTTCCACACACACATACATGCATTCACAGGCACACACACACACACACACACACACACACACACACACATTCTCATTCATTCACTCTCTCTGTTGCCGCACACCTGTTTGCACTTGCTGCTCGTTAGTCTCCGGGGGTATTTCTGGGTGGCAGTGGAAACAGTGCGTCGGCATCAGTCTCCTTGGGATGATCAGGCTCACTCGTGTTTGGACTTCTAAGTGTTGTTTCTCCCCAGAGCCGTTCCGCTCTGACTTTTATGTAAGTCTCCCTTCTATTATTTTCAGCCCTTTTTCTCTGCTGCCCGGTCCACTCTGGGAGCGCATGGGGAATGCCACTAGAGCTTGTAGCTGGTCATCCTCCCAGCATTACTCATCTTTGAACAGTTTCATGGACTCCAGTTGTATGTTATTTTCCATTTGTTAATAAAACACGTTACTTCATTTGCACCTTGGGCTTGTATTAATTCATTTGTGTGTGTGCATTTATGCACACACATGACAGGTTTGGATTTTTTTTTACCCTTAATAATAAACACCTTCATTTAAAAACTGCATTTTGTGTTTACTTATGTTATCTTTTTCTAATATTTAAATTTGTTTGATCATCTGAAACATTTGCGACAAACATACAAAAAAAATGAGAAGTCAGGACGGGGGCAAACACTTTTTCACACCACCGTACCTCCACATCTCCAAGTTCTCTTCCACCTACTCCCTCCTCTCACTACAGATCATAATATCTCAATGGTGACTCATGCCTGACCTCTCTGTCAGCCTGTCCATCACCATGGCAAACAAAAAATGACTCAGAGCTGATTCCTGTTGTTCCACCCCCACCTTGAAGCCATCTGTCACTCCTACTGCACAGCTCACCGCCGTCTTGCCATCCTGATACATGTCCTGCACCACGCTCACATACTTCTGTCACTCCTGACTTCCCCATACAGTTCCACAGGTTTTCTCTTGGCACCCACAAATACACAGTGCAACTCCTTCTGACCTTCTCTATACTTTCCACCAACACTCTTAAAAAAACATTGCATCTGTAGTACTCTTTCTTGGCATGAAACTGTACTGCTGCTCATTGATTATCACCTCCCCTCTTAACCTGGCTTCAACTCTTCCCCATATTTTCAGTGTGGCAGATCAACTTTATGCCTCTGTAGTTACTACAGCTCTGATCATTGCCTTTGTTCTTGAAAATTGGTACCAAAACACTTCTCCACTCCTCAGGCATCCTCTCACTTTCCAAGATTGTGTTAAACAATCTTCCACTGCTGTCTCTCCAAAACATCTCCATACCTCCACAGGTATGTCATCTGGACCAACTGCCTTTCCATTCTTCATCCTCTTCAAAGCTGCCTTCACTTTCGCCTTGCTAATCCTTGGACCCTCCTGGTTCTCAATCTTTCCTTCATCCATCTTCCTCTCTCTCTCATTTTCTTCATTCATCAGCTCTTCAAAGTACTCTTTCCACTTTCTCAACACACTCTCCTACATTATCATTTCTGTCCTTAATCAACCTAACCTGCTGCACATCCTTTCCAGCTTGTAGCTCTGTTTAGCTAAAGTAAATGATATTTTCTCCTTCCTTAATGTCCAGCGTATCATATAGCTCACTATATGCCTTTGCCACTTCTCTCTTTGCCATGCGCCTAGATTCCAAATACTCCTGTCTACTTTCTTCATCTCCCTAACTATCCCACTTTTTCTTTGCTAACCTCTTCCTTTGAATACTTTCCTGTACCTCCTCATTCCACCATCAAGTATCCTTGTCTTCCTCCCTCTGTCCAAAGGATACACCACATACCTTTCTACCCACTTCCCTCAGTACTTTTGCTGTACTTTCCCAGTCATCTGGTAATTCTTCCCTACCACCCAGAGCCTGTATCAACTCCTTCTTGAACATTGTGTGACTTTCTTCCTTCTGCAACTTCCCCATTTAATCTTTGGCTCTACCTTCACTCTCTTCTTGCTTTCCAAAGTCATCCTGCAGACTACCACCCGGTGCTGTCTGGCTACATTCTCCCCTGCCACCACCTTGCAGTCTCCCTTCTCTTTCAGATTTCTCTTTCTGCATAAGATGTAGTCCACCTATGTGCACTTTCTTCCACTCTTGTAAGTCACCCTATGCTCCTCTCTCTTCTTGAAGTATGTGTTCACCACAGACATTTCCATCCTTTTAGCAAAATCCACAACCATCTGTCCTTCCACATTTCTCTCCTTAAGACCATACCTGCCCTGGACCTCCTCATCACCTCTGTTCTCTTCACCTACATGTCCATTAAAGTCCGCTCCAATCACCACTCTCTCCCCCCTGGGAACACTCTCTACGGCTCCATCCATCTTACTTCAGAATTCCTCTTTCTCTTTTACCTGACATTCAACTTGTGAGGCATTTGCACTGACAACATTCAGCATCACACCTTTGTGTCTTCTAGGTTCAAATTTTTGATCCTGTCTGACTCCCTCTTTACCTCCTGAACATTTTTAACATACTCTTCCTTCAAGATTACTCCTACTCCAGCTAGAATTAGTTTATAATGTACACTGTATTTTTTTTTTGGTAAAATAACATTAAAATTGCTGGCAGCACAGTTGCCAGCATTTTACCGTTTCTTTCCCGTATTCTTACTGTGAGATGACATTACAGCTTATTACTGTGAAAGTGAAACACAGTCATTTCTGTATTTATTCATTTTACAGTGAAATGCTAGCAGCAGAGTTGCAGCATTTTACCATTATTTTACAGTATCCTTACTGTGAAATGGTTTTACAACTTACAGTATTACTGCAATAGTGATTAATTAATTTTTTAATGTATTTAGTGTATTTTTTTACAGTAAAGTACTGGCAGCAGAAATGCCAGCAATATACTGTAATGAGCAAAGGGTTTCAGCCAATGACAAGACAGCTACTGCTCAGTCAGCATTTATTTTTTTAACTTCCCCAAAACTCCACAATGGCCGAAGCCATTAAACTGACCAGCTCCCTCAGTCATGGTTTCTGCAGAGAACAATGCACCAACACTGACATTTAACAACACTACTAACTACTACAAAAACATAAGTAAAGAACCCAGAACCCACATTAAAGCCCCTCAAAATGTCCCCCACAATCCTTCAGTCCCTACCTCATTAGCATACTCCCTCTATTTTGGCCAATCGTGTCCCAGAGGCTGCCCAGGACACCGCAATACTGTAATTTTACAGTATTCATATTGTTACCTGTATATTTATAACCTATTACAGTAAAACTAAAATGCAATATATTTCTGTGACTATTCTAATTTACAGTAATATTCTGGGGTTACTTTAAATTTTCACTGTTTACCGTAGACAGGCATAATACAGTGAATTAGTTTAGCAGTTTAGAACATCTAAAATCCCAATATTTAATGCAATTAAAACTGGCAAAGTTCTGTGGGCTCCAGACAGATGTTTAAGTCTACTAAATGATAAACAACTTCAATGGGATTTAATGACACAAATGTTTATTTAAACAGGCAGTATCAGCACTGATACTGCACTGATACTGACAGTAGCAGACAGTACTGCTACTGTCAACAAAATGAATAATAGTAATTATAAAAACACAAACTGTTAAATGCCCCAAATACACAAGCCAAAGAGATTCTGGGGAAAAAAAAAAAACAGTTGCAATTTCAATAAACTAAACTATGTCAGAGAACTTAGCAAACAGGAAAACACAACAGAAGTTGTAACTGGCTCAGTACTATTGTCTGTCAAAGAGAGATTATCGCCACCTTGGTGGTGATAATCTCCTTGGTCATTGTTCTTCTCCCAGCCTTTATTCCAGTTTTGCCACTCTTAAAAAAACAACAAACAAAATAATCAAAATTACTCCGGGGTGTAAAATAACATTACATGCTTATGAAGTTGATAATATCAAAGTCTCTTCTGGTCTGTCAGAACATGTGGAATTAAGAGAAAGACACAAGAGAGAGCTCACTGACCTTTTCAAACATAATTTTTGGTAATACTCTACTGGCAAAGAAATAAAGATAAGTTAGTTTTTAATTACCTTGTTATTTGTAGATGCATAATCCAGTTGATGCAGATGAAGCAGGATTTCTTGTTCATGAGTAGCAGCACATGTCGTAATGCTCTGAAAGGCTTTCCATATTTTCCCTCCTGAGTTTGTCACACCCATTCTAAAAAGTACTGTAGTTTATTGTATTTTAAAACGTTAGCATACTGTTCATGGCCTGTGTGCTGTGGCTTCATGTTGAACAGCCCACAATGCATTGCAAATTGCATTACAAAACCATATTACATTAATACAGTATATTACTGTTGGAAAGTGGTCTTAAATTAACAGCAGTTGCTAACAGTGTATCAAAATTATGCTCAACCATGTATTTTACTCCAAATGTAAAATACATGGGAAATTTCATATAAGGACTTTGTTTGAAACATGCTGACACCTTTAGAACGCTGCTGTATAGTTTCCCACCACTGCTGCCCGGACCTCTCTTCTCAGTGAGGGTGTGAGAGTGCATGTTTTGAAGCAGGATAGATGAAGCTGTCAGACGGCAATAATTCTGACCTCTTTGCTTCTGCCAGGTAGCTGACAGCTTAATAATGTGCCTTGTCAAAGCGCACACTCGCGTTCACAAATATAAAGAAACATGGGTCACAGAGAGGTCCACTCTCCTTGTTGTGTCTGACTGGCTGTGTGTGTATGTCTGTCTGTCTGACTGACTTTATGACATGCCTGTTGTTCAGTGAGAGGAGGCAATCACAAAAAAAAAATCCTAGCCATCCTCGTCATGTGTGTGTGTGTGTGTGTGTGGTTGTTTGCAGCAATATATTTAGGATCAGGTGGAGACTAAAGGAGAAAAATTCTTTCCGTCTCCCCCCACCCTTTCTGTTGCTGCACTGAGACTGCACTTATTTGAAGTCTTTGTTGGACACCCTAGTCTGCCTGTCCAGTAATGGTGTGCTGATCGAGGAGCTGCTCTGCCGTGGTGGTTTAGCCGGAGGCAGTAAGAGAAAGCAGGGAGACTGGATTGAAACCCTGTGATCTATGCTACTTTGCAGAAGCTGTCGCACTGTTAACAGAGTCAAATAAGATACAGTCTCTTCTCCAAGTTAAGAAGGAAATCCTGTGAAGTGAGCTGCAGTGTAGTTTATGTCCAGGTTTCATTGCAGCTTGTTAGTGGAGAGAGGGACATCTTGGAAACTTTCAGAGGACAAAGTACTTGTAAAGCACAGAACTTTTAGCACTGGAAGGATTTATAGGATATTTAGTGAAAATGGCCAGAGGGCAGTTCACCATTTGACTCATAGTTTCCAGATCTTTCTCTGTGTTCCTGCTCGAGGCTACATGTGCTAACAGCAAGCTGGATGCTGAGACAATGGCGGAAAACTTCTCAGACATACCTAAAAGTTACTGTCTGTAACTGCAGGTGCTTCTTGCAAAGAAAAGTTTAGTTTGCCAAACTTTTGAGAAAGCAAATTGAAGGAAGCCTAAAGAGCTTTATATAAAGAGATTTGCCAATCAGTTTTACTTGCCTGGTATAATAAACTTGAAATGTTGTTGGTCCATTGACAGAGAAGTTAACATTATAGAGGAATTAAAGTGTTTCTAAACAAGTGTTAAATGTTCAACAGGTATACCAGTTAGGAGGAGGATCCCTGAGACTTTTGGGAAAATACTCTGTGGGTTGACGAGACAAAAGTTGAACTTTTTGGAAGGTGTATGTCCCATTACATCTGGAGTAAAAGTAACACAGCATTTCAGAAAAGGAACATCATACCAACAGTAAAATATGGTGGTGGTAGTGTGATGGTCTGGGGCTGTTTTGCTGCTTCAGAACCTGGAAGACTTGCTGTGGTAAATGGAACCCTGAATTCTGCTGTTTACCAAAAAATCTTGAAGGAGAACATCCGGCCATCTGTTCATGACCTCAAGCTGAAGTGCACTTGGGTTCTGCAGCAGGACAATGGTCCAAAACACACCAACAAGTCCACCTCTGAATGATTTAAGAAAAAACAAAATGAAGACTTTGGAGTGGCCTAGTCAAAGTCCTGACCTGAATCCAATTGAGATGCTGTGGCATGACCTTAAAAAGGTGGTTCATGCTCGAAAACCCTCCAATATGGCTGAATTACAACAATTCTGCAAAGATGAGTGAGCCAAAATTCCTCCACAGCACTATAAAAGACTCATTGCCAGTTATTGCAAATGCTTGATTGCAGTTGTTGCTGCTAAGGGTGGCCCAACCAGTTATTAGGTTTAGGGGGCAATCACTTTTTCACACAGGGCCATGTAGATTTGGATTTTTTTCCCCCCTTAATAATAAACACCTTCATTTAAAAACTGCATTTTGTGTTTACTTGTGTTATCTTTGTCTAATATTTAAATTTGTTTGATGATCTGAAACATTTAAGTGTGACAAACATACAAAAGAATGAGAAATCAGGAAGGTGGCAAACATTTTTTCACACCATTGTATGTGCAGTCTTAACTACACCTGCTTATTTCAACAGCAGTTAAAATGGGTATGGAGGTGGGGAGGGAATGGTGGATGGGCACTGACGTCCATGTTTATCACTTCCTTTTTTGAGACTTGCTTCTGGATTGATGATTAACCATTTTAAGCATTAAGTACATGTTTTTGGTGGTTAATTCTTTTGTAATGGTTTGGGGTACTCACTAAAAATATCTGGGTGAAGTTTAGTGAAATGTTGTGAAACAGAGTTTAGAAAAGGTGACTGGGTAGTTCAGACACACTGCAACTGTAACCTGCCACATTGCTTCATCTCATGAGTTTTATGACCGCTAGAACTCACTTACTATCAGATGCGGACAAAAATGCACATGTTGTCCGTTTTCTGTTGGAAGTCTGTCTCTAAATGCTCAAGTTGCTAACTTAAAACAACATATGCCACCAGGGATTTTTGCCTGCACTCCTGTTCTTCGTCCATTAGTGATTACAGTGTATGGCAATATCAATGTGCAGCCAAGATGTATGAGAATTATACCGAGTTGCCATGTAGCTAAAGGAGGACGGTTGCAGGTGAAGTCTTCTTCTCCTTCTTATTTTAGAGTTGATTGGCGGTTGGCAACCAGCTTATAGGTGGATCAGGTTCATGCTTAGTCATGTGGAGTGATGATAATCAAGCCACTGACTTGATTATCGTCACTATACACAATAACCAGGGTCATTCACTCAAGTAGTTTACCCTCCAGTTATCTGTTTATTATGTACAGTATGCTTGTAAACACGACAAAACTGATTATTGCCATTATTGGTTTATTCCCAGTAATTGGTTTATTGTGACCATGTAACCAGGTTCAATGTTGAGGGGTCAACAGCTGAATCTGTTTTTTAATAGGTTCAACTCACCGTCTGTTAACCCCACAACACAGCCAGACCCCCCCACACCCCTCCCCCCTCACTCCCCTGTGCAGCACCTCTCTCCCCCCTCTCTCCACTGATGACATCAGCACCAACCCCCACATCTCTGTGACTACAGGCCAGGTGAGGAAACAGCTGGATAGACTTTACCAGCGGAATGCTGCGGGCCCTGATAGCATCTCCGCCTGGATCCTGAGGACCTGTGCCAACCAGATAGCTCCGGTACTGAAGCACCTATACAACCTGAGCCTGAGTCTGGAGAGAGTACTGGTGCTGTGGAAGACATCCTGCCTGGTTCCTGTCCTCAAGAAGTCATCTCCATCGGACCTGAATGACTATTGACCAGTTGCCCTCACATCACATGTGATGAAGGTCGCGGAGAGACTTGTCTTAGTCCACCTGAGGCCGCAGGTGAAGACATGGCTTGACACTCTGCAGTTTGTATAACAGCCCCATTTAGGAGTTGAGGACGCGGTTATCTACCTGCTGCAATGAGCTTACTTGCACCTGGATGGAGGAGGAGACACTGTGAGAATCACATTCTTTGATTTCTCCAGTGCATTTAACATCATTCAGCTGCTGCTGCTGCTAGGTGAGAAGCTGTGGGTGATGGGGGTTAACAGCTCTGTGGTCTCCTGGATTACTGACTACCTGACAGGCAGGCCACAGTTTGTCCGGCTGGGTAGTGTCTTATCTGATATGGTGGTTAGTGATACAGGAGCTCCACAGGGGACTGTGTTTTCTCTTCATCTTGTACACCACTGACTTTCAGTACAACACCGAGTCATGCCACCTGCAGAAATTCTCTGATGACTCTACTGTTGTTGGGTGTATAAGGGGGGAAGAGGAAGGAGAGTACAAGGCACTGATAGACAGATTTGTGGACTGGACCAAACAGAATCACCTGATACTGAATGTCAGCAAGACCAGAGAGATGGTGATTGACTTCAGGAAGAAGAGGACGCCTCCACAGCCATTGCAGATTGGGCGGGGCGGGGGTGTGTGTGGAGGTAGTGGAGGACTACAAATAGTTGGGTGTTATGGTCAGCAATGGACTGGACTGGAAATCTAACACCAATGCTGTGTACAAGAAGGGGATGAGCAGACTCTACTTTCTGAGGAAGCTGAGATCTTTCAACGTGTGCAACAAGATGTTGGAGCTTTTCTACCAGGCTGTTGTTGCCAGTGCCGTCTTCTTTGCTGCTGTCTGTTGGGGTAGCAGTATCAGAGCCAGCAACACCAACGGACTTGACAAGATTATCAAGAAGGCTGGCTCTATGATTGGTCTCAGGCTGGAGACCTTTGAATTTGTGGAATCTATCCCCTCACCCCCCAGCCAGTCACAGCAGATGACTGCCCCTCCCTGAGCCTGGTTCTGATGGAGGTTTCTTCCTGTTAAAAGGGAGTTTTTCCTCTCCACCGTCGCCAAGCGCTTGCTCACAGGGGATCGCCTGATTGCTGGGGTTTTTCTGCAACTGTGGGGGTTTCCCCTACAGTTGAAAGTGCTATGAGATGACTGTTGTTGTGAAATGGCGCTATATAAATAAAGTTGAATTGAATTGAATTGGTGGAGAGGAGGACACTGAACAAACTGCGATCCATCATAGACAATCCTGATCACCCCCTCCACCACACACTGGACAGACAATGGAGCACATTCTCCAGCAGGTTGCTACAGCTTCGCTGCCGAATGGTTAGGTACAGGAAATCTTTTCTGCCACATGCCAATTCACTGTACAATACCTCACTCTAATGTTGAATTTTGGCCATAACAATGCTGCCATACTGCACCCATACTGCACTGGGTGACAAATCTAGATTTACGGAGACCTCTGGTGCTGGTGGACCATCCTTGGTGACCCTGGGAGGAAGCTCAGACACAACAAACATAGATACAGGGTTAGGGTCACCGGTGGCGGTGGAGCCCGGCAAGGTGAGCTCAGGTGCAGCTGATGACTGCACTTGGCTTTCCCCACCAAAAGCCGGGCAAGATTCCTCCAAAAGGGAAAGACAGAAAAAGGAGTGTACTTGTCTGTTCTGAAGATCTACCGCCATCCAGGACTCCGACGGTCCTGGTGACAACGCCTCAGGTGTGGTCCTCCGGGGGTCCAATCTCAATTCTGCTGCGGCAGCCCCTGCAGCACGTATGGTGATTAAGGAAGCTGGCGACCCTCCAGGCGTGACGGCTGCTGCTAACGGGAGCCCAGGCGAAGCGACTTGTTCTGGTGGACCTCCAGGCATGGGGACTACCGTTGAGGAACCCAGGACTCACCTTACAGATGATACTGGGTACTGCGATGGCGAAATCGGGGGACTCCTTATCGGTTCTGTTTTCGGCGGACGGGATTCACTCCTCTCCTGGGGTATGGCTGCACGGTAATCATCGGGGTCTTCTGGACCGCTGACTTCCTCTTGACTCGATGCCTTCCTCCCGGGACCGGCGGACCAACAGAGACAGCAGAGGAAAAAACAGGAGAGGCTGGTGAACTAGAGGAGATAGCTGCAGCAGCAGGCAGGGAAGGCTCAGCAAAAATGGGTGACTGCTGCTGACCCCCCCTACCAGGAACAAGGCAAACAATTCATCTTTTGATTTAATAGAATGAAAAGACACTTGCCTGTGCTTCTTAACCGTGATGATGGCTGCTACAGACGACCCACAAGTTTCTCCACAATTGACTGCGGGCACGTCGACGAGTGGAGCTGGATGTCCTTCCTCTATCTCAGTCATGAATTCAGGGAGGACCCATGGCATATACTCCAACAGAATGTCTGTTTCCATTGCCAAGACCCGCTGACGCTCCTCCAGCTCCTCCGCTGATGGTTCTGGCCAGCGCTCGGGAGGAGAAGGTGGGGCTGCTTGAGCTGGAGAGCGGCGAGAGGCCCATGCTCGGGACCTCTTCCTGGTTGACACGGACAGGGGTTCTGAGGTGATTTCTCCCGGCCCGTGGAGCATAGACAAAGGGTTGGTTATGGTGAGGAGAAGGTTAGTTAGTTCTGGATGGCTCCACAGGCTGGGGCACACATCCAGAACCTGTGCGGCTCCTTCCAAACACTCCCGGGCTGCCTTGGGAGTGTGGGAGGCACAAGCCCCCGACAAGATGTTATTTATTATGTTCAGAGCAAAACATTCCTCCTCACTGAGCCCACACAAACGGAAATTAGGAAGTGTTGCTATGCCAGCGGGATAACAGGTCTTTTAAAGAAAAAAATACATGGGGGAAAGAAAAAAAAAGGCAAAACTCACGGCTGCTGGTGCAGACACTGGTAGCCTCCTTCTGTCATGAATGCCCCTTCGAGGCAGAGAGACAAAGGCACCACACGCCTTCCGTGAGTTTGCAACATTTATTAAACAAACATAAAAACATACAGTACACAACACTTATGGAAAAGGGAGTACATGTCGGCAAAGATAGTAAAAGCTAAGGCAAGCGTGCTCGCCGGCTAACCTAGGAGCAAACACAAAGGAACAGGCAGCAAAATAGCCTAACTAAGGCGAGAGTGATTGCCAGCCAACCTGCAAATAACCAGTAATACATGCAGTGAAAGTCAGAGCACAAACATGTTGGGAATGGAGTTGAGAGTGGGTTGAGAGTAGGAGGCTACACCATACAATGGTGCAGCCCCCTTAGAATTGGCAGCAGCACAATAAACACAATCATTCACAGATGTGAGCACCTGAGTGAGCAAGAGAAGGTGACCTAATTAGACAATCACCCACAGCTGAGAGCTGGGGAACAGACTGTGGCCACGGTTACATGGGCAAAATTTCTTCAATCTGATTACAATTCCGATTAGAATTTTACTGTTTACACGGATCCTGAAAATGCTGATCCGATTAGGACGTGCATTTCCATGTGTCACATGTTTGAATGGACTAAATCATTTTGACATGTGCACATCGACATTTCCACATTCCGAAAATAATAAAAGAAGAAGCAACTTTTGGTGTAGCCAAACCCCGCTTCGTGTCTTTCTCTTTTTGAAATGGACCTGTATTGTGTTATTCAGACTGTGCTTTTGTTTCTGTTGGTCTCCGTAATGAAGCTACAAGTACATACTTCTGCATATGACGAACAGAGGGAGACAGCAGGACGATACAGATCAGTTCTGTTTTACTCCCGCTATGTCTTCCGCTAACTGCTGTAAAGGCGGAAATATGTCACATCGACGTGTGGCTGACGTACAGACATGTGCAGTAAACACATTTTCTGCCCAACCTTTAGAATAAGTGTTTTCATGCGCACCATTCGGATTATCAATCTGCATAACCCACCCGTCTCAATCGGAATGAAATTTTGATCCAAATGAGCGTGATTGGGTCAGAATATTCAGATTGACATGTTTACATGAAGCATTTTTATTCCAATCAGGCTTTTAATCCGGTTACTTGTGTCCATGTAAACATGGCTTGTGTGTGAAAGGTGAGTGTACCTGGGAGAGAAGGCAGGAGGCTCCAGTCATAAAACCAAAATAAACTGACAAGTTTCATTTTTTCATGCTGCTGTTACCCTGTAATTTCCCAGTTTAGGATCAGTAAAGTGCATCTATCTATCTATCTATCTATCTATCTATCTATCTATCTATCTATCTATCTATCTATCTATCTATCTATCTATCTATCTATCTATCACATGTCTTTCTTTTCTGTTGGCTGTACCTTCATCATTCCTGACTAAAAGCTCGTTTTTGGGACCCAGCTTGATATTAAATACTGTGGGTATACTTAATATGATCATTTCAGCTACACAGCTCCAGCACCAGCACAAACTCCTCTGACTTTAAAATGTTCCTTTTGCAAAGGGGGGAAAACAACGTTGTCGTAAAGAGAAGGGAACCTTAAGGAAGAGGAGCCAAACTGGTAGATTTCAGACAAAGAAATAATCGAGTCTCTCCAAATTTCAGTATAAGGTAAATAAGAATTACTTAAACAGGATCTTGCAGAGCTACTATAGAGTCCACACACACTTCTGGCTGCTCCCTGTTAAGGGTTGCCACAGCAGATTGTGGGTCCGCATATTTGATTTGGCAAGAATTTTATACCGGTTGCCCTTCCTGACACAACCCTCCCCATTTACCTGGGCTTGGCACTGGCACAAGGGGTACGCTAGTGCTTGTGCGTCCCTCTGAGGCTGGATATCAGCTGTCTTTTCCCTCTTCTATTTAAGCTGAGCACCAAGCTAGAAGGCAGAAAGTACCATTTTTATGGTCTTTGGTATGATACGGCTGGATGCTGTACTACTAGACCACCACTCCAGCTACTATAGAATCCCATACAATTGCCCAAATGCTTTGAAAGCTGTACTTTCACCCTCTCCACCTTCCATTATGCACCTGTAGACTTCGGTCGGAATGCTTGTATCATTGGTGGGGAGTGACAAGCGACAAGCCAAAACACAAACAGCTTTGAATGTGAGTCTAAATTAAATATGTTTTTTCCTCGTACCACTTTTTTCTATCCCTGTCAGTCCTCTCTTTCACCTTTTCCTGCTCACCTTCTACACTTCTCTCTCTCTTCCCAGTCTTGCACCATCCATGCTTCCTAATTCCTAAATCCTCCAGACCCAACTCTTTTCCATCATCCCTTTAGACACCCCACTTTTGCTGAGAAAGATTTTGTGTGAGTGAATGCTTTACACCTCTGTATCAGTGGACTGGTGTGATTTTGACCTTGAGAGAGAGAAGACGTTTTGGAAAAATAAGAGTTAACATGAAGATATTTTGAAGGCTGTGGTTAGGATTTAAATCTCACATGAGCCAGCGCTAACATATGGATATTATAAATAATATAAATTTCACGGTTTCAGGAAGGTGTTAGCCACAGCCCGAGATTAAATTAGTGCAGTACTGCTGTATCCAGATGAGATAACTTGCTGCAAAAGGTCACATTTACCATGAGAGACGGTATACAATTATTATTATAATGACAACAGTCAGCCAAGTGTTGCTGCACGCGTGTGTGTTTATTTACAACACTAATGGACTGTGGGACAGTTTAGTGCATTACCTGCACTGGAGGGAGAGACTGGTGTTTACAGCTAAGAATATTTATTTATTTATGTTTTTGCTAATGTTTTTCTCCTGTTTAGACTGGAGATCAGGGTATTTTTTGACTCTCATGATCTTCATGGACCTCTTTGCAAAATGGCATTTAACTGCACTGACAGATTGGCCAAATAAATAAATAAACTAAAAAATCCACAGTGAAGAAACTCCCCTTTTATGTATGACAGAAGAATGCAGAAATATGTCGTTTCTCATGGTCAGTCACACGGCGCAACGTTTCCTCGCCAACTATTGATGTGGAGTTGAAAACTTTCTGCTCGGCCAAACACACAGCTGTGCCTGATGTTATTTAAGTGCTAACTGTATTTTAGTTGAATAAACTTTGTTGTCTGGACCAGAGTGTTCCAATGTTTTGAATATATTTTTTTGTAATATTGTTTTCTCCTAACATTACCTCCATCAAGGGGAGGAGGTAGGGGAGAGCGAGGCATGTTGTCACACTTGTCACTCTTTCTTACATTGATGGAGCATAATAAATACAACACAGTGGTATAAATGTGAAACCAAATGAAAGATATAAATCTTGGGTACATACATTATATTGCCAGAAGTATTGGGACACCCCTCCAAATAAATGGTCTCTAATACAAAAAGCAAGGGCCATAAAGATCTCAACCTGATAGACCTTTGGAATAGATTAGAGCGGAGCCTGTGAGCCAGGCCTTCTTGTCCAACATTTCCCATCAACACACTCCTAAACCTTGTGGAAAACCATCCTTTCCTGCTATAACAGCTTCAGCTCTTCAAGGAAGGCATTTTGTATTCATCCCGCCTTCATATCTCATCTCAGCACAGAGCTCTAGATGGTTAAATACAGTGAATGTACTTGCCCTTTCGGTGGGTAAGTTGTCACACAGTATGGGGCAAGTTGTCACACATGATCAATAACAAATAAAAACACAGCTATTTAACTGTCAGTGTCAATCGTTTGCTCTTATAAACCAAATTTAATGCTAATAAATAGCTCTAAACAACCAACAATGATCAGGAAATAAAAACGAGCAACATCCCTATCGTAGTCATCATACTCATCCTCTGAGTTACAGTTCTGGGGGATATTAACTGCTTGACCTGGGGTGTAGGCATCATGACCCCCTGTATTGCACTTCATGTCTTCTTATTAGACTTCTTTCTTTCTCTGAGGATTACTCCTTTTAAAATACTACAGTTTCAGTATTTAGTGTGCTCTATGTATATAGATTGGGGCAATGCGGCAGCGCATTGCCCCGAGGTTGATGTAGCAACCTGCCCCAAATTAATGTGTGAGCTATTTTGGGGTAAATCTCAAAACATCATTTTAACATAAGACTGAAGCTAAAGTATCTTAAATGTCTCCTCTAGTTAGTAGAAAAACATAATTTTAAACAACCTGACTAAACAAAGTTTTATTAAATAAAGTATAATATGTCTTTTTTAACGTTTGATGATGAAAAATACAAAAATAGTCTTTGGGTCAGGTTAGAGTGACTCTCATGAGAGGTGAGCTGGAGATTGATAACAGAACATGTTTGCACATAAAAAGGCTGTTTCACTTTTGAGATAGTGCCTCTTATGTTGGAGAAATGAAACATCTTGCTTAAGATAAGATAAGATAAGATAAGCCTTTATTAGTCCCACAACGGGGAAATTCCAGGATTGCAACAGCACAGGGATAGCAACACTCAGAGCAACAATCAGAAGGCAAGAGAAAAAAAAAAAAACAAAAAAAAAAAAAACAAGCAAGCAAGAGCAGCTAATATACATATGTACGTATTACTATAAAATATATATATATACACACACACACAGACACACAGTGCAGAGCATTGTAGCTGGATGGAATAAATATATGAATATATGAACACACAGTGCAGAGCATTGTAGCTAGATGGAATAAATATGTAAATATATAAACACCCACAGTACGGAGCATTGCAGCTAGGTGGAATAAATATGCAAGTATATAAACACACACAGTGCGGAGCAATGTAGCTAGATGGAATAATATGTAGATATATAAATATATAAACACACCCAGTGCTGAGCATTGTAGCTAGATGGAATAAATATGTAAATATATAAACACACACAGTGCAGAGCATTGTTGCTAGATGGAATGAAACAGCATAACCGTCTACTTAGTTATCCTACATGGTATGATTATGTGCCCATACATATTCTCACCCTCCATAGCGACCGGTAAGTTCCTAGTTGTATGCCGGAGGGGACCATTGTGTAAGTCTATTGCATCTTTTGCATTCAAAAAACTATTAGTTTGTTACGTCTTTTTGCTATCTCTGCGAGCAGCCCTGCTTAGGTTGTACAGTCTGACAGCCGTTGGTAGGAAGGACCTACGAAACCTCTCGGTTGTGCACCTGGGATGATGTAGTCTGCTGCTAAATGAGCTCCTCAGTGCATTTAGTATGTCCTGCATAGGGTGGAACTCAGACTCCAGCAGAGATGACAGTTTAGCCACCGTCCTTCTCTCTCCTATCTCCTCCATCGGATCAAGGTGCTGCCCCAGGACAGAGCTAGCTTTCTTAATCAGTTTGTTCAGTCTCTTCCTATCGGCTGCAGTAATGCCACTGCCCCAGCAGACCACTCCAAAAGTGATGGCTGATGCCACCACCGTGTCATAGAATGACTTCAGCAGCGCCCCTTGTACACCAAAAGACCTGAGTCTCCTCAGCAGGAACAGCCTGCGCTGTCCCTTCTTGTAGAGTGCATCAGTATTGTGTGACCAGTCTAGTTTATTGTTCAGATGAATACCCAGGTACTTATAGGATGTCACCATCTCGATGTCTGTTCCCTGTATATTTACTGGTACTGTGAGGGGCTGCCCATGCCTGCGGCAGTCCACCACCAGCTCCTTAGTTTTCCTCGCGTTGATCTGGAGGCAGTTCCGATGGCACCAGTCCACGAAGTCCTGGATAAGCCCTCTGTACTCAGCTTCATCTCCATTGGAGATGAGGCCAACGATCGCAGAGTCATCAGAGAACTTCTGTAGATGGCAGTGTGTTGTGTTGTGTGAGAAGTCCGCAGTATAAAGAGTGAACAGGAAGGGAGCCAGCACCGTTCCCTGGGGGGCCCCCGTGCTACTGATGATCGTGTCGGACACACAGTCCCGGGTTCTCACAAACTGAGGCTGGTTCGTGAGGTAGTCCAGGATCCATGATGACAGGTGCTGGTCCACCCCTGCGCGCAGCAGCTTGTCCTTCAGGATCATCGGTTGGATGGTGTTGAAAGCACTGGAGAAGTCAAAGAACATGATCCTCACCATATTCCCGGGCTTCTCCAGGTGGGACAGAGAACGGTGAAGGAGGAAGATCACCGCATCCTCCACCCCAATGCCATGCTGGTAGGCGAACTGGAGTGGATCCATCACTGGTTCCACCAGGGGGCGGAGGTGAGCAAGGAGCAGTCTCTCCAGGGTTTTCATCAAGTGGGACGTCAAGGCCACCGGTCTGTAGCTGTTCAGGTCTTTGGGGTGGGAAGTTTTTGGTACAGGTACCACACAAGATGTTTTCCACAGCTGTGGTACCCTCCCCAGTTTCAGGCTCATGTTGAAGATATACGTCACAATCCCACACAGCTGGTCTGCACAGGACTTGAGGAGCTTTGCGCTGATGCCGTCCGGTCCCGGCGCCTTCCTCGCCTTGATCTTCCTCAGCTCCGTCCTCACCTGGGTCCTGGTCAGGGTCAGGATGGGGGGCTGTGTGTTGGGAGTGGGGGGGTGTTGGTGGAGTGGGGAGTGGGCAGCAGGACTTGATTTCTTTAGAGGCAGCAGTGGTTGTTGTGCAGTCAGGGGGGAGGGCGGTTGGTCAAATCTATTGAAAAACAGATTCAGGTTGTTCGCCCACTCCCTGCCCCCTGTGGCCTGGGGGGAGGTATTCTGGAGCCCCGAGATGGTTTTGAGGTTTCTCCAGACCCCGCTGATGTCGCTCTGTTGCAGCTTGTCCTCCATCTTCTTCCTGAAGCTGTCCTTGCCTTCTCTGATCTTTCTCCTCAGCTCCCTCTGTACGGACTTCAGCATCTCCCTGTTCCCTGACCTGAAGATCCTCTTCTTCTCTCTCAGAAGTGTTTTTATCTCAGGGTTGATCCAGGGTTTGTTGTTTGAGTGACGCCGTATGGTCTTGGTGGGAACGGATTTGTCCACACAGAAGCTGAGGTAGCCCGTGAAGGTGTGAATGAGGCCATCGATGTCCTCACCATGTGGATCGCAGAGCTGCTTCCAGGCGGTGGCTTCAAAACAGCCCTTTAGGGTGTCCATTGTCTCCTCAGACCATAACTCCACAGTGTGCATGGCCGGAGGTTGTCTGTGCACTAGGGGTTTGTACACCGGCCGGAGATGAACCAAGTTGTGATCCGATCTCCCGAGTGGGGGGAGTTGTGATGAGGTGTACGCCTCCTTAGTGTTTGCGTAGAATAAATACAGTGTTTTATTGTCTCTAGTGTGGCATGTGACATACTGGGTGAACGTGGGTAGAATGGGAGACAGTGAAACATGGTTGAAATCGCCTGAGATGAGGAGAAGAGCATCTGGGTGTTCTGTCTGCAGCCCGCTGGTTACTGAATGGATGACGTCACGTGCTGTCCCAGCGTTCGCCGTCGGATTTGCATAAACAACAATGCAGATCACGTGTGAGTGTTCTCTCGGGAGATATGTAGGCCTCATGCTAACAGCTAGCAACTCAATGTCTTTGCTGCAGTGTCGTTGTTTAACAGTGATATGTCCCGGTCTGCACCAGTTGTTGTTAACATACATTATCACTCCACCGCCCCTAGCCTTGCCACTGTCTGGTGTTCGGTCAGCTCGTATCATGTGAAAACCCTCCAGCTCAATGTTAGCATCTGCTGCTAGTTCAGTTAGCCACGTCTCAGTAAACAAAAGGAGAGAGCTTGTGAAATATCTCAACAATTTAAGGCTGGATTTTGATTACATTTTCAAGTGATGTACAAAATGGATCAAGAAGCTGTTAAAAGTTGGCCAACTCACACTTGCTATGTTTCAGGGGTGATCAGATCACTAATACCTTCCAGGAATCTTTTTGAATATTCTGAAGGCCTAGTTCAGAGGCAAAATTATGACTAGCAAGAGTAGCATAACTTCTTTCTGAGCAGCTGCATGTATTGTATATATGAAACTAATGATACAGCTAACATTATTAAAAACAATATGCTATTCTCAAAAGCCAATCAATTTCACCTTTTCTTTACATACAGGGAACCTGAATGTTTGCTTGAGCTACGTTTAGGCTACATTGTCTTGGCATTTTATCTTGTGTTCTCTTTGAAGAATTAAGAGCCCATATTGTCCTCTTAAGGAAAACCACAAGCATGTCCACAGTCATTTTTTTGTTGTTGTTTCCGAGCGAAACGTTAGCAGCATGTCACACACACAACACTTCTCTACCCATGACGTGATTCTGTTTTCAGCACTAAACTTACGAGAGGCAAACATCCCAACTGGATTTAATGGGAGTCAAATATTAATTTGCCATCCAAAAATACTTCCATCCACATCTGGCATTCAGAAAGCAAGCATGCACGCGCGCGCACACACACACACACACACACACACACACACACACACACACACACACACACACAGATGGCATACTTCTTCTAGCAGTGTAACCACTGCCTTCTTCCTGTTTGGTGGGCAGCTGACAGTCCTGCTGCTGCCTCATACTTTTCTGGGGAGTGAGCGCAACTGTTTTCTAGAGCATAAGTTCATATTGTCACGACCCGCCGCTCATCAGCGGCTTCAGCTGCGCGCACACCTGCGTCTCGTCAGCAGCGGGCTATTTAGCCCACTCTGCCCTCTGCTGCAGTCTGGAGCCGTCTGTTCTCATCAGCGTTTCCAAAGCTCGTGATTCTACCTCAGATCACCAGCAAAGATTCAACGACACGTAAGAACTCCTTACCTTGTCTTCCAAGTTCTCACCCCTGTGCACAGGTGGACCCTCCTGGCGGTGGATTTCCCCCGTCATCGCCATAGCATCTCCATCTTCTGCGCAGACCCAGCAGGACGCTGTCTCCCGGGCTCATCGCCTGCCGATGCCAGCCACCTGTCCCTGCAAGTAAGCAACACCGTCACTTATATTCCCTGTCTCGGTGTGGTGCCCGTTACCCTTGTCCTTTGTTCTTGTCTCCATAGGGTTGTACGGCTGTACGGCACGCTGCTCTGCTGCCTGCGCATCGGCGTTCACCCCAGCACATTCCCATACCGCATACATCCATCCACACACACCTGCTTGTTGAATAAAGCTGTTAAATCTATCCTGAGCCTGCGTGCGTGTTTCCTGGGCCTGTGTGCTACATTATGTCAGTACGGCTCCAGCAAAGCGGCCCAGCAGACAGCGGGCTCGCACGCCGTCTTTCCACCCTAGAGGCTTGGGTGGATTTAATAGCTCATCAACAGCAGGTGATACTCAACCAGTTGGTTAACATCACTCACTGGTTAGACCGCCTGGACCCCCAGCAGGCGTTCCCCATGGCTCGCCAGGGCAGGCCAGCTCCTGCCGTTCCGATGCCCGGACAGTCTACCTCGGGAACGCCAACCCGCCTCACACCAATCCCGACCCCCGCCCGCTTCAGCAGAAAGCTCGGAGGGGCGCGGGGGTTTATAATGCAGTGTGAGTCGGTGTTTTTGCGCGTTCCCGGGGACTTTCCCTCAGACCACAGCTGAATTGGCTATATTAGAAATCTCTTGGAGGGGCGAGCGTTAACCTGGGCTTATGCCGTAATGGCGAAGCCCAGCTACGCGAGCCTCTCCTGCAGCCAGTTCGTGCAGAGCTTTTTAGAGGTCTTTGATCATTCCCGGCGCGATAGCGTCCTAACTGACCGGCTTCTCGCCCTCCAGCAGGGAAGCCGGTCAGCAGCGGCCTATGCTATCGACTTCCGGGTTGCAGCGGAGGAGGTGGGCTGGGGCAAAGCCGCTCTCTGTGGCATCTTCCTCCGCAGCCTCAGCTCGGGTCTGAGGGATGAACTGGCTTGTCGGGATCTTCCGGAGACATTGGCGGAGTTAATCTCCACCGCCATTAGTTTGGATAATAGGCTGCGTGAACGGTCCACCGAGCGGAAGTTTAGCAGCCGCTCGCGTGGAGGCTCCGTCCGCACGCCTCAAGACCGCCCCCTGGTGACACCTCCACCGGAGGCCTCCGAGGAGTCAGAGGCGATGATGGTGGCCCGGTCAAAGCTCCCTCTAGCGGAGGAACAGCGCCGCCGGAAGTTGGGTCTCTGCATGTATTGCGGAGGAGGCCAACATTCTGTGGAGCATTGCCCGGAGAAGCCAAACGGGGAGGTCCGCGAGTCACTGTAGGGGGCCTCGCGGACTCTAACCGGTCAAATCCCCTCACAACTCTATCCTTGCCCAACCGATTTTGTCACAATGCCACGGGGCATCTCACACACGCACTGGTGGACTCAGGAGCAGAGCAGAGCTTCATTTCAAAGAGCCTGGCAACCCGATTGGGCATCCCCTGCCAACCTCTGCCCGCTCCTCTGAGCCTTATCACCTTCTCCCGTGCTCCCCTTGGCCAAGTGACTTATCGCACGCAGTCCGTCCCAGTCATTATCTCGGGCAATCACCGAGAGGAACTCTCCTTCTACGTTTTGTCCTTCTCTGTGACGCCTGTTATCCTTGGGTACCCCTGGCTGCGCCTGCACAACCCAGTCCTGGACTGGCAGACCGGGAAGATCGCCGCCTGGAGTGCATTCTGTATGGGCACCTGTTTACAATCCGCAGCCTGCGCCCCGTCTGCTCCTCCCCCGATCAAGGACGCCGCGCCTCCGGACCTCACCTTGGTGCCCTCGGATTTCCACGATCTGGGCTTGGTCTTCAGCAAATCCAGGGCGATGTCTCCCCCTCCTCATCGGCCCTATGATTGTGCCTGACCTGCCGTCAGGTCGCCTGTATAGCCTGTCAGCGCCGGAGCGGGAGGCGATGGACAGTTATATAAAGGAGTCTCTCAGCACAGGTATCATCCGCCCCTCCTCGTCCCCGCTCGGAGCCGGTTTCTTCTTCGTATCAAAGAAGGACGGGTCCCTCCGCCCTTGTATCGACTTCCGAGCGTTGAATGACATCACTGAGAAGGACCGGTACACTCTGCCGCTGATGGGCACTGCCTTCCACTCCCTGCAGGAGGCAACCTGGTTTACCAAATTGGACCGCCGCAGCGCCTACCATCTCGTCCGGATCAGGGAGGGGGATGAGTGGAAAACTGCATTCAGAACGCCAAGTGGACATTTTGAATACCTCGTAATGCCCTTTGGTCTGACCAACGCCCCAGCTGTCTTTCAGCACCTAATAAATGACGTCCTGCGGGATTTCCTGGGTCTCTTTGTATTTGTGTACCTTGATGATATCCTCATCTTCTCCAGGTCACGTGAAGAACACCAGGTGCATGTGAGACGGGTCTTACAGCGGCTGCTGGAGAACAGGTTATATTTGAAGGCAGAAAAATGTGAGTTTTACGCCAAGACCACCTCCTTTCTAGGATTCGTGATCTCACATAATCAGGTTCTACCCGACCCCGCTAAGGTCAAAGCGGTGGTGGACTGGCCGACGCCGACCTCCAGGAAGCAGGTCCAACAATTCCTTGGGTTCGCTAATTTCTACCGCCGTTTTGTGCCCAACTTTGGTGCCATCGCTGCCCCGCTGACCCGTCTCACGTCACCCAAGAACGCCTTTCTCTGGACTGAAGAGGTCGCCGCGGCGTTTCAGGCGCGAGTTCTCCTCCTCCCGGGTCCTGACCCAGGTCGACCCCGCGCTGCAGTGCTTGGTTGAGGTCGACGCATCTGACACGGGGGTGGGGGCGGTGCTGTCCCAGCGTTCACCCACTGACGGGGCCAAACGACCCTGCGCCGCCTTCTCACGGCGTCTGTCTCCGGCCGAGCGGAATTATGACGTCGGGGACAGGGAGCTTCTTGCCATCAAGCTTGCCCTGCAGGAGTGGCGCCACTGGCTGGAGGGGGCAGTGCTACCATTCGTGGTGATGACGGACCACAAGAACTTGGAGTATCTTCGATCTGTTAGACGCCTGAATACCCGCCAGGTGCGCTGGTCTCTATTCTTCGCCCGGTTCCGCTTCACCATTACCTATCGCCCCGGCTCTAAGAACATCCTACCTGATGCCCTCTCCAGGCAGTTCGCCCCTGAGACATCGGAGGAGTCGGGCCACCCCATCTTGCCCAGTTCGTGTGTGGTAGGTGCCATCTCCTGGTCCATCAGGGACAAGATCCGGAGGGCGCAGGAGGCTGAACCGGATCCTGGCGGCGGACCGGAGGGAAGGTTGTTTGTTCCATCTTCTGTCCGGGGGGAGGTCATTCATTGGGTCCACACCTCCAAGCTCGCCTGTCACCCGGGGGTATCTCGGCTAGTGTATCTCCTCCTACGCTCCTTCTGGTGGCCGGGTCTGCAGAAGGATGCCTCCAACTACGTCCGGGCTTGCCCTGTGTGCGCCTCTGCCAAGTCGGGTAATTCTCCTCCCGCCGGTCTACTCCAGCCTCTGCCGACCCCTGGCAGACCCTGGTCCCATATTGCCCTCGACTTTGTCACTGGTCTCCCCACTTCCAACTCCTATAACGCCGTGCTGCCATTGTGGACCGTCCAAGGCCGCCCACTTCGTGCCACTGCGGGGTCTTCCAACGGCGCAGGAGACGGGGGATCTCCTGGTGCAGCACGTGGTCAGGTTACACGGGATACCAGTAGATGTCGTCTCGGATCGAGGCCCCCAGTTTGTCTCAGAGGTCTGGAGGTGCTTTTGCAACGCCCTGGGGGCCACAGTTAGCCTCTCATCCGGCCATCACCCACAATCCAACGGGCAGTGTGAGAGGGCCAACCAGGAGTTGGAGGCTGCCCTGCGCTGTGTCACGTCATCGGACCCATCCTCCTGGAGTTCATATCTGACCTGGGTTGAATACGCCCACAGCACCGCCCGGTCTTCTGCTACAGGTATGTCTCCCTTTAAGGCATCCCTGGGCTATGATCCACCCTTGTTTCCAGACCAGGAGGCAGAGCTCGCTGTTCCTTCCGTCCAGGCGCACCTGAGACGTTGTCGGGCTCTGTGGTCCAGGACACGGGACGCGCTTTTACGCACGGCTGCGCGTAATAGCATCACTGCCAACTGCCGCAGGAGACCGGCCCCTGCCTACCAGGTGGGTCAACGAGTGTGGTTGGCCACTCAGGATTTCCACCTTAAGGGGGAGAAGAAGAAGTTGGCACCACGCTTCGTTGGTCCTCACACCATTTCCAGGATTATCAACCTGGTGGCTGTGCGTCTGGCCCTCCCCCCCTCCCTTCGCATTTGTCCTACTTTCCACGTTTCCAGGATCAAGCCCTATGTGTCTGACCCCCTCTGCCCCCCGCCGGCAGCGCCGCCCGCGCCCATGATGATCGACGGCCACCCGGCCTGGAGAATCGCCTCCTTCCTGGACTCCCGGCGCCGAGGGCGCGGGTTGCAGTATCTGGTGGACTGGGAGGGGTTTGGTCCGGAGTTTAGATCCTGGGTGCCCTCCTCTTGGGTGTTAGCCTCATCAGGGAGTTCCATCGGGCACATCCGGACAAACCAGCGCCAGGAGGCGCTGCTAGAGGGGGGAGTACTGTCACGACCCGCCGCTCATCAGCGGCTTCAGCTGCGCGCACACCTGCGTCTCGTCAGCAGCAGGCTATTTAGCCCACTCTGCCCTCTGCTGCAGTCTGGAGCCGTCTGTTCTCATCAGCGTTTCCAAAGCTTGTGATTCTACCTCAGATCACCAGCAAAGATTCAACGACACGTAAGAACTCCTTACCTTGTCTTCCAAGTTCTCACCCCTGTGCACAGGTGGACCCTCCTGGCGGCGGATTTCCCCCGTCATCGCCATAGCATCTCCATCTTCTGCGCAGACCCAGCAGGACGCTGTCTCCCGGGCTCATCGCCTGCCGACGCCAGCCACCTGTCCCTGCAAGTAAGCAACACCGTCACTTATATTCCCTGTCTCGGTGTGGTGCCCGTTACCCTTGTCCTTTGTTCTTGTCTCCATAGGGTTGTCCGGCTGTACAGCGCGCTGCTCTGCTGCCTGCGCATCAGCGTTCACCCCAGCACATTCCCATACCGCATACATCCATCCACACACACCTGCTTGTTGAATAAAGCTGTTAAATCTATCCTGAGCCTGCGTGCGTGTTTCCTGGGCCTGTGTGCTACATTATGTCACATATATGTATGAACCTATTAGCTTATAATACAGCCCACTGGATAAAAAGAGTGAAAAAACATAGTAGCAACAATGTACAGTGCTGTGACAAAGTACTTGCCCCTTCCTGATTTTTTATATTTTTGCATATTTGTCACAACTAAATGTTTCAGATCATCAAATAAATTTTAATATTAGACAATGATACCTCAAGTAAATACAGAATGCAGTTTTCAAATGATGGTTTCATTTATTAAGGGAAAAAAGCTATTCAAACCTACCTGGCTCTATCTGAAAAGGCACATTCTCAGGTCTAAACCTTATAACTGGTTGTGCCAACAACTGGCAATGAGTTTTTTACATCACTGTTGAGGAATTTTGACCCACTCTTCTGTGCAGAATTGTTTAAATTCAGTCACATTGGAGGGCTTCATGAACTGATGGCCGGACATTCTCTTTCAGGATTTTCTGGTAAAGAGCAGAATTCATGGTTCTGTCAATTAGGGCAAGTCATCCAGTCCTGAAGCAGCAAAGCATGACACTGCCACCACCATGTTTGACTGTTGATACGATATTCTTTTTATGAAATCCTGTGTTAGTTTTATGCCAGATAAAACAGGACACACGTCTTCCAGAAAGTTCAGCTTTTGTCTCGTCAGTCCACAGAATATTTTCCCAAAAGTCTTGAGGATCATCAAGATGTTTTCTGGCAAATGTGAGATTAGCCTTTATGCTCTTTTTGTCCAGCAGTGGTTTTTGTCTTGGAACTCTCCCATAGATGTCATTTTTGCCCAGTCTCTTTCTTATTGTTCCATCATGGACCAGTGTCCAAACTGAGGCAAGTGAGGCCTGCAGTTCTTTAGACATTGTTCTGGGTTTTTGTTTCTCATTTGATCTTGAATTTCTTTAGATCACAGTGGGATGTGTTGCTTTTTGAGATCTTTTAGCCTACTTTAGGTTGTCAGACAGGTTCTATTTAAGTGATTTCTTGATTCATCAGGTCTGGTAGTAATCACGCTTGGGAGTAGCTACTGAAACTGAACTCAGCATTCAAAAAAAAAAATATGGTTAATTGCAGTTAATTCATGATGTAACAAGAGGGGCAGTTGCTTTTTCACATAGGGCCAGGTAGGTTTGGATAGTTTTTTTTCTCCCTTTAATAAATGAAATCATCATTTGAAAACTGCATTTTGTATTTATTCAGATTATCTTTGTCTGATATTAAAATTTGTTTGCTCTGAAACATTTAAGTGTGACAAATACGCAAAAATATAAGAAATCAGGAATGGGGCAAATACTTTTTCACAGCATGGTAAGTACTTGATCGCAGGCTGTAAAAGAAAAAAGAACATGCTCCTGTCTGCACATTCATGTGCCTTTGTGTATTGTGCATTGTAAGCAAAGCACAAAAACAACAAATTAACCTATTACTCATGAACTTTCATTTAGTGAATTGCTCCTGGTCCCTTGTAAATACAGACAAAATTACTGTTTAGCAGCTGACTCTTAAATGTTGTATACTCCCAGCAGCAAACAATTTCCCCTCAGCTCTAACACAGCAGCTACAACTAATGCATTTTCCTCCTGTGGGAAACAGCATCCACTCCGCAAGACAAAAGGTTTGGTGCTGTGCTTGAATGCTGCGTTGGTTTTTTTTGAGGCAGTGAGAACAAAGCAAAGTCAACAGGTTTTGACTAGATTATTATTAACATGAGCAGATGTAGCCCTGATGGACTCGGTGATAAATGGCGCACTAGTGGGAATATGCTGCCGATAAGCCAAGAAGGAGAGAAATTAGAATTGATCAGAATACAAACAAGGAAATCCATGGATTATATTCGTAGGCTGGAGAATTTAAGATAATAATCAGAAGCTGTCTACAAGAAAAAAACATTGGAGGGCAACTTAGGAGCCCAGAAGGCAATTAATAGGAAAAAAAAATATGGCTTAAAAATATAAGGACAAAGAAAAAATAAAATGTGACATTCTTCTTTCTTTGAGCAGCAGGTTGGGTGGGAGCGCTAGTGTTTTGTCTCTGGATGATGCAAAGTTATTTAACAATAATAACAAAGGAATATTTCAAGCCACCTGCTCATCAGAACATGCACCTGTGTTCCGCTTGACATTGAACAAAGACTTCTGAAGTCATCTTTTAAGCACTGAAACTTTTATTTATTGTTTTCACTCCCGTCCCTCCTACACCATTTCTCATCACAGCAGTCATGTGTGCTGAAGGCCCGTTGTTCTTTTTCCCTCCAGACATCCTTAAGAAACTTTTTGGAGAACTTTTGACAAACGGTGAGTTTCTCTAACCCCATCTGCCTCTTTGTATGTCTCTGTGTGTGTCTCGCAGGTGTTCTCCCAGTCTCTGTGAACATGGAGGAAAGTGTACTCAGTCATGGAGCACCTTCCACTGCAACTGCTCTGCCAGTGGTTACAGAGGAGCCACCTGCCACAGCTGTAAGCAACTAGCCACAGGGCACACTCGGGTCTACAAAAAATCTGATTTTCTTAGGCTGCCAGAGGAGAGCACAACAAGCTTCTGCTGTGGCTCCCTTTAGAGGTCATCACAATGGATCATCTGCCTCCATCTCACCCATCCTCTTGTGTCACACCGACCTTCTCCATGCCCTCCTCTGCATCCTTGAATCTTCTCTGTGATCTTCCACTTCTCTTTCTGCCTGGCAGCTCCATCTTCAACACCCTTTGTCCAGTATATTTAATATCCCTCCTCTGCATTTACATTTTTTTCCACATAGATTGGAACTGTTTTCCTCTAAAATTTGACACTTAAAACAACAGCCACATTACCACAGGGACTGAAAAGTTCGTAGGCTGAAAAGTTCATAGTGGTCAAATTTGACCAAATGTGGTTTATTTTTCAACACAGTCTTCCCTTCGGTCCACACACTTCTTCTATCAGTGTTGCAGTGCTTACATCCCTGCCGTTGAAGAATAAACCACATATTGTCATATTTGCCCCTCCAGGGCGGATAGAAGGACTCAATCACAGGACGACCTTTGAACATATTTTATTACAAAATAAAGCAGCACGTGGGCTGAAAACAACAAATTAAGCCATGGCAGCAAAGAACATAAATGAACACCAACAGTGGTGTGGACAGCGGCATGGGATGACGGGTGAGGAATGATGAGAACGCCGTACAGAGGGTAGGATGTGAGGCACATAAATAAGACAGTAGGACAATCAGGCACAGCCGTGAATAATTAACAATACAAAGACCAATAAACTAGGAACAGAAAATAATTAAGGGGGCTGTCACAATAAGTAAACACAAGATGATGAGCAAGACAGGATAACAGTAACAATACAAAGGAGTAAATATAACTAAGGGCGAGGGTAGAGTAACACTAATGACAACTAAGGTAAGACATAAAGAGTGGGACATGTTTGCAAACATGTCCCCCGTGATATATTTGGTCAAATTTGACCACTATAAACTTTTCAGTCCTCCTCGTAGGCTCCAGTTTGTAAGCTGTAGGCCTCTGTGGTTTCATTAGTAGTACTAAAATCTTATGTTCATTTTAGACTCAAGGCCTTGGACACTGTGATTCTGTTTATGTTGTTAAAGTTGCTGTTATTAGCATGTTACTGCAAATGTTTCTGACAGAGTCATGTTTCTGATAATCTATTGAATGTAAGACAGAATGACCTTTTTGCTGTTTTTTTTTTTTTTTTCTTTTGGTGCTTTGTTGACTCCAGCAGCTGTCTCAGTCTATTGTTTGGTATGAAATAGGTAACCTTTAGTGTTTTCTTTCCTTCTTTCTTTTTTTCTTTGAGCCTTGGCAACAAGTGTCTGCTGTGACCACAAACAGATAAGGGTGAAAAAGTTTGTTGATGTAATTGGAAATAAACTGGATTATACTTTTGGAGAGCTGAAGGGAAATTCATTCACATTATGCAGCCTGTGCAGCCAGGGTTTATTATAAACCCATAAACACTGAATTGTGTGTCTCAGCTACAATGTAAGCCAAGAGAACCAACATAAAATTAATTGTTTTATTATCATTTTATTATTTTATTGTTTTTTTTTATATTTATAAGCAGTATATGTTTGTCTCCTCTGTGGATTGCCACCTTGGGCTTGTGTGTTCTCGTGATCCCAGGAGCTATGTTTTTGAGGCCAACTTTGCCCTGGTAAGGCCACTCAAAGCAAATTGGTCCTGGGTGAAGAGCCAGACCAGGAACGGTCCAGCGGATACCCATTAGAAAGTCACAACAAAGATCCAGGAGCCACATGGGTCCGCTCTGCAGTGGATTCACCATCTGCAGGAGGGTTCATGAGAATCATGGTGGTATGTGAGCTGGGCAGCAGTCTGGGCTTTTCTGTTTGGACTGCTGCCCCCAGGGTGGGTGGATGGATGGATGGATGGATGGATGGATGGATGGATGGGTGGATAGATGATGGATGGATGCTTATAACAGTATTATGCATTTATGACAACCTATAAATTAATTTCCATATACTTTATTGCATCTCATCGCAAAACCATCCATTTGCTAAACCTGCTGGAGCTTATCCCAGTTGTCTGAAGAAAAAAAAAAAGAGACACATTCTGGACAGAGAGGAAGAGAGAGACACATAACCTCACAATCTCAGGGTGCACTCACACTGTCCTATCTATACTGTATGGACCAACATTTGACCCCCAACATCCAGGATGACCCAGCATCATTCGTATCGATACTCCATCTGCCCTGCAACTTCACCCCACTCTGCCTCTTCTCCCTCAAACACATAACCACCCCTCCCCCTCTCGCTTACTCCCATCCTGCTCAAAGATGGCTGCCAAAATATTTACTGCATAGAGCAGAGGTCCCCAACGTTTTTTGCAGACAAGTAACAAGTAGATAAAAATGGACATTCCTCCATCTACCCCAGCCTACCAATGCGCCAGCGGTGAACGGGCGGGGTAGGCCATGGTCAGGGCACTGTCACTGCAAGTATCCCACCCAAGACGACCCCTAGAACATAAGCCTCCAGTCTGCAGACCAGCTATTTTTCCCAAGACTACGCTGGGGAGCATGCAGTGCTGCAAGATGTCTGACTCCTGACAAGCTAGAAGCTCAACCCAGTGGGCCTGGTTGTTGTAACTACCGACAACTGAGCTAATGTTTTGAAAATAGTGCAAGTGGGTGGGTGCAGTGTTTTTAGCCACAGACTTGGCATATCAGTCCATTGGTGAATTGAGTGCAGTATTGAGTGAATATATATGAAATAAAAGCAAATACCAGGAAGAATAACTTTCAGGGTAACATCCTAATATTATCCTCAAGATGAAACATTAACATGTTTAACATGAACAAAATCTCCCATTGTGTATGGCTTTCACATTTGTCAAAGGCCTTTGACATGGTAAATTGTGAGGCACTGTGGACCATACTGTCTAAAATTGCATGCCCTATTAAATTCATCAGCATCATTTGGCTACTGCATGATGGCATGAAGGCTACCGTACTGACAGGAAGTGGTTCTGAAAGTAATGCTTTTGACATTATTACTGGAGTTAAACAAGGATGTGTAATTGCGCCCACCTTGTTCTCGATCTTCATATCAGTGATCCTCCATTTAGTGAAAGAGAAACTACCCAGTGGCATCAGAATTGTCTACAGAATGGATGGAAAGCTGTTTCGCTTCAGCAGACTGAAAGCGAAGACCAAGGTCTCTATAACCTCTGTGATGAAACTCCAGTATGCCGATGACAACGCTGTGTGCGCTCTTTCTGCTGAAGATCTCCAGACCATCTTGAATGTTTTCACAGAGGCCCATGAGAGTCTTGGCCGTAAGTTAAACATCAAGAAGACCAAGGTACTGTTTCAACCGTGCCTTCCATCAGTGTTGCAGCGCTTGGATCCCTGCGGTTGAAAAATAAACCACATTTGGTCAAATTTCGTCACTATGAAGTTTTCAGCCCCCCCCCCCTTTCCCTGTACATGCTGGGAAGTACTATAAGATAAGCCTTTATTAGTCCATTACAAAATAATACCACCTCCACTGAGACCACCACTGTTAATAAAGCCTCTGTTCACCTTAAATGATTAGTTACACCTGTATTTACCTCTTTATTTTATGCTAAAATGGTTAATTTGAAATATGTCACTTATTCCAGTGACTCTAAAAATAATTAAACATGACATATTTAACTTGCCATAGGCCAGACCAATAGAAACCTTCATCTTGTTTCTTTTCCCTTCAAGAAAACAAGGTTAATATTCTAGACATGTTGTTTTTTTTTATTGGACTAACTTTAATAACATAGAGGCTATATGTCCCTCACTAGTTAATTCCCTCATTTCGTTTCTTTTTTCCCCTTATGCCATTGTTTCAGAACTTTAATTAGCTATGTTCAACCGGGAATAGATCAAACAGATTGGTAGTACTTCATTATGCTGAGTAAATTAGACTGCCTTTTAAAAGTCTTAAAAGGTCCTATTTGTTTCCTGTTGACACATGCAGATAACCCACAGTCCCCGGTCTGTTTCTGGTCTATTTGAATATGTGTATATATTAATGTCACATGAATGTAGGAGTGAGCAGTAACGTGACAGCCTGCTCTCCACTTACAGTAACTCTCAGTAGACTGGATGGGGTGTTGGTAGATGTAGAAAACCTTCTCGTGCATATATGACAAGTAATAAATTTAGTAAAACTGATTTACAGTATTTTGTAAAAAACAACTGACTGCATAACAACTGATTAGTTTTTAGATGGGCTTTTGCTTTCTGCATAACGATGAAGAATCAAGCTTGCTCCAAGATGCTTTGAGTTAAACAGTCTTTTAGTATAAAATCAGTTTATAAAGGGCTTGGTAGGTGTTTACTGAGTGTTATGCCTTACCTGCAGGCCTGTGAAGACAGTGGGTAAGCTTGCCCCAAATGTAATGTGCTGCTTTTTTAACGGAAATTACCTGCTTGGTAATACTTAATGCAAAAATGAAGTGTCACTTTATCCACTGCGGGGAAAGCTGAAGAAAGAACAAAGGGACGGCATCCTACTGCAGATGAAAGCCACAATTTCCTCCCACTTCTTACTTCAAAGAGCACAGCGTTGATATCAGACTGTGACTCTTTCTGCTCGCTTAATATTTTGATTTCAGAAGTATGAGATTTCCAGGAACTAAAAATAATATTTTTTATTTGTTCATGAAGGGATTGCTCATGTTTCTGGTTGCATAGTCAAAACAGGAACTCTCAAGACAAATTACATATTTATTAATTGTCCTTATATGTGTCATCAGGAAAAAAAATGGCAGATCACAGACAGGATATAAAGATCTACACGGATGAAACAAAGAAATTGATTAGATGATTAAAAGAAAGATGAATACAAAGATGGAGTCCGTAAAGCGTGTTTGTGAAATGGAGCAAGTCTTGAGGCAGACTGTTCTTTCCACATGAAGGATTTTAGCTCAGATTGCCTACAGTATTTTAGGTGAGTCGAATTATGAATTAAAGAGCTGTGGCTGTGATTATATAGCAGAGAGATGATTGATTCTCTGTGCTGCACTGGTGGTTTGATCAGCCCTGTGCTAGGATCAGGACCAACTTCACACACACACACACACACACACACACACACACACACACACACACACACACACTGCTCACCTGTGTGCATTTCATTGTCATAATTAAGATTAAACCATTTCTGAACTGTATCAGGGTGGTGAGTTGGGAAAGAAATGAAATGAAATGAAATGATTGCAGACTGTTGCTGCTGCTCATTAATGAACTCCGATGAGTCTGGATAGTGTGTGTTCACTTGCAGAGGTCTGTGTATTCTTCAGAGCAAACAAAATTATATAACAGGATTGTTATATAATGTTTTCACTTACTTTGAACCACAGTTCCCAAAATTACACAACTGTTTTTAATTAATAGCTGTTTTAATCACCTTTTTCTTATTCTACTTTTCTTATTTTTTTTAAATCATCCATCCATCTTCTGTCATTTATCCATGGGTCCAGGTTGCAGGGACATCAGTCAAAGCAAAGTAGCTCAGACTGCTGTCCAGCTCACATAGCACCATGACCCCTTTGATCCCTCCTGCAGGTGGTGAGCCCACTGGAGGGCGGGCCCATGTTGCTCAGTCGGACTGAGACCTGCCAGGTCCTGTTGGTAGAAACCTGATTACCGGGTGCTTGCTGTCGAGCAACTCCAGGGCAGGACACTGGTAACCCCATACTGGGCAGGGTAGGATCCTTGTTGCAACTTTTTTATGGGATCCACTGGACCGCTCTTGGTCTGGTCCTTCACCCAGGACCAGTATGCCTTTGGAAACTCTACTAGGGGCAAGATGCCCCTGTCAACGAAGCTTCTGGGATCATTTGCGCACACAACCCCCTCCACCATGATAAGGTGGCAATCCATGGATGGGTGTTTACAATCAATGAAAATTTTAAATATTAAATTTACAGACAGGATCAGTGTAGAAGAAATAAGATTTGTGTTACTGAAAGCTTGACCTGGTTTCTATTTGTGAAAAGTTACCATTGACCTTTCAGCATCCCATTGACCTGCCAGCTTGTGCAGACCAGCTGGCAGAGATCCTCACCAAGTTGTTCAACCACTCCTTGACGCATGCCACTGTCCCCTCCTGCCTCAAGGCCTCCACCATCATCCTCATCCCCCAAAACGCCGCAATATACAGCCTGAATGACTACAGACCCATAGCACTCACGTCTGTAGTCATGAAATGTTTTGAGCGACTGGTTTCCCAGCACATCAGGGACTGTCTTCCCCCCTCCTTCGACCCCCATCAGTTCGCCTACAGAGAGAACCGGTCTACAAAGACGCCATCGCCTCCACTCTCCAAAGAGTGCTGAGCCACCTGGAGAACCCAAGGAGCTATGTGAGGATGCTCTTCATGGACTACAGCTCAGCTTTTAACACCATCATCCCGGACATCCTGATCAACGAACTGCACCTCGTCCAGATCCCCCCCCCCCCACCTTCTCCTGGATAGAGAACTTTCTCACCAATCACCCACAAACAGTCAGACTTGGCCCACACCACTCCTCCACACTGTCCCTCAGTACTGGCTCCCCCCAAGGCTGCATGCTAAGCCCTCTACTGTACTCCCTGTACACCTCTGACTGTATTCCAACCCACCTAACCACTGTCATTGTGAAATACGCGGATAACACCACCTTGGTTAGGCTTATCACCGATGACGATGAGAAGGCATACAGGTCAGAAATAGAGAATCTGCTGCTGTGGTGCCAAGTAAACGACCTGGAACTGAATGTCCAAAAAACCAAAGAACTCATTCTGGACTTCAGGAAGAACAGAGAGGACCACCCCACCTCCTCCTCATAAATGGCGACCGCGTGGAAAATGTCCCCGCCTTCAGGTTCCTGGGCACCCACATCTCCTCTGACCTCTTCTGGACTGACAACACCAAGGCCCTGGTGAAGAAAGCCCAGCAGCGGCTGCACTTCCTACGTGTCCTTAGGAAGCACAACCTGGACCAGAAGCTGCTGCTGGCCTTCGCTGCTCAGTGGAGTGCATGCTCACCTACTGTCTGGGAGTGTGGTACGACGGCTCCACAGCCAAGAACAGGAAGGCTCTGCAGAGGGTCATCAACTCGGTCCAAAAAATTATCAGCAGCCCTCTGCCCTCCCTGGAAGACATCTCCAGATCCTCCTGTCTCAGAAGAATCAAGGCCATCACAGGAGACCCCTGACATCCCACCCACCACCTGTTTGACCTGCTTCCCTCTGGATGACGGATCAGATCAATCAGGAACCACACCTCCAGATTGACAAACAGTTTCTTCCCCTGGGCCATCCAAACTGCAAACAGTCAGAAACCCCACCCCCCTCCCCCCGATCGCTCACATGCACAGAACTGAGGACCTTTTAATTATCACAACAACTCACCTGTCGTTGCACTCCTCACTTTCATGTATATTGACCCATCCGTGAAATCACTACTGTGTATATTTTCCACAATCCTTGGGCTATTTCACTCTATTATGTGTTCTGCACTCCGCACTCTTATGTACATAGTTCCACCCGCGAAGCCACTACTGTACCTGTGTAAATACTGTACCTATGTGTCATGATCCTGGAGCACGAGATAGAGCCGTGTCCAGTTTCTCTGCCCTGTGAACATTTTTCTGTTTGTTCACTGTTATCTATAAGATTATCATGATGGTTTTTGAGTTCTGTTGTGTTTGTATTTTTATGTTTTCGGTTTGTTTATTTTGACAGCGCTGTGCAGCTTCTGGCTGTCAATTCCTTCGGGGCTGCACAGCTGTTGTCCATTTTGCTACTCATGGATTACACCTGTCTTTGATTATGTGTGTGTATTTAAGGGACACGACTACTTCTGCTGTTGTCGTGTCCTTCTTCTCTTCCTGTGTATTCCTGCCCACTGACTGCTTCCATGGGTGAAGGTCCTGCTGTCGAGGTGAGTTTGGTATGCTCCGTCCTGGTGCCTTTTTTCCCCGGTGTCTCAGCTGTCGAGCCTCACAGCTCTTGGGGTCCTCCAGCTAAGTTTCACCCTGGTCAGGCATTCCCTGACTTTGTACCTTCGGACGTGAGCCCCACTCTCCTCCAGCGTAGTGTTTACATTTCCTTATATCGTTTGCTCTTCATTTTTTTGCATTTGTATATAACGTTCTTGTTTTGTGTTTTTGTTAATAAATGTGTCAACCTACAGCAAGTGTTTGGTGTCCTATTTGTGCCCGACACTATGGGCTATGTGTATTTTTACTTTTACCTTTACTTCACTCATATGGTTAATCGTTTGTTCTGTAACTGTTTTATTTCAAATTCTTCTCGCTTACTTTATTGCGCAGTAGCCTGGTGAAGCACCCACAATTTTGTTGTACTGTACAACTGTACAATGACAATAAAGTCTATTCTATGTTTTGATTAAATTCAGGTAATTTTTTGTCATGGAAAGTAAGTGACAGATAATTTTTTTGAAACAATTAAGATTCCAAATACTAACTTGCACCTTCAGTCTTAAAAAAAAATGTACGTTTGCTTTGTGACTGTGTTGCAGATGATTTAGTAGAGATCCCCACCTTTGACAACAGGTTAAGGCAGCCTTATTTAAAAGGAGATTTAACATGTTTCACTGCTTGTTCATGCCATGCAGAGTCTGGAGACTGACCTGCAAAGACAAGAGGAAATTTATGGTGTTAAAGGTGTTGATGGAACAGTCACTTTGATACTCTATAATTATAAAATCTACGAATTATAAGAAAGGTTACATATACAGAAAGACGTAATATTGGTCATGCCTGGCCTCACTCACCAACCCCCATGCTCTTAGGGCACACCCATGACTCCACAGGTCACCAAGTCACTTTTTATCATTCCAAATGGAAAAACCACTCTCTCAATACATTCTGTCACTTCTCCTATGCCTCCTAACCGCCTGAATAATAGCAGCCATTTTCAGTGGACTCCCTTTTTTGGGGTGCTGTCAGCTATGCCAGTGTTTCGTACTCACACACCTTTAGTAAATCAGGTCTTTTGAGTTTGATATTTTAAGACTATAAACCAATGACTAAGATTAAAGGCAAAATACAAAGAAACTCAGTGAGGATCAAGTTCTAGTTTAAAATAAAAACTGTGTAAAGTTTTGCTTTGCAAAAAGTATCTTTGATTTAATTTTTATTATCATTATTAATTTCAAATATATTTCTTCCCATTTTTATTGTGTGCGTAATAAATGGTCATCAACAGTGACGGTGCCATCATAAATGCCAAATTTATTCCTTTTGTCGTTGAGTTGGGGTATCAGTCCTTCCGTCACATCGTGACATTATTCTAGTGAGCGTCATATCAGCGCATCATATGCACTTTATGTGAAACTTTTGGAGCTGATCCCAGTGGATGATGACCAAAAAACTTGTTTGGAAAGCACTGGCACATGCTTTTTGTAACAAGACAGTCAATGGAATAAATACCCAAATTGAAGGTCTGGTTTATGTTTCAACGGGGCATTTAAGAATATTTTAGAAAGAAAAAGTTAATTGTATCAGTGATTAGCCACAGCAAAAACTTTTAGTTCCAAATGTTGCTTTGAGGTGGATGCTTTGAAAAAGTGTACTGTTGAAGAGGATTTAAAACTTCATTAACATTGACATCATTTTGTTATGCTTTACTCCACAGCAAAACACGAGCAGTCGTGTGAGGCATACAAACACAAAGGCAATGCATCAGGATTTTACTATGTAGATGTGGATGGCAGCGGATCAATCAAACCCCAGCTTATTTATTGCAACATGACAGGTATGTGGCCCGCCCCCTCCAAAAAGGGAGGCTTAACTATTTCATCAAATCCCTTAATTTGACCTTACCTTTACCTCTACCAGAGGACAAGACATGGATGGTGATCGAGCACAACAACACAGAGCTGACCAGGGTTCAAGCCTCCTCTGAGAGAAACCATCATTTTGCCCATTTTGACTATTCTTCGGGAGAGGAGCAGTTAGCGGCAATCATCAGGCAGTCAGAGTACTGTGAGCAGGAGCTGTCCTACCAATGCAGGAAGTCCCGCCTCCTCAATACACTGGGTAAGGTCTGAGTGAAAAGGTCTTTGTCATATCTCATTTAGACCTAAGTCATTATGTTTTATGGCTTAAGAAAGAGTGATAACTCATTCTAATCTTATTATTTTTGATTAGCAAAATGTGTATCAAAGGAAGATAAATAAATTGGTTAAATGGAAATCAGTAGCATGCTCTTTGCACACCAAACTTTTCTGGATCTGAGGGTTCTACTATCTGTGGTGAAAATGATGGAATCAGCACTCGTTAAGGGTGTTTATTCAGCTGTTTTAGTTTGTTACATCGTGTGTTCCCAGGGCTTGTATAACTAGAACCAAAAGGGTGGTGTGGATTGTTGATTTAGATAACTGTAGTAGAAATTGCCACATTTCCATGTGAAATTTCCATTTTACTGTATCTTTTTTCACATTTTATTACAACTTAAATTTGATCTCTAGTCAATCAAATTTTCATTATTTTTTAAAGACCTAAATACACAATAATTCCTCAGTATGTGCAGTAGGAATTTTAGGAAATTGTTCTTTTAGCCTGCATTCTACTACAAGATACAAAAGAATTTAAACTTTAACATCTCCTTATTTTCCTTGAGAAAAAAATATTTTGATCTATGCACCACCCCTGTGTAGAAAAACTGAAAATTTCTGGCTGCATGTAAGTGTCAGCAATTTTGAAATAGCTGGTAGATACTGCATGTCCAGTTTTAATCGGAGAAACAGCAGTGATGCACGGTCAAGTTCTGGGAAAGGTTCAGATCTCTATGTGTGAATACCTCCATATGGGTAAATGTAGTAATGTGTAACTGCAAGTATGTGGAGGTGTAGCGCACAGTTACATAGTATATAATTGTATGATATGTATGATATGCAAACCTCGTAATATGTATATTTTAAAAAAAGTAACATTTTCCACTTGCACACAGCTACATACCGCTTGCATAAACTTGGGTGCTGCTCTGATGTGCTGCACTTGTATGTACTTGCAATACTCATCTCCAGTATCAGGCCTTCTCTCCTGGCCTATTCCCTCCCCGGGCATGAAAACCAGGTCTCTGTTGAAGACAGCTGTCATTGTATTTAGAGAACTCATAATCTTACTGCTGTTTGAACATTAATGGGAAACTCTCTTTTACTCTTTTCCAGAAGCATTAGAAAGCTCAGCAGTTAATGATGCCTTTGTTCTTGTGTTTAAGAGGGTGCTCCATTCAGCTGGTGGATCGGAGGTCCAGGTTCAGGTCGGGTTCAGATGTACTGGGGCGGAGCGCTCCCTGGTAGCCGGCAGTGTGCCTGTGGCCTGCAGGACAGCTGCTTGGATTCCAGTCACTACTGCAACTGTGATGCTGACTTCGACCAATGGTACCAACCGTAAAGTGTTTGTACATTTAAATCATGAATAAATCACGTACCTTCAAAACACTGTGAAAATATGGCATTCAGATTTTTCAATAATAAAAAAAGAATGCCTTATCATCACAACTAATAATGCATTTTTCATATACTGTATATGCTTATTTATGAGATGAGATGAGATGATGAGATTCAACTTTATTGTCATTACACATGTATAAATACAAGGTAATGAAACGTGACTTGGCATTTGGGCACGCTCTGCAGAGCGCATCCAAGGCCGGGGCAGCCGCTAGGCACCAGTCATAAAGAAGAAAGGAAAAAAAAGAAAAAGAAAATGGATATGACACAGTAGGCGAGAGAAAAAAAACATGTTTTATCAGAATGACGCTCGAAGTGAGCGAAATTTTGATTGCAGGCAAAAAAAACCCTCAATGCACATTTAGCAGACATTTAGCAGGAGATCACACACAAAAGTTGAGAGGCAGTGTATTGTATGCATGTAATGTTGTATGCATTGTGGAGTGTAAATGTAACAGTTGTTAGTGAGCAGCAGAGGGCGCCTCCTGGCAGTGGATAGATGTTATAATCATGTGACTTATAAATAAGTCCAGAGTCCAGAGTCTATCTCTCTTGCTCTCTCTCTTGCTTGCAGAAGGCACATGGGCATTGTCCTTGAGGGTCCAATCCGCTGACGACAACAACTGATTGTTGATTGTTTGGGTAGACATAGCTGGTCCTTCCGCTTATCTCAATCGGGAGGAATGTAAACACGGGGCAAACAAGGTCAAATCAAATCAAATCAGCACAGTGCACTCAGAGAATAGAATTTGTTCTCATCCGTGTAATTCTGTACTTCCATTATATGTGCAGGCTTAAACTGTTTTTCCATGGAGAGCACAGGGCTTTCAGATGTATTCCTTCACTGAATCACTGTCATTCAGTTCACCGTTTGCCACTACTCGTGCCCTCCCCAACTGGTCGAATTTGATGAAGGAGCTTGCCGGGTCCACTTTGATCAGCTCTCTCACCTTCCTTCAATTTCTGATGCATCAGGGAACTCCACAGCCAAAAATAGAAGTCCTGAGATCATAACCAATAATGTTTCCACAGACGCATGAATTCCAATGTCCATGAGTCTCCTCGTAGGTTCCAATTCTTGGGCTCCCCCTTGGCCCAATTCTTGTTGAAAAATAGTGATAATAGCACATTTAAGCCGCTTCCAAATCCATAATTTCCGTTTAGATTAAGATTCAGCAGAAGAAGAGCGACTAAACACAGACAAAAACGCAACATTGCAAAAGCTGGGAATAGATCAGGAAGGCAGGAGAGGAGGGAAGAAAAATGCGACTGCTCTCTCTCAAGGCAAGAAGGAAATCTATTTAATCTATTATTTATTTATAATGGTGAGGTAGCATCTTTTCTCTATAAACAATGTCCTGGCAATCATAAATAATTATTTTTCTGCAGTTGTTTAAGATTACGATTTTAAGATACTATAAGAAGAAATGTTTAGGGTACAGTTTGGTTGTCAGTGGTTTACCTAAGTAACTTGGCAGCCATACTGAACACGATTTTGGGTTAATAAGGCCAATTTCCTATGGTAAGTGAATGGAAAGAGCCTTCTGCATTCATTCATCCTTTTTAATGCCACAGGGACAAAGTTTTTTCAGGCTTTTTCAGGCTTTTAAATAAGCCATGTACAGTGCATCCGGAAAGTATTCACAGCGCTTCACTTTTTCCACATTTTCTTATGTCACAGCCTTATTCCAAAATGGATTAAATTAATTTTTTTTCCTCAAAATTCTACACACAATACCCTATAATGACAATGTGAAAAATGTCTTTTTGAGATTTTTGCAAATTTATTAAAAACTAGTGCATACCCGTGCATGACCATAGAAATCAAGTATAAGCAAGCATTTCTGCATGCCCGTAGAAAGTTACTGTTACCATGGCAACAGTAACCGTGGTGATATCTACCTTTGATCTTTGACATAGTTACTATGGCAACAGTAACCATGGTGAAATCTGCCTTTGATTTTTGATGTGTCTGCCTGGCAACAATAACCATGGTGATGCCTGCCTTTGATCTATGATATCACAATAACCATGTCTGCCTACTCCCTGAGCTAACTCCATAGCGCCCCTATGGATGTTCATTAAAGATTTCCCCTCCTAAACGTCCACATATCTGGCGAGGCTGAAATTCGGGGATGCACACCCTTGTAACCTCAGCAAAGCATGTATAAAATCTGAGGCCAGTCCAACGAACGGTTAGGGAGATACGCGCGGAACACACAGACAGACAGACAGACAGACAGAGACACACAGACACCGATTTCTTAAATTATAATACAATAAACAACTAAGAAATCACATGCAAAGTAAGTATTCACAGCCTTTGCCATGAAGCTCAAAATTGAGCTCACGTGCATCCTATTACTATGCTAACAATAAAGTGTTAATTTGTCAGATCAGTTTGATTTTAATTATTTATTTGCTTCTAAAAAAATGGGGGTGTGGTCACAATTAATTGTGAACTGCAAATGACCTCACCAGAGCAAGATGGCAGCACTTTAAATCCAGTACAGTGGGGCAAAAAAGTATTTAGTCAGCCACCAATTGTGCAAGTTCTCCCACTTAAAAGATGAGAGAGGTCTCCAATTTTCATCATAGGTATACCTCAACTATGAGAGACAAAATGAGAAAAAAAAAAATCCAGAAAATCACATTGAAGGATTTTTAATGAATTAATTGGTAAATTCCTCGGTAAAATAAGTATTTGGTCAATAACAAAAGTTCATCTCAATACTTTGTTATATACCCTTTGTTGGCAATGACAGAGGTCAAACGTTTTCTGTAAGTCTTCACAAGGTTTTCACACACTGTTGCTGGTATTTTGGCCCATTCCTCCATGCAGATCTCCTCTAGAGCAGTGATGTTTTGGGGCTGTCGCTGGGCAACACTAGCAACACACTAGCAACACACTTCAACTCCCTCCAAAGATTTTCTATGGGGTTGAGATCTGGAGACTGGCTAAGCCACTCCAGGACCTTAAAATGCTTCTTACGAAGCCACTCTTTTGTTTCCTGGGCGGTGTGTTTGGGATCATTGTCATGCTGAAAGACCCAGCCACGTTTCATCTTCAATGCCCTTGCTGATGGAAGGAGGTTTTCACTCAAAATCTCACGATACATGGCCCCATTCATTCTTTCCTTTACACGGATCAGTCGTCCTGGTCCCTTTGCAGAAAAACAGCCCCAAAGTATAATGTTTTCACCCCCATGCTTCACAGTAGGTATGGTGTTCTTTCTCCTCCAAACATGACAAGTTGAGTTTTTACCAAAAAGTTCTATTTTGGTTTCATCTGACCATATGACATTCTCCCAGTCGTCTTCTGGATCATCCAAATGCTCTCTAGCAAACTTCAGACGGGCCTGGACATGTACTGGCTTAAGCAGGGGGACACGTCTGGCACTGCAGGATTTGAGTCCCTGGCGGCGTAGTGTGTTACTGATGCAGGTCATTCACTAGGTCCCCCTGTGTGGTTCTGGGATTTTTGCTCACCGTTCTCGTGATCATTTTGACCTCACGGGGTGAGATCTTGCATGGAGCCCCAGATCGAGGGAGATTATCAGTGGTCTTGTATGTCTTCCATTTTCTAATAATTGCTCCCACAGTTGATTTCTTCACACCAAGCTGCTTACCTATTGCAGATTCAGTCTTCCCAGCCTGGTGCAGGTCTACAGTTTTGTTTCTGGTGTCCTTTGACAGCTCTTTGGTCTTGGTCATAGTGGAGTTTGGAGTCTGACTGTTTGAGGTTGTGGACAGGTGTCTTTTATACTGATAATGAGTTCAAACAGGTGCCATTAATACAGGTAACGAGTGGAGGACAGAGGAGCCTCTTAAAGAAGAAGTTACAGGTCTGTGAGAGCCAGAAATCTTGCTTGTTTGTAGGTGACCAAATACTTATTTTACCAAGGAATTTACCAATTAATTCATTAAAAATCCTTCAATGTGATTTTCTGGATTTTTTTTTCTCATTTTGTCTCTCATAGTTGAGGTATACCTATGATGAAAATTGGAGACCTCTCTCGTCTTTTAAGTGGGAGAACTTGCACAGTTGGTGGCTGACTAAATATTTTTTTTTCCCCACTGTAAGTAGAGCTTAAAGGGGTCATTGACTGCACTTTTTCCACATTTTAACAGCTCACACACATTTTAATGAAATGTTTGTGACATATTTTATTCACATTCTCTTTTATCTTTTTAAATATTGAAGCAAATGTGTTTTGTATTTTTCCTTGCTTTCTTGAAACGCTCTGATTTAAAGCCTGTCGCTTTAAGAACCGTCCTTCACTATGTAACTCAACTCTGCCCTCCCTCTTACATCAGTTAGCCATTAGCTGACTAGCGTATAGCCTCCTAGCTTGGATGAGTGGCTCTGGTTCACTGATTCACAGTCGATGGTGTATGTCGTGTCACTCCGGCCCATCTCCTTCTAATTTTGTTGTGATTCCACAACAAATCGCAAGCACTGTGTGCCGGTCCCCCCCCCCCCCAGTTGCTCTGTGGGACTCCGTTCTGCTCCCACGGCTAGCTGGGGGACCCCCTGTCATGAGGTAGCTCTCCTACGCAAAGCAAAGTCGGGCGGAGCCCCGGAGGCTGGTGGGGGACCTGTGCTCTGAGTTATTTAGCACTGGGTTCTCCACGAACATGCGTCCATGATCGGGGAGGCAAAGCCACCTTCCGGCCATCCCACAGCCCGGTCGCGAGAGCTGTTCTATCACTGGCCAGGGCTGGCTATCTGAGGCCAACCAAAGAGCCGCAGTACTACGGTAACACCACATTTATGTTTATGTTTATCAGGATCCCCATTAGCTGCAGCGTATGGCTGGCACTGTTCTTCCTGGGGTCCGGCTCAGAAATCCCACATTTACAATTACAATAGGCAATAACAGTATAATGCGCAATTTACATATTCGATAACAGTAAAATACGCAATTCAAATGTATAACGTCTAGGCAGGATTCTAATTTAGAGGCGTTCAGTCATAATCCCACAGATGGTAGCTTCGCACCAGTGGCTACTCAGCCAAGCACATACACCAAATGTCTGAACCTGCCGTTCCTCTTGTGCTGACTCTTCCAACAACACGTCATCAGTAGGGTAAAACTCACCTGTCTCACGACGGTCTAATCCCAACTCACATTCCCTATTAGTGGGTGAACAATCCAACGCTTGGTGAATTCTGCTTCATAATGATAGGAAGAGCCGACATCGAAGGATCAAAAAGTGGCGTCGCTATGAACACTTGGCTGCCACAAGCCAGTTATCCCTGTGGTAAATTTTCTGACACCTCCAGCTTAAAATCCAAAAAGCCAGAAGGATCGTGAGGCCCTGCTTTCATGGTCTGTATTCATACTGAAAATCAAGATCAAGCAAGCTTTTGCCCTTATGCTGCACGGGAAGTTTCTGTCCTCCCTGAGCTCGGTAGGACACCTGCGTTACAACAAGCATCCTGATACTAGTGTTAGCTTGAGGTCTAATAGGCTACCTTTAGCGTCCCCTTTCCATCTACATGACGGACAGCTAGGCGGGCCAATAATAGAGCAGTGAGTGGTTCTTTAGGATGACGGTGGATTGACTCTTTCTTGACTTGACGTATACAATTTACCCAGAGGAGTCAAAAACATTCCTGGCGTTTCTTGGGAGAGAAAAACGAGATAAAGGCTGTGTGTTTTTTAAGAGAACTGACTGTTCTGAAAGTTTTTTGACAATTATGTGACCAGTAGACTCATTTCAGACAATTAAAACCTACAGACACACCATTTTTCAGTCAATGATACATTTAAATTTTCTACAGCAGAAGTGGTGGCACACTGTCCATTTATGTAGTCTATGGTCTGATTTCAGTAACTCATTTCATCAATCATGATAATTCTATTATATAGAAGACAAGATGCACTTCCATACATCCTAAAGGCAGAAGTCCCTTGGGAAAGGTTGCTTAATTCTTTACAGCTTTACAGTATCTAAAGTACTACTGAATATCTCATTAGTCTCTATTCATATCAGCAGGCAGCATAGCAGGTGGTGGCTGGAATGAATGACTGAATGAAATAACAAAAAAAAAAAAATTGAAATGATGTAAAGATGTTCTATATCTCTGTGGGATATAGAAAAAAAAATACAGCATTGCCAGAAATTGTTAATGCATAGTTAGTTTTTTCATAAACAAATGTGAAAGTGCAAAAGTCTGGGCACCCTACACACTTAATTCATCAAAATATGCTATTTATAAAAGGGCTGCCGAAATGATTACATATAACTGCATGTCTCATTCCATCAAATTGGTAGAAATGTGGCCTTTTTTCCAAAAAGTAGTATTTCCTCAGGGCTCCATACCATTGTGATAACCAGTAAAAATGTCTGCCACCACACAGTTAAAACTAGGGGACATTAACTGTCAACAATGTGCATGAAGAGGGTTGATTGGTATTTTTTTACATGGAATGTAGTGAATATGTTTAACCTTATTTTTAAATTTAAGAACTCTGGGGATTTCTAAGGACATTGGTCTATCATTAAAATTGGGTTTAACACACAACAGTGACAATTAAATCTCCAGTTTTATGTACATAAATTCAAATCTAGTTTACGTTAAGCAGGTGATCTATTTGGACCATCTTTGAATTGTCAAATTCACGCACTAAAGATATATTTTGACTTCTGTTTTTTGACTTTTATTTGCAAATTTATTTTGCAGTTGTTTACCCTCACATCCAACTACACTGTCATAAAAGCAGCATCTAGCCTTGCTCATAATATATTCAATCTTTTATTTAAATCCTTTTATCAATCCTGTAAGCAATTCTGTATTTAGGTCACTTTCCCCAGTCCTGTGACCAATCCTGCAGTCAGACCCATTTTCCATATTGTAACCAATCCTGCTACCTCCTGCACAGCCAAAGGTCCTTCTTTCTATTATCTCTCAGCCTGAATTTGTGTAACTCCAGCTTTATTTTTATAGACTTTCTCCTGCCATCAATATCTCATCATATTCACCAGTGCTGTGGGTGCCTACAGTCCTAGATTTATTTTTTCACCACATTTCACAACAACAAAGCAGAGATTGCTTGAGTTTGAAATGCCGCAGAGCCAAGCGTGTGCTAGGAATGGGCACTGATGACTCACTCAACCTGCGTTTCTTCAGAGAAGCATTCCACAAGACACAGTTTCACACACGTTGTCAGCTGAAATGCTTTTTCTCCGTGTGTGTGTGTCTACCAGTAAACCTCTAAGAGGGAAATGAACAGTCAAGAGATGGTTTGTTACTTATCTAAATACAATTTGCCCCACTTTTTCAAACACAGCTTAGTTTTGGTTCAGAGGAGAACGAGTTTTATTCTGTTTCTGTCCAAAGGATCTTACCACTTTCTAATGTTGATGTCTTCTTCTCCACATTCCTCTTGTGTTTCTCTTCCACTCATACTCTTGAGACTTGTTCAGACTACAAAAGTCTAAACCTGAATTTGAAATTGGTGACACACTCTGCAGGTCACAGACAAAAATCCGCTGATTGGAAGCAAATCCGTGGTTGATCTGCAGTCAATGATCTCTATGTGTGAGCTGCACAAAGACAAGATTAAAGATGATTGTCAACTCATCTCTGACTCCAGACAGATATCTAGATTGTGAAATATTTGGCCCGTCACTGATTAGCTACAGCCATTGAGAGCACAGGACCTGGGAAAAGGAGATAGGCACCACCTCAGGAAAGTCATCATTTCCTGTGACAGTCATGTCATTTTCTGTCACTCCTCTTGTCTCTACTAATGACAGAATATTGTATTGCGACTGATCAGCCATCTGAAGTTCTGTAGCGAGAGTGCCTTTCAGCACCCGGTCATGTGGTATGAAGTCATTACGAGCTCAAGATTCCCAATCACAAGTCAGAAAGTTACGTAGTGTGAATTATGCATCTGATCCAAGGACTTTCAAGTGCCTAGTCTGAACCGGGAATTGTTTAACCAATATTACATGAGACGGAGTGAAATATAATATAGTTGTATACATAATATAGTTGTAGACATGACCGTGGTGCTATATTCATGAGACCACACAAACTCAAGTGAAATATTGCTTTTAGACAACAGTTCCACAACACATTATTGATAAGTTGGTAGTAAAAAGCAAAAACCAATTATATTTTGATTTTTTCTTTAATCCCCTCATGGATTGTCACCTTATCGTGGTGGGGGGTTTGCGTGCCCCAGTGATCCCAGGAGCTATGCTGTCCGGGGCAATTTGCCTCTTGATAGGGTCAGCCAAGACAAACTGGTCCCGGGTGAAGGGCCAGACTAAGAACAATCCAACAGGCTCTCATGATAAATTCTAGATCAAGGATTCAGTGTACTCCGCCCGGTATGGGGTTAGCGGGAACCCACCCTGGAGCCAGGTCTGGGGGAGGGGCTCGATGGCTAGTGTCTGGTGGCCGGGTTTCCACCCATGGGACCTGGCCGGGCTCAACCCGAAGGAGTTACATGGGTCTGCCCTCCAGTGGGCTCACCACCTGCCGGAGGGATCATGGGGGTCCGGTGCTATGTGGATTAGGTGGCGGTCAAAGGCGGAGACCTTGGCGGACTGATCCCAAGCTTTCTAAACTGGCTTTTGGTACGTGGAATGTCACCTCTCTGGTGGAGAAGGAGCCTGAGCTGGTGTACGAGGTTGAGAGATACCGGCTAGATATAGTCGGCCTTACCTCAACGCACAGCTCCAGTTCTGGAACCAGTCTCCTGGAGAGGGGCTGGAGCTTGGCCTTTTCTGGAGTTGCCCCGGGCAAGAGACGATAAGCAGGGGTGGGTATTCTTGTATCCCCCCACCTTGCTGCCTCTATATTGGAGTTTTCCCTGGTGGACGAAAGGGTTGCTTCCCTCCGCCTTCAGGTTGGGAAATGGGTCCTGACCATCATTTGTGCCTATGCACCAAATGATGTTTCAGAGTACCCACCCTTTTTGGAGTCTGTGACTGGGGTGCTGGAGGGTGCTCCTCTTGGAAATTCCATTGTCCTACTGGGGGACTCAATGCGCACGTGGGCAACGACAGTGAAACCTGGAGGGGGGGTGACTGGGATGAGCGGCCTGCCCGATCTGAACCCGAGTGGTGTTCAGTATTTGCACTTCTGTGCTAACCACAGTTTGTCCATAACGAACACCATGTTCAAGCATAAGGGTGTCCATACGTGCACCTAGCACCAGGACACCCTAGGTTGCAGGTCGATGATTGATTTTGTTGTCGTGTCATCAGACCCGCGACCGTATGTCTTGAACTCTCGGGTAAAGAGAGGTACAGAGCTGTCAACTGATCACCACCTGGTGGTGAGTTGGATCCGATGGCAGGGGAGGATGCCATTCAGACCTGGTAGACCCAAAAGTATAATGAGGGTGTGCTGGTAACGTCTGGCTGAGGCCCCTGTCCGGGAGGTCTTCAACTGCCACCTCCGGAAGAACTTCAACCACATTCCGAGGGAGTCTGGAGACATGGAGTCTGAATGGGCCATGTTCTCCACCTCTATTGTTGAAGTGGCGGCCCAGAGCTGCGGCCACAAGGTGGCTGGTGCGTCTCGTGGTGGCAACCCCCGAACCAAGTGGTGGACAGCAGTGGTGAGGGGGGCCATTAAGCTGAAGAAGGAGTCCTATCAGGCTTGGTTGGCTTGTGGGACTCCCGAAGCAGCTGAGGTGTACCGGCAGGCCAAGCGGAGTGCAGCTCGGGTGATTGCTGAAGCAAAAACCCGGGTATGGGAGGAGTTCGGTGAGGCCATGGAACAAGACTTTCGGTTGGCCTCAAAAAGATTCTGGCAAACTGTCCGGCAGATCAGGAGGGGAAAGCAGCTCCCTGTCCGCACTGTGTATGGTGCGGATGGGGTGCTGTTGACTTCGACTGAGGATATTGTCGGGCAGTGGAAGGAATACTTTGAGGATCTCCTCAATCCCACTGATACGCCTTCCATAGAGGAAGTAGAGCTTGTGGACGAGGAGGGTGGCTCGCCTATCACAGGGGCTGAGGTCACCAAGGTGGTTAAAAATCTCCTTGGTGGCCGGGCCCTGGGGGTGGGTGAGAGTCGCCCTGAGTACCTCAAGGCCCTGGATGTTGTAGGGCTGTTGTAGGGCTGATGTTGAGTATTTGGTTGACACGCCTCTGCAACATTGTGTGGAGGTTGGGGGCAGTGCCTTTGGCATGCCAAACTGGGGTGGTGGTTTCTCTGTTCAAAAAAGGGGACCGGAGGGTGTGCTCCAACTTTAGAGGGATCACACTCCTCAGCCTCCCTGGGAAGGTCTATGCCAAGGTACTGGAGAGGAGAGTCTGGCCGTTGGTCGAACCTCGGATTCAGGAGGAGCAATGTGGTTTTCGTCCTGGCCGTGGCACATCGGACCAGTTCTTTACCCTCTCGAGAATTCTCGAGGGTTCGTGGGAGTTTGCCCAACCAGTTTACATGTGTTTTGTGGACTTGGAGAAGGCATTCAACCGCGTCCCTCATGGTTTTTTGTGGGGGGTGCTTCAGGGGTATAGGGTATCGGGCTTGTTGTTACGAGCTATTCGGTCTCTGTACGACCATTGTGAGAGTTTGGTTCGTGTTGCCAACACTCGGTTGGACTCATTCCCAGTGAGAGTTGGACTCCACCAGGGCTGCCCTTTGTCACCGATCCTGTTCATAACTTTTATGGACAGGATTTCTAGGCACAGCCAGGGAATGGAGGGTGTCATGCTTAGTGACCACAGGATCTCATCTCTGTTGTTTGCAGATGATGTCCTGTTGGCTTCATCCAGCAATGACCTACAGTTCTTGCTGGGACGGTTTGCCGCTGAGTGTGGAGTGGCTGGGATGAGAATCAGCACCTCCAAGTCTGAGTCCATGGTCCTCAGCCGGAAAAAGGTAGATTGTCCTCTCCGGGTTGGGGACAGGCTCCTGCCCCAAGTGGAAGAGTTTAAGTATCTTGGGGTCTTATTCACGAGTGAGGGGAGAATGGAGCGAGAGATTGACAGATGGATCGGAGCAGCATCTGCAGTAATGCGGATGTTGTACCGGTCTGTTGTGGTGAAGAGGGAGCTGAGTTCTAAGGCAAAGCGGTCGATTTACCAGTCAATCTACGTTCCTACTCTCACCTATGGTCACGAGCTTTGGGTAATGACCGAAAGAACGAGATCGTGGATACAAGCGACTGAAATGAGCTTTCTCCGTAAGACTGCTGGACTCACCCTCAGAGATAGGGTGAGGAGATCAGTTATCCGGGAGAGGCTCAGAGTAGAACTGCTGCTCCTGCACATTGAAAGGAGTCAGTTGAGGTGGTATGGGCATCTGATTAGGATGCCTCCTGGACGCCTCCCGCTTGAGGTGTTTCGGGCACATCCCACTGGGAGGAGACCCCGGGGCAGACCCAGGACTCGGTGGAGAGACTCTGTCTCCCAGCTGGTCTGGGAACGCCTTGGTATCCTCTCTGAAGAGCTGGAGCAGGTGGCTGGGGAGAGGGAAGTCTGGGCTTCTCTGCTTGAATTGCTGCCTCCGCCACCCGGACCTCCGGAAAAGCAGTAGAAGATGGATAGATGGATGGATGGATGTTTCTTTAATGAGAACTCATTCTGCAAAAACTAGTATCTACATAAGAATAAGTACTTCCCAACTATTACGCTTTGTTGTTGCAAACTAAACACAGACAACAAGCATAATATAGAAGAGCTTCATTGTCATTTTACACATGTTCACTGAATTTTGCTATTGCCCTCCAGTCACCGTTTATGCTTTTCCAGAGTTCTGTGGTCCAGTCTGTTTAGTTAAATAGTCTGTTAGCTAGCTAGCATTGCTTTTTTTTTTTTTAGCTGCTAGCTAGCTATCTCTTCTCTCTACCTTATCTTCTGATGAAATAGAGTCAGAAACATGCATTCTGTTGTGATGCTTCAGTAGAAACTGTATGCTAAGAGCTTTTAATCTAAACTTTGTGATAATTAATTTTTTAGGTGAACTAACCTTCAGCTAACAGATGACTATTAGCATGAACTCAAAACACAAGAATTCAATTTCTGGGATGGAAAGTCTGCGTCTTTTCAGATAGCGCCTCACTTTGGAAATTAATATTCACAACACACTGCAATCCTCACATATTATAAGAGGTCACAGAAAGTTACTGTAATTAAATCAAGCACCCAAGTGCACTTATAAGGGAATACAGAAACTCCCGGAATCCCTGTTATCCAATCAAATTGCTGAGTTGGAATTAACTATTGTATAATTATGTCATTTTTCTTTTACTCGTTCATGCCTCACTTTACTTACTCTACTCTCTCCCTCTCCTTTGTCCCCCAGGACCGATGACTCGGGCCTGCTAACCCATAAGGAGACGCTGCCTGTCAGATCTCTTGTGCTGGGTGATGTTCATCGGCCAGGGTCCGAGGCCGCCTATAGAGTGGGACCTCTCCGTTGTTATGGCGACAGTAAGCCCACTTCAGAATTAAAGAAATTGCTATATCCAGTCATCTAACTTATTAATTTACAATTTGGCTGCACCAACTAATTAGCAGACCAGTTGTTGAAATATGACTCTATTTATCCTCTTTAATAGCAACAGCTAATGCAGAAATATTCTGTACAATAAACTAATGTAAGTGATATATTTTACCTTGTTTTAATTGCTTCTAATTACAGCATTCTGTTTAATGAATACATAAATAATTGCCTTGTGAGATAAATCAACATAAATGAGATGGCATAGCAGGAGTTATGCTTTCATTCTTAGCTAATTAGCAGAACAGTTGGTTCATTTGTTTATGACACAATTTTCATTATGCAGCCATCATAATGAGTTTTCTTTTAATAGCTTTGTTCAAGGGTGATACATCAAGTTTCTAACTAAAAAAAACTTTTAATGTCCCTTTATATTAGAGAACACATAAGGAAAGATATTAAGCTTTTAATCTTTTTTTTCTCTTTGGTAGAAAACTTTTGGAACGCCGCATTTTTTGACAAAGAAACATCCTACCTCCACTTCCCCACCTTTCATGGAGAGCTGAATGCAGACATCTCCTTTCTGTTCAAAACTTCATCGTCCTCAGGTGTTTTCCTTGAAAATCTCGGCATCAAGGACTTTATCAGGATTGAGCTCAGCTGTAAGTAGGAACTTGGATATTTGAAGAGGTTATAATTTTTCTCATTTTTGATTCCATTTTCCTGGTACTGGAACTGGTACTGGTTTCCCAAATTCAACACAAAATTCCACTTTTAATGACTACTGCAACCTCAAAATTATTCAACCCCTTCATGACAAGCATCTTTAGTACATAGTAGAACACCCTTTTACTGTCATGACCTGCTGTAAACATGATGCACAGCCAGACATCAGATTCTGGCAGCGTTCCTGAGAAATCTTAGCCCATACCTCATGTGCCAATGCCTCCAGTTCACTAATATTCTTGGGCTTGCGTGCTGCACCCTCAGCATGCAAATGGGGGTTTGCAGTGGGGTTGAATAATTTTGAATGCAGCTGTACACATATGTGTAAACTTTTCAACCAAATCATAACAGGGAAAAAAAACATTAGAGTCAGAAAGCTTTCTGGGATTGAACAGTTCTTGTCTGAGGAGCTCCTTTGGATGGGGAAAATATAGATTGAAACTCAAGAAATGTCCTAGGCACTCACAAAAACACTTAAAATGTGATTTTTCTCAAGGCAGCAGTGCATTTTATGGTGCCTTTTCAACGGTTGGCTCTATACAGAAAGATGGTCATTCCCTGAAGAAGGATTGAGTTTTTAGGTGAAGTGTGACCATGTCATAAAGAGAATGCCTCTCACTTTGTACACACAATTGAACACACGATTGAATAAAATGGCCCAAGGATTATGAAAAAATATGCACAGGTATGGTAGTGGTTTCACGGATGGGTCAATATACATGAAAGTGCAGAGTGCAAAGACAGGTGTGTTATTGTGATAATTAAAAAAAGGTCCTCAGTTCTGTGCATGTGAGTGTTCAGAGGGAGGGGGTGGGGCCTCTGATTGTTTGCAGTCTGGATGGCCCAGGGGAAGAAACTGTTTGTCAGTCTGGAGGTGTGGAACCTGATTGATCTGAACCGTCATCCAGAGGGAAGCAGGGCAAACAGGTGATGGGCGGGATGTGAGGGGTCTCCTGTGATGGCCTTGATCTTTCTGAGACAGGAGGATCTGGAGATGTCCTCCAGGGAGGGCAGAGGGCCACCAATAATTTTTTGGGCGGTGTTGCTGACCTTCTGCACAGCCTTCCTGTTCTTGGCCGTGGATTCTTAAAACTTGTCTCAGTTTTAACCTTTAATCTTACTTTTGCAAGTTACTGTATGTGGATGTTATCTCCATTCTATGTTAACATTGGTATCAGATATTTTACCCTAGTATTACAGTGGGGAAATTAAGTATTGAACACGTCATCATTTTTCTCATTAAACATATTTCTGATGGAGCAATTGACATGAGATTTTCACCAAATATCAGTAACAACCCAAGAAATCCAAACATACAAAGAAATCAAGGCAACTGTCTTCGCAAAACAAGTTATATTTAATGAAGTAGAATGACACAGGGAATAAGTATTAAACACGCTTGGTGAAATTCATTTAATATTTAGTAGAAAAGTGTCACAAACCTCCCCATGCGCTTTTACGCTGTGCACGGAGGAGGAGAAGGAGGAATGGATTTACAAGCAGGGGTTCACCACGACACATTTATTAAACACAAGGGCAGACAGATCAAAAATAAAGACATACAAAAAAGGGAACAGGGTGCACGTAAGGGCATAACACAATGACGTGCCGCAGGCAGACCACAGTGTACAGTGGCCACAAAAACAAACAATACAAATAACGTTAAAGCTCGGGAAACTAGGAGACCTCTAGGAGGCTCAACTGGCTGAAGATAACCCTGGGCAATCAGCCGAAGCATAGCAGTTGACTGCACGGAGAAACTCCAACAGATTAATCCACAGTTCAGGAGCGGTAGTGTAGCAGTCGACTGCATGGAGAAATGCAACAGATTACCTTACAGGCCAGGAGCAGTCCACTGGTCCAAGCATTCCGTGAGCAAAACACAGTCCTTCATACACAGACCGTCATACAGCGATTAACGACCGTAGGACAGCACAATGGTCCAACAGTGCTTGACTGGCAAAGGCCGCCTAAGTACAAGCACTGCTGGCTCCATAAATTAGACACACCTGGGCGAGGCATGGGAATGACAATTACGGGGCAAAATCAGCTGGCTGTCAAGAGAGAGGGGGCGTGGTCTGACCGGCGAATGCTAGACAACGCCCACATAAATGTAGGTCAAAGCGGCTGCCAAACAGCCGCCAGCCAGAGCAGTGGCTACGGGCACGGAAAAGAAGAACACAAAGACATAACACCACAAGAACTCAAAAGATAACACAATACATAAATCATCCAACACCCGAGCCACAGAGAACAGTCAGAACCGAGCCTACAGGAAACATCGGCTCAGTTCATGACAGAAAAGCCTTTTGTGGTGCACATATGTAGTTTCACGGGCTCACATGTATATGACTGTTCATATTCTCTCATGTATATTCCTGTGTGCTTATTTTGGCTTCACGTCTGAAGAGGAACAAAAGGTCTGGACCTCCTGGGGATAAGAGGAGGACGAGAGAGTTGGCCTTTTGATATGCAAAGAGATGGACATGAATGATTTCCTGACCACCCAGGTTTGGGTGGGAGAGAGAGGAACTGCAGGGGGGATGCATTGTGTTTGGGATTTAAAGACAATGGGATTTTGTACTTTGATGTCAGGGGTATAAGACTGGCAGATGTTGGGGGGTTTTCCTTCTTCTGCTTTTGAATGTTGGAGAGTGTGTTGTGAATAAAATGGAACCTGAGAAATAACTCTGCCTCATCTTTTCCACACAATCTCCACACTTTGTTGATAATAACAGCTTCCAGACACCTCCTGTATGGAGAAACTAGGTGCAGGCATTGCTCAGGAGTAATTTTATCCCATTCTTCCACACAAACTGTCTTCAAATCTTGAAGGTTCCATGGGTGTCTTCTATGAGCTCTGATCTTCAGTTTGTTTCAGAGATTTTCCAATTGGATTCAGGTCAGGTGACTGACTGGGCCATTCTAGCAGCTTTAGTTTCCTTCTATGGAGCCAGTTGAGAGTGTCCTTGGCTGTGTGTTTGGGATCATTGTCTTGCTGAAATGTCCACCTTCGTTTCATCTTCAGCATCTTAGCAGATGGCAACAGGTTCTTATCAAGGATGTCTCTGTGCATTTGTCCATTCATCTTTCCCACAATTATATGAAGTCTGCCTGTACCATGTGCTGAAAAACACCTCCACACCATGATGCTCCCACCTCAAAACTTCACTGTTGGTATGGTGTTTTGGGGCTGATGTGCAGTGTTATTTCTCCTCCAAACAAGCTGTGTGTTGTGGCATCCAAAATGTTCAATTTTGGTCTCATCTGACCAGACTATAATCTCCCAATATTTTATTGGCTTGCCCAAATCTCAAATGTTGTGTAGCAAGCTTTAAACGAGCTTTAACATGCTTTTTCTTCAGCAATGGAGTCTTGCGAGGTGAGCAGGCATAGAGCCCATGTCGGCTGAGTGCATTACTTATTGTTTTCGTGCTGGTTGGTGCTGGTACTTGGTGCTGGGGGGCCACAAGGTGGTGCCTGCATCCCGGAGTGCGGGTGGGGGGTCACCCTCCCATCCTCCTGTGTGTGTGTGTGTGTGTGTGTGTGTGTGTGTGTGTGTGTGTGTGTGTGTGTGTGTGTGTGTGTGAGAGAGAGACACAGGGTTACACAGGGTGCGTGCGAAGCGCCTAGTGTAGTAGTGTAGTAACACAGAGATGTTTGTAGATAGTGCATGTTGCATGGCATATGTTGCATGTTGCTTTCTGCTTGCTGCTCTGCTTACAGCTACCGCCACCAGCTAGCCCCCTTTGGGGGTGAAAAGAGGAGCTGAGTGCGTAAGTCTTCTCCTGCTGGTACATAGCCTCTCCACCACCAAGACCCCTGCAGTGCCTCCTCATGGCCACACATGGTAACTGGGTACCTTGCGGTCCCAGGTTAAACTGGAGGGGATCTCGGAGCAGCAGGGGGCCCCAGAGACACGGTGTATAGGCCCACCCTGTGTGGACACGCCCTGACGCCGTCAACCCCTGCCCCAACTATGGGTAAATAGTCCCACTGCCTTGTGGGTAATCTATTAAGGTGAAGGCTAAGGGAGCTACCCCTGACAGAAAAGCAATGCGCTGGTAGTGCGCAAAAGGCGGGACTTAGAAGACCAAGGACCCGGCATCCTCCTGCAGCCATGTTGAGGGACTGGTCGTCATGGGCTTACCCACGCCACCGGATTTACCTCATCATCGCAGAGACAGTGCTATGGGGAAGAGCGCGCCCCCTATGGCACTCTAAATAATTCAATGCGCAGGTATCCACCTCTGACCATGGTGGGCCTTACCTTCCTGGACATCTGGTTGAAGTCTGGCAGCAACAGGGTGTGTGGCGATGGGAGCAAGTATGAATGTGACTGGGAGCTCCTAGCTATAACCCTGCACTTCAGCAGCACAGGGCTATTATGGTCGCTAACAGCTGGGGTGGCAGCTGTTTTTGGCAGAACCCTGTATGATTGAGCAGCCCTATTTAGGACAGCACTGCTCACCCCAACTGGGGAGGGGCCTAGAATAAGTGGCCTAAAAATTGCCCACCCATCTTTCTCCTGAACAGGTTACCGCGCCTGTTGGGTCATTCCACCTCTGTGGTCGAAACAATAAAAAGAGAACATGCAACCTAAAACTGGCAACATGGAATGTAAGGACACTCCTGGATCGAGGTTCTGATAGACCCCATAGGAGAACAGCTCTGGTTGCTGCTGAACTGAGTCGCTACAACATTGATATTGCTGCACTAAGCGAGACCAGGCTTCTAGATGAGGGCTCTTTAACAGAGGAAGGAATGGGCTACACATTCTTCTGGAGGGGTTACCCCTCAGGAGAACAACATCTGCATGGTGTAGGACTGGCCATCAAAAACACCCTTCTACCAAGACTCAGTGAAACACCTGTTGGCGTTAATGAGAGACTGATGACACTCCGTATCCCCCTGGTTAAGAATCGCTTTGCTACACTTCTTAGTGCCTATGCACTGACCCTGCCATCGGAGAGTGAGGCCAAGGATTCCTTCTACCAGTCACTGGACCAAACTCTTCGCCGGATCCCCAAGAATGACAAGATCTTCTTACTTGGAGATTTTAACACCAGAGTGGGTCAGAACAACCAAATATGGAGTGGAATGCTTGGCAGACACGGAGTTGGCCAGGCTAATGCAAATGGAGTGAGATTGCTCACTCTCTGCTCTGAGCATAACCTGACCATAACCAACACCATCTTCCAGCAAAAGGCCAAATACAAAACATCATGGATGCACCGTCGCTCTAAACGCTGGCACCTGATTGACTACATCATTGTGAGGCGCAGTGACGTCAGAGATGTCCACATCACCCGTGCCACGAGAGGTGCAGAATGCTGGACAGATCACCGACTGATCGTGGCCAAGGTCCACATGCAAGTGCGCCCCCCCCTTGCGACTACAAGGGCCCAAAAGGAGGAAACTTGATTGCTCCTGTCTGGCGAATCTGGATGCAAGAAATGACTTTCGTCACTCCCTGGTTGAGAAACTGGGGGGTGGGGGTGGGGGGGTGGAGCATTTCTTGAGTCTGTCTGAGAAGACCATGGATCAGAAGTGGGACTTCATCAGCTCGGCTCTTTGTGAGGCAGCAGCCCAAACGATTGGCTATAAGAGGAAGAACCACCAAGACTGGTTTGATGACAACTCGGACACCATCCACGACTTGCTGGAGGACAAGCACAGAGCACATCAGGCAACCTTAAGGAACCCCTCATCCATTATCATCAGGCATCAGTGGCAGAGAGCTCGGCGGGATGTACAGAGGGCTACTCAGACAATGCAGAACGAGTGGTGGACAAAAAACGCACATGAAATCCAGGCCTTTGCCGATAAAAATGACATGCATAATTTTTATAATGCCGTCAAGAAGATTTACGGCCCAACAAATCACTGCATCACTCCCCTGAAAACAGCAGATGGGTTGAGAATCCTAAAGGATCAGCCTAACATCTTGCTGAGATGGGCTGAACACTTTAGTACTCTGCTTAACCAGGACTCAGATGCAGACCCCACTGTTCTCGACGACTTGCCTACACTTCCTCCGATGCAAGACCTGGATCAGCCCCCAACCTTCCTGGAGGTTCTATCAGCTACCCGCTCTCTCAAAAACAACTAGTGCCCTGGTAATGATAACATCCCTGCCGAGCTGTTGAAAGAAGGAGGCTACTTGTGTACAAAAACCCTGCACAAGTACATCACCAAGGTCTGGGCCGATGACAACATCCCACAACAATGGAGAGACGCCACAACTGTCACCATTTATAAAAACAAGGGTGACAAGGCTGTCTGCGGCAACAGCAGGGGTATTTCGCTTCATGCTGTTGCTGGTAAGGTCCTGGCGAAGGTGATGCTTCGTAGGCTGATCAACAACATCACAGAATCAGTGCTGCCTGAATCGCAATGCAGTTTCAGGAAGGGCAGGAGCTTGGTGGACATGATTTTCACAGCTCGGCAGCTGCAGGAGAAATGTCGGGAGCAACACCAGGACCTGTTCATGGCCTTTGTCGATCTCTCCAAAGCTTTCGACACTGTCCATAGAGAACTCCTATGGGAAGTTCTTCTTAAGTTTGGCTGTCCCAGCAAGTTTGTCAATATCCTCCGCCAATTTCATGATGGTATGACTGCTCGGGTGACTATAGGAGGACAGGAATCTCCTTCCTTCCCCGTTTGTACAGGGGTTAGGCAGGGGTGTGTATTAGCACCAGTACTTTTTAACATCTTCCTGCTCTGTGCCACCCAGCTTCTCCACAAGGAGATTGAGGACAGCAGTTGTGTAACAGTGGACTTCCGTCTAGATGGCAACCTTTTTAATATAAGGAGGCTCCAGGCAACCACCAAACTGCAAAGGGTGAGAGTCATTGAGCTACAGTATACAGATGACTGTGCTCTGGTATCTCATAGCCCACAAGAGCTCCAGTCTGTTCTTACTGCTGCGGTGAGAGCATACAGCAGGATGGGACTGACGGTGAACACCATCTAAACAGAGGTCGTCTGCCAATGGAGCACCAATATCCCATCTACTCTACCTACCTTCACTGTTGCTGGTGAACAGCTGTCTGTTGTTCCATCTTTCAAGTACCTGGGGAGCATCGTCTCTGTAGATAACACCATTGACAGTGAGGTCCAGAACAGGATCAGGCAGGCATCAGCTTCTTTTGGGAGACTCGGGCGTCGGGTCTCCCAGAACAAGAACCTTCATCTCCAAACGAAGATCTCTGTTTACCAGGCAGTCTGTGTCACTACTCTCCTCTACAGCTGTGAATCCTGGGTGACTTACAGCTGCCACATTAGGGATCTAGAACGGTTCCACATATGCTGCCTTCAGCGCATCCTGGGAATCACCTGGCGTGACCATGTTCCTCATTCTGAGATACTCTTTAAAACCAGCTGTAGGAGTATTGAGGCAACGATCACCCAGCACCAGCTACGCTGGCTGGGACATGTGGTGAGGATGCCCCCAAACCGGCTGCCTTGCAGGGTGTTATATGGCCAGCTACACCATGGTTGACGCTCTGCTGGAGGGCAGAAGAAGCGCTACAAGGACCAGCTAAAGATGGCCTTAAAGAAGTGCAGGATCAGACCTGAGGCTTTGGAGGAGGCTGCTGCTGACCGGAACACCTGGCGACAGCAGTGCCTTGTGGGGACCCGTATGATGGAGGAGGACAGAACAGCCAGGAGACAGGAGAGAAGACTGATGAGGAATGCACCTGCAGCCCCTGCTGCCACTACCACAACTTTTACATGCCCTACCTGCAATAGGACATGTGGGTCCAGGATAGGTCTACATAACCATCAAAGGACTCATTGATAGAAGTGGACGTCATCATCGGACTCGATGGACAACCGCAAGCAAAAGCAAGTGTGTGTGTGTGTGTGTGTGTGTGCATGCATGGGTGTGTGTGGTTGTGTGGAAGTGTGTGTACGCAAGCATATATGCAGGTGTGTGCGAGTGTTGTTGTGTGTCTGTTTGTGTGTATATGTGTGGTATGTGTGGATATGGGTGTGTGCATGTATGTGTGAACGTGTGGGTATGTGTGTTGTGTGTAAATATGTGAGGGTGTGCGAGGGTGTAGGTGGACATATGTGATGGTATGTATGTGTGTGTACACGTGAAGGTGGGCATGTGTGTGTGGGGGGGCAATTATCTGTGGGTGGATACATGGGTGTGGAGGGAGGGTGTGTATGTGAGGGGAACACCTCGTTGAATGGGAGGGGCTCGGGGTTTGGTTACCGCTCTTTCTGGCTGTCCTGCCGTTGTGTCCCGGGGCAGGGCACTTTGCCCTCACTACCGTTGGTGTCCGTGACGCCGGGTATGGGTGTGTGTGGGTGTTCAGTGGTGAATGGGGGGGGGGCATTGGCGCAGCTTGGTGGCCGTATTTCCGTCGGTTTGCCCCAGGGCAGCTGTGGCTTGCAGGAGTAGCCTACCGCCAGCGATGTCTGTCTGGGGTGGATGGTGGGTCGGCTCATGTGGGGCACTTTGGGATGTCACGTGACATGTGGATTGCCGTATTATTATTATATATGTTTGTATACGTGCATACAGGGTGTGTACAAGATGCGTGAGAGTAAGTGTAAGTGTGGCTGCCCCATCGTGCCTATGGTGCTGGAGAGCGCTGGGGTACGACATTGGCGGGTCCTGGGTTGCACAGCCTGGCACCGCTCGCCCTGATATTGGATCTGGGGGCAGTGGGTGGCTTCCAGAGGCAGTTTGGTAGCTGGCTTCTGGGGGGGACGGGCTCTCTCTGGGACTGCCCCCCTCCCAGTCTTACCCCCCCCCCCCCCCCCCGCCCTCCCAAATCTGGGTGGATCATACATCTTATTGGATACACTTAGGGTTTTGGGGTGGGGGTATGCCATACGGTGTCAGTGAAGAGCATCCCTCTGTCTGCTACTGCGCTGTGGTGCCACGCTCTGCTGCTGATAGCAATGGGTAGCAGTACCCTGTCACACTATCCCCCCAACTTTAACTGTACGTTGGTAGTTCTCACGCCTGCACCCGATGACATCACAAAAATAACACTCACCCATCATGATTTGGGCATGGGGCGTGGGGGGATGGGGGTCTTCCTCCACCCCTGCTGCCCTCCTTCTGCTGGTGACCAGGGGCCTGTCATGTTGTCGTCATCCCAGGGCGCTGCTGCAAGTGAATAGGTGCGAGCAAGGGAGTGTGCAAGAACGAAAGTGAGTGAGCAAGTTAAAGCAAGTAAGTGAGAGTGAGGGATTGATGAGTAGTGATGGTGGTGGTGAGCTTTGTATGTTGGGTGGCGTCTCTGGGCACTTGCGGTGGGTCCATTGATCATTCGCTCTGGGCAGGCATTGGTGGTGGTGGGCTGCTTTTGTGGCTGCAGCTGCCCTGGGGAGGGTTGGCAGGGATGTGGCTGCTTGTCTGTACCGGTAGCCTCCCCAGCTGCTGCCAGGCGTTGGTGCACATTCATGCCCACTGCATCTGTGCTGCGCCCGCCCCAAATGTTAAGGATGAATAAGTGTGAGTGATATGATTTCTGGCCCAGGAAACACGCACACAGGCTCGGGTAAGATTTAAGAGTTTATTAACAGCAGTTGTATGGATGAGTGAGTGGGAAATGTGTATGTAGTCTTGGGGACAGGAGAGCACCGAAGGCAGAACAGACACCGTACAGCCAGGCAACCCTGAGGACAGAGCAGAGACCAGGGGATGAGCAATTGTCACAGCAAGGCGGTGAAAGTTATATTGTGGCTTACTTGTAGATGTACTGGTGGCTGGCGTTTTCAAGATGAGCTCCCGCCTGGGAGACAGCGCCCAGCTGCGCTCGATGCAGGGGAGATGAGAGGAAAGGCGATGAAGGGAAATTCCGCCGCCAGGAGGGTCCACCTGTGAGTAGCGGCGTTGGCCGAGAGGAGTAGGCGAATGCAGAGCTTGAGCGTGGAGGAAAGCTGACGGCTCCAGACCGAGGCTGCGGGCAGAGCAGGTTAAATAGTCGCAGCCTGATGAAGCCCAGGTGTGCGCACGGCTGGAGCGGATGACAGGCGGGAGCGAGTTGTGACAGTGAGTGTGTAAGAGAGAGTATGAGTAGTCAGGATAGTGGGAGAGATGAATACAGCAATGCACCGAGACATGTTGGATGAAAACCTGCTCCAGAGCACTCTTGACTGCAGACTGGGGAAACAATTCATCTTTCAGCAGGACAACGATCCCAAATACACAGCCAAGATATCAAAGGAGTGGCACCAGGAAAACTTTGTGAATGTCCTTGAGTGGCCCAGCCAGAGCCAGACTTGAATCCAATTGAACATCTCTGAAGACATCTGAAAATGGCTGTGCACTGACGCTTCCCATCCAGCCCGATGGAGTTTGAGAGGTGCTGCAAAGAGGAATGGGTGAAACTGCCCAAAGATAGGTGTGCCAAGCTTGTGGCATCATATTCAAAAAGACTTGAGGCTGTGATTGCTGCCAAAGGTGCATCAACAAAGTATTGAGCAAAGGCTGTGAATACTTATGTACATGTGATTTCTTATTTTTTTTATTTTTATAAATTTGCAAAACTTTCAAAAAAACTGTTTTTTCAAATTGTCATTATGGGCAATATTATGTGTAGAATTTTGAGGAAAAAAATGAATATAATCCCTTTTGGAATAAGGCTGTAACATAACAAAATATGGAAAAAGTGAAGCGCTGTGAATACTTTCCAGATGCACTGTAACCTGCTGCAATCAGGATGCATAGCCAGACACCAGCTTGTGGCAGCGTTCTGAGGAATCTTAGCCAATCTAAGGTTAAAGATCTATAACATGAGCAAAACAGTGAAATAACCACTGAACTTGGATCTAAAACGATTGCCTGAAGATAATGTGTTTCTTTTCAAGTATTTTGAGCATTTTCCATCAGCCTTTGGGGCTGCGTTCACTCAGTTTCATTTGGTATATTCTGAAGTTCATTCAATATATTCTAAAGTTTTCCTTGTAATATATAGACATTTTTTTCCTGAATGGCTTCCCATCATTGTATTTATTTATTTATAAATGACAGATGATAGCAAGTCATGACAGATTTTTACAACCCTCTCCATCGAGATGACAGAAAACAGTAAATTCTAGCACAACGTCTGGTTGTGTCACAAGCATCACTTCAGAGTACAGATGTGGTCAAATTTGAGTCTGATAAAGGTTAGTTGTAATAACATGCCATGATGGATAAATCTGATCTGACCAAAAAAGTGGAGAAAAGAGAAAAAAAATCTTGATTTAACAACACTGTTTGTAATGTAAACTCAGCCTTTTTACAGCCTACCAGCATCCACCTAATGCCCACCATCTTGAACACCAGAGCTTTGAAGACAAATTTTATAGGAAACGTCTTGTTCACAGATTCCACAACTGACTCAGCTTGTAATGCATGAAACCAAAAGTGACTCAAGTGATGATACTATATGTGTCAGGGTGCAGGATAAAAGTTTGTAAACTTGTTTTTAAATTAACAAGGCAAATTCATACAAAACAAAGTATAGTAGTTCCATTATAAGACAAAAATTGTAGTCAAACACAGGCAAATAGTCATACACAGGTAAATAAGCACAAGGAAAAAACCTGCCAGGCTGCAAAGCATGTAATACAAAAACTGTCTAGCAGAGGACAAACTGAAGCAAAGCAGCATGAATAGACAAGGATGATTAGCTGCAGGTGTGCAGGAGGCTCACTTAAAACAGGTATGTAGAAACAAGACATCAACCAAAATCAACCACAATACAGAAGAACAGTTTCACACTAATATAGGAAATGAATCAGAATTCATGTGAGTCATCACAAAACTGCCAGTAATGCAGTGTTTTCATTTACTGTACAGCAGAGTCAGACAATTCTTTTGATTTGCTAACTTAAAAGTGGTAAATGACTGAGCTGAAGTAGAAGGAACAGAGGCTGCATACTGTTACATTTTTGCACCAAGGAACAATTCCTTGTTGCAGAGTTCTGAGATTTTGATGGTAAAGTATCTGGAGGGAATATTTAACTGGACTGTCTGTCAGAGGAGCTGGAGAAAGTGGTGCAGGTGGTTGGATGGGTCAGCAGAACGTTGACTTTTACGCTGGAGATTTGTTGACAGTCAGCCTCTGCTTCTTTTCAAGATGATAATTTCTCATGTGGTTATACTGTAACAATCTCAGCAAAGTTCATCCAAACTGAATCTTCTTTGAATCGTCTAATTCATTATCTGTGTTTGTATGTATATTTTAAGAAATTTGCAAGGTTGCTTTTAAGTCGAATCAGAAAATATTTCTGTCACTGTAGTAAAAATCACAAGAACATTTTTGGTCTTTTTTTTAAATTCAGATGATATACAGGGTAGAACGTCATGGCAGAGAAAGTGACATTTAGCAGTTATTACATTATCTCATTTCTCCCACACGCGTGCGACGGTCTGACACAACACCTCCTCTCTGGGAAAATTCCAGCAGAGTTACCGCAGAGCACGTCTCTTTTATCACTCAGCACCACTATTATGGCTGTTATTATGACAGCTGGAGTTGAAATGTCTTTGGGTCTTCTTTTCCTGCTGCTAACATGACTGGAGCCGACCAACAGCTGTTTCTAAATTGAGTTATACCTCCGTTTATTTATTTATTTGTTGTATTTTTATTAAATCAAAACTGCAGTCTCGATAAGGAATGGTGTTTGTTTTGACACTTAATCATAAATGACCTGCAGGGTTGTCAAGATCAGAGTAAGAAAGAAGACCCAAATGCAGGCAGGAATATAGGGAGGGATGATTTGCTAAATATTAAACAACAAACTGGAGAGCTAAAACTAAACTGAAACACTGAGATAACTGTAATGAGAATAAAGATGAAGCTCTCAAAATAAATACTGAAACACAGTTACTTTTTTCCCCCCTTGTCCTGTCAGGCAGCTAGGTAAGCAGAACAGAGATCTGTTACCCTTATTGTGCCAAAACAGATTTACTTTGCCAAAAGGAGCTTTATACAGTACCTAACTATGTACTTAATACTTTATTTAAATTATTTTGCCCATGGAAGACCCAATAGGATGGGGAATAGGGAAAGGAAGTGTGTGGAGGGGGAAAGAAAAGATAAGATAAGATAAGATAAGCCTTAATTAGTCCTACAATGGGGAAATTCCAGGATTGCAGCAGCACAGGGATAGCAACACTCAGAGCAATAATTTAGAAGATAAGAAAATAAAAGCAGTGAATATACATATGTACACATAAATATACACTCACCGGCCACTTTATTAGGTACACCTGTCCAACTGCTCGTTAACACTTAATTTCTAATCAGCCAATCACATGGCGGCAACTCAGTGCATTTAGGCATGTAGACATGGTCAAGACAATCTCCTGCAGTTCAAACCGAGCATCAGTATGGGGAAGAAAGGTGATTTGAGTGACTTTGAACGTGGCATGGTTGTTGGTGCCAGAAGGGCTGGTCTGAGTATTTCAGAAACTGCTGATCTACTGGGATTTTCACGCACAACCATCTCTAGGGTTTACAGAGAATGGTCCGAAAAAGAAAAAATATCCAGTGAGCGGCAGTTCTGTGGGCGGAAATGCCTTGTTGATGCCAGAGGTCAGAGGAGAATGGCCAGACTGGTTCGAGCTGATAGAAAGGCAACAGTGACTCAAATAACCACCCGTTACAACCAAGGTAGGCAGAAGAACATCTCTGAATGCACAGTACGTCGAACTTTGAGGCAGATGGGCTACAGCAGCAGAAGACCACGCCGGGTGCCACTCCTTTCAGCTAAGAACAGGAAACTGAGGCTACAATTTGCACAAGCTCATCGAAATTGGACAATAGAAGATTGGAAAAACGTTGCCTGGTCTGATGAGTCTCGATTTCTGCTGCGACATTCGGATGGTAGGGTCAGAATTTGGCGTCAACAACATGAAAGCATGGATCCATCCTGCCTTGTATCAATGGTTCAGGCTGGTGGTGGTGGTGTAATGGTGTGGGGAATATTTTCTTGGCACTCTTTGGGCCCCTTGGTACCAATTGAGCATCGTTGCAACGCTACAGCCTACCTGAGTATTGTTGCTGACCATGTCCATCCCTTTTATGACCACAATGTACCCAACTTCTGATGGCTACTTTCAGCAGGATAATGCGCCATGTCATAAAGCTGGAATCATCTCAGACTGGTTTCTTGAACATGACAATGAGTTCACTGTACTCAAATGGCCTCCACAGTCACCAGATCTCAATCCAATAGAGCATCTTTGGGATGTGGTGGAACGGGAGATTCGCATCATGGATGTGCAGCCGACAAATCTGCGCCAACTGTGTGATGCCATCATGTCAATATGGACCAAACTGTCTGAGGAATGCTTCCAGCACCTTGTTGAATCTATGCCACGAAGAATTGAGGCAGTTCTGAAGGCAAAAGGGGGTCCAACCCGTTACTAGCATGGTGTACCTAATAAAGTGGCCGGTGAGTGTATATACACAGTGCGGAGCATTGTAGCTAGATGGAATAAACAGCATAACAGTCTATTTAGTTACCCCACATAGCATGAATATGTACCCATATATATTGTCACCCTCCGTAGTGATTGATATTGTCCTAGTTGTATACTGGAGGGGACCATTTTGTGTAAGTCTGTTGTGTTTTTTGCATTCAATACTATTAGGTTGTAACATTTTTTTTTACTATCTCTGTGAGCAGCCCTGCTTAAGATATACAGTCTGACAGCCGTAGGTAGGAAGGACCTGCGAAACCTCTCGGTCACGCACCTAGGATGATGTAGCCTACTGCTAAATGAGCTCCTCAGTGCGTTCAGTATGTCCTGCATAGGGTGGGACTCGGACTCCAACAGAGGTGACAGCTTAGCCACCATCCTTCTCTCTCCTATCTCCTCCACTGGGTCAAGACGCTGCCCCAGGACAGAGCTAGCTTTCTTGATCAGTTTGTTCAGTCTCTTCCTATCGGCTGCTGTGATGCCGCTGCCCCAGCAGACCACTCCAAAAGTGATGGCTGATGCCACCACCGAATCATAGAAGGTCTTCAGGAGCACCCCTTATACACCAAAAAAAAGGTGAAAAAGGGAGGGGAAGAGACAAAAAGACAAACAAACCAACAACTAAAACAAACAGAAGACAAACTGCTTCTTCCACCGAAGATGTATCAACACGAGTCTGGTATCCACACCTGTTAAAGGAGAGATATTTGTGCGTGTACGTCCGTGTGCGTATATATGAGAGCGCACGCAAAATAAGTGTGTGCATGTGAGTAGTTTGTCAGGAAACATACAAAGAGGGGGGCCAACCGCAGCAGCTCTCCTCCCGGGAACCCCGAGTTGTTACACCTGGCTCTCGCCGATTATTATCACCAGCTGCGCGCACACCTGCGCCTCATCGGCGGTGAGCTATATCTTCCCCTCTGCCCTCTGCTTCGGCCTGGAGTCGTCTTCGCATCTACTCCTCTACACGGCGACAGATCCGGTCTCTACCGTCATCTCTCTCTACACGTAAGCAACTCATCATTCCCTTACCTTCTCTTCAGTCCTTCCCCTGTGCACAGGTGGATTCCCAGGCGGCGGCTTTTCCTCCTCCTCGCCTCATCTCCGCCTGCATGGCTCCGACGCGTCAAGGGCGCACAGCCGCGCTGTCTTCCAGGACACAGCTGTCAAGCCAACGCCAGCCACGCATTCCCCTGCACGTGAGCAAACCTAACAGATTATTCCCACGGTGTGGTCGGCTACATCTAACCTCCTGCTCTGCTCTCCCCTCAGGGTTACCTGGTCGAACGGCGAGCTGTTCCGCGCACCTGGCACGGTGTCCGCCGACACCACATCTCCATTCCCACTCACGCACTCATACACCCTTGTCTGTAAATAAAAGCATTAAATCTTCCCGAGCCCGTGTGCGTGTGTTCCCTGAGTCCAAGGTTATGGCACGAGTAGGCAAGGCAGCGCCGCCAACCTCCGCAGGGCACAAATGCCCGAGGTCAACAAGCCCCAGGAAAGCCAGCCATCCACCCTTGGATGGACAATTGAGGGAGGCCAGGCCACCAGGCAGCTGCCAACCCCCGCTGCCAACCCCCCCCCCCCCCCCCGCCACCCCCACCCCCCCGCAGTGGGCCCAACGCCAGTCCCCGGGCCCCAGGTGCCAGGAGCCAGTGCCCCCACCCCCCGGGCCAGACACTGGCCCACGCCCCCCACTGCAAGCCCCCCCAGGCACCCCCACACACCCCGGGGACCCCCATGCCCAAAGATGTCCCCCCCGCCCAGGGAAGCCCACATAGCCGACAGCCACTACCCCCCTCAATCCAGCACCTCCCGCCTCACAGACCCACCCATCCCTACACCTTCACACCCTCATGCTCTCATACGCACCCACATGCACTCCCTCACTCTCACTCATCCACTCTCACACTCCTAGACCCACCCATTCTCTCTCACTCCTGTACCTGTTCAATCTCACTCCCAGTCGCCCTTAGGGTCACCCACACCCACTCACGTTCACCCACACATGCACTCTCACTCACACTCCGACCTACTCACATCCATTCGTGCTCTCCCCCTCACACTCACCCACCCTCATTCACCCTTATTTCTTAAGGCGACTGCGATGCAGATGCAGTGAACCTGAATGCGCACCATCACTGGGCAGCAGCTGGGGAGACCGCCGGCGCAGGCCAGCGGCCACCCCCCACCAACCCACCCCAGGGCAGCTGCGGCCACAGAAACAGACCCCCACCCCAACGCCCACGTGAGCGACTGATCAGCAGATCATCGCAGGCACCCCAAGTTGCCACCCAACATGCAAAGCGCCACACAAAACCGACCCACCATCACCACCTTGTATTCATACATGTGTAATGACAATAAAGTTGAATCTCATCTCATCTCATCTCATCTCATCTCACCTCCATTCATCACTCCCTCTCTCTCGCTTACACTCTTTTTCAGTCTCTCTCGCTCCCTTGGTTGTATCTATGCATTCGACAGCAACCAGGGATTTTGACAACATGACGGGTCCCAGGCCCCCCTCCGAGCCCCCAGGCCCCTAGAAGGAGGAGGGCAACAGGGGTGGGCAAAGACCTCCACCCCCCCTCCCCCTTGCACAAAACATTGTAGGTGTATGTCAGTTGTATGATGTGATTGTGTGTAAATGTGTGGACTACCATAGCGCAGTTAAAATTGGGGGGGGGATGGTGGCTGGAGCACCACTAGCTACTGCGATAGGCAGCAGGGCTCCCATCCCCCCCAAAAACCACAATGACTTTCCTTCAACTGGAACAACTCTACTTTTTTTTTTGCTTCATACATGTTCTCTTTGGCTTTTAAATCTCCTAGTTCACTAAATTTTACTGTGTTACAAAACATACCGTGGGGCAAAAAAAGTATTTAGTCAGCCACCAATTGTGCAAGTTCTCCCACTTAAAAGATGAGAGAGGTCTCCAATTTTCATCATAGGTATATCTCAACTATGAGAGACAAAATGAGAAAAAAAAAATCCAGAAAATCACATTGAAGGATTTTTAATGAATTAATTGGTAAATTCCTCGGTAAAATAAGTATTTGGTCAATAACAAAAGTTCATCTCAATACTTTGTTAGGTCAGACGTTTTCTGTAAGTCTTCACAAGGTTTTCACACACTGTTGCTGGTATTTTGGCCCATTCCTCCATGCAGATCTCCTCTAGAGCAGTGATGTTTTGGGGCTGTCGCTGGGCAACACGGACTTTCAACTCCCTCCAAAGATTTTCTATGGGGTTGAGATCTGGAGACTGGCTAGGCCACTCCAGGACCTTGAAATGCTTCTTACGAAGCCACTCCTTCGTTGCCCGGGCGGTGTGTTTGGGATCATTGTCATGCTGAAAGACCCAGCCACGTTTCATCTTCAATGCCCTTGCTGATGGAAGGAGGTTTTCACTCAAAATCTCACGATACATGGCCCCATTCATTCTTTCCTTTACACGGATCAGTCGTCCTGGTCCCTTTGCAGAAAAACAGCCCCAAAGCATGATGTTTCCACCCGCATGCTTCACAGTAGGTATGGTGTTCTTTCTCCTCCAAACACGACAAGTTGAGTTTTTACCAAAAAGTTCTATTTTGGTTTCATCTGACCATATGACATTCTCCCAATCCTCTTCTGGATCATCCAAATGCTCTCTAGCAAACTTCAGACGGGCCTGGACATGTACTGGCTTAAGCAGGGGGACACGCCTGGCACTGCAGGATTTGAGTCCCTGGCGGCGTAGTGTGTTACTGATGGTAGCCTTTGTTACTTTGGTCCCAGCACTCTGCAGGTCATTCACTAGGTCCCCCCGTGTGGTTCTGGGATTTTTGCTCACCGTTCTCGTGATCATTTTGACCCCACGGGGTGAGATCTTGCGTGGAGCCCCAGATGGAGGGAGATTATCAGTGGTCTTGTATGTCTTCCATTTTCTAATAATTGCTCCCACAGTTGATTTCTTCACACCAAGCTGCTTACCTATTGCAGATTCAGTCTTCCCAGCCTGGTGCAGGTCTACAGTTTTGTTTCTGGTGTCCTTTGACAGCTCTTTGGTCTTGGCCATAGTGGAGTTTGGAGTCTGACTGTTTGAGGTTGTGGACAGGTGTCTTTTATGCTGATAATGAGTTCAAACAGGTGCCATTAATACAGGTAACGAGTGGAGGACAGAGGAGCCTCTTAAAGAAGTTGTTACAGGTCTGTGAGAGCCAGAAATCTCGCTTGTTTGTAGGTGACCAAATACTTATTTTACCGAGGAATTTACCAATTAATTCATTAAAAATCCTTCAATGTGATTTTCTGGATTGGTTTTTCTCATTTTGTCTCTCATAGTTGAGGTATACTTATGATGGAAATTGGAGACCTCTCTCATCTGGAGAATTTGCACAATTGGTGGCTGACTAAATACTTTTTCCCCACTGTATTTAAGCCTTAAAATGATGATGTTTTCTTAATCTGTATATATTTTATGCTGTTTTGATAGATTTTTTTGTAAACTTATAAATTTGCAGCTTTTCTCTTGTAGTTGTGACTTTTCTGAGAAATGTGCAACCCTTTTTAGAGTACTTTTTTAATAATGAAAGCACCAAGGTGCTGTGCCTCGGTGCCTGTGGCATGGCAGCATGGGCAGCTGTACAAAAGTCGGACTCTGACCTCTACTGGCCCAGGATAGTTATAACAATACCTTTTTTCAATGCGGCATTGACAGAAATGATGAGTTAAATTTGTGTTTATTTCAAAACAAAGTGTTATTTTGAAATTCTGGCAAATTAAAAGTCAAGAAAATATGGTGATACAATGATACAAGCCTTTAGTCCCACTTAATTTTGATCAGGTGAGCTGAAACAGAGAGGTGGACAGACAGACAGACAGATACACACAGCCACAAACAGACACACTGACTGATTACTTTATGCCTCCGTTTCACCGAGGCATAGTTACTACTGTCTCTTTTTTTAAGCATCTTGACAACCACAGGATATGGGCGAAGGAGCTGCAAGTTGCAAAGCCCTGATCTAACTGAACATCCAGATATGCTTGTTATTGGAAACAATCCGTAGATCAGGACTGTAAAGTCACTCCTGACAGTACAGTAACAAACAGTATAAGTTGAGTGACGCAAGAGTTGTGTGTTCATAAATCTAAGTGCCAATTAAAATGTGAACAGCAGGGCAGCGCAACATATCTGCAACATCTGCACTTTAATTCTGTTGTCCCGTGTTTTCTTTGCCTTTTCACTGCAGAGAGTCCAATTAAGATAAAGAAAACAGCTGTTGGAGCAGCTGATGTCAACACAAAGTGGATTACAGTAGAACGGGTTTCTATGCAAAATGGACCCATAAATGCCAGTATTTTTTTCTTGTGACAAGATTCAAATAAAATAATCATGCAAATTACAGCCTGATTACATGCTTCACAGTGAGCCAACAAATGTATTACTGATTATAACAGTAACGTTGTTGTTTAATATTATTTTATTGGGTTGGCAGGTTTTTTTCTTACATTGTTGCTAAGATTTTGTTTTTGCAACTTCGGCAAACACACAGACTGCAAAACAAGCAGATATGGTACTGTAGCTGCAGTCTTTCTTTCCTGCCCTCGGCTGCTCCCTAAATCATCTCAGATGTGTCCAGCTGTCTGTGCTTGCTGCCAACAGATGGACGGGTGGGATGGAGTCACTTCACACCTCTGCCAACAGTATGATGATGAAGGAACATGGCTGACTAATGGGTTTATAGAAAATATGCTGCAGCCAGACTGAGGAACAAGCTCATTCACAGGAGCATCTTCATACAATAATTTGTATTCCATTTCTAGTGTGCATGATTATTTTATTAGACTCCAGTTTTATGAACAAGATAACATTACTTATTAATTACCTGATATAATAATATTGTGATATCAGCCCACTCTGATTCATGTTCCATGGTGATTATGTGAACTTTTAAAGATCCTGGTCTTCTCTACCTTTAAGCGATTACACAGAATCTGAAGGTGAAAAAAGGTATCAAACTTTTGCATCTGTATCTGCTCTTTACTGATCATATTTGGTATGGAGTAAAAATTTATGTAACATATGAATAGCCACTGAATGGGCAGTTCACTGTCACAGGTGGGTAGTAGCTAGTTGCGTCTACTCAAGTATGCTGTATGTATGTACAGGTGCATTTCAATTAGAATGTCATTTTAAAATTAATTTATTTCAGTAATTCAGTTCAAAAAATGAAACCCATATATAGATTTGTTACACACAGAATGATATACAGTGGTGTGAAAAAGTGTCTGCCCCCTTCCTGATTTCTCATTTTTGTTGTATGTTTATCACACGTAAATGTTTCAGATCATCAAGCAAATTTAAATATTACAGCCATGGACAAAATTGTTGGCACCCCTCTGTTAATGAATGAAAAACCCACAATGGTCACAGAAATAACTTGAGTCTGACAAAAGTGGTAATAAATAAAAAGTCTATGAAAATTAACCAATGAAAATCAGACAATGCTTTTTGAATTGTGGTTCAACAGAATTATTTTAAAAAACAAACTCATGAAACAGGCCTGGACAAAAATAAGATAAGATAAGATAAGATAAGATAAGCCTTTATTAGTCCCACAATGGGGAAATTCCAGGATTGCAACAGCACAGGGATAGCAACACTCAGAGCAACAATCAGAAGGCAAGAGAAAAAAAAAAAAAAACAAGAGCAGCAAGTATACATATGTACATATAAATGTAAATATATATATATAGACACACAGTGCGGAGTATTGTAGCTAGATGGAATGAATATGTGAATATATAAACACACAGTGCGGAGCATTGTAGCTAGATGGGATAAATATGTAGATATATAAACACACACAGTGCGGAGCATTGTAACTAGATGGAATAAATATGTAAATATATAAACACACAGTGCGGAGCATTGTAGCTAGATGGAATAAATATGTAAATATATAAACACACAGTGTGGAGCATTGTTGCTAGATGGAGTAAATATATAAATATATATATAAACACACACAGTGCGGAGCATTGTAGCTAGATGGAATAAATATGTGAATATATAAACACAGCGCGGAACATTGTAGCTAGATGGAATGAAACAGCACAACCGTCTACTTAGTTATCCTACATGGTATGATTATGTACTCATACATATTCTCACCCTCCATAGCGACCGGTATTTTCCTAGTTGTATACTGGAGGGGACCATTGTGTAAGTCTATTGCGTCTTTTGCATTCAAAACTATTAGGTTGTCACGTCTTTTTGCTATCTCTGCGAGCAGCCCTGCTTAAGTTGTACAGTCTGACAGCCGTAGGTAGGAAGGACCTGCGAAACCTCTCGGTTGTGCACCTAGGATGATGTAGTCTGCTGCTAAATGAGCTCCTCAGTGCATTCAGTATGTCCTGCATAGGGTGGAACTCGGACTCCAGCAGAGATGACAGTTTAGCCACCATCCTTCTCTCTCCCATCTCCTCCACTGGGTCAAGATGCTGCCCCAGGACAGAGCTAGCTTTCTTGATCAGTTTGTTCAGTCTCTTCCTATCGGCTGCTGTAATGCCACTGCCCCAGCAGACCACTCCAAAAGTGATGGCTGATGCCACCACCGTGTCATAGAATGTCTTCAGCAGCGCCCCTTGTACACCAAAAGACCTGAGTCTCCTCAGTAGGAACAGCCTGCGCTGTCCCTTCTTGTAGAGTGCGTCAGGATTGTGTGACCAGTCTAGTTTATTGTTCAGATGAACACCCAGGTACTTATAGAATGTCACCATCTCGATGTCTGTTCCCTGTATATTTACTGGTGCTGTGAGGGGTTGTCCTTGCCTGCGGCAGTCCACCACCAGCTCCTTAGTTTTTCTCGCGTTGATCTGGAGGCAGTTCCGATGGCACCAGTCCACGAAGTCCTGGATAAGCCCTCTGTACTCAGCTTCATCTCCGTTGGAGATGAGGCCAACGATCGCAGAGTCATCAGAGAACTTCTGTAGATGGCAGTGTGTTGTATTGTGTGAGAAGTCCGCAGTATAAAGGGTGAACAGGAAGGGAGCCAAAACCGTTCCCTGGGGGGCCCCCGTGCTACCGATGATCGTGTCGGACACACAGTCCCGGGTTCTCACAAACTGAGGCCGGTTTGTGAGGTAGTCCAGGATCCATGATGACAGGTGCTGGTCCACCCCTGCGCACAGCAGCTTGTCCTTCAGGATCATCGGTTGGATGGTGTTGAAAGCACTGGAGAAGTCAAAGAACATGATCCTCACCACATTCCCTGGCTTCTCCAGGTGGGGCAGAGAACGGTGAAGGAGGAAGAGGGGGAAGATCACCGCATCCTCCACCCCAATGCCATGCTGGTAGGCGAACTGGAGTGGATTCATCGCTGGTCCCACCAGGGGGCGGAGGTGAGCAAGGAGCAGTCTCTCCAGAGTCTTTATCATGTGGGACGTCAAGGCCACTGGTCTGTAGCTGTTCAGATCTTTGGGGTGGGAAGTCTTTGGTACAGGTACCACACAAGATGTTTTCCACAGCTGTGGTACCCTCCCCAGCTTCAGGCTCAGATTGAAGATGTACTCCACAATCCCACACAGCTGGTCTGCACAGGACTTGAGGAGCTTTGCGCTGATGCCGTCCGATCCCGACGCCTTCCTCGCCTTGATCTTCCTCAGCTCCATCCTCACCTGGGTCTTAGTGAGGGTCAGGTTGGGGGGCTGTGTGTTGGGAGTGGGGGGTGTTGGTGGAGTGGGGAGTGGGCAGCAGGACTTGATGTCTTTAGAGGCAGCAGTGGTTGTTGTGCAGTCAGGGGGGAGGGCGGTTGGTCAAACCTACTGAAAAACAGATTCAGATTGTTCGCCCACTCCTTGCCCCCCGTGGCCTGGGGGGAGGTATTCTGGAGCCCGGAGATGGTTTTAAGGTTTCTCCAGACCCCACTGATGTCGCTCTGTAGCAGCTTGTCCTCCATCTTCTTCCTGAAGCTGTCCTTGCCTTCTCTGATCTTTCTCCTCAGCTCCCTCTGTACGGACTTCAGCATCTCCCTGTTCCCCGACCTGAAGATCCTCTTCTTCTCTTTCCGAAGTGTTTTTATCTCAGGGTTGATCCAGGGTTTGTTGTTTGAGCAACACCGTATGGTCTTGGTGGGAAAGGTGTTGTCCACACAGAAGCTGATGTAGTCCGTGATGGTGTGAGTGAGGCCATCGATGTCCTTGTCATGTGGATCGCAGAGCTGCTCCCAGGCGGTGGTTTCAAAACAGCCCCTTAGAGTGTCCATTGCCTCCTCAGACCATAACTTCACTGTGCGCATGGCCGGAGGTTGTCTGTGCACTAGGGGTTTGTACACCGGCCGGAGATGAGCCAAGTTGTGATCCGATCTCCCGAGTGAGGGGAGTTGTGATGAGGTGTACGCCTCCTTAGTGTTTGCGTAGAATAAGTCCAGTGTTTTATTGTCTCTGGTGTGGCATGTGACATACTGGGTAAACGTGGGTAGAATGGGAGACAGTGAAACATGGTTGAAATCGCCTGAGATGAGGAGAAGAGCATCTGGGTGTTCTGTCTGCAGCCTGCCAGTTACTGAATGGATGATGTCACGCGCTGTCCCAGCGTTCGCCGTTGGATTTGCATAAACAACAATGCAGATCACGTGTGAGTATTCCCTCCGGAGATATGTAGGCCGCATGCTAACAGCTATGATATGACAGATATGTCCCGGTCTGCACTAGTTGTTGTTAACATACATTATCACTCCACCGCCCCTTGCTTTGCCACTGTCTGATGTTTGGTCTGCTCGTATCGCGTGGAAACCCTCCAGTTCAATGTTAGCATCTGCTGCTAATTCAGTTAGCCAAGACTCTGTGAATAGAAACAGGCTACACTCCCGGTATATGCTATCGTAGCGGGAGATAGCTGCTAGCTCATCTACCTTTCCCAGTAACGATCGTACATTCCCCATGACAACGGATGGGAGAGTGGGTCTGTACCTTATATTTCTTGCCTTCCGCCTTACTCCAGCACGGCACCCATGGCGTTTTTGCCTCAGTTCTCCCGGTATGTCGAGTTTTTCCGTTAGCACCGGGTGGCGATTGAGTGCTAGCAGCTCTTTCCTGCTGTACCGTCTCCTGCTATAAACAGTGGCTCCATCCACCGGCTCGGGAGACATTTGGGGCGATCTGTGTGTCCGTAGTATATATGGAGTGAAAGGTGTGCCAGATCAGAGAGTTGTCACCGGATCAGAAGAGAGAGGAAGGAAAAAAAGACTCAGAATTGAGCCGCTGTTGCAAAAGGCAGCCGACTCGTGTGGCACCGGAAATGATGGTACCCTTAACTTAATATTTTGTTGCACAATCTTTTGAGGCAATCACTGCAATCGAACGATTTCTGTAACTGTCAATGAGACTTCTGCACCTCTCAGCAGGTATTTTGGCCCACTCCTCATGAGCAAACTGCTCCAGTTGTCTCAGGTTTGAAGGGTGCCTTCTCCAGATGGCATGTTTCAGCTCCTTCCACAGATGTTCAATAGGATTTAGATCAGGGCTCAAAGAAGGCCATTTTAGAATAGTCCAATGTTTCGCTCTTAGCCATTCTTGGGTGTTTTTAGCTGTGTGTTTTGGGTCATTATCCTGTTGCAAGACCCATGACCTGCGACTGAGACCAAGCTGTCTGACACTGGGCAGCACATTTCTGTCTAGAATACCTTGATAGTCTTGAGATTTCATTGTACCCTGCACAGATTCAAGACACCCTGTGCCAGATGCAGCAAAGCAGCCCCAGAACATAACAGAACCTCCTCCATGTTTCACAGTAGGGACAGTGTTCTTTTCTTGGTATGCTTCATTTTTGCATCTGTGAACATAGAGCTGATGTGCCTTGTCAAAAAGTTCCAGTTTTATCTCGTCTGTCCATAGGACATTCTCCCAGAAGCTTTGTGGCTTGTCAACATACAGTTTGGCAAATTCCAGTCTGGCTTTTTTATGATTTGTTTTCAACAGTGGTATCCTCCTTGGTCGTCTCCCATGAAGTCCACTTTGGCTCAAACAACAACGGATGGTGCGATCTGACACTGATGTACCTTGACCTTGGAGTTCACCTTGAATGTGTTTAGAGGTTGTTCTGGGCTCTTTTGTTACCATTCGTATTATCCGTCTCCTCCTGCGGCCACGTCCAGGGAGGTTGGCTACAGTCCCGTGGATCTTAAATTTCTGAACAATTTGTGCAACTGTAGTCACAGGAACATCAAGTTGCCTGGAGATGGTCTTATAGCCTTTACCTTTAACATTCTTGTCTATAATTTTCTTTCTAATCTCCTGAGACAACTCTCTCCTTTGCTTCCTCTGGTCCATGTTTAGTGTGGTACACACCATGTCACCAAACAGCACAGTGACTACTTGTCACCCTTTAAATAGGCCGACTGACTGATTAGAAGTTTGTAGACACCTGTGATGTTAATTAGAGGACACATCTTGGTTGAACATGTCCCTATAGTATATAGTATATATATATTATTTTCAAGCTTTTCTAGAGGTACCATCATTTTTGTCCAGGCCTGTTTCATGAGTTTGTTTTTTAAAATAATTCTGTTGAACCACAATTCAAAAGCATTGTGTGATTTTCATTGGTTAATTTTCATAGAATTTTTATTTATTACCACTTTTATATGACTGGCGCCTAGCGGCTGCCCCGGCCTTGGATGCGCTCTGCAGACCGTGCCCAAATGCCAAGTCACGTTTCGTTACCTTGTATTCATACATGTGTAATGACAATAAAGTTGAATCTCATCATCTCATCTCTTTTGTCAGATTCAAGTTATTTCTGTGACCATTGTGGGTTTTTCTTTCATTAACAGAGGGGTACCAACAATTTTGTCCACGTCTGTAAGATAAGATAAGATAAGCCTTTATTAGTCCCACAATGGGGAAATTCCAGGATTGCAACAGCACAGGAATAACAACACTCAGAGCAATAATTTAGAAGACAAGAAAATAAGAGCAGTGAATATACATATGTACACATAAATATATAAATATATATACATAGTGTGGAGCATTGTAGCTAGATGGAATAAACAGCATAACCGTCTATTTAGTTACCCCACATAGCATGAATATGTACCCATACATATTGTCACCCTCCGTAGCGACTGACATTGTCCTAGTTGTATACTGGAGGGGGGCCATTTTATGTAAGTTTGTTGCGTCTTTTGCATTCAATACTATTAGGTCGTAACGTCTTTTTTGCTATCTCTGTGAGCAGCCCTGCTTAGGTTATAAAGTCTGACAGCCGTAGGTAGGAAGGACCTGCGAAACCTCTCGGTCGCACACCTTGGATGATGTAGCCTACTGCTAAATGAGCTCCTCAGTGCGTTCAGTATGTCCTGCATAGGGTAGGACTCGGACTCCAGCAGAGATGACAGCTTAGCCACCATCCTTCTCTCTCCTATCTCCTCCACTGGGTCAAGGTGCTGCCCCAGGACAGAGCTAGCTTTCTTGATCAGTTTGTTCAGTCTTTTCCTGTCGGCTGCTGTGATGGCGCTGCCCCAGCAGACCACTCCAAAAGTGATGGCTGATGCCACCACCGACTCGTAGAAGGTCTTCAGGAGCACCCCTTGTACACCAAAAGACCTGAGCCTCCTCAGTAGGAACGGCCTGTGCTGTCCCTTCTTGTAGAGTGTGTCGGTATTGTGTGACCAGTCTAGTTTATTTTAAAAATGAACACCCAGGTACTTGTAGGATGTCACATCTCAATGTCTGTTCCCTGGATGTTTACTGGTGCTGTGAGAGGTTGTCCTTGCCTGCGGCAGTCCACCACCAGTTTCTTAGTTTTTCTCGAGTTGATCTGGAGGCAGTTCCGATGGCACCAGTCCACAAAATCCTGGATAAGTCCTCTGTACTCTGCTTCATCTCCGTTGGAGATGAGGCCAACAATCACAGAGTCGTCAGAAAACTTCTGTAGATGGCAGTTTGTTGTGTTTTTATGAGAAGTCCTCAGTATAAAGGGTGAACAGGAAGGGAGCCAAACCCGTTCCCTGGGGGGGGGGGGGGGGGGGGGGGACTGCCGATGATTGTGTCGGGCACACAATCCTGGGTTCTCGCAAACAAATTAGACAAAGATTACACAAGTAAACACAAAATGCAGTTTTTAAATGAAGGTGTTTATTATTAAGGGTAAAAAAAATCCAAACTTACATGGCCCTGTGTGAAAAAGTGATTGCCCCCTAAACCGAATAACTGGTTGGGCCACCCATAGCAGCAACAACTGCAATCGAGCGTTTGCCGTAACTGGCAATGAGTCTTTTACAGCACTGTGGAGGAATTTTGGCCCACTCATCTTTGCAGAATTGTTGTAATTCAGCCACATTGGGGGCTTTTCAAGCATGAACTACCTTTTTAAGGTCATGCCACAGCATCTCAATCGGATTCAGGTCAGGACTTTGACGAGGCCACTCCAAAGTCTTCATTTTGTTTTTCTTAAGCCATTCAGAGGTGAACTTGATGGTGTGTTTTGGATCATTGTCCTGCTGCAGAACGTACGTGCGCTTCAGCTTGAGGTCACAAACAGAGAGCCGGACATTCTCCTTCATGATTTTTTGGTAGACAGCAGAATTCAGGGTTCCATTTACCACAGCAATTCTTCCAGGTCCTGAAGCAGCAAAACAGCCCCAGATCATCACACTACCACCACCATATTTTACTGTTGGTATGATGTTCCTTTTCTGAAATGCTGTGTTACTTTTACACCAGATGTAATGGGACACACACCTTCCAAAAATGTTCAGCTTTTGTCTCATTGTCACATCAGAGTATTTTCCCAAAAGTCTTGGGAATCATCAAGATGTTTTCTGGTAAAACTGAGATGAGCCTTAATGTTCCTTTTGCTCAGCAGTGGTTTTTGTCTTGGAACTCTGCCATGCAGGCCATTTTTGCCCGGTCTCTTTCTTATGGTGGAGTCATGAACACTGACCTTAACTGAAGCAAATGAGTCCTGCAGTTCTTTGAATATTGTTGTAGTGTGGCACACATATTTGAGATGCTTAAGCTGCATATGTATATTACTTTTGAGATGCTTAGGCTGCATATGTATATCACTGTTACCTCACGTCTTAGAAGGAACAATAAGTCTGGACCTCCTGGGGATGACAGGAGGGTGTGAAATGTGTCTTTAGAAATGGCTCTGAGAAGACTTCCTGACCACCAGGGTTTAGGTGGAGAAGAGAGGACCTGGGGGGGGGGGGTGGGGGGTGATGTATTGTCTCTGGGGAATGAATGACAATGTGATTCTGTACTCTGATGTCCCGGGTATAAAAAGGGGAGATGTGGGAAGTTAGTTCTCTTTCTGTTTGAGAAGATGTTGGAGACACGTGATTGTTAATAAACCTGAATTGAGAAATAAATTCAGCCTCTTCATTTCACGCTGTCCACACTGGTGACCTTAAGACGTATAATGGGCAGAGACGATTCCCCCGAACCAGACTCGCCAGGGACCAGCCGGGCAAGCGCAGTCTCCGTCAAGCTACCAGAATTCTGGCAGGACAACCCGGACTCATGGTTCCTCCTGGCTGAAGCCCAGTTCGCTCTCGGGGGAATAACAGCAGATGACACAAAGTTCTACCATGTCATCACCAAACTTGACAGCTGCACAGCTCGACATGTGCGGAGCCTGGTGCAGCGCCCACCCGCTGGCAACAAATACGGCGGGTTGAAAGCTGCCCTCTTCCAGCGTTTCACTCCCTCAGCCCAGGAGAGAGCCGAGAGACTCCTGGCCCTGCACGACTTGGGAGAAAGCACACCTGTTGACCTGATGGAAGACATGCTGAAGCTGAGAGGCTCAGACAACGATGATTTCCTCTTCACTCACATCTTCCTGAGAACTCTACCGTCGCAGACGAGGGCGACCCTGGCGGGCTCCCAGTTTGTGACCCAGCGGGACTTCCGCGCGCTAGCCCAGGAGGCACAGCGGATCCTCAACGCCAGTGGACAGCACACGGCCACCGCAGCAGCGGCAGATCTCGGCGCGACGACCGGGAACGGCAAAGGGCCAGAGGAGACGGAGGCAGATACACCAACAACGGCGGCGGCGAAGCCCTGACACCGCGGAGGAGATGACCTCTGTTTTTACCATCGTCGCTTCGCAGAGAGGGCACGCAAGTGTATACCGCCGTGTCAGTTCCAGAGCTCGGGAAACTCCAGGACGGTCGCAGCTGCGGCCCTCGGTGAATGGAACAAGCTGCTCTACCTGACGGATGCGCGTTCTGGGAGGCAATTCCTCGTGGACACAGACTCCCAAGTGAGTTTCATCATGCCAACCTACGCTGACCGGTTGGCGGGCCCCGGCAGTCACGGAGCATCAGCGGCGAACAGCTTGAGCATTAAGACCTTCGGTGAAAGGACCCTACTTCTGTCCCTGCACGGCCGCACATATGAGTGGACTTTTATTATAGCGGCGGTGAGTTTCAACATGTTAGGTGCTGATTTTCTGTGCTCACATGGGTTGTTGGTTGATCTCCCCAATAGACGCCTGGTTAATGCACTCTCGTTTTACTCTATCCCTTGTGCAGCTCGAGTGTCCCCGCCCACAGCACAAGCCAACGTCGCCACAGCAGGCGGTAAGTTTCACACACTCCTCACTCAGTTTCCAGCACTAACGGTTCCTACTTTTTCAGCAGCCGTTGCTAAACATGGGGTGGAGCACTTCATCACTACCGCTGGTCTCCCCGTTTTTGCAAAAGCTCGGTGCTTGGATGCAGCTAAACTGACCATAGCGCACGAGGAGTTCGCCAACCTTGAAAAGTTGGGCATCATTTGATGTTCGAATAGCCCATGGGCTTCTCTGCTCCACATGGTCCCTAAGGCTGACGGCTCGTGGCGATCTTGCGGTGATTTTCGCAGGTTGAACAACGCCACAGCGCATGACCGCTACCCAATCCCCCATATTCAGGATTTTTCGGTTCATCTGGCGGGGGCGCGCATTTTTTCTAAAATAGACTTAGTCCGCGGTTATCATCAAGTCCCAGTACGCGCTGAGGACATTCCAAAAACAGCGGTAATAACTCCATTCGGACTTTTTGAGTTTTTGCGCATGCCGTTTGGGCTTAAAGGCGCCGCGCAAACTTTCCAGCGCATGATGGATGCGGTGTTACGCGATCGCCCTTTTGTGTTCGTCTACCTGGACGACATTTTGGTAGCCAGCGCGTCCGAAGAAGAACACGAAAAGCACCTCACAGCAGTTTTCCGGAGGTTGGGGGAGCACGGGTTAATAATCAACCCAGCGAAGTGCCAGTTCGGGGTGGCGCAGATTGATTTTTTAGGGCACCGCGTCTCCCCAGAGGGAGCAGTTCCGCTGCCGGACAAAGTGCGCGCGGTAGCAGATTTTCCCCAGCCACAAACGGTCAAAGCACTACAGGAGTTTTTGGGAATGGTGAATTTTTATAACCGTTTCCTCCCCCGCGCAGCGCAGCTCATGCAACCATTGTATGCTGCGCTTAAAAAACAAAAACCCTCAAATGCGATCGAATGGTCCCCGGAGTAGGAGCGCGCATTCTCGGAGGTAAAAAAAGCCCTTGCGGATGCTACGTTGTTGGCTCACCCAGACCCAACGGCCCGCATAGCGCTCACCACTGATGCGTCAGACGTGGCCCATAGGGGCGGTAGTGGAGCAACAGGTTGCCGGGGCTTGGCAGCTGCTGGCCTTTTTCAGCAGGACCTTGTGCGAAGCCGAGCGAAAATACAGCGCGCGTTCGACAGGGAGTTGTTAGCACTTCACTTAGCCATTCGTCACTTCCAGTTCTGGCTGGAAGGTCGGCGTTTCACCACGTTTGTCGGCCACAAACCACTCACTTTTGCGATGGCCAAAGTTTCGGAACCATGGTCGGGCCGGCAGCAGAGGCAGCTGGCCGCAATTTCAGAATTTACTACTGATATTCAACACGTAGCGGGTAAATTTAATGTGGTAGCAGACTGCCTCTCTCGCGCCGTAACCGCTCCAGTCTGCGCGGAGGTAGATTATACTACCGCGGCCGCAGAGCAAAATAGCAGCGCGGAAGCATACGCGGCCCCAGTCCACGTGGGGATAGATTACGCAGCCATGGCTGCGGATCAAGTTAGCGACGCGGACGTGTGCGCGCTCCAGTCTGGACCAACAGGGTTAAGGCTGGAGAGCAGGAGGCTGCAAGATGGTACGCCTTCCCAGTCTGCGATGTCTCTACAGGACGACCGCGTCCGGTAGTGCCGGCCGCATGGCGCCGCCGTGTTTTTGACTCGATTCACTCTCTGGCGCACCCGGGGGTGCGCGCGTCGGTAAAAATGGTAGGAGAGAAGTTTGTTTGGCCAAGCCTGCGCAAGCACGTTAAGGAGTGGGCAAGAGCCTGCATGGCTTGCCAGCGGGCCAAAATACACAAACACACAAAAGCCCCCTTAGAGCCGTTTCACATCCCGGCCAAGAGGTTCGATCATGTGCATGTCGACCTCGTAGGCCCTCTACCCTCGTTGCAGGGGTGCACGCATCTTTTGACAATGGTGGACCGCACCACGCGTTGGCCTGAAGTGGTTCCACTGGCATCAGCCACAGCCGCAGAGGTGGCCCGCGCATTTTTAACGGCTTGGGTAGCGCGTTTTGGGGTCCCGTCGGATATTACGTCCGACAGGGGGCCTCAATTTGTTTCTGAGCTTTGGTCAGCGATGGCCCACAGCCTGGGGATAACAATCCACCGCACTACTGCGTACCACCCCCAGGCTAATGGTTTATGCAAGCGTTTTCATATTTCATTGAAAGCAGCCCTCAGAGCGTCGCTGACGGATGCAAATTGGGTAAACAGACTACCATGGTTTTATTAGGGTTGCGTTCTGCACCTAAAGAGGACTTAAAAGCCTCCCCTGCTGAGTTGGTGTTTGCACAACCACTCCGTCTGCCAGGGGAATTTCTTCCCGATAACCTGGCGCCAGAGCGTCCCCCTGCTCAGCGGTCACTGAACGACACGGGAGCGGACATGCTTCCGGGCCCCGTTCATCACACTTTTCCGCGTGTTTTTGTACCTAAATCTTTAAAAAACGCTGAGTTTGTTTTTGTCAGGCACGAGGCTCAGCGCCCAACCCTGCGACCACCTTATGACGGCCCATATAGAGTGCTGGAAACAGGTGATAAGCATTTTTTGCTAGATTTAGGGGACAGGAGGGAAACAATTGCTCTAGACAGACTTAAAACTGCTTTTGTGATGGCTGGTGAAACTGTGCAAGTGGCGAGGGCTCCTCGACGCGGCAGACCCCCAGGGAGCAGGCCCCAGAGCCCTCTCAGGGATTGACTAACAGTTCTCATCCTCAGATAGCTGATTCACTGCAGGATGGCGCCACGGGAGCGGCGAAGCCCGCCTACAGCAAGTTCGGAAGAAGGTTGAAGCCCAGACAGCATATGGACTGATGTTGTGATTTTATCATGTTGTCTAGACTATGTTGTATTGTTTCATCTTCGACGTTTGCGGGGGGGGGGGGTTATGTGGCACACATATTTGAGATGTTTAAGCTGCATATGTATATTACTTTTGAGATGCTTAGGCTGCATATGTATATCACTGTTACCTCACGTCTTTGAAGGAACAGTAAGTCTGGACCTCCTGGGGATGACAGGAGGGTGTGAAATGTGTCTTTAGAAATGGCTCTGAGAAGACTTCCTGACCACCAGGGTTTAGATGGAGAAGAGAGGACCTGGGGGGGAGGGTGATGTATTGTCTCTGGGGAGTGAATGACAATGTGATTCTGTACTCTGATGTCCCGGGTATAAAAAGGGGAGATGTGGGAAGTTCTCTTTCTGTTTGAGAAGATGTTGGAGACACATGATTGTTAATAAACCTGAATTGAGAAATAAATTCAGCCTCTTCATTTCACGCTCTCCACAGTAGGGTCTTTTGTGACCTCTTGGATGAATCGTCGCTGCGCTCTTTTTGGTAATTTTGGTCAGCCAGCCACTCCTGGGAAGGTTCACCACTGTTTCATGTTTTTGCCATTTGTGGATAATGGCTCTCACTGTGGTTCGCTGGAGTCCCAAAGCTTTAGAAATGGCTTTATTACCTTTTCCAGACTGATAGACCTCAGTTACTTTGTTTCCCATTTGTTCCTGAATTTCTTTGAATCGTAGCATGATGTCCAGCTTTTGAGGATCTTTTGATCTACTTCGCTTTGTCAGGCAGGTCCTATTTAAGTGATTTCTTGATTGAGAACAGGTGTGGCAGTAATCAGGCCTGGGTGTGGCTCAAGAAATTGAACTCAGCTTTCCAAAGATGTGATAAACCGGAGTTAATTTATGTTTTAATGGGGGGGGGGGGTCACTTTTTCACACAGGAACATGTAGGTTTGTTTGTTTTTTTTACCCTTAGTAATAAACACCTTGATTCAAAAACTGAATTTTGTGTGTACTTGTGTTATCTTTGTCTAATATTTAAATTTGTTTGATGATCTGAAACATTTAGGTGTGACAAACATACAAAAAATGAGAAATCAGGAAGGGGGCAAACACTTTTTCACACCACTGTATTTCAGGTGTTTAGTTCTTTTAACTGTCATGGTTTCCTGGTTTAACTGCAAAGGTTTCCTGAGCCTTTAAATGGTCTCTCAGTCTGGTTCAGTAGTCTACACAATCACGGGGAAGACTGCTGACTTGACAGTTGTCCAGAAGACCATCATTGACACCCTCCACAAGGAGGGTAAGACACAAAAGGTGATTGCTAAAGAAGCTGGCTGTTCACAGGGTGCTGTATCCAAACATATTAATGGAAAGTTGAGTGGGAGGAAAAAGTGTGGCAGAAAAAGGTGCACAAGCAACAGGGATAACTGCAGCCTTCAGAGGATTGTGAGGCAAAGCCCATTCAAGGATTTGGGGAGATTCGCAAGGAGTGGACTGTGGCTGGAGTCAATGATTCAAGAGCCACCACATAGACATATCCAGAACATGGGCTACAACTGTCACACTCCTTCTGTCAAGCCACTCCTGAACTAGAGACAGCATCAGAAGCATCTTACCTGAGCTAAGGAGAAAACAGACTGGCCTGTTGCTCACTGGTCCAAAGTCCTCTTTTCAGATGAGCGTATATTTTGCATTTCATTTGGAAATCACAGTCCCAGAGTCTGGAGGAAGAGTGGAGAGGCACAGAATCCAAGTTGCTTGAGCTCCAGTGCAAAGTTTCCACAGTCACCAATGTGTTTATCAAGTCCAAAGTCACCATTAGGCCACCAGTGGGGCAGTGGTGGCCTAATGGTTAGGGATGTGGACTGGTGAGTGGAGTTTCACCGGTTCAGTCCCAGGATCAGCAGGATCAGATCTGGGTGGGACAGATAACATAGCATTGTTTGCCCCACCCTCCTAAACCCCACTGTGGTGCCCTTGAGCAAGGTGCTTATACCCAACTGCTTCAGTAGAGCTGCTCAGTGGCCACAGGTCAGTCTGTTGTTGTACTGGGCAACTTCCAGGTGTGAGCGTGAACAGGGTGTCCTTGTAAAAGAGAGGTTGCCTCTCATTGGACCTTCCCTGTATAAGTCAAGGTTAAATAAATAAATAAAAGTCATTGTGTCACGTAGGCATATGTTGCATTTTCCTCATTCTACTGCATTTTCTTCATTCTAATTCATTAATTACCTACAGAATGTGCCATCTCCATTTGCCATGAAAATGTTAGCCATGTCCCGTCTAGTGTTTATATACAGTACTGTATATATGTTTATGTTGGTACTGAAACACCTGTACAACCTGAGCCTGAGTCTGGAGAGAGTACTGGTGCTGTGGAAGACATCCTGCCAGGTTCCTGTCCTCAAGAAGTCATCTCCATCTGACCTGAACGACTATCGACCAGTTGCCCTCACATCACATGTGATGAAGGTCCTGGAGAGACTGGTTTTAGCCCATCTGAGACTGCAGGTGAAGACGTGGCTGGACCCTCTGCAGTTTGCATATCAGCCCCATTTAGGAGTTGAAGATGCTGGCATCTCCCTGCTGCAATGAGCCCATCTGCACCTGGGTGGCGGAGGAGATACTGTGAGAATCACTTTTTTTGATTTCTCCAGTGCCTTTAACACCATCCAGCCACTGCTGCTGGGTGAGAAGCTGCGGGGGATGGGGGTTAACAGCTCTGTGATCTCCTGGATTACTGACTACCTGACAGGCAGGCCACAGTTTGTCCGACTGGGCAGTGTCTTGTCTTGAGTGGTGGCTAGTGATGCGGGAGCTCCACAGGGGACTGTGCTCTCTTCTTTTCTCTTCACCTTACACACCACTGACTTTCAGTACAACACAGAGTCATGCCACCTGCAGAAATTCTCTGACGACTCAGCTGTTGTGGGATGTATAAGAGAGGGAGAGGAGGGGGAGTACAGGGCACTGGTAGACAGATTTGTGGAGTGGACAGAGCAGAATCACCTGAGGTTGAATGTCAGCAAGACCAGAGAGATGGTGATTGACTTCAGGAAGAGGAAGACGCCTTCTCAGCCACTGCAGATTTTTTTTTTTTTTTTTTGGGTGGGGGGGGGAGGCTGAGGACTACAAATATCTGGGTGTCAGGATCAGCAGCGGGCTGGACTGGAGATCCACCACGAATGCTGCGCACAAGAAGGGGATGAGCAGACTCTACTGAGAAAGCTGAGATCCTTCAATGTGTGCAGCAGGATGCTGGAGCTTTTCTATCAGACTGTTGTCGCCAGCGCCATCTTCTTTGCTGCTGTCTGTTGGGGTAGCAGTATCAGGGCCAGAGACACCAACAGACTTGACAAGATTATCAAGAGGGCTGGCTCTGTAATTGGTCTCAGACCGGAGACCTTTGAGACAGTGGTGGAGAGGAGAACACTATATAAACTGTGATCCATCATGGACAATCCTGATCACCCCTTCCACCACACACTGGACAGACAGCGGAGCACTTTCTACAGCAGACTACCACAGCTTTGCTGTCGAACGGCCAGATACAGGAAATCTTTCCTGCTGCATTATTTTTTTTTATTTTTTTTTATTTTTTTTTTTTACTTATTTTGTACCCGTGGGTAGATTTGTTTTGCAGTCTGGTGACAAGCCACCAGCTGCCGGTCGCTGCGTGCGCAAGCGCCCCTTATCCCTAACCTGCATGTTTTTGGCATGTGGAAGGAAACCGGAGAAATCCCGGGGTAAACCCACGCAACACGGGGAGAACATGCAAACTCCACACAGATCACTGTTGGCAGGGATCGAACCCACGATCTCACGATCCCCGCGATCCCCCGGCCGAGGGTAAACTGTGCTGCCACAGTGCTAACCACTGCGCCACCGTGCAGCATGCCATTTCACTGTACAATAACTCACTATGATGTTGTATTCTGGTCATAGCTATGCTGCCACACTGCACCTTACAGTCTAACTGGTACCTCACATTTCACTCTGCTCCTGATAGTCCTTCATTGTGCAACGGGATGATTCATGTGTTTATACGGGTCATCATATATTAAGCTATGATGTATATACTGTAGGTTTTATAGTTGTGTTAGTTTTACTTTCCATGGGTAATCCCTTTGTCTGTCATGTGTGTGTTTCTGTCGTTTGGTTGTCTACTGTCATGCTGCTGTTACACTGTAATTTCCCAGTTTGGGATCAATAAAGTACATCCATCTATCTATCTATCTGTGATCGATAAGGACGTCACAGCCAGTCACAGCCAATAGAGAGCCATATCCGCATATGGGACCTTAATTCAGAAAAAAATCTTTATTGAAATGAATGACAAGAGCGAAATTATCTTCTTGATCCCGATCAAATTTTGAAAGAAGTTACACATATGTTTGTCAATTTAAAAGATAACTTTCTACGTAAATAACAGTATAGGATGTTGTCTAACTGTTAACTACAAACACAAACATGTTAAATTATGTCATATTTTCAAAGTGCGCCCTGGGTGAAGTAACTAACAGTTCTCTGGATCAGCTGCAGCTCTCAAAATACAAAACAATACCTTTGTGTTGTTTTTCTGCTCTTTGGATCCTTCTTTCATTGGTCAGGAAACGGAACAAGAGCTTTGAGAGGGAAACCACCATGACTGTGTTTGGTGATGTGGGATGATTGGAGATGTAGTCCGCTAAGCATTTTCACAAAAACTAAATATTACTCTGTTATTATACAACAGCCAACAACTTTTATTACATGGCAAATTATCTTTTAAATTGAAAAACATCATATGCGTAACTTGTGGCAAAATTTGATCGAGATCAAAAGATAATTTCGCTCTTGCCATTCATTTCAATGGAGATTTTTTTTTCTGAATTAAGGTCTCATATGCGGAAGTAGAGGGGGCGTGATTTAGGCTCTCTATAGCATAATTGGGTTGATGTTGTGTGTCTGCACCAACCAGTTGGGGCAAGAGTAACTGTGGCACCTTCTGGCCAAGAAACGACAGTGTTGTCTCTATCACCTTTAAAAGCTATATTTTTACTTGAGTAAATTTGGTCATATTCTTTGAGTTACTTTTAGTTTTACTGATTCAAAATAAGTGCAAGTCAACATTATGTTTTTTTTTTAATCAGAGCTGAAGTCATTTTCTTCTATTCTGGCTTAGGATTTGGTTTATTTCTATTGTTTTAAATTATTTAGATTATATTAGGGGACACTTGTGAATGCTTCATATTTTCCTGAGACGGAGGGTGGGCTCAGACTGTAATGCCTATTCTGTGCCGACCAAAATTCAAGTCTGCAACACTTGATGAGTGTGAACACTGCCTACTGTCCTGCAGAATGGAACATTTCCCCAGCTTTGGAAAAGTTGGTAGAAGCAGTATCAGGAATGGAATGAATGCAAATGTTGGATAAGGTGAAGAAACTGCACTTCTGTTGTCAACGAAGTCTGGGAACCATGCCAAACAATACAAGCAGAGGACCCCGCTTGACAGGGGAGTAGAGGGCATTTCACTTTGCACAGAACAACTCATCTGGCACCAGTGATACCACACCATCTTGTGAGAGTAAAGCTTCAAATCTACAAGAAAAAAGTTGAACTTTATGAGGAAAAAGTTTGAAAATGTGTGTGAAAATAGTCACAAACTGGGGCAGATTCAAAGTAGTACTTAATTTGTTAGAAAAAAGACAAATTCATGATGAAAATCATTGCAAATATACAGCGAAATGTGGCAAATTTATGTGAAAAGACTCAAAAATTTAAGCATAAACTCCCAGAAACTGATCAGAGTAAAGTTGTTGCTACTCAAGAAGCTTCTTAGTTGATACTTTATTTTATTTCTACTTAATTTATTTCATGTTTGTGCCTTTTTTAAATTTAAGTAGCTAAAATCACAAGGTGACCCTACTTTTACTCAAGTACAAATTCTAGCCACCTCTGCTCTTTACTGAAAATCCTTACCCTGGCATGCCTTTTAGTTGGTGGGTGAAATAGGTCATAATTAACTGAGTATTGAAGTCCAGACTTCAGATTGTTTTAAACCATCAGCAGTCATGCAAACAAGGACACTTTAGCATCAAATGCATTTTCATAAAACGTACATTTGTTTGCTGATAAATGGCTTTGGCCATTATTTTCACCCTCAGCTTCTTCAGAGGTCCTTTTCTCCTTTGACGTGGGTAATGGACCATTTAAGATTCGAGTGACGACGACTGTCCCGCTGAATGACAACAGGTGGCACAGGGTGCGAGCTGAGCGAAATGTGAAGGAGGCATTGCTGCGTGTCGACGATTACCCCACTGCCATACATGAGGCCCCAGCTGATGGACTCATTCATCTGCAGCTCAACAGTCAGCTATTTATCGGTGAGCAGCAATTACTGTGATTTCAGGGGACTTAAAGGGGTCATTGCACTTTTCCCATATTTTGACAGTTCACACATGTCTTAGTGAAATAGTTGTGATGTATTTTAGTAAAAAAAAAATCATTTAATTCCTTAATTATTGCAGCATAATTTGTGAATCATCTTTTGCAGCTTTTCTGAAAACACCTGGTTTCAATGCATGACACTTTAAATCTCTCAGACTGCATTCAACTCCACCCTGCCTGTTGCGTCACTATTGCTAACATTAACTTGCTAGCTCAGATCTATCCCTGTCCAACTTATGTAAATTTGTCTTAAAGAATTAATGGAATATTGCATCAATGGTGGGCAGGGGTGTGTGGATTCAGTGGTTGATAGGATATGACCAGTTCCAGGAGTACAATAAGCACAGAAACATTTGTGAATGAGTCAGGCAGCTAATCTTCAGCTAGTTGCCTCTGTGGTGCTAATGATATAGCATGATGGCAGAAATATGACAAAAAAAAAGCCAGAATGACAAAAGATAATCACCTGTGGACTAGTGAACCAGGTGGAAACAGGGAAGTCTATTAGGGTGACTGAAATCTAAAGAAATAACAATATAAACGTGAGGTTCCTAGTACTTAGTTAGCTCTAAAGCTAACACCTTTGGCTCAGTGGCAGAGCTGGGGGGGTGGCCAGGGGTAACCATGACCACCCTTGACATATTTTTGGCCACCCTTGGCATAATCTTGGCCACTTTAGCAACTACGGAGGCCACAGCTGCATTTGCCTCTGTTGGAGCCTTTCTTACAGTTACGCTGCCCCGCCAAACCCCACAACTGCACGCATGCATGCGGTAACCAGTGGTCACATTTGAAAACAGAGTAGCTGTAGGCTATAATATCAGAGGGATGTCCTGTTGATACTATGCTTTTAGTAATACACAGTCACTTGGCTGCTTATGTAATTTAGTGAAGATAAAATGTCTCAGCAACAGCTGAGCAGGTCAGCTCAGTGGCACAGTGGTTAGCACTGTGGCAGCACAGCAAGAAGGTCATGGGATTGATTCCACCCCCGACCATCGTGGGTTTGATCCCACTCCCTGACCATCGATGACTCTTCTGTATAGAGTTTGCATGTTCTTTCTGTGTCTGCATAGGTTTACCCAGGTACTCTGGTTTCCACCCACAGGCCAAAAACATGCAAGTTAGGTTAATTGGAGACTCTAAAGCAACCCTAGGTGTGAATGTGTGTGTGAAGGGATTGGCGCCGTAATGTGGCTGCCTCATTCATCCAGGTGGATGCCCTGAATTTCCCTCTGGGACTAATAAAGTATACAAAATACAAAAAAAAAAAGAAAACAGTAGCTCGCTGGCAGGAAAAACGGCAAAGATGTAGCAACAACTGACTTCTTATGTGCTGTATCTACATTACAGTTGCAATCAAAATTATTCAACCACCACTGCGAATTAGGTTTATTGGCAAAATGTACAAACTTGCAGTGGTTTGCAATAAACAAATAAAACCAGAACACCTTAAATAGCGCAACACAACTAATATTACAAGTGGTTTCTCCAAATTCAACACAAAATGCCACTTTTAATGATTACTGCAGTCTGAAAATTATTCAACAACTTCATGACAAGTATCTTTAGTTCTTATCAGCACCCTTTTATTGTTGTGACCTGCTGTAAACGTGATGCATAGCCAGACACCTGCTTCTGGCAGTGTTCTGAGGAATCTTAGCCAATCCCTCTTCCACTAATATTCTTGGGTTTGGGTGCTGCAACCGCCTTTTTCAAATCCCACCGGAGATTTCTGGTTCAAGTCATGCAGCTGTGAAGGCCACTCTAGTATCTTCCAGGACTTCTTGTGAAACCAAACCTTGCTGAACTTTGAGGTAAGCTTGGGATCACTGTCCTGTTGGAAGGTCCAATGACGCCCAAGCTTCAGCTTCAACACAGACGTCATGACATTTTCTACGAGGATTTCCTGGTACTTGATTGAATCCATCTTGTGCTCCACACACTGCAAGTTTCCAGTGCCAGAGGAAGTGAGGCAGCTCCAGAGCATCACTGAGCCACTGCCATGTTTCACTGTAAGCCGGGTGGTCCTTTCAGCATATGCTTCATTCTTCCTCCTTCAAACATTCCACTGATCCATAGCCCTGAAAAGTCCTAGTTTTGTTTCATCACTCCATAGAACAGAGTCCCAAATCCTCGTTGGCTTATTTATATAGTTTTGAGAAAATTGTGTAAGTGTGTGTAGTCACTGTTCCTTTAAACTTGCAAACTATGCTTCCAACAATATCTGTAGGAACATTCACTGCCTTTGTTATCTTTTTGTATCCTTTTCCTTGTTTGTGCAAGGCAATTATCTCTTCTCTGATCTTTCTGGACAATTCTCTTGACTTAGCTATTTTTCTAACATGCAATCAAACATCACTGTCAGCAGTCCAGGTATTTGAGGTGTTTTATCTCAAGCACACCTGATGCAACTAATGAATCCCTTGGTTGGTTGCATCAGGTGTGCTTGAGGCCACACCTGATTTGCAAATGTGTGCTTTTATGAGGAGTTCTATTCAGGGGGTTGAATAATATTGAGATCGCAGTAGTAACTGAAAATTGGATTTAGATAAATTCCTTGTAAAGTTAGTTTTATTTAACTATTTAAAGTTCTTCTTCTTCTTCTTCTTCTTCTTCTTCTTCTTCTTCTTCTTCTTCTTCTTCTTCTTCTTCTTCTTCTTCTTCTTCTTCTTCTTCTTCTTTTGGCTGCTCCCTTTAGGGGTCTCCACAGTGGATCATCTGCCTCTATCTCACCCTATCCCTCGCATCTTCCTTGGTAACACCAACCCTCTCCATGTCCTTTTCATTACATCCATGAATCTTCTCTGTGGTCTTCCTCTTCTCCTCCTGCCTGGCAGTTCCATCTTCAACATCCTTTGTCCAATATATCCACTATTCCTCCTCTGCAAATGTCCAAACCATCTCAGCCTTGCCTCTCTTAATTTGTCTCCAAACTGCTCAACATGAACTGTCCCTCTGATATACCGATATAACTGATATCTGATATATCTGGGCAGCACGGTGGTGCAGTGGTTAGCACTGTTGCCTTACAGCTAGAAGGTTCCTGGTTCGAATCCCCAGGCTGGTAGGGGTTGGAACCTTTCTGTGTGGAGTTTGTATGTTCTCCCTGTGCTGTGTGGGTTTACTCCAGGGGCTCCGGTTTCCTCCCACAATCCAAAGACATGCATGTTAGGTTATTTGGTTGTTCTAAATTGTCCCTAGATATCTGTTTCTTATAGACCCTTAGAATAGAGGGTTAGTACTAGTGAAAGTGCTTTGAGTGGTCTTTGTGACTAGAAAAGCGCTATATAAGTGCAGGTTAGTTAGTTAGTAGATATACTCATTTCTAATCTTGTCCCTCCTAGTCACTCCCATTGAAAATCTTAGCATCTTCAACTCTGCCACCTCAGGCTCCATCTCCTGTCTTTTTGTCTGCGCCACCATCTCCAAGCCATACATTATAGCAGGTCTCACTACTGTCTTGTAAATCTTTCCTTTCACTCTTGCTGCTACATTTCTGTCACAAATCACTCCTGATACTCGTCTCCACCCACTCCACCCTGCCTGTACTCTCTTCTTCACCTCTCTTGTGCATTTTCTATTGCTTTGGATGGTTGACCCCAGGTATTTTAAACTCATTTACTTTTACTACCTCTACTCCTTCCATCTTCACCATTGCACCTGCCTCCCTCTCATTCACACTGTTATTCTGTCTTGCTTCTGCTGACTTTCATTCCTCTTCTCTCCAGAGCATACCTCCACCTCTCCAGGTTGTCTTCCACTTGCTCCCTACTTTCACTACTGATCACAATGTCGTCTGCAAACATCATGGTCCATGGAAAGTCCCGTCTGACCTCATCTGTCAGCCTGTCCATCACCATGGCAAACAAGAAGGGGATCAGAGCCGATCCCTGATGTAATCCCACCCCCACCTTGAATCCATCCGTCAGCCCTACAGTGCACTTCACCACCGTCTCACTGTCCTCATACATGCCCTGCACCACCCTCACATACTTCTACTCCTGACTTTCTTATACAGTTCCACACTTCCCGTCTTGGCACCCTAGCATATGCTTTCTCTGGATTCACATAGACAGTGCAACTTCTTCTGACCTTCTCTATACTTCTCCATCAACACTCTTAGAGCAAACATTGCATCTGTAGGACTCTTTCTTGGCATGAAACCGTACTGCTGCTCACAGATTGTCACCTCTCCCTTTAACCTGGCTTCAACAACTCTTTCCCATATCTTCATAATGTGGCTGATCAACTTTATGCCTCTGTAGTTACTACAGCTCTGAGCATCACCTTTGTTCTTGAAAATTGGTACCAAAATACTTCTTCTCCACTCCTCAGGTATCCTCTCCCTCTCCAAGATTGTGTTAACCACTTGCACTCCGGGCAATTTTCCTAAAAATGCCAAAAAATAACGTGCCCAAAGTAAATCGAAAGCTGTTATTCAACCCTTTGCAGCATCTTCATGGGGTTGGTCTCATTTAAAAGAAAACACTTTGAATTTTTTGGCAAAAAAAACATAATCTCTCTACGTGCTCCGGCCACTGAGTTACAGTCATCTAAACATACTGAACTTGAAGAAAAAAAAATTGGACACAGTGTTTTTTTTGGATACAAATGCTTGTAAATAACACACAGCTGTCCGATCCGGCTGGAAAATGCAACAGAAATGTAGAACCAAGTGTTATCCAGCTGAGATCCAAATTTGGTAACAATACCACAAAAAATGAATATTTTACACAGCTTTGTTCTCAGGCTGTTCCCAGGCGTTATGGAACTGTGCCAAATGGCACAGTTTGGAAAAACGTCTGTAACTTTTGAATAATTCAATGTAGAATCTTCATTTTAGGCTCTAATGAAAGGTCACACTCAGGGCTGTGTCTGTGTGTGTGTGTGTGGGCGGGGGGTCGTTCCCCCCCCCCCGCCCCCGCTACCAAGGACCAAATTCGGCCCTCGCTACATGACGGAATACACTCTTTTTTTTTTTTTTTCCTTGCATGTTTTCACAGCGGCTCCCCCCCCCCCTCGCTACTGTGTGTGTGTGTGTGGGGGGGGAATCGTGAACGGACCGTGAACGCCCTCCCCCCCTTGCTACAGAAGAGGGCCATCGCTACATGATGGAATAGACTGATATGCTTCCCCCCGCGGACCGGGGAGCGTTCGGACCGTGCCACTCCCCGCTCCTCTTCTGCAGCGGGGGGGGGGGGGGGGCGTTCACGGTCCGAACACGGCAAATGAACCGTTTATCGCGGCGCACGCACTTCGTGCGCAGTACAGTTGTAATTTACCGATCGGTCAAAAGTCATTTTTGGATTACAGTTTTCAGGGATAAATAATAATTTAGCTTATAACACCTTACCTCTTCAAAGCAGCAGAGTCGTGGCGAACAGCTCTTCCCACGCGTCAGACGAACGCGACGCTGCTCCGCTCGTGGATCCCGATCAACATAATTCCATTATTGCCGTTTTGGCGAATGATTTACGACTTTTGTCGTCGGCCTCCGTCTATTCTGCTGGAATGAGTGCAGGTCCCACTTGTGGGTGTTTTCCATGCTGCTGGGTGAGCCTGGGTCTGTAGTAGATTCGTACAGAGTCCTTCTGCAGCAGTAAATATCGCTTCACCCAGCCTGAATTTCTGTGCTTCAATTGGCTCCTGCGTTCACAGTAGGCGGGTCCTCCTTCCTAGATTTTCATTCATTGGCTCCTCAAGGTTTCAGAAACCCAATTCAAGGCTCTTATTAGTCATTAATCAGATGAACTAATCTGTTCGCGGCTGTGTTTGCAGATTTTTTTTTCAGTGGCGCTTGGAGGGCACACCACCTACATAATCACCATCAATATCCTTATCATGTGTCATGCGCACGAGGGCGCACGAGCGCGCTCTCGTGCGCCCTCGTGCATCATAGGACGCAGAGACTTGCCCGCCCGCGGAACAACGGAGCGCAAGTGGTTAAACAATCTGGTTAAAAAGTCCACTGCCATCTCTCCTAAACATCTCCATACCTCCACAGGAACAGTATGTCATCTGGACCAACCGCCTTTCCATTCTTCATCCTCTTCAAAGCTGCCCTCACTTCCGCCTTGCTAATCCTCGGGACTTCCTTGTTCACCATCTTTCCTTCATCCATCCTCCTCGCTCTCATGTTCTTTATTCATCAGCTCTTCAAAGTACTCCTTCCACCTTCTCAACACACTCTCATCATTTTTTAGTACATTGCCATTTCTGTCGTTTATCAGTCTAACCTGCTGCATATCTTTTCCAGTTCGATCTCTCTGTCTAGCCAATCAATAAAACTCCTTTTCTCTTTCCTTAGTGTTTAGCCTCTCATACAACTCACTATACTGTATGCCTTTTTCCTTTTCCTTGCCTTTGCCACCACTCTCTTTGCCATGTGACTAGCTTCCACATACCCCTGTCTACTTTCTTCATCTCTCTGACTATCCCACTTTTTCTTTACTAACCTCTTCCTTTGGATACTTTCTTGTATCTCCTCATTCCACGACCAAGTCACCTTGTCTTCCTTCCTCTGTCCAATGCATACACCACATACCTTTCTACCCGTTTCCCTCAATACTTTTGCTGTACTTTCCCAGTCATCTGGTAATTCTTCCCTATCACCCAGAGCCTGTATCAACTCCTTTCTGAACTCTGTGTGACCTTCTTCCTTCAGTAACTTCCCCCACTTAATCTTTACCTCCGCCAAGGAGGTTATGTGATCTTCGGCGTTGGTTTGTCTGTCTGTTTGTTTGTTTGTTTGTTAGCAAGATAACTCAAAAAGTTATGGACGGATTTTCATGAAATTTTCACAAATTGTCAGAAATGGGGTATCCTACAAATGATTACATTTTGGTGGTGATCCGGATCACCGTCCAGAAGAAAACCGCCATTACGGAAAATGCCATTTTCGTCAATAACTACTGAACCACTAATCCTATCATTGTGAATCCAATTGCTAGTCATATGTTTTCATGGTCAAGGAATCTGAAAACGTACACACAAACACTGTATGGGGGGAACTGTGGCGCTTGGCGGAGGTCTGTGCTCTCCGAGTGCTTTTCTAGTTGTTTCTGATTTCACGCTCTTCCTCTTCTTGCTCTCCAAAGTCATCCTACAGACTACCATTGAATGCTATCTATCTGCATTCTCCCTTGCCACCACCTTCCAGTCTCCTGTCTCTTTCAGATTTCTCCTTCTGCATAAGATGTAGTCCACCTGTGTGCACCTTCCTCCACTCTTGTAAGTTACCCGATGTTCCTCTGTCTTCTTGAAATATGTGTTCACCACAGCCATTTCCATCCTTTTAGTAAAATCCACAACCATCTGTCCTTCCATATTTCTTTCCTTAAGAGCATACGTACCCAGAACCTCTTCATCACCTCGCTTCCCTTCACCTACAGTACATGCCCATTAAAGTCTGCTCCAATCACCACTCTCTCCCTCCGGGAACACTCTCTATCACTTCTTCCAACTTACTCCAGAATTCCTCTTTCTCTTCTCCCTGACATCCAACCTGTGGGGCATATACACTGACAACATTAAAAATCACACCTTTGACTTCTTGCTTCAAACTCATGATTCTGTCTGACTCCCCCTTTACCTCCTGAACACGCTTCACATACTCTTCCTTCAAGATTACAATTCTTTCATTTCTCTTCCTATCTACACCATGATAGAATTTTAAATCCACCTCCATTGCCCCTAGCCTTGCTTCCCTTCCATCTGGTTTCTTGAACACACTGTATTTCTACCTTTCTTCTCTCCATCATATCAACCAACTTTCTGCCTTTACCAGTCATAGTCCCTACATTTAATGTCCCTACTCTCACCTCCACACTTCTACCTTTCCTTTTCTCTCTCTCCCTCCTAACACACCTTCACCCTCTCCTCCTCCCCAATCTTTGACCAACAGTAGCGGAATTTCCACCGGCACCTCGTCGATTAACAGCACTAGTGGTTGTCATTGTTAACCCGGGCCTCGACCAATCCGCTATGAAAGTCTTATTGATCATGACCCACATGTTTGATTTGCCAACAGTTTTACATCGGATGGCCTTCCTAACGCAATCGTCCCCATTTACCTGGGCTTGGGACTGGCACTAGGAGTACATTGGCTTGTGCACCTCCATTGCTGGGTTTTAACTATTTAAACTGTTCTTGTGTGGAGGTAATAGAACAGGCAAGATGCGACGAGCTGGAAGGGTACAAGGTTTTATTTCCTCCAAAATATTGAAACGTGCTTTGTAGCTCAGTGAGCTACTGCACTGCTGAGGCATGTATAGCAAGCTCTTTTATACACGTTATACAGTCAGAGAGAATGCATGGTACATTAGCATAGTGATATACATATCAGTCAATACATATCATTAGTGTGACCAACTGGCACCGGGATGTCCTCTCCCTCATCCAGGGCTGTATACACAACAGTCCATTGTTCTGATTGCCCCCTGGGGCTCTCTGTCCGTATGTAAATTGTCCTCCGTTTCCTCCAGCCCTGCTGAGTGTGAAATAGTGTCAGTCTGCAGTGTGCTGGATCACCACACGGCTCCCCCCAGAACACTCAGAAGGGGCTGTGACACCCCCCCCCCGCCCCGTCGTTTGGGCTCCAGCTCCAGTAGAACTGTCCTGCTGTAGAGGAGTGTCGGAGGGCATATCAGTCCGTGGGGGGGACGGGGGAGGGGTGGAAAAGACAGTGTGCTCCGCTCCGAGTTCCAGCACATTGAACGGCCATGGATCGTTGGTGCACGGGGCCGGTGCGCGTCGTGCGTAATGGAACAATCTGGTGATCGGCCGGTTTTAGGGAGTGAGGTGCGGGAAGAGCGCTGTGGAGGAGGAGGGGGAGGGGGGTGGAAGTAAGTGAGTGCCGGCCCGGGACGTCAAAGGTGTCTGGGCCACGCAAAAATTGCGTGTGGATCCACGATGGTGAGGGACTTTCCCGGTAAACCTGGCGGTGATCCACAGCGGCTGTGAAAAAATTAAGTCTCTGACTCCTCTTGCGGCTCAGTCCTGAGAGGATGTGGGGAAAGCGAACGGCCAAATTCCCCGAGGATGCGTAGCAGCTGTGAAAAAAAACAAAAAAAAAACCAAACCTGAAGCTGTGTGAGGGACTTGGCGGCTTGGCTTTAGGTGGGGAAGCAGCCCTAAAGTCATCGGGGAAAGCAATCGGTTAAATTCCCGTTGTGCGCCTTGGCTGAGAAACCAATACAAAGTCCCGTGTGCGGGCTGCATGTCTGCTTCAGGTGTGTGAGCAGCCCTAAAGGTTCTGAGGATGGTGATCGGCCGTGTTTCTCGGGCATGTGCAGTGGTAGAGGATGATGTATAAGTCTGGAGCTGGTTTATCAGGCGCCTGGCGCAGTGACCACATAGCTGGAAATTGTGCTGTCCTCGTAATCCTGCGGCGTGTGTACGGGGCTTCTGTGCGCAGAAAGTCTGCTGTTGGGAGGTGAGTCAGAGTTGGGGAGCTTGGCGGAAATCAACACAGACAGCACCGATGATCTTCCCTGTTCAGGCTGCTTCCTTCGGTTCACTCGTGTCGCCGTTCATGGTGAGTGTCGGTCCCAGCGCTGCCCGCTCCGGAGAGTGCGCTCCGGTGTGGATGAAGAGGTTGCAGGCGTTCTCTGGTCCTCTGGAATCCACAGCGCGGTGAGAGGGAGTAGACGGTCATTCTTTCTCGTCAGGTCACCAGTGTGGAAAAAATGGCATAGTCGAGCGACGCACCATGCACGTCCAGGGTCACCAACGTGGAGGTAATAGAACAGGCGAGGTGTGATGAGCTGGAAGGGTACAAGGTTTTATTTCCTCCAACATATAGGTAAATGGAAGGGTTTACCAGCATATTGAAAATTTACCAACATTTACCAACATATTGAAATGTGCTTTGTAGCTCGGTGAGCTACTGCGCTGCTGGGGTATGTATAGCAAGCTCTTTTATACACGTTATACAGACAGAGAGAATGCATGGCACATTAGCATAGTGATATACATATTAGTCAATACATATCATTAGTGTGACCAACTGGCACCCGGATGTCCTCTCCCTCATCCAGGGATGTATACACAACAGTCCATTGTTCTGATCGCCCCCTGGGGCTCTCTGTCTGTATGTAAATTGTCCTCTGTTTCCTCCAGCCCTGCTGAGTGTGAAATAGTGTCAGTCTGCAGTGTGCTGGGTCACCACACTTGTATATTTTTTTTTATTTTTAAAGTTGTTTCAAATAAGGGAGAAACAATATCATTTCAGAGGAACATGTATATTTCAAAAACCTTCAGTGAGATCTACCACCAAGCAACACTGTGTTTCAGTGCAACGAGTAAGATTATGGAACGCTTTTGGACCTGAATTAAAATCATGTACAACGCTTGGACAATTTAAACAAAAACTAAAGGAAGAAATACTCCAAACATATATACAAGATGACATGTAAAATCACATAAGAATTATCATATTCAGTCTGTGTTGTGCTGTTGCTTCGTTTTTTTTCTGTTTTTTTTTTTTGTCACGTTTTGTCTTAGTTTTGTTCTGAATTGTAATCACTCTTGTTTTGTTTTTCTTTTGAATTCTTGGATGGAATATGGGTGGGCAATATAAGCTGCGGCTTCAGCCATCACCCATTTTGGATAACTTATGTTCAACTGTATAATCAGATAAGTTATTGTTTAATTTGACCTTGTTAGACTTTTTCCCCCTTTGTTATATTATTCTGTTCTTTTCTTTTAGTCTTTATTTTTAATCTATCCAAAATAAAGATTCATTCATTCATTATTGCAAACACCTGAAAATTTTTAATTTTTGCCGACTAACCTAAAATGCAATGGGGGTTGAATAATTGTGATTGCAGCTGTACAAGTTTAAGACACTAACACAATGTTTAGTTGCATTTTGAGGCATATTAACTTGAGTCAGATTAAGTTTTTGAATATTTTCTGTCAGGAAAATTGACTACAGTAAGAATATTTGTCAACTAGACAGAATCATTCTAAATTTTGGTAAATGATTTTGTGTTTTTTATAACAGAGAAGTCTGTCATGGTTTTATTAATAATTACAGCAGGATATTTAATGAAAGCAGCTATTTTCTTTGGTAGGAATAGTCATGATGGTATTAAGGTTGGTACAATCTATAACCATAATCAACAAAATGAATTAAAAAAAAAACTTGAAGTGTCTTACTGTGCCTGTAAGGAATAGTAAATTAATAAGTTTCTTTTTAAATTATATATTTTGTAGAAAAATTAGTTCATATTTTTGTAACTTGTTGAGATGCATTAGTAAGGTTGTTTGTTGAATAACTGTTCATTCTTATATAACAGTGAATAACTAAGTGCTACATCAGAGAGAGCTTGGTCATATTTTTAAAACAGACCTCAGATGTTTGAACTTGATGTGATGCATCAGTGCTAGATTGCAATACTTATGTTGGATTCATGTTTGTTTTATTTATATAATTAAATCAGACTTTGATTTAAAATAATCATTTTTTTTCATTATGTATCTGTTTTCTGTATTCCAGTATTAAAGTACGAAAGAGTTAGTACCTTTACATAACCCCTTATTTTGCAAGAAACATTGGGTACAGTCAAGGATGTAGTCGATCCAAGGATGCAGTCCTTGTAATACAGTCAGAGGGGCGTAACGCTGTAACGCTGCTTGGCATTAAGTGGGCATCAGTCACAGTTGATGTCCAGTTAAGTTATATTATCATAGTTATTAGTTATATATTATTTGAGGACAAATGGGGAAGAGATCATGCTGGGCTGAACAATCAAGCTGAATGCTTTAACCTAGTATGCACAAATGCAACACACAGACATTAATGGGTTTGAAACTTCAGGAAAAGAGGACGATACTTGTGCAAATTTTCTTAAACTCACGCACCATTTTTTTCTCTACTACTGATCAGATGGTTTAGTGAGGGCCTCCAATCAGAGCACCGAGAAGACAATCATACTTGACTTTGGATAACTTCCATAAGTGAACCTGCAGAAGGGTCATTAACGGTGGCACGGCAGTCGTTCCTTGCCCCGTGGTGGGCTAGAGGGCTCCCTCTCTGTTTGCTTTCGCCGACCAAGGGTCTCCCCCGTCTCATGAAGGGGTCTCCCGAGGTTTATGGTTCTCTGTCCCAGTCCCACCTAGGCAGGAGACTGCGATCCACTGCTGACCCCTGCCACAAAGCAAGCGTGCTCTCAGCGGCCCCTCCCGAGGGCTGACAGGTAGCCGTTGGGGCACTCCTTGGGGGCCAGCGGTCCAGGACGCCTGCCGCTCAAGAACCTTAACAGTAAGTGTCAGGGCTGTGCAGAGACCATTTGAGGGGCAGGGGCTCAAATTTGAAAAGAGAAGCATATGGAGTGAAATTTGTTAACAATATATACAGTACGTATATACTGTATATATACACAAAAAAAATGGAGCTGTATTTACTTAAAAAACTGTGTCAAGTATTTTCACTCAAAAAAATCTAATAAATTTTACTGAGGTTATTCTTAAGTAAAGTTTAGTTACTACCTAAAGTAAATTTTTCAAATATATTTACTAAAAACTTTTATTTTTCAGGTAAAAAATTTACTTACACATTGGTAGTAAATTTTACTCAGTTCTCCCTAGTATGTTACTCCAAAATCTTAATAAAGATTTATTTTCAGTGTTAATTTTCTAGGGTTTATCTATGAAATAATTAAGTAATTTTTACTTTGTATGTATATTATATTATATACCTTTAGCCAAGATGGCGGCGCGTTCACACGGAGTGACTAGATGCTCCGGTCTACTGCACCCCTTCTTGTGTCTTTTCTGCCTTTTTCTGTGCTCCTTCTGTGATGGACTAATTACCTATAGTAACCAGGAACCTATAGGCATCAGTTGGCAACTCACCGCCGTCATCTCCTGCGCCCATTCCAGTGACTTCCACCACATCCCTGAGGAGATCGCCAGAGCTCTGAGCGCTCTGTGGTTTGTTATGCCCCGGAAGCGCAAATGACGACGGGAGAGGAAGCAGAAGCGAGGCTGCAGGGCTGGCCTTCGTGCCGAGCTGCTCAAACTTCGCTCCAAACCACCGTTACCTTCAATTTTTCTCGCCAACGCCAGATCCCTCACCAACAAAGTGGACGAGCTGTGCACAGAGATCGCCTATAATCGCTATGTCTGTGACTGTTGTATTCTGATTGTGACCGAATGGCTGAACAAACGCTTTCCGGCTGCCGCTGTGGAACGTCCTGGCCGAACTACACACTGTCTCGACCGCAACGCTGATTCTGGTAAGGGATGGGGTGGAGGGCTCTGTGCTTATGTGCTTCAGACTTGGTGTACTAACAGCAGAATAATACAGAGCCACTGTTCACTGGACTTAGAGGCCATGTCCTTCCTGGGCAGGCCTTTTTATCTCCCCCGCGAGCTAACAGCGGTAATTTTAACAACTGTTTACATTCCTCCTGATGCTAACATTAGCTTCACACTCAATCACCTCCAGCGCATTGTCAGTAGGCAACAAAGAGATCTCCCTGATGCAGTCCACATTATTGCAGGGGATTTTAACAAAGCATGCTTAAAGATTGTACTCCCCAAATTCTACCAACATGTTAAGTGTCCTACAAGAGGGGAAAGAACACTGGACCATGTTTATAGTAGCATTAAGCATGCCTACAGAACCACCCCCTCCCCCACCTTGGACAATCAGACCATGTCTCTCTGTTTCTGATTCCTGCCTACACCCCCCTTAGGAAGAGCTCCCCCCAACCAAGCAAACAATTAAAACCTGGCCTAAAAATGCTCTTCTCCAGCTACAAGACTGTGTTTGCCTGCACTGATTGGAACATCATTGATCAGCAATGAATCTGTCCTTTTCTACATCAAATGCTGTGTAGAAAATGTAACAGCCCCAAACACATCCAGGTATTTCCAAACCGCAAACCCTGGATGACCAGTGAAGTCCAGGCTCTGATCAGAGCCTGCAACTCAGACTTCAGACAGAGGGACAGCTCTCTCTACAGCACTGTCAGAGCTAACCTGAGGAGAGGCATAAAACTCACTAAAAATGCCTATAGGAGAAAGGTGAAGGGCTTCCTCTCAGACAACAACCCCCTAGAGATGTGGAGAGGCATTGAGGCCCTCACCAACTACAGGGGCCAGGGCCCCCCAGCATCAAACAGCAGCCTCATCTGGCAGAAGAGCTTAACAGCTTCTTTGCCTGGTTTGAGCACACCCCCCCAAACCCATCACCACCTCCTTCCCCCGCCTCCCCCCTCTCTCTACAGGTGCATGAGGTGAGGGGGCAACTGAGAGCAGTGAACCCCCGCAGAGCTGCTGGTCCAGATGACATCCCAGGAGCGGTGGTCAAAGCATATGCAGACCAGCTAGCAGGGATCCTCAGCAAGTTGTTCAACCTCTCCCTGACGCATGTCACTGCCCACTCCTGCCTCAAGGCCTCCACCATCACCCCCATCCCCAAAAAGGCAGCAACTGACAGCCTGGATGACTACAGAACCATGACACTCACATCTGTAGTCATGAAATGTTTTGAGTGACTGGTGTCCCAGCACATCGGGGACTGTCTTCCCCCCTCGTTCAAACCATCAGTTCGCCTACAGGGAGAACCAGTCTTCGGAAGACGCCATCGCCACCACTCGCCACAGAGTGCTGAGCCACTTGGAGAACCCAAGGAGCTACGTGAGGATGCTCTTCGTGGACTACAACTCAGCTTTTAACAACATCATCCCTGACACCCTGATCAGCAAACTGCACCTCTTCCAGAGCCACCCCCCCCCGCCCCCGGCTTCTGGATAAAGAATTTTTTCACCAATTGCCCACAAACAGTCAGACTTGGCCCCCACCACTCCTCCACACTGTCCCTCACCATCAGCTCCCCCCAAGGCTGTATGCTAAGCCTTCTACTGTACTTCCTGTACACCTTTGACTGTATTCCAACCCACCCAACCACTGTCATCGTGAAATACGCGGACGACACCACCTTGGTTGAGCTCATCACCGGCAATGATGAGAATGCATACAGAGCAAAAACAGAGAATCTGCTGCTGTGGTACCAAGCAAACAACCTGGAACTGAATGTCCAAAAAACTAAAGAACTCATTCTGGACTTCAGGAAGAACATGCATGACCACGCCCCCCCCCCTCATAAATGGAGACTGCATGGAAAATGTCCCCGCCTTCAAGTTCCTGGGCACCCACATCTCCTCTGACCTCTCCTGGACTATCAACGCCAAGGCCCTGGTGAAGAAAGCTCAGCAGCAGCTGTACTTCCTCTGTGTCCTGAGGAAGCACAACCTGGACCAGAAGCTGCTGCTGGCCTTCTATCACTACTCAGTGGAGAGCGTGCTCACCTACTGTCTGGATATGTGGTACGCCGGCCCCACGGCCGAGAACAGGAAGGCTGTGCAGAGGGTCATCAACACTGCCCAAAAAATTATCGGCAGCCCTCTGCCCTCCCTGGAAGACATCTCCAGAGCTTCCTGTCTCAGAAGGCTCAAGCCCATCACAGGAGATCTCTCACATCCCACCCACCACCTGTTTGACCTGCTTTCCTCTGGATGACGGTTCAGATCTATCAGGTCCCATACCTCCAGACTGACAGTTTCTTCCCCTGGGATATCCGAAGTGCAAACAGTCAGAGCCCCCCCCCCCCCCCCCACCAAACACTCACATGCTCAGAACTGAGGACCTTTCAATTATCACTATAACTCACCTGTCTTTGCCCTCCTCACTTTCATGTATATTGACCCATCCGTAATAGATAATAGATAGTTAATAAGATAAGAACTGGTTAGCCAAAGCAGTAAATAAATATACATATGTGCACAGATATATACACAGTGCAGGAGCATTGCAGTTAAACTGTATAAACAACATTACAGTTTGTTAAAATACCCTGCAGAATATGAATATGTACCCAAACAGTATGTTTACCTCCGCCAGGCCGCAGGCCAGGAGGTTATGTTTTTGCCAGCGTTTGTCTGTTTGTCTGTCTGTTTGTCTGTTTGTCTGTCTGTTGGTTAGCAAGATAACTCAAAAAGTTTTGGACGGATTTCGATGAAACTTTCAGGCGTTGTTGGAAATGGTACAAGGAAGAACTGATTAAATTTTGGGGATGATCCGGATCACCGTCTGGATACAGGAATTTTTTAAAGGATTCTTTAACATTGTGAGATACGGCCATTTTCAACATGTGCACAGGCGCAATGGAGGGCGCTGGTCGTTGTGTCTGACCAACACAAACTCTGCGTTCTTCAAAGTTTTAGGCACAAAAGCACGCGGAAAACAGTGGTGGGCAGGGCCCGGCAACGTGCCTGTGTTTGCGCTACGCTGCAAAAGCTGAGATGGGCAGCTGTCCGGTGCCGGATTATTTGGCAGAAATTCCCTGGGCAGCCATAGTGGCTGTGCAAAAACGAGCTCTCTGTCGGGGAAGCTTCCAAATCCTCTTTTGCCGCAGAGCGCAGCCCCAATATAAAACCCACGGCAACCTGTCTACCCAATTTGCATCCGTCAGTGAAGCCCTGAGTGCTGCTTTCAGTGATTTATGAAAACGCTCGCATAACCCATTGGCCTGTGGGTTGTACGCGGCTGTGCGATGAATTGCAACGCCCGCAGCCTGGGACTTTGCAGATGGAGGAGAGGGACACAACACCAACACTTCAGTTTATTACCTCCGCCAAGGAGGTAATGCTTTTACTACTGAACCACTAATCCTATCATTGTGAATCCAATTGCTAGTCATATGTTTTCATGGTCAAGGAATCTGAAAACGTACACACAAACACTGTATGGGGGGAACTGTGGCGCTTGGTGGAGGTCTGCGCTCTCCGAGTGCTTTTCTAGTTTGTATTTGAATCAATAGTATTGTTGCCACCCTCAATAGTAATTGTTATTGACTTAGTTGTGTATTGGAGGGGACAATCTCTATTGTGTGAAGTTGTTATGTTTAGTACATTTAATACGACCTCTACGAGCAACCCTGGTTAGGTTATACAGTCTGACAGCCGTAGGTAGGAAGGACTTGTGGAACCTCTCCATTGTGCACCTAGGTTGGCACAGCCTACTGCTACATGAGCTCCTCAGTGCATTCAACGTGTCCTGCATGGGGTGGGACTCAGACTTCAGCAGAGATGACAGCTTAGCCACCATCCTCCTCTCTCCTATCTCCTCCACTGGGTCAAGGCATCGCCCCAGAACAGAGCTAGCTTTTTTGATCAGCCTGTTCAGTCTTTTCTTGTCAGCTGCCGTGATGCCACTGCCACAGCAGACCACACCAAATGTGATGGCTGAAGCCACCATCAAATCACAGAAGGTCTTCGGGAGTGCCCCTTGCACCCCAAAAGACCTGAGTCTCCTCAAGAGGTACAGCCTGCACTGCCCCTTCTTGTAGAGCGCGTTGGTGTTGTATTACCAATACAGTTTATTGTTCAGGTGAACACCCAGGTACTTGTAAGATGTCACCATCTCAATGTCTGTTCCCTGGATGTTTACCATTGCTGTGGGGGGTTGTCCTCACCTGCAGCAGTCCACCACCAGTTCCTTGGTTTTCCTTGCATTGATCTGGAGGCAGTTCCGCAGGCACCAGTCCACAAAGTCCTGGATAAGTCCTACGTACTCCACTTCATCCCCATCAGAGATGAGGCTGACGATCGCAGAGTCATCAGGGAACTTCTGTAGATGGCAGTGTAGTGTGTTGTGTGTAAAGTCAGCAGTGTAGAGGGTGAACAGGAAGACAGCCAGAACTGTTCCATGGGGTGGGGTGGGGGGGCATACTGCAGATGATGGTATCAGACACACAGTCCTGAGTTCTTACAAACTGTGGCCGGTCTGTGAGATAGTCCAGGATCCACGATGACAGGTGCTAATCCACTCCTGCACACAGCAGCTTGTCCCTCAGGATCACTGGTTGGATGGTGTTGAAAGCACTGGAGGCATCACAGAACATGATCCTCACAGTGCTCCCAGGCTTCTCCAGGTGGGGCAGGGAATGATGTAGGAGGAAGATCACTGCATCCTCCACCCCGATGCCATGCTGGTAGGCAAACTGAAGTGGATCCATCGCTGGTCCCACCAGAGGGCGAAGGTGGGTGAAGAGCAGCCTCTCCAGGGTCCTCATTAGGTGTGTTGTGAGGACCACCGGTCTGTAGCTGTTCAGGTCCTTGGGATGCGGAGTCTTTGGTACCGGTACCACACAAGATGTTTTCTACAGCTGTGGTACCCTCCCCAGCTTCAGGCTCAGACTGAAGATGTGCTCCACAATCCCGCATAACTGGTCTGCACAGGACTTGAAGAGCCTCGAGCTGATGCCATCCGGACCTGCAGCCTTCTTCGCCTTGATCTTCTTCAGCTCAGCTCTCACCTGGGTCTTAGTGAGAGTCAGGTTGGGGCAGGGGGGCTTTGTGTTGGGAGGGGGGATGTTTGGCCTTTGAGGGGAAAAACAACGGGGGATCTACGAGGGGGGTGGGGGGAGAGCTGTTAACAGCAGGACTAGAGGAAGGTGGAGGTAGCAGTGGTTGGTGGGCAGGCGGAGAAGAGGACGGTTGGTCAAACTCCCTACCCCCCATGGCCTGGGAGGAAGTATTCTGGTGCCCAGAGATGGATTTGAGGCTTCTCCAGACACTGCTGATGTCACTCTGCTGCAGCTTGTTCTCCATCTTCTTCCTGTAGCTGTCCTTCCCCTCTCTGATCTTCCTCCTTAGCTCCCTCTGTACGGACTTCAGCTCCAACTTGTTTCCTGACCTGAGGATCCTTTTCTTCTCCTTCAACAGTGACTTTATCTCAGGGTTGATCCAGGGTTTGTTGTTTGAAAGACACCATATGGTCTTGGTGGGTACAGTATTCTCCACACAGAAGTTAATGTAGTCTAGGATGGTGTGTGTGAGGCCGTCAGTGTCCTCACCATGTGGATCCCAGAGCTGCTCCCACGCAGTGGATTCAGAACAGTCCTTCAGAGCATCCTCCGCCTCCTCAGACCATATCTTCACTGTGCGGGTAACAGGAGGTTGTCTGTGTACCAGGGTTTTCTGCACAGGCAGGAGGTGAACCGGGTTGTGATCAGATCTTCCAGGGGGTGGTGGGGGTGGTGATGAGATATCAGCCTCCTTGGTGTTTGCATAAAATAAATCCAGTGTTTTATTGTCTATGATGTGGCACGTGACATACTGGGTGAAAGTGGGCAGAGTGGAGGACAGGGAAGCATGGTTAAAATCACCAGAGATGAGCTGGAGAGCATTTGGGTGGTGCCTCTGCGGCCTGCTGGTGACTGAGTGGATGATGTCACACACTCCCTCAGCGCTCGCAGAGGTGGGTACATAAATTCTAATGATCACGATGACATGTGAGACATTTCTGGGAAGATATGCCAGTTGCATGCTAACGGCTAGCAACTCAATGTCCTTGCTACAGTGTTGTTCTTTAATTGTGATGTGCCCAGGATTACACCATTTGTTGTTCACAAACATTATAAGATAAGATAAGATAAGATAAGATAAGCCTTTATTAGTCCCACAACGGGGAAATTCCAGGATTGCAACAGCACAGGGATAGCAACACTCAGAGCAACAATCAGAAGGCAAGAAAAAAAACAAGCAAGCAAGAGCAGCTAATATACATATGTACATATTACTATAAGATATATATATACACACACACACACAGACACACAGTGCAGAGCATTGTAGCTGGATGGAATAAATATATGAATATATGAACACAGTGCAGAGCATTGTAGCTAGATGGAATAAATATGTAAATATATAAACACCCACAGTACGGAGCATTGCAGCTAGGTGGAATAAATATGCAAGTATATAAACACACACAGTGCGGAGCAATGTAGCTAGATGGAATAATATGTAGATATATAAAAACACAGTGCGGAGCATTGTAGCTAGATGGAATAAATATATAGATATATAAATATAAACACACCCAGTGCTGAGCATTGTAGCTAGATGGAATAAATATGTAAATATATAAACACACACAGTGCAGAGCATTGTTGCTAGATGGGATGAAACAGCATAACCGACTACTTAGTTATCCTACATGGTATGATTATGTGCCCATACATATTCTCACCCTCCATAGCGACCGGTATGTTCCTAGTTGTATGCCGGAGAGGACCATTGTGTAAGTCTATTGCATCTTTTGCATTCAAAAAAACTATTAGTTTGTTACGTCTTTTTGCTATCTCTGCGAGCAGCCCTGCTTAGGTTGTACAGTCTGACAGCCGTTGGTAGGAAGGACCTACGAAAATCAGCCCCCCACCTCTGTTCTTCCTGCTATCTGGTGTCCGATCTGCCTGTATTAAGTGGAAACCCTCCAGTCCGATGTTAGCATCTGTTGCTAGCTCTGTTAGTCACGTTTCAGTAAACAACATGATGCTAATCTCTCTGAAGACGCTCTCATACTGGGACATAGCCACTAGTTTGTCCATCTGGAAGAAGGGACGACAGTGGCTCAGGAGGTAGAGCAGGTCGTCCAATAACCACATTACAGGTGTCAAACTCATTCCATGGAGGAATGAGTTTGACCCTGCAGAGGAATGAACCCTGCAGGTTTTACCTCCACCCAGTGTCTTCAACAGGAGATTTCTCTGAATTTCTTCCTACTGATTGCTGATCAGTGAAAACACCTGCTGAAGAGACTGGGTGGAAGTAAAACCTGCAGGGTCTTGGCCCTCCATGGAATGAATTTGACACCCCTGAACCACATGGTTGGCGGTTCGAATCCCGCTCTCCCCAGATATACTGCCGTTGTGTCCCTGGGCAAGACACTTCACCCCAATTGCTCCTGGTGGGTCTGGAAGCGCCATGTTAGGCAGCATGCCACCATCAGTGTGTGAATGTGTGTGTGAATGGGTGAATAGCAGGATCTGTAAAGCGCTTTGGTCATCAAGAGATGAGAATAAAAGCGCTATATAAGTGAGTGCCATTTATTAAGCAGCGATCTCACATTTCCCATAATAACGGATGGTAGGACGGGTTTGTACCTTGTTTTCCTTGCACGTCCCTTGCTCCAGCTCGACATCCCCATTGTTTTCGCCTGATTTCTCGTGGGATATTGAGTCTCTCAGTTAGCATTGTGGAGCAGCACAATGCTAACAATTGACTCCTACCGTAAACAATGGCTCCTCCACTCACAGAGTCATTAGTCACTGGCGATATGAGTAGAAAGATGGCTAATATCAACGCCAGTGCAGCGTTAACTTACCCACCTTAAAAGAACATACAGTGTTATATACATTTTAAATACTTATCTCTAAACCTTTATTTAACAGGTGGGTTTTATGTCCACCTGTTAGAATGGAATTATAAATTTAACTTTTTCTAGTGGCTGGAACTCCACTCTGCAAACACCAGGAAAAACCCTCACTCCATCCATCTATCCATCCATCCATCCATCCATCCATTTTCTACCACTTTTCTAGAGGTCCGGGTCACAGAGGCAGCAGCTCAAGCAAAGCCCAGACTTCCCTCTCCATGGCTACCTGCTCCAGCTCTTCAGAGAGCATACCAAGATGTTCCCAGGCCAGCTGGGAGATGTAACCCCACCCTCACTCACTAAAAGTAATGATCAAAACCCACAAAAAAAACTTCTGATTCAAAGGTAATCACATACATATTAACATTAATAATAAAATAAAATCAAAGACCAAGTAGTTAGATGGTCCAGTCGTTTGCTTGGTGAGTCACAGCTGAGCCTGACATCCCTGTACACCAGACAGGTACAGAGGATTGCTACCTCCATTTTAAATGATGACTCCCACCCTTTGCACTGCCACTTTCAGCTTCTTCTCTCCAGACTAGGGATGGGCATTCGGTGAAATTTTCTTCACCGATCGTCGGGAGAATTAATGATTAATAATCGGTTAATCATTAACATTTTTAGGTACGTAACAAGGCAGGTAGACTACATTAGAACATCAGGAATCAGCACGGAGAGCCCTCGGGAATCTCGCAAGCTGATTGGCCGAGACGTTTCACCCCGCAAGCTGATTGGCCGAGACGTTTTACCCAGCTTCTCTCCCTGCCGAGCGCCCACCCAGCGAAGGAAGACCGCATTCATTGCTCTTTATCGCTCGTGTTACTTAGTCTAGCCGCGCAGAACTTTTTGCTGTTCTCTTGTGCCATTTTGTGCGAAATAGTCTTCCCGTCGAGCCACTACGCCGCCTCCTGCAGCTTCCCTCGACGTGTGTACACCGAATCTTCATGACCTTCTCAATAAAGTTTCTGAAAAAAAAAAAAGAATCTTCACGACCGCCATTACTCAGCGCGCAACCACTGTTGGCGGTTTCTTCGCGTAATAAGGGTGTTCCATGGACCCTGTCGATGAGGTATATTTGTATGCTGCATTGCAGTGATTGCAGTACACCTGGTCATTTTTTAAATTGAAATGGTCCCACGCAACACTTCGCCGTAACCGCTTCATGATTTGGCGATTGCCCTACGGAAGCCCGCATGTATCAACTGAGGCACGCCAGGGTACGGCGATGGTGTAATGTTGCCCCCTGGTGCCCAAATTTTGCCATTGCATTGTTTGAGGACGGCCGTGCAGTAGGCCTAATAACCTCGGATTGTTTAAAAAAAAAAAAACGTTTGTCGACGAAAATGAACTTCCTCGGTGAAATTCTTAATGATCAATTATCGGTTAATCGGTAAATTATGCCCATCCCTACTCCAGACAGAGGTTTGTTGTCCCAAAATGTAAAACCCAGCGCTACAAAAATGGCTTTGTTCCTGCTGCTGTCAAAGAGTTGAACAAGATGTAGCAATATATTGCACATAATTTATTTATGTATTTATGAATTTTATTTTATATGTATTTATTTTTGTAGGTTTTTTATTTGGGTTTTAAATCTTTTATTGGGTTTTCGACTTTTATTGAGTTTTTAATCCCTTTGATTTAGCTTTTAACTTTTTTACTATGACCCTTCTCTCTTATCTCTTTTTTTTTTGGTCTTATGTCCTGATTGGTGGAGCCTTGAGTACTTTTATCGTGTTCATAGTGTTCATAAAATGGCTGCACGGTGGCGCAGTGGTTTAGCACTGTGGCAGCACAGTTTACTCTCAGCCGGGGGATCGCGGGGATCATGAGATCGTGGGTTCGATCCCAGCCCCCGACCAACAGTGAGCTGTGTGGAGTTTGCATGTTCTCCCAGTGTTGCGTGGGTTTACTCCAGGATTTCTCCGGTTTCCTCCCGCATACCAAAAACATGTAGGTTTAGGGCGCTCGCGCACGCAGCGACCAGCAGCCGGTGGCTTGTCACCAGACTGCAAACCAAATCTACCTACGGGTACAAATAAGTAACAAAAAAAAAAAAAAAAAAAAAATAGTCAGCTTCATGTGTGCCTGTGTTTGTGTTCATGTTGAATGTAATTGTGTTTTGTAAATGTGTCTAAAAGGATGCCACCTGACTGCAAAACAAATCTATCTACAGGTACAAATAAAGTAATCTGAACCTGAACATGAAGAAATCAAACTTTAGACTGTGACTGCTGTCTCAAATGAACAAATTAAATAAATTAGTTATGCAGTTTTCAAACAGATGTTTTTAGACAACAGGCTTTAAACTCTTTCTTAGTTACAGTGCATTCAGAAAGTATTCACAGTGCTTCACTTTTTCCACATTTTGTTATGTTACAGCCTTATTCCAAAAGGGATTAAATTAATTTTTTCTTCAAAATTCTACACACAATAATCCATAATGACAATGTGAAAAAAATGTTGTTTTTTTTAGATTTTTGCAAAGTTATTAATAATAATAATAAAAAAACCCTAAGAAATCACATGCACATCAGCATTCACAGCCTTTGCCATGAAGCTCAAAATTGAGCTCAGGGGCATCCTGTTTCCACTGATCATCCTTGAGATGTTTCTACAGCTTCACTGGAGTCCACCTGTGGTAAATTCAGTTGACTGGACGTGATTTGGAAAGGCACACACCTGTCTATATAAGGTCCCACAGTTGACAGTGCATGTCAGAGCACAAACCAAGCATGAAATCAAAGGAATTGTCTGTAAATCTCCAAGACAGGATTGTCTCGAGGCACAAATCTGGGGAAAGGTACAGAAAAACTACTGTTGCTTTGAAGGTCCCAGTGAGCCCAGTGGCCTCCATCATCCGTAAATGGAAGAAGTTCTGAACCACCAGGACTCTTCCTAGAGCTGGCCGGCCGTCTAAACTGAGCGATCGGGGGACCTTAGTCAGGGAGTTGACCAAGAACCTGGTGGTCACTCTGTCAGAGCTCCAGCATTCCTCTGTGGAGAGAGGAGAACCTTCCAGAAGGACAACCATCTCTGCAGCAATCCACCAATCAGGCCTGTATGATAGAGTGGCCAGACGGAAGCCACTCCTTAATAAAAGGCACATGGCAGCCCACCTGGAGTTTTCCAAAAGGCACCTGAAGGACTCTCAGACCATGAGAAACAAAATTCTCTGGTCTGATGAGACAAAGATTGAACCCTTTGGCGTGAATGCCAGGCATCATGTTTGATGGAAACCAGGCACCGCTCATAATCATGTCAATGATTGTGGCAGCATCATGTTGTGGGGATGTTTTTCAGTGGCAGGAACTGGGAGACTAGTCAGGATAGAGGGAAAGAGGAATGCAGCAATATACACAGACATCCTGGATTAAAATCTGCTCCAGAGCACTCTTGACCTCAGACTGGGGCAACGGTTCATCTTTCAGCAGGACAACAACCCTAAGCACGCAGCCAAGATATCAAAGCAGTGGCTTTAGGACAACTCTGTGAATGTCCTTGAGTGGCCCAGCCGGAGCCCAGACTTGAATCCAATTGAACATCTCTGGAGAGATCTGAAAATGGCTGTGCACCAACGCTTCCCATCCAACCTGATGGAACTTGAGAGGTGCTGCAAAGAGGAATGGGCCAAACTGCCCAAAGATAGGTGTGCCAAGCTTGTGGCATCATATTCAAAAAGACTTGAGGCTATAATTGCTGCCAAAGGTGCATCAACATAGTATTGAGCAATGGCTGTGAATACTTATGTACATGTGATTTCTTAGTTTTTTTATTTTTAATAAATTTTCAAAAATCTCAAAAAAAACTTTTTTCACATTGTCATTATGGGGTATTGTGTGTAGAATTTTGAGGAAAAAAAATAATTTAATCCATTTTGGAATAAGATAAGATAAGATAAGCCTTTATTAGTCCCACAACGGGGAAATTCCAGGATTGCAACAGCACAGGGATAGCAACACTCAGAGCAACAATCAGAAGGCAAGAAAAAAACAAGCAAGCAAGAGCGGCTAATATACATATGTACATATTACTATAAAATAAATATATACACACACACACACAGACACACAGTGCAGAGCATTGTAGCTGGATGGAATAAATATATGAGTATATGAACACACAGTGCAGGGAAAAGCCAGTGTGAACACACAGTGCAGAGCATTGTAGCTAGATGGAATAAATATGTAAATATATAAACACCCACAGTACGGAGCATTGCAGCTAGGTGGAATAAATATGCAAGTATATAAACACACACAGTGCGGAGCAATGTAGCTAGATGGAATAATATGTAGATATATAAAAACACAGTGCGGAGCATTGTAGCTAGATGGAATAAATATGTAAATATATAAACACACACAGTGCAGAGCATTGTTGCTAGATGGGATGAAACAGCATAACCGTCTACTTAGTTATCCTACATGGTATGATTATGTGCCCATACATATTCTCACCCTCCATAGCGACCGGTATGTTCCTAGTTGTATGCCGGAGGAGACCATTGTGTAAGTCTATTGCATCTTTTGCATTCAAAAAACTATTAGTTTGTTACGTCTTTTTGCTATCTCTGCGAGCAGCCCTGCTTAGGTTGTACAGTCTGACAGCCGTTGGTAGGAAGGACCTACGAAACCTCTCGGTTGTGCACCTGGGATGATGTAGTCTGCTGCTAAATGAGCTCCTCAGTGCATCCAGTATGTCCTGCATAGGGTGGAACTCGGACTCCAGCAGAGATGACAGTTTAGCCACCGTCCTTCTCTCTCCTATCTCCTCCATCGGATCAAGGCGCTGCCCCAGGACAGAGCTAGCTTTCTTAATCAGTTTGTTCAGTCTCTTCCTATCGGCTGCAGTAATGCCACTGCCCCAGCAGACCACTCCAAAAGTGATGGCTGATGCCACCACCGTGTCATAGAATGACTTCAGCAGCGCCCCTTGTACACCAAAAGACCTGAGTCTCCTCAGCAGGAACAGCCTGCGCTGTCCCTTCTTGTAGAGTGTGTCAGTATTGTGTGACCAGTCTAGTTTATTGTTCAGATGAACACCCAGGTACTTATAGGATGTCACCATCTCGATGTCTGTTCCCTGTATATTTACTGGTGCTGTGAGGGGCTGCCCATGCCTGCGGCAGTCTACCACCAGCTCCTTAGTTTTCCTCGCGTTGATCTGGAGGCAGTTCCGATGGCACCAGTCCACGAAGTCCTGGATAAGCCCTCTGTACTCAGCTTCATCTCCATTGGAGATGAGGCCAACGATCGCAGAGTCATCAGAGAACTTCTGTAGATGGCAGTGTGTTGTGTTGTGTGAGAAGTCTGCAGTATAAAGAGTGAACAGGAAGGGAGCCAGCACCGTTCCCTGGGGGGCCCCCGTGCTACTGATGATCGTGTCGGACACACAGTCCCGGGTTCTTACAAACTGAGGCCGGTTCGTGAGGTAGTCCAGGATCCATGATGACAGGTGCTGGTCCACCCCTGCTCGCAGCAGCTTGTCCTTCAGGATCATCGGTTGGATGGTGTTGAAAGCACTGGAGAAGTCAAAGAACATGATCCTCACCATATTCCCGGGCTTCTCCAGGTGGGACAGAGAACGGTGAAGGAGGAAGATCACCGCATCCTCCACCCCAATGCCATGCTGGTAGGCGAACTGGAGTGGATCCATCGCTGGTTCCACCAGGGGGCGGAGGTGAGCAAGGAGCAGTCTCTCCAGGGTCTTCATCAAGTGGGACGTCAAGGCCACCGGTCTGTAGCTGTTCAGGTCTTTGGGGTGGGAAGTTTTTGGTACAGGTACCACACAAGATGTTTTCCACAGCTGTGGTACCCTCCCCAGTTTCAGGCTCATGTTGAAGATATACGTCACAATCCCACACAGCTGGTCTGCACAGGACTTGAGGAGCTTTGCGCTGATGCCGTCCGGTCCCGGCGCCTTCCTCGCTTTGATCTTCCTCAGCTCCGTCCTCACCTGGGTCTCGGTCAGGGTCAGGATGGGGGGCTGTGTGTTGGGAGTGGGGGGGGTGTTGGTGGAGTGGGGAGTGGGCAGCAGGACTTGATTTCTTTAGAGGCAGCAGTGGTTGTTGTGCAGACAGGGGGGAGGGCGGTTGGTCAAATCTATTGAAAAACAGATTCAGGTTGTTCGCCCACTCCCTGCCCCCCGTGGCCTGGGGGGAGGTATTCTGGAGCCCCGAGATGGTTTTGAGGTTTCTCCAGACCCCGCTGATGTCGCTCTGTTGCAGCTTGTCCTCCATCTTCTTCCTGAAGCTGTCCTTGCCCTCTCTGATCTTTCTCCTCAGCTCCCTCTGTACGGACTTCAGCATCTCCCTGTTCCCCGACCTGAAGATCCTCTTCTTCTCTCTCAGAAGTGTTTTTATCTCAGGGTTGATCCAGGGTTTGTTGTTTGAGTGACGCCGTATGGTCTTGGTGGGAACGGATTTGTCCACACAGAAGCTGAGATAGCCCGTGAAGGTGTGAATGAGGCCATCGATGTCCTCACCATGTGGATCGCAGAGCTGCTTCCAGGCGGTGGCTTCAAAACAGTCCTTTAGAGTGTCCATTGTCTCCTCAGACCATAACTCCACAGTGTGCATGGCCGGAGGTTGTCTGTGCACTAGGGGTTTGTACACCGGCCGGAGATGAACCAAGTTGTGATCCGATCTCCCGAGTGGGGGGAGTTGTGATGAGGTGTACGCCTCCTTAGTGTTTGCGTAGAATAAATCCAGTGTTTTATTGTCTCTAGTGTGGCATGTGACATACTGGGTGAACGTGGGTAGAATGGGAGACAGTGAAACATGGTTGAAATCGCCTGAGATGAGGAGAAGAGCATCTGGGTGTTCTGTCTGCAGCCTGCTGGTTACTGAATGGATGACGTCACGCGCTGTCCCAGCGTTCGCCGTCGGATTTGCATAAACAACAATGCAGATCACGTGTGAGTGTTCTCTCGGGAGATATGTAGGCCTCATGCTAACAGCTAGCAACTCAATGTCTTTGCTGCAGTGTCGTTGTTTAACAGTGATATGTCCCGGTCTGCACCAGTTGTTGTTAACATACATTATCACTCCACCGCCCCTAGTTTTGCCACTGTCTGGTGTTCGGTCAGCTCGTATCATGTGAAAACCCTCCAGCTCAATGTTAGCATCTGCTGCTAGTTCAGTTAGCCACGTCTCAGTAAACAAAAGGAGAGAGCACTCCCGGTATGTGCTATCATAACGGGAGATAGCCGCTAGCTCATCTAACTTTCCCAGTATTGACCGTACATTTCCCATGACAACAGATGGAAGGGAGGGTCTGTACCTTATATTTTTTGTCCTCCGCCTTACTCCAGCCCGGCAGCCGCGGTGTTTTCGCCTCAGTTCTCTCGGTATGTCGAGTTTTTCCAATGGGACCGGGTGGCGGTTGAATGCTAGCAGCTCTTCCCTGCTGTATTGTATCCTGCTATAAACAGTGGCTCCGTCCACCGGCTCAGGAGACATTTGGGACGATCTGTGTGTCCGTGATATAAGTGGGGTGAAAAAAAAAAGACGAATCAAAAGAGAGAGGAAGGGAAAAAGACTCGGAATCGAGCCGCTGTTGCAAAAGGCAGCCTACTCGTGTGGCGCCGAGGGGAAAAAGGCTGTAACATAACAAAATGTGGAAAAAGTGAAGCGCTGTGAATACTTTCTGGATGCACTGTACAGTTGTTAATCCCGTCCACAACATGTGGTGTCTGAGGTGGCACCTATCTCCATTTCTCTGACCCTAGACCACACAGCTACTGTGAGCAGTGAAAGCTACAGTGGGGGGTCAGTCTTCTGGTAGCTTTGTGCATTAACTTTCCTTTCCCCATTCTATTATGCTGAGCACCAGGCTAGAAGATGGAAAGTACAATTTTTTATATGGTCTTTGGTCGGGATTTGAACTCACGACCTCCCGGTCGTGGGGCGGCAGCTCCACCAACTAGGACACCACTCCAGTAAACTCTTTCTTGTTTTGGAGAAAATGTCATTTTGCCTCTGTATGAAGGAATATAGGCTGTTCAGTCTCCCTCAGAAAAAAAAAGAAAGTCTGAGCAGTCTGAACTTTTTCAGTCCAAGCAGGAATAATAACAAACTTAGCTCTAGTCTCTTAGATTTACATAAAGAAAGAATGATGCAAAATTGCTATTAAACATCAACACAATAAATTATAAATATATGACTTTCGGTCTGTTGTGGTGAAGAGGGAGCTGAGCTCTAAGGCAAAGCTGTCGATTTACAAGTCAATCTACGTTCCTACCCTCACCTATGGTCATGAGCTTTGGGTTATGACTGAAAGAATGAGATTGCGGATACAAGCGGCTGAAATGAGCTTTTTTCTGTAGGATTGCTGGACTCACCCTGAGGGATAGGGTGAAGAGCTGAGTCATCCGGGAGAGGCTTAGAGTAGAACCCCTGCTCCTCCATATCGAAAGGAGCCAGTTGAGGTGATTTGGGCATCTGATCAGGATGGTGCCTCCTTGATACCTCCCACATGAGGTGTTTTGGGCACATCCCACTGGGAGGAGACCCCAGGGCAGGCCCAGGACACGCTGGAGAGACTACGTCTCCCAGCTGGCCTGGGAACATCTTGGCATCCTCTCTGAAGAGCTGGAGCAGGTGGGAGAGGGAAGTCTGGACTTCTCTGCTTGAGCTGCTGCCTCTGCGACCCGGACCTCTGGAAAAGTGGTAGAAGATGGATGGATATATGGATGGATATGACTTCCAACGACAATGGGCGCATTTGCACCATCTGGCAGCAAATCTCACAAGACAAGCTATGACTTCACTTGACTGGGTGTTTGCTTTGTGCCATCCAGTGGACTGAAAATGCAATTGGTTGAATACCCAAGCGAGTGTACAACATTTACATGAATATATATAATTAATAAAAGATCGATCCATGCATTTATGGATCTGTGCATTGTCGTTAGTGTCAAGTATTGTGATCCATCACTAAATCAATCTTTTGTCCCACCCCTAGTCAATAATATGTAGTTATTCAAACAATAATATTTGGCCTATTTCACAATCAAGTGGGACAACTACTCAATATATATGTAATTCTCTTTAGCAAAGACACTTTATATGATTGTTGTATCTTGAATCAATATATAGGAGGTTTTTTAACTGGCAATTCCTGAAAATTTAGTGAAGATATCCAAACAATCAGCGAAGTTACAGCAAATAATGCATTTAAAAACATGCTTTTTGCAGCTTATTTTTGCGACATAGATTTTTATGAAATTTATCATTTTTAATCTGCAGACTCAAAATACATGTCTGTACACATTTTAATTGTTATTTTTTTTTTACCTCTGCCCTATTGTTAATCTTATAAAATCACTGGAAAATGATATAGATCCAGGTTCCACCATAAAATCAATAAACCAATACATGGCACTATGTGTAATTTTTCTGTATCCCATAAGCAAGCTTTATATTAATTTGAGAAATTTTACACAAATGAGATAAAAGTATGATGCAATCATCATTTTCCTGCAGTGTTGTGTCTTGGTAAAGAAATGTATTCAGGTCAAGTACATACAGTATGTACATGTTTACATCTGCTAAATCAAAGGTGCAAGCAAACGTCTTGTTCTTGTCCCATTAGGGTATCTAAGTAATGCTTCATGTGTGTGTAAGTCTGTGACCAGAATCCCGAGGGCTGTAACTATGCATGTTTATGACTCTTTGGGGACTCTATGTGAATCAACTTTACAGTGGGTCAAGAATTATTTTTTTACTGTGATTTCACAGGTATGCTACATGATGTTTAATTGTCCCATCCTGTAAGTATTGTCCCCTAAGTCATGCATAAAGCTCTTTCTTCTTGTTGACAGTAACTTGGCCAACTTTCAGAAGATGCTCATATTTTATTAATGTCCCATTTTGTAATTTGAATTGCAACACACCTTGAATTTTCACAATATTCAGAATTTTAGTGTAATACATGTATTACATTAAAATTCTGAAAATTCAAGGTGTTTTCAATAAACACAAGGCTTAAGGTGGACTTGAAACAAGACTACACATGAGCATGCACAAAGTTTTATGGAATCAGATTTTAACCATATTAAAGTATTTAAGCTCAAAGTTATTACTTGGTGAAAACTGTTCAATATTATTATGTTTGACCTGCTTCCCTCTGGATGACAGTTCAGTTCGATCAGGTCCCACACCTCCAGACTGACAAACAGTTTCTTCCCCTGGGCCATCTGAACTGCAAACAGTCAGAGGCCCCACCCCACTCCCTCCAAACGCTCACATGTACAGAACTGAGGACCTTTTTTAATTATCACAATAACACACCTGTCTTTGCAAGACACTACTGTTATCACTACAGTAATCACAACTTGAAATCACTACTGTACACATTTTCCATAGTCGGGCCATTTTACTCAATTATGTGTTCTGCACTCTGCACTCTTATGTACATAGTTCCACCCATGAAGCCACTACTGTACCTGTGTATATAACTATGGACTATTTTTATTTTTACTTTTATTTTTATTTTTATTTTAGGCATATGGATAATCGTGTATTCTGTAACTGTGTTTTATTCAAATTCTTCTCTCTTACTTTATTGCGCAGTAGCCTGGTGGAACACCCACAGTTTCGTTGTGCTGTACAACTGTACAATGACAATAAAGCCTATTCTATTCTAATATTTAGTTATTCAGACAATAATATTTAGTTACTCAGACATTAATATGTAGTTATTCAGTCATTAATATTTAGTTATTCAGACAATAACAATCGGGCTGCAGTGGTTTAGCACTGTGGCAGCACAGTTTACCCTCGGCCGGGGGATCGCGGGGATCATGAGACCGTGGGTTCGATCTCAGCCCCCGACCAACAGTGAGCTGTGTGGAGTTTGCATGTTCTCCCCGTGTTGCGTGGGTTTACTCCGGGATTTCTCCGGTTTCCTCCCGCATACCAAAAACATGTAGGTTTAGGGCGCTCGCGCACGCAGCGACCGGCAGCCGGTGGCTTGTCACCAGACTGCAAACCAAATCTACCTACGGGTACAAATAAGTAACAAAAAAAAAAAAAAAAAAAAAAAAAATAATATTTAGTTATTCAATCATTAATATTTAGTTATTCAGACAATAATATTTAGTTAGTCAGACATTAATATGTAGTTATTCAGACAATCATATTTAGTTATTGAGACAATAATATGTAGTTATTCAGTCATTAATATTTAGTTCTTCAGTCATTAATATTTAGTTATTCAGGCAATGATATGTAGTTATTCAGACATTAATATGTTGTTATCGGACAATAATATTTAGTTATTCAGACAATGATATTTAGTTATTCAGACATTAATATATAGTTTGAATTTGAATTTGAATTTATTTTTTATTCGGTGATGATAATAATAATAAACACATACAATACAATAAGAACACACAAAAGAACAACCGAAAGGGTGTAGGCTGAAGCAAGTGCTTATATAGTGCCCACCCCGTCACAATTATAAAATCAATAACATAAAAATTTAAGTCTTACCCAAAATCAACAAAGAAAATCAAATAGAACAAGTAGACTTGTTGAATCGAATCCCCAGGCTGGCAGGGGTTGGAACCTTTCTGTATGGAGTTTGCATGTTCTCCCTGTGCTGCGTGGGTTTACTCCGGGGGCTCCGGTTTCCTCCCACAATCCAAAGACATGCATGTTAGGTTAATTGGTTGTTCTAAATTGTCTCTAGATATCTGTTTCCTATAGGCCCTTAGAATAGAGGGTTAGTACTAGTGAAAGCGCTTTGAGTGGTCTTTGTGACTAGAAAAGCGCTATATAAGTGCAGGTTAGTTAGTTAGTTAGTTAGACAAAAAACCCTTTAAGTTATTACAAATTTATCTCCCAGCATTTACTGGGAGATTTTCTCATCTTTGTACAATTTTTTGAATTGTTTCAGAGTTTAATATGTTTTAATATTTTCAGAGCAATAGCTCCACAGTTTAACTCCAGTGACACACATGCAATGATACTTTGTATTTGTTCTAACCTTTGGCTTATTAAAAACAGAGTTACCTCTTAGCTCATATTTGTTTTCCCTTTTTTTAAACAGTCTCTGAATATTTACAGGTAATTGGTTATTATTTGCTTTGTACATGATTTGAATGACTTTATAATATACCAGATCGCTAAATTTAAGAGTATGTAATTGAATGAATATTGGATTTGTTGGTTCATGGTAAGGTTTCTTTGATACAATGGGTACGGCTTTTTTCTGTAGTAAAAAGATTAAGTTTGTGTTTGTTTTATATGTGTTTCCCCACATCCCCACACAGTATGTCATAGAAGGAACTATCAGTGAATTATATAAAATGCAAAGAGATTTCTGTCACAGGAGATCCTTAACTTTATACAGTACGGCAATGGATTTAGACATTTTAGTTTTGACATAATTTATGTGTGATTTCCAGTTTAGTTTATCAACAATGACCCCTAGGAACTTGGTTTCAAAAACTGTGTCAGTTTCAACATTGTTTATTTTAAGTTTCTTGTGATTATATAATTTGCGGTTTCCAAATATTATACGTTTTGTTTTTCCAAGGTGAATAGATAATTTATTGGCAGTGAACCATTGATTGATTTGTTTAAGTTCATTTTCTACTGAATGCAGAAGCTGCTTAAGATTTTCTCCACTACAAAAAAAAGTTGTGTCATCTGCAAATAAAATACATTTGAGCAATTTAAACACAGAACATAAATCATTAATATACAAAATAAACAGCAATGGACCAAGCACAGAACCCTGTGGTACCCCACACGTCATCTTCAGCAACTCAGAGTCTGTATTATTCACATGAACATATTGATATCTGTCTTCTAAATAGTTGTGTAACCAGTCAAAAGCAATTCCTTTAATGCCATACTTATGTAATTTACTGAGGAGTAATTTATGGTCAACTGTATCAAATGCCTTTTGTAAGTCCAGAAATATTCCAACTGTGTATTCTCTTCTATCTGTTGCATCCGTAATCTGTTCAACAAAGTCCATGAGTGCCAGTGAGGTGGTCCAGTTCTTCCTGAATCCATACTGTTGTTCACAGAGTATATTGTGCTTATCAGTGAAATCATTTAGTCTCTTAACAAATATTTTTTCCAGTATTTTGGAGAACTGAGGTAACAAGGAGATGGGTCTGTAGTTTGACAATGAGTGTTTGTCACCAGTCTTATATAGAGGAGCAACTCTTGCTATTTTCATTTTCTTTGGAAATTTACCAGCAGTAAGTGACATGTTGCATATGTAAGTAAAGTGTTTAACAATACAGTCAATAATACATTTTACCAAGAACATACTGAAATCATTACAATCAGTTGATTTCTTGTCTTTGAATTTGTTAACAATGTCAAGAATTTCTTTTTCATCTGTTTCTTTCATAAACATTGAGTAAGCGTTTATGTTGACGACATTGTCAGTGCCACTTGTATTTGCTGATGATACAGTGGAGTTGGTGATCTTTTTTCCTATATTAACAAAATATTCATTAAATGTGCTAGAGATCAAGCTATTTTCATTGATTATTCCATTTTCTGAATTTAAATAAGAGATGTGGTTGGAATTTAATTTTCCTCTCTTTGTTATATTATTTAACACCTTCCATATATTACATGTATTAGTTTTGTTATTTTCCAATAATTTACTGTAATATGTTTTTTTTACTCGATCTTAAAATACTAATGAGTTTATTTTTATAAGTCTTGTATTTCTTTTCTGCTTACACAGTTCTTAATTTCAGAAACTTTTTGTATAACAAGTTTTTCTTTTTACAAACATTTTGCAGGCCCTTGGTGATCCAAGGCTTATCTCTGTATTTAACTTTAGTTTCCTTTACCACTAGAGGGCAGTGTTTATTATATAGTTGTGATAAAATAGAGACAGATTCTCCATATGCTGTGTCAATGTCGTCAACATAAACACCGCTCCAGTCTTGTATTTTTAGATCATTTCTAAGATTGTTGATTGCGGTTTCTGTTACAAGTCGTTTAAAAACCTTATCTATTTCAATGTTATGTGTTACACTGGTGTGTGAAGAAACAAAAACAGGCAGATGGTCTGTCACATCATTGACAATAAGGCCAGCAGTTACATTCCCCTCAGTGACATTTGTGAAAATGTTATCAATAAGCGTTGCTGAATGTGTTGTTATTCTAGTGGGGTATGTTATTTAATATGTAGTTATTCAGACAATAATATTTAGTTATTCAGACATTAATATGTAGTTATCGGACAATAATATTTAGTTATTCAGACAATCATATTTAGTTATTCAGGCAATAATATTTAGTTATTCAGACATTAATATGTAGTTATTCAGACAATAATATTTAGTTATTCAGACATTAATATGTAGTTATTCAGACAATAATATTTAGTTATTCAGACAATAATATGTAGTTATTCAAACATTAATATTTAGTTATTCAGACAATAATATTTAGTTATTCAGTCATTAATTTTTAGTTATTCAAACAACAATATTAGTTATTCAGTCATTAATATTTAGTTATTCATACATTAATATGTAGATATTCAGACAATCATATTTAGTTATTGAGACAATAATATGTCGTTATTCAGTCATTATTATAATAGTCATTATTATAATTATTATTACAATTATTATAATAGTCATTATTTTAATTATCGTTATTCAGTCAACATCTCCAGCACTGACCTCACCATCTCGGATCATCTTGCCATCACACTGGACATTGACATCCCGGCCCCTCAACCCAAACAAGACCGAACAATAACCTTCAGGAATCTTAAGTCCATCTGTTCAGTTTCTCTCTCCACATGCATATCTAACACTCTCTCCAACCTCACCTTCCCTGTAAACCCAACCTCTACGGACTTAGTAAACATCTACAACAACACATTGTCTACCTCCCTCAACAAACTGGACCCCATGAAAACAAAAACCATCACTTTCACTCATTCGGCCCCCTGGTACACCTTAGAACTTCACAAACTCAAAAAACAACTGCGACAGCTTGAACGCCTGAGCTGCAAAACTGGTCTGACTGTACACACCCTCGCTCACATAGAACTGATGCACCTATACCAATCCTCACTCAATAAAGCTTGCTCTGCCTACTACTCCAGCATCATTCACTCTGGATCCTCCAACCCCCGCACTCTGTTCTCCACCATCAACAAACTCCTGAAACCCCAGGACATCATTTCATCATCCTTCACCCCTGAAAAATGCAATAGCTTTCTATCATTTTTCCATTCCAAAATTGACAATATTCACAACCAGCTTGCCTCCTCCTCGGCCATCACCCCTGACTCAGAACCCACTTTTTCTCCACCCAGAGATAAACAGCTCTCCCTTTTCTCACCCATAACAACTGACGAACTTTCCGAAATACTCTCCAGCATGAAATCATCTACATGCCCCCTGGACCCCATCCCCTCCCCCCTTATCAAAGCCTGTCTCACTCCTCTTGCCCCCCTTATCATCGACACCATCAACTCCTCCCTCACCACTGGCACTGTCCCCCTATCACTCAAGATTGCTGCCATCACCCCCCTCCTTAAGAAACCTGGCCTGGACTCTGACGACCCCAACAATTTCAGACCCATCTCCAACCTCCCATTTCTGGCTAAAATATTGGAAAAAGCTGTCGCCACCCAACTCAAGAAACACCTCCTCTCCAACAAACTCTATGAAACATTTCAATCTGGATTCCGTTCTCACCACAGCACTGAAACCGCCCTCCTCAGGGTTACCAATGACCTCCTGCTCGCCTCTGACTCTGGCTCCCTCATCATTCTTCTCCTCCTCGATCTCAGCGCAGCTTTCGATACCATCAATCATTCCATCCTGCTCCGTCGTCTGCTTTCTATTGGCATCACTGACTCCGCCCTCTCTTGGTTCACCTCCTACCTGTCTGACAGATTCCAGTACATCTCCATCAACAATCACAAATCACGCACCACCCTGGTATCACACGGTGTCCCTCAAGGCTCTGTGCTCAGTCCAACCCTTTTCACTCTCTACATGCTTCCGCTTGGTCACATCATCCGTCAACATGGTCTTCACTTTCACTGCTACGCCGACGACACCCAGCTGTACATCTCCTCTAAATCCATCACCCCCACCATTCTCTCCACCATCACCAACTGCCTCACAGACATAAAAACCTGGATGACTAACAACTTTCTCAAGCTAAACAGCAATAAAACAGAAATCATCATTTTTGGACCAAAATCTCTTTTTCCCTCTTTCCAGAACTTTTCATTCCAAGTTTACCTGTTCTCTGTATGTTTGTCCCTATGCTGCTTTGTAAAGCATCTTTGAGTATTTAGAAAAGCGCTATATAAGACTGATGTATTATTATTATTATCAATCAATCAATCAATCTTTATTTCGGATAGATTAAAAGTACAGATTAAAAGAAACAGAATAATATAACAAAGGGGGAAAGAAAATCCAACAAGGTCAAATTAGACAATAACTCCTCTGATTATACAGTTCAACATAAGTTATCCGAAATGGGTGATGGCTGAAGCCGCAGCTTATATTGCCCACCCATATTCCATACAAGAATTCAAAAGAAAAACAAACAAGAGCGATTACAATTCAGAACAAAGCTAAGACAAAATGTGACAAAAAAACCCCCCAAAAAATCAAAAAAACTAAGCAACAACACAGACTGGATATGACAATCCTTATGTGATTTTATATGTCATCTTGTATATATGTTTGGAGTATTTCTTCCTTTAGTTTTTGTTTAAATTGTCCAAGCGTTGTACATGATTTTAATTCAGGTCCAACATCGTTCCATAATCTGACTCCTTGCACTGAAACACAGTGTTGCTTGGTGGTAGTTCTCACTGAAGGTTTTTGAAATATACATGTTCCTCTGAAATGATATTGTTTCTCCCTTATTTGGAACAGCTTTTGGATATTTGCGGGCAGTGATAGAGTCTTCACTTTAAACATTATTACTGCAGTTTTAAAGTCAACCAGATCTTTCAACTTGAGAGCTTTTAATTTAAGAAAAAGTGGGTTTGTTGGTTCCCTGTAAGCTGCTTTGTTTATTATTCTAATAGCTCTCTTCTGAAGCATAAAGACTGGATATATGTTTGTTTTATATGTATTTTCCCATACTTCAGTACAATATGTCATGTATGGGAGTATTAATGAATGATACAAGGTATATAGTGTGGGTTGATTCCACAAATATTTCACTCTGTGTAGTATTGCAATTGATTTGGATATTTTACCTTTAATATAATTAATATGTGACTTCCAACACAGTTTATTATCAATTATTACACCAAGAAATTTAGTTTCGGATACCATTTCAATCTCTACACCATTTACACTGAGTTTAGATACTAAGTTGTTGTGATGGTTGTTAAAAACTATAAATTTTGTCTAACTTAAATTGAGCGTTAATTTGTTTGAATCAAACCACAGTTTAAGCTTTCCTAAATCCTTTCCGTGTGTATCCAAAAGTTGTTCCAAATTGCTTCCACTGCATAATAAATTAGTGTCATCGGCAAACAATATTAAATGCATTTTTTCTGAAACTTTACATATATCATTTACAGTATATACATATTGAATAACAATGGCCCCAAAACTGAACCCTGTGGGACTCCACAAGTAACCTTCAGTAACTGTGAGTTTTTGTTACCAACACATACATACTGATATCTATTCTTTAAGTAACTACATAACCAGGACAGTGCTACTCCCCTAATACCACAATTTTGCAGTTCCTTTAATAATAAGTTATGATCCACTGTATCAAATGCTTTTTTAAGATCCAGGAATACCCCAACTGAATACTCTTTATTTTCAACGGCAGTTGATATTTTTTCTATAAATTCCATTAGAGCAAATGTAGTTGTCCTCCTGTGTCTGAACCCATATTGCTGCTCACACAATAAATTATTCTTCATTATTATTATTATTATTATTATTATTATTATTATTATTATTATTATTATTATTATTATTATTATTATTATTATTATTAATATGTAGTTATCGGGCAATAATATTTAGTTATTCAGACAATAATATTTAGTTATTCATACATTCATATGTAGTTATTCAGACAATAATATTTAGTTATTCAGACATTAATATGTAGTTATTGGACAATAATATTTAGTTATTCAGACAATCATATTTAGTTATTCGGACAATAATATTTAGTTATTCAGACATTAATATGTAGTTATTCAGACAATAATATTTAGTTATTCAGATATTAATATGTAGTTATAGGGCATCAGTTCAACACTACAGCTGGAATTGCTCACCAGTTCACTGCTGAACAGAGCAAGGATCTGTCTTGGCACACAGCATCTCCCCGTTAAAGACAATTTGGACTCAAAGCTCACTCTGCAGTGTCTAAACCTCTCATCAGCAGAAAGAATAAACAGGCTAGACTTGCCTTTGCTGAAGAGCATGCTGTGTGGGCATAGGAGAACTGGTCCAGAGTGCACTTTAGTGATGACAGTAAATTCAGTTTATTGAGAATAGAATAGAATAGAATAGAATAGGCTTTATTGTCATTGTACAGTTGTACAATACAACAAAATTGTGGGTGCTCCCCAGGCTACTGTGCAATAAAGTAAGAGAGAAAAATTTGAATTAAGCACAGTTACAGAGCACATAATTAAACATAACGACTGAAATAAAAATAGTCCATAGGTATATACACAGGTACGGTAATGGCTCCTCAGACGTAACTATGTCCATAAGAGTGTGAAGTGCAGAACGCACGATTGAGTAAAATGGCCCAAGGATTATGGAAAATACGCACAGTAGTGATTTCACGGATGGGTCAGTATACATGAAAGGGCGGAATGCAAAGACAGGTGAGTTACTGTGATAATTAAAAGGTCTCAGTTCTGTGCATGTGAGTGTTCAGAGGGAGGGAGTGGGGCCTCTGACTGTTTGCAGTTCGGATGGCCCAGAGGAAGAAATTGTTTTTCAGTCTGGAGGTGTGGTACCTGATCGATCTGAACCATCGTCCAGAGGGAAGCAGGTCGAACAGGTGGTGGGTGAGATGGGAGGGGTCTCCTGTGATGGCCTTGATCCTTCTGAGACAGGAGGATCTGGAGATGTCTTCCAGGGAGGGCAGAGGGCCACCAATAATTTTTTGGGCGGTGTTGATGTCCCTCTGCACAGCCTTCCTGTTCTCGGCCATGGAGCCAGCGTACCACACACCCAGACAGTAGGTGAGCACGCTCAGCACTGAGCAGTGATAGAAGGCCAGCAGCAGCTTCTGGTCCAGGTTGTGCTTCCTCAGGACACAGAGGAAGTGCAGCCGCTGCTGGGCTTTCTTCACCAGGGCCTTGGTGTTGACAGCCCAGGAGAGGTCAGAGGAGATGTGGGTGCTCAGAAACCTGAAGGCAGGGACATTTTCCACATAGTCACCATTTATGCGACGGGGTTCCTGTCTTTTCATATTTAGTGATAGATGCTAAGCTCAGACAGATCAGGAAGGAGAAGGAAGCAGCGTTGAAAAGTGGAGACGGACTGCTACAGGGAGGTCAAATATCGGTTTAACAGAGAGCTGAGGAGAGCTAAATCTGTGTATTCTGAGAGACTCCAGCAGCAGTTCACTGCTAACGACTCTGCTTCTGTGTGGAGAGGACTGAGGCAAATCACCAACTATCGGTCTCAGGCTTCTAAAGGTCAGGATGACAAAGCCCTTTGTCAAAGACTGTCCCAACATTATGCCCGTTTTGACACCTCATCAGCTGTGTCCATCTCCCCCCCTCCCCCCAGCGCCACTGCCTCCACGGTCCCTACTTCATCAAAGGCGCCCCCCCTCCTCCCCCCCCTGCCCTTGTCATCAGTGAGCAGGACGTGCACAGACAGTTCTCCAGACTGAACCCGCGCAAGGCCCCCGGTCCGGATGGCGTGTCTCCCTCCACCCTGAGACACTGTGCGAAAGAGCTGACTCCTGTCTTCACAGACATTTTTAACACCTCCCTGAAGTTATGCCACGTGCCGACCTGCCTCAAAACCTCCACCCTCATCCCTGTCCCCAAGAAGCCACGGATCACTGGACTTAACGACTACAGACCTGTATCGCTCACCTCTGTAGTCATGAAGTCCTTTGAGCTCCTGGTCCTGCCCCACCTCAAATCCATCACCACTCCCCTCCTGGACCCGCTGCAGTTTGCCTACCGAGCCAACAGGTCTGTGGACGACGCAGTCAACCTGGCCCTCCACTCCATCCTGCAGCACCTGGACTCCCCGGGAACCTACGCCAGGATCCTGTTTGTGGACTTCAGCTCTGCATTCAACACCATCCGCCCCGCTCTGCTCCGGGACAAGCTGTCCCTGCTCAACGTGCCTGACTCCCTCTGCAGGTGGATCACCGACTTCCTGACGGACCGGAGGCAGCATGTGCGGCTGGGAAAGACTGTCTCAGACTCTGTTAGCATCAGCACCGGATCACCCCAGGGCTGTGTACTTTCCCCCCTACTCTTCTCCCTTTATACCAACTCCTGCACCTCCAGCCACCAGTCTGTCAAGCTGATCAAGTTTGCGGACGACACCACCCTCATTGGGCTCATCTCCAACGGTGACAAGTCTGTCTACAGGAGAGAGGTGGCCCAGCTGGCGTCCTGGTGCAGCCACAACAGCCTGCAGCTGAACGCTCTGAAGACAGTGGAGATGATTGTGGACTTCAGGAAAGTCACAACCCCTCTGCCCCCCCTCACCCTCACAGGCTCTCCCGTCACCACTGCAGATTCCTTCCGCTTCCTGGGCACCACCATCACCCGGGACCTCAAGTGGGAGCCGACCATCAGCTCCCTCATCAAAAAGGCCCAGCAGAGGATGTTCTTCCTGCGGCAGCTGAGGAAGCTCAAGCTACCCACCAAGATGTTGGTACAGTTCTACACAGCCATCATCGAGTCCATCCTCACCACCTCCATAACCGTGTGGTACGCAGGAGCCACTGCCAGGGACAGAGTAAGGCTGCAGCACGTCGTGCGCGCTGCTGAGAAGGTGATTGGCTGCAAGCTCCCATCCCTCCAGGACCTGTACATCTCCAGGACCCGGAGGCGTGCAGGCCGGATCATAGCCGATCCTTCACACCCTGGTCACGTACTGTTTGCCCCCCTCCCCTCAGGTAGAAGACTTCGGTCCATTCAGACTAAAACCTCCCGTCACATGAACAGCTTCTTCCCCTCTGCCATCAGACTGCTGAACACTAAGTGACTTATTGACTCTCGTGCACTATGTACAGCAGCTCAACCAGACTCATGTCAATCATCACTGTTTTCTTTTTGCATTACCGACTGCACTATGTGGTACTCCACAATATTTGCTGCTCGCTAATATATTTAAAAATTGCTTTGACTAGTATTACTCATTCTTATTCTACATTTTATTGCATGTATAGTTTTTTATTTCTATCTTTTATTTTTATCATGTTTAATGTTGCAGCATTGCACCAAGACAAATTCCTAGTTTGTGTACTACATGAACAATGGCAATAAATCTGATTCTGATTCTGATTTTCTTCGTGAAGTCCAATATGAGTTCTTTGGGGGTTTTTTGGACACTCAGTTTCAGGTCGTTTGCTTGGCACCACGGCAGCAGATTCTCTACCGCCGCCCTGTATGCCTTCTTATCGCTGTCGGTGATGAGCCCGACCAAGGTGGAGTTGTCCACGTATTTCACGATGACGGTGGTTGGGTGGGTTGGAATACATTCAAAGGTGTACAGGGAGTACAGTAGTGGGTTTACCACGCAGCCTTGGAAGGAGCCAGTGCTAAGAGACAGTGTGGAGGAGTGATGGGGGCTGAGTCTGACTGTGGGCGGTTGGTGAGAATTTTTTTTTTATCCAGGAGCAGGTAGGGGAAGGGGGGGATCTGGAGGAGGTGTAGTTTGTTGATCAGGATGTCCAGGATGATGGAGTTGAAAGCTCCAGGTCTGATGGGAAACAATATGTTTGGTGTCAATCTGGGGAAAAGACTGAACCCAAAATGTGTAAAGAAGTCAGTTAAATTTGGAGGAGGAAGTGTCATAGTTTGGGTGATTTTTCTGCAGCAGGAGTTGGGCCTCTTGTACAGCTACATGGCAGGCTGAATGCAAATGTTTGTGAACATCCTTTGGCAGCATCGTGTGGGCAGTCTCGCCTCGGCCACGACACTGGGTTACCCCAGGTACCCAACTCTCTAATAAAGGACTTACATATCTTACATTATCTTATCTTATCTTACCTTAATTGTCCTCGGATTAATACATCTGACAGAAAAACAACAGCTGAGTGTACATTTCTTATTACCCTCTGTCATGATCCTGAACATGGGTGAGGGCCGTGCTCAGCCTCAGTGTAAGTTAAGCCTTTTTCTGTTTGTTTGTTTGTTTATTGTGGTCTACTGTATCTGGCCTCTGTTCTTTTATCAGTTGTTGTATTCTTAGTTGTGTCCTTATAGTCTTGCCTAGTTATTGTGTGTCATTTTGTATTTATGGTATTATTTACTGTTTTGGGGGTTGTGTTATCTTATTCTTGTGTTGTTAGTTAGTTTCCAGCCTGTGCTTTTATTTTGACAGTTCTGTTCAGCTTTCGCCTGTCAAACTCGTTTTTGCGTGCTGCACAGCTGTCAGTTCATGAGTTTTTCTTGTCTTGTTTCTGTTTTGAGTTCAGTCCCTCCTTACCTAGGTTCCCCTTCCTCCCGCCCGGGGTGGGTTGTTTTTCTTGTTGGGGGGGGTGGGTCCTCTTTTCTTTTTGATTTTACCCTGGGGTGTCTGGTCTCCACCCCTTGGGGGGGGGCACTGTCATTATCCTGAGCACGGGTGAGGAACGTGCTCAGCCTCAGTGTAAGTTAAGCCTTTTTCTGTTTGTTTGTTTCTTTGTTTATTATGGTCTGCTGTATCTGGTCTCTGTTCTTTTATGAGTTGTTTTATTCTTAGTTGTATCCTTATAGTCTCCTCTCATTATTGTGTGTCATTTTGTATTTATGGTATTATTTACTGTTTTGGGGGTTGTGTTATCTTATTCTTGTGTTGTTAGTTTCCGGTCTGTGCTTTTATTTTGACAGTTCTGTGCAGCTTCTGGCTGTCAAACTCAGTTTTGCGTGCTGCACAGCTGTCACTTGTTGTTTTGATTGTGTTCTCACCCATGTACCCACACCTGATGATCATCCAGTGCATTTCCATTTAAGCAGGCATGTGTAGTTCACTCTTTGCAGCGGTCTTAGCTATCAGACCTTAGTGTTATGTCTCCTTCTTTTCTAGACGGAGCCCCTGTCTTTGTGCATTTTTCCAAGGGTATTCCCCAACTGTCTCTGTTACCTGTAAGTGTGCGTGTTTGTGTGTTTTTGTTCTTGTGCATTGTTCAGTTATTAAATGTGCAAACTCACAGTCTGCATGTGGCGTCTTCAGTCAGCCCTTAAAAAAGGCAGGTTATGACAGTAGACCGCTGCCAGTGTGAGACGCCAGCAGCTGTGAGTTTCCTGCTGTTATGGCAGCGTGTGTGGACTTTAGCTTGCTCGGGTTGAATGAGGATGAGTGCAGGGCGATACAGTTGATCCAAATTTTCATCTCTGACGCCCGCACCTCCCATACTGCGGTGGAGATTATTGAGGTGACCCCAGCCTGTGGTCTTATCTGGAGCTCATATACTTACTTCTCTCCATAATCAATCCACAGTTCATGCTCAACGGGAAGGAGGAAGCTTCTTCCGCATCTGTGCCGGTGTCAATGAAGAAGCGACGCCGGGCACAGAGGCTCTGAGCCTCTCGCCATTCTCCAGCAGCAGCCCCGTCTTCCCCTCCCAAACAGTGGCCCGCACCATTGGCCGAGGAGCTGGAGGAGTTGGAACAGTTGCTGGATTACAAGCCATGGCTCCTTCCAGACTATGCGGCCCAGCTGGAGGGAGATTTGCTGCGTGAAACAGAGTCTGAGCCAGCGGAGGAACGTCCCCTGACTCCAGCGTTTCATCCACCTCTCCAGACGACCTCTGCAGCTCCCAAAAGTGCTTTGCCTTAATCAGCAGTGGCAGGCACCATCAAGCCCCGGGAATTAAGGCAAGTGTCTAGTCACTCTCTAACTCTTAAAAATGAATTGTCTTGCCTAATTCCCAGTGGGAGGGCTCAGAGGCAGCCGCACACTGTTACTGAGCTCTCGTCATCTGCTGCTGCAGTTAATTCTGATCCCTCACCTACTCCTCCCACGTCCCCCTCTGCTCTCCTTGATTGCTCGCCAGTCCTGGGATGGAGCCGCAGGACGACGGAGGGTCCTCTGGTACCTGAGAGTCCTGTTCCAGTCCCACAGCCAAGCTCTGCATGGGAGAGAAGCGCCCCCTGTGTCCCGACTCTGAAGCCAACAAAGGAGTGTCCCTTGGTTTTGGCATCACGGGATCCGGGGCCATCGGTGAGGAGTTTTCTGGCTCCACTACATCCAGCTGGAGTTCATCCTGCTGCAACCTCATCTCCTCCACCTGAACAATGGCCCGCACCTTCAGCCGTTCCACCGATGCTGGGAGAGCCCACAGTCAGCCGGACCGGGCACGTTGTCATCGCGTTCCCTGATGGTCCAGCTGCGGAGGAGCTGGAGGTGCGCCAGTAGATTTTGGCGGTGGAGAGGGAGTTGCTACTGGAGTACAAGCCATGGCTTCTTCCAGAGGTTATGCAGCAGCTGGAGAGTGTTTCTTCGGGGGATTGAAGTCAGCGCCGATGAGCCAGCGTCCCCGAACTTTGGAATGTCATCTGTCTTCACTTCCTCATCAGACGACTCCCACCGTTTCTGGAGGAACATCACCTGGTTCAGCAGCAGCAGTCACCATCGTACCCCGGGAGATAAGGCAAGTGTGTGCTCATTCTCTTACACATGAAAATGAAATCTCTTGCATTGTCCCCAGTGGAAAGGCTCAGCATCGGCAGCCCACTGTGGCTGAGCCCTCACCATCTGCTGCAGTCATCTGCTCCTCACTCATCTCTCCTGTGTTTCCTCCTGTCTTCCCTGAGCATCTGCCAGTCGTTGGATAGAGCCACCGGATGACGGAAGAGTCTGCGGCCATGGGGAACCCCACGCCAGCCCCGCAGCCATGTACTGGACAGGAAAGGAGCAGTTCCAGATCCCTGAAGCCTGAGCCGACAAGGGAGTGTCCCCTGGTTTCAGTTGCCCGGGACTCAGTGCCAGTGATGAGGAAACCTGCAGTCTCAGCTGCCATGCTGGGAGAGCCACCTGCGTCGGTTGTCATGCCTGGAGGTCTTTGGGCTGCATCCACCACCATGCCTGCTGCAGAGGTCGCCACAGCAGAGTCTTCGGAGTCCTGGATGGTGGTGGAGCTGAAGTCCAAGCAAGTACTCTGTTCTATTTTACCATCTGCAGATGTAGAGAATTCTTGTCTGGCTCATGGGGGAAGAACCAGTTGCAGATATCCTCTGCTCCTGAGTTCTCCTCACCGGGCTCCACTGCTGCCGGTGGTTCTCTTGTGTTTTTCTCTTCTTCATTGTCCAAGGTGGCCACATCGGTGGTGGAACGTCGGGCAAACAGAGCTGAGATGTCCCAGCTGGAGTGGCCGGAGTCCTGGATGGCAGTGGAGCCTGAGTCGAGGCAAGTACTCTTTCCCATTTCTAAATTATCAGTGTTAGAGAAATCTTGTCTTGCTCATGGTGAGGAGAATCAGCTGCAGCACCCTCTGCTCCTGGGTTCTCCTTGCCGGACTCCACTGCTGCTGGTGGTAGTAACCCGGCGTATATGTCTTCTCCTCTGCATGAGTCCTCGTCTGAGTCCACTGATTGTCCTTCTCCATCTCCGCCTGAGGTCATCACGGGTCCTCCATGTCTGTCAGAGCTCTCTGTGGGTCCTGTCTCATCGCCGAAGGTCTCTGTGGGTCCTGCCTCATCACCAGAGATCTCCGTGGGTCCTGCCTCATCACTGGGGGTTTCCGTCAGTCCTGCCTTGTCGCCCGAGGTCTCCCTGGGTCCTGCCTCTCTTCCCGAGGCTGCCATGGACGCTCCGCCTGAGTCCGAGGCCGCCGTGGGTGCTTCACTTCAGTCTGAGGCCGCAGTGGGTGCTCTGCCTCAGTCCGAGGCTGCCATGGGTGTTCCGCTTCAGTCCGAGGCTGCCGTGGGTGCTTTGCCTCAGTCCAAGGCCGCTGTGGGTGCTCTGCCTCAGTCCGAGGTTGTTGAGGGGCTCCCACCATTGCCAGAGGTCGTTGAGGGGCTCCGACCATCACCAGAGGTCATTGAAGGTCTCCCGCCATTGCCATCATCGATCCTTCACCTTCGTCGCGGGTCACCGGGGGTCATCGGGTCGTGCTGGGGGTACCCGCTGATCAGTCATCTTCACCATGTGGTTGCCTCACTGGTCGGCTGTTTCCTTCCTCTGGTGTCCTTGCTGGTCAGCCGTCATCGCCGTCTGACTCCGCTGTTGGCCAGCAATCAGCGTCGGGAGCCAATCACCTGCAGCCCTTGTTCTGCTTCATCCACGCTGCAGTCCATGTGGTCAGTTGGGGGCATGGGTTCCAGCTACCGCCTCCAGGAGGGGGCGCGTTGTGCCCCACAGCCCGTTGACACCACCTGACAGACTGCGTCATTTGGTTGGGTGGCCCAAGACTTCTGGGAGACCACCCGGTGGGCTATGCCAGCTGCTCAGGTGGCTCAAGAACTCTGGAAGTCTACCAAACGTGTGCCACCATGTAATCTGGTGGTCTTGGGACTTTGGTAGGCCACCCGAACTGCTTTATCTACCTTTCCAGGGGCCCTAGAGTTCTGTGCTGCCATATCTGTTTTGGGTGTGGGTCATGAGTTTTTCTTGTCTTGTTTCTGTTTTGAGTTCAGTCCTTCCTTACCTAGGTTCCTCCTCCTCCCGCCCGGGGTAGGTTGTTTTTCTTGTTGGTGGGGGGGGGGGGTCCTCTGTTGTGGGTGGGTCCTCTTTTCTTTTTGATTTTACCCTGGGGTGTCTGGGCTCCACCCCTTAGGGGGGCAACTGTCATTATCCTGAGCACGGGTGAGGACCGTGCTCAGCCTCAGTGTAAGTTAAGCCTTTTTCTGTTTGTTTGTTTTTTTGTTTATTATGGTCTGCTGTATCTGGTCTCTGTTCTTTTATGAGTTGTTTTATTCTTAGTTGAATCCTTATAGTCTCCCCTCATTATTGTGTGTCATTTTGTATTTATGGTATTATTTACTGTTTTGGGGGTTGTGTTATCTTATTCTTGTGTTGTTAGTTTCCGGTCTGTGCTTTTATTTTGACAGTTCTGTGCAGCTTCTGGCTGTCAAACTCAGTTTTGCGTGCTGCACAGCTGTCACTTGTTGTTTTGATTGTGTTCTCACCCATGTACCCACACCTGATGATCATCCAGTACATTTCCATTTAAGCAGGCATGTGTAGTTCACTCTTTGCAGCGGTCTTAGCTATCAGACCTTAGTGTTATGTCTCCTTTTCTAGACGGAGCCCCTGTCTTTGTGCATTTTTCCAAGGGTATTCTCCAACTGTCTCTGTTACCTGTAAGTGTGCGTGTTTGTGTATTTTTGTTCTTGTGCGTCTTTCAGTTATTAAATGTGCAAACCCACATCTGCATGTGGCGTCTTCAGTCAGCCCTTAAAAAGGGCAGGTTATGACACCCTGGCCCACACAAGAACGAACTAAAGATCGATCGAAGCAGATGACAGCGCGGACATTATAGATTACGTGGACAGCATAATACTTCGTAACCCTCTATAATACTCCTCCAAACGGAAGCGAGAGAGGGTAAACACTGGCTGATGCAGCCTCTGATCGGGTCTGTCCAGTGGTAATATGGCCCATTAGGTTCTTGTAATACTGATTTCTCAGCTACCCCAAATTGATCACATGTCCATCCTAACCACCCGCACTGATAATTTCTTGACTCCGCCACTGCTTTGGCTCTCTGCCAATCTACATGACAGAGAGATAGACTGGCTAATAATAGAGCAGGGGGCAGCTATCGATGCTAGTGGCATTTACCTTTTATTGATGTTTCCTTTTTCTTGTCATACAGGAAGCATATAAATGACTTCTTGGAAAGAAAAAACAAGACAAAGGCTGCGTTTTTTAAGAGAAGTGAGTGTTTGATATATATATATATATTTTTTGACAATCATGAGACTAACAAAAACCTACAAAAACACAAATTTCCAGTCAATGATCCTTTAAAACTATTGATACATGAGGAAAAATCAAAAGGTTTGGTAGAATTAGGTTGAAAGGAGCAAGGGTTAATTAGAGATTATAAACATTATGCATTTTATTAAAAGAGTCTGGTGCTCCATCTTAAGCCTCATTAGCATGCGCATGCTGGAGATAATTACTGCTACGTCTCCTCTGCCCATATCTTAAAGTCATAACACAAACACATAACTGTGTCCGCATGCAAACACCCACACTGTATCTGTAATAGCAGCAAGCATCATCTTTAGAACGTTTATAACCAAACAAATCTGAATCACTTAGAAATTAAGGTTAATAAAAAGAATTGTAAAAAAAACAGGGATTTTTTTAATGCAAAGTTTATTTTTAATGTTAAGCAATGCCTTGCATAACTAGTGTTTTAGGAGTCTGTAATGGATAGCCTATCAAAATGTTTTTGAGCAGAGACACAGTTGAAACCAGATGTTTAGTAAGGAAATATATGTAAATTTCTGATTTTTAAGAAAGGGATCACTACTTACCAGAGACAGATGGACCAGCTGAGACAAAGTGTCTGTTGTTTGTGGCGGTGCCTTGCATGGCAGCGACCCCTCTGATTCTACATGTGATTAACATTGTAGATAGGAGAAACGTAATTTTGTTCTACTGTACACGATTGGATGTATGGACTGAATGACAGTAGAGATGGCTTGTTCTTCTTCTTCTTCATGTATCCACCCATGAACTCCTGCTAGCAATGTGCTAACGAGAGCTAGCAGCTCCTTAAACTGGATACGGCCCAGCTTCAGTTTAGTGCTGAAAACAACCATCATCCAGGTGCAGTTTCTAGAGGAGGTAGTGACATTTTCCCAACTGTGTGCCCCACTAGATAATGCTGTAAACCTAAATATGACAGTGTTTTGGGGATTTCCACAACAGGTAAAGCAGCTGCAGAAGTTATGAAGGCAACACTGCCCCTCTGCAAGGCTTTACTTGCACAAGTGGAGGGATATGAATTTTCACTACACGTTTGGTCTGAACGCACCATAATGAAAAACATTTTGGAGATACAGAAGGTATATATCTATAAATATGGTGGATCTGCTGGATCTTGCACCTTTTTAAGTGTTGGCAGAGGTGTGAACAGTGTAATAAACTCAAGTTTTCGTCCATCTTCTTCCATTTAATCCTTTTCAGGTCACGGTGGGGTTGGAGCCTATCCCAGCATCCTTGGGCGAGAGGCAGGGTACACTCTGAACAGATTGCCAGTCCATCACAGGGCCAACACAGAGAGACAGAAAACCATTCACTCTCACAGTCATACCTAAGGACAATTTAGAATCCTCAGTTTGATGCCAGTTAACCTAATTTGCATGTTTTTGGCATGTGGGAGGAAACTGGAGAAATCCCAGACTAAACCCACGCAGACACGGGGAGAACATGCAAACTCCAGACATATCACTGTTGGTCGGGGGCTGGGATTGAACCCAGCATCCCCCAGCCAAGGGTGAGTTGCTGTGCTGCCGCAGTGCTAGCCATTCCGCCACCGCGCTGCCCAAAACTCAAGTTTGTAAGGTGCAATTTATAAGTGGGCAGCAGAGATATCTGTAACTATTCATTAAAAGTAATATGTAAAATAATTTCATAAAGCAGAAAACAAGGAGTTTTAAAGTTTTGTTTGGTTTTTTTACATGCAAGAAAAGAAGTGAATTTAGGACTACACAGGAAAAAAAAATGTTTCATCGAGCAGATATGTGGTTTTGTATGCAATCCCAATTCAGTGATTGTTTTTTTCCTTCCACTGGCTACCAGTGTTGGGCAAGTTACTAAAAATAGCAACTAGTTACAGTTACTAGTTACTTCTTTTCAAAAGTAACTGAGATACTTACCAATTATTGCATGATTAAAGTAACTAGTTACTTGGAAAAGTAACTTTGACATTGCTTTTAAATGCATACTTAAATCATCTTGCACACATAGCAAGATAATTTAATTAATCAATTACATTACGGGCTTATTAATGTCAGGCTGAAAACAGACTGTTTCAGACAGAGCTTTTAGAACATGTTCAGTCTGCTTTATCCTGCCTTGAGAGCTCTTATTGTAGGAAAAATTGAAGAAAATCAACATGAAATTGCCAGTAATTTACTCATTTTGGAGTGAGAAATAGGGTTTGTGGCCTTGAGAGAGAAGGAAAAAGAGTGAGAGTTGGCAACACTATAAATCTGTCAGTGTTTCTTACCTTTAATGTTATGGATTTAATCTGATGTGCAGTGATCCAAAGAAAATGTCCATTATCCACAGTCCAAATGTTTGCTGTGACAGAGACATGACCCAGTCTCTTAAATTCCTTTTGGTGATCAAATCAAATGTGTTTTAACTTCAGTGGATCACAGTCTCAGCTGTCTGATGGGAAATGACTGCCATCAGATCTTCATTCTGTAATGACATATCTGGCAATCAGTCATTTAAGGGCCTTTTCCACTAGCACGCTTTAGCGCGACACGGGACGGCTCAGCACGCTTTGTACGCTTTTCCACAAGCCCCAACACGGTTTAACAGCCGCGATTCTCAGCCCCGCTCCAGGGCAGGGTACAGCAGTGCTGAGTTGTGCCGTGTTGTGACGTTAACAGACTGGTCGCCGCTGACTGGTCAGGTCGTAACTGGCGCTGATTGGTCAGGTTGTAACCGCCCCTCTCCTCCTCCTCTTCTACCGAATCTTCACGACCTTCTCAATAAAGTTTTTGAAAAAAAAAAAAAAAAGAATCTTCACGACCGCCATTACTCAGCACGCAACCACTGTTGGCGGTTTCTTTTCAGCGTATTGCTGTGCTATTTTCATTTATTCTCTATCAAAAATGGCTTCGCGTAATAAGGGTGTTCCATGGACCAATGAGGAGGTGCAGTGTCTGCTCACTGCATTGTCAGACGAACGTATCCAGCGCGAGTTAGACGGAGCTGCCCGGAATGAAAAAATATACCGGGAGGTCTCGACATCGGAGTCCTTTAACGGTGAGTTTTAATTTTTTTTTATTGTGCGTTTTTTCGCAAATATATTCGGTAAGACGCTCAGTTTATTTATGCAATAAAAAAGCTGTTCATTTGTGGATGATGATCGCTGCTTTATTGCAGCACACTGCGGACTAAAGCTTTTATTTTAATTATTCATGTGAACAATACGCTGAAATAAGCTTATGTATTCTTGTTAAAAACTATTGTCTTTTCTGTATATCTTGCACCTTCGTGCTGTATTTTATTGTGTGCATTTTCCTTGTAGAATCATCCCACGCGTCCGCCGCAACAGCCCGCTCAGATTAATTCAACCGAGCCTTCCTGACCCAGTTTGGGAAGCTGGTGTAGAGGCACTCAGTGGTCGGCGTGTATAAAATGTCGATTAACCTTCATGTTGTGTTGCAAAGTTTTTTTTTTATTTTAATATTTTGTATATAATAAAATGGAATTGTTTTGGAAAGTGTGGTTTGTCTGTTATAACACTAAATTATAAAACAGTATAATTACATAGAAATTCAATTGCCTAGTCTGATGAAAATGATGCTGATCATCCTGTCAGGGGTCAACCATTGTAAAGGTAATGTAATTTTTAACTAGACCAAAAAACAAATGTTTTTGTAAGCTTTCTGTTCTTTTTATTGAAATATCATAAAAAATTAGCACCAAGTCAAAGTAGGTACAAGTATATGTAAATTGAATGTTCTATCGGCATTCCAAATTCAGAGAATTACAATACTTTAGAAGGAGTGTAGCATCATCTAAACGGAAAATAATAATACTGTTGTTCCAAACGTTGACCTGAAGGTGAAAAACATGATTTTTTTTTATTCAGTACATCCAAAATGCCCTAGGATGTAAAAAATAATACAATTTGGTGTTGGCCAGTGTGCCACTGTCTCATTATTTAATACGAATAAAAACAAGTTTCGGCTCATTATTTCTAGGTCATCTGGCAGTTAATTCAAAACAAAAGTGACTTGTGTTGTTGCAGCTTAATTATGAGATAAAATTAATTGTGAGATAAAACCACAGAGCGAGCAAGGCAATAATCCTTGGATCCTCCATTTTTTGTCTCGTGTAAATAAGGACTCAGTCGGGTGCGTAAGGTCACGGGAGTGTGGCCCCGCCTCGCTGGGAATCTGGCGCCGCCCCGCTTCTAAAACCTCCTAACACAAACCATCACAGCACAAGCACAACACCGTGCTAATGGAGACAGAAGCATTCCGAGCCGTACTGAAGTGAATCGAGCCGTACCGAGGTGTGCTGGGCTAGTGGAAAACAGGCTTTAGTTCTTGCTGGGTCACAAACTGTCCAGATGCATACCTGTGTTTAAAATCCAGCCGGTGTTGTTAGCGGTGTTGTTAGCGGTGTTGTTAGCATAGCATAGCTTTGGTGGATCTTGTTGCTGTTCTCGGGTGCTTCTGAAGTCTCACACGGCCCACCAATATGCTTTTGTCCTTGCAACAAAGGAAAAATAATCTGTCCATTTCCACAAAAACAAAGTAGCTTCATCTTTTCCCAACAGGAGCAAGCTCCATTTGTGGCTGCTGGCTGCAGCAATGAACAGGCTCTTGACAGGCTCTTGACTGACGGCTGCGTCAGCTACGTAGGGTCAGTTTGTATTTATTTGCGCTAAAAATATCTATCCATATTAATAAAACGAGTAACGCGAGTAACGCATCTGATCAAATTTCAGTACCGGTAACTGTAATTACTGAAATTTTAAACAGTAATTTTATTACACAGCACGTTACTGCAAAAGTAGTGGCGTTACAGTAACGCGTTACTCCCAACACTGCTGGCTACATTGGTTAAGGTTTATATTTTGTTAATAGGTTAACTTCAGGAGATGTCCTAAAAGAGAAATATTGGAAAATATATTTATTGTTTTTTTTCATAATATAACAAATATAAACAAAAGGCACATTTCAAGATAGATAAATAACATGACCACAGTCATTTCACTCAGTATGCGTTTGCATTTCAAGACACATACATATACACATACACAACATAGTGTTCTTTACCATTTGAGGAGTATTAGAACAGGGTTCCAGATCTTCTCAAACACATGTAGTCCGTTCTCATTGTAAAATCTTAGTCTCTCCAGATAACATGCGTTTTCCATTTCACCTAGCCACAGGTCACATGTGGGCACAGTCTGCTACAGTCCTAAACGAGAAATATCGACTGTTACTATTTGTGCAATAGCAGTACAGCAGCAGCCAAGGTTTTTTTTCAGAAATTAATATTTGACATACATGAATTGAAAGGGCAAATTCAATTAACACAGAGTGATGAGACTGAAGTCATGCTGAGGAATTGAGACATGAATTAAATTGAGCTAATAATCCACTCTCAATAGCTCGATAGAGGAAAACCTGCAGAGCTGTCCTGTTTGGGATTCATATTGCTCAAACAGAAATGTAATTAAGGGATTATAAAAGTGTTTAGGTTTTTATGTGCCTTTGCTCTCTGACATAGAATTATCGTTAATCTATAATGTAAGGAGCATGCTCTCTGTTCAATCATAACTCAACCACTGAAGACATCTATATTGCCGTGAATTATGTCTTCTATTTGTGATTCATAAAAATTCATCATAAAACTCAAGTATTTTTTCCCTAGTTTGAATTAATACACCTTAATATTGACATGAGGCACAATGTTAATCTGGTATAATTGCTAGAGGAAAAAGCTGAGTTGTATACACAATTTAACGCACATTCCTTAGAAAAAAAACTAGTTAAATTATAATAATGAGGGGTTATAATGAAATGGGAACAAACCTGGACTATGGTGCAGTTTAAGATTAATGCAGTTTAAAGCAGTGTAAAAGACTAATCAGTCCCTCCAGGATTTTGCGGGATGTTTTTATGATTGTTGCAGGTCAAAAAGCCTGAGTTCGCGGGAGATTTTTTAAAACGTTGCGATAAAAGTTGCAATGTTTTTAGAGTGTTTTCTGTACTAAAAGTTGTGGGAAGAATTCCAAATTTTAAAGCAGATTCTTTTTCCCAGTTTACTGCAGTGATATTCTATATAACAATACAAGAAAAGCACAGGATTGTCAAAAATTTCCTATTATAGTGATTTGTAAATTAAGCAGAAACTTCTGCTATACAGAAAAACTCTTGTGCAACAGCAAATACAAACATTAACACAATACCCATTACAACAGCTAAACTGCACTGAATGCATGCTAAAGAGTAGAGATTTGGAAACTATTGGCAGCACCTTCATTTGAAAACTCCCTACGGTTCCCAACCACTCCGTACCGAGCGGAGAGGAAAAACTAAATTTTTCTGTTGCACTGTATTGGCTATTGGAGTCTGTGTTTTTCTAAAAAAAATAAATAAATAAAAAAAAAATGCAGAGAATATTCTCTCTCTTTCCATGCCTACCTGTCTGTCTGCTGCATGTCAGTCTTCACACACACACACACACACACACACACACACACACACACACACACACACACACACACACACACACACACATCTTTCATTTACAGCGGGACAGTTGGGGGGGGAGGTGGATAGGTGGGTGCGTTTGTCCGTCCAGAGTCCACACCAGAGATCCACAGTTTTAAAGCTCACTGACCAGATGTAGTAATGATTTTACCTCTAAAGATGTATAAATGTTCAAAAACTGGCTGTAGTATAGTGTACTCTTCTCACGCGCGTTCCCACGAGGCGTCCACGGGAAGGCTGGAGGAGATGGAGGAAGGGACAGTGTTGAAAACCTCGTGGGTGAGTGTTTTTTTAAATCACACACTCTGTTTGCAGATGTGTTCCGTTATTCACTGTAAACTATAAACTCACTACTCACTGTAAACACGGAAGTGAACGCGGTGCAACGATGCATTTGATTGGTTAGACTGAGCATTTCAGCACCAGTTACAGACAAAGTTGATTGCTGAAATTGGTGGAAGTTGATGAGGATTGGCCAAAATTGTGGAAAAGTTGCGGTGATTGGACAAAGTTGCAAGGTTGTGCAATAGTTGCGCTGATTGGCTGATTACGCGTGAATTGGTGCGATCGCAACATCGCGAAATCTTGGAGGGACTGAATAACAGTGTCATTATGGATTACAGCTTACATTATTGTTACATTTCAGTGGTGAAATTAGTGTCACCATTTTAATGACCTGCCTTGTAACCATACTAGTGCATCCTGGATCTGGTTTAAATGTTCATTCACCTTTGATGATATTTTATTCTGCAGTTAATTTTATAGGGAGTGTCAAGCTATTATATGTCTGTTACATTTCTGTATCTATGTAATTGTATTGTGCATGTAGCACTGAGGCATCCATATTCATTCTCTGCTTTATTGTTGGTTATTTTTGTTTCATGTGTATCATGTTTTTCTATTTAATTCCAGTAAGACTATGAATTTGGTGGTACATATGAGGGCTGCTCATTAAAGATTTCCCCTGACTCATTTCCCACGGACTGACAGGAACCAATTCGTGGGAACTTTCTCTCCATAGATACCACCAAGTGTCACACATTCTCCCATCACTTTATGCAGCTGTGGAGAACTCACCTGTAGAAGTCTACAGGTTGCATCAGAAGCTACAACTTGAACTCCTAAATCAGCGTTTCATCGTCTTGGAAGTGTTTGCCCTTTAAAAACTAGTTCATGTGTGTGTGTGTGTGTTTTGTGTGTGTGTGTGTGTGTGTGTGTGTGTACGTGTGTGAGTGTGTGTGCGCATGCAAGTGCGTGTGAGCGTGGGTGTGAGTCGGTGCGTATGTGTATGCGGGTGCGGATGTGGGTGCGTGCACATGTGTGTGTGTGTGTTGTGTGTGGGCATGTGTGATGGTGAGTGTGTGTGTGCACATGAGGGTGGGCCGGGGTGTGTGTGTGTGTACGGGTGCGGATGCCTGTGGGTGGGGAGGACCATCTAGTTGCCTGGGGGTGGGCGATTCAGGGCCTGCTTTTCCCGGCCGCCCTACTGTTGTGTCACGGGGCGGGGCGCTTTGTCGCATTGCCCCAGTCTCTGGGGGCGCTCTGGCAGTCTTTGGCGCCGGGTGTGTGTGGGTGCTCGGGGGTGGTCCGGGGGGACGGGGGGGTGGTGGTCGTTGTCACAGATTGGTGGCTGTGTTGCCGTCAGGCTGCTCTAGGGTGGCTGCGGCTGCGGGGCGGCCTGCTGTTGTCGGTGTGTGTCTTGGGTGGGTGGTTGGTGGGCTTGCGGTGGGCGCTCGGGGATGTTGCTTGGCGTATGGGTCCAGCCCATTGTTCACTATTGTGACTATTGTTGTGCATGCTCATGTGTGCAAGATGAGTGGGAATGGGTGTGGCTGCTCCATCATGTTTATGGTGCTGGGAGTGCCGGGGTGCGACGCTGGTGGGCCCTGGGCTGCTCGGCCTGGTGGCCCTCACCCTGTATTGGGATTTGGGGGCAGTGGGTGGCCTCCTGAACCAGTTTGCGAGTTGGCTTCTGGGGGTGGGGGGCAGGTTCGCTTTTGGACCATCTCCCTCCCAGTCTTATTTCCCCCCTCAGTTCTGGGTGGAACATACATCTTCTTGGATACACTTAGGGTTTTAGAGCGGGGGTGTGACGCACTGTGTCGGTGAAGGGGAATCACTGCTGCGCAGTGGGGATGCCCTCACATCAATTTTAATTGCATTTTAGACAGTGAGGGCTTGGGGTGATGGAGGCCCCGGTGCCTATAGCAGTGGCTAGTGGTGCTCCAACCACCATCCCCACAATTTTAACTCCACTATGGTAGTTCACACACCTGCACACAATCACATCATACAACTAACACACACCTATCATGATTTGTGCAAGGGGGAGGGGGTGGGGGTCTTCCCCTACCCTTGTTGCCCTTCTTCTGCCGGGGGCCTGGGGGCCTGGCGTGGGACCTGGGACCCGTCATGTTGTCAAAATCCCTGGGTGCTGCTGAATGAATAGATACGAGCAAGGGAGTGAGAGAGGGATTGAACAAGAGAGAAAGCGAGAGTGTGGGAGTGATGAGTGGAGATGTGATGGTAGGTCGGTTTTGTGTGGCACTTTGTGTGTTGGGTGGCATCTCGGGGCGCCTGCGGTGGTCTGCTGATCAATTATTCGGGTGGGTGCTAGGGGTGGGGGTCTGCTTCTGAGGCCGCGGCCACTCTGGGATGGGTCAGCGGGGGGGGGGGGGGGGGGGGGCTGCTGGCCTGTGCCAGCGGTCTCCCTGGCCACTGCCGGACGCTGTTTGACAACATGATGGGGCCTGGGATCCGTCATGTTGTGGAGATGGTGATAATGAGTCGGTTTTGTGTGGCACTCTGCGTGTCGGGTGGCATCTCGGGGCGCCTGCTGTGGTCTGCTGATTAGTTGCTCGGGTGACCGCTGAGGGTGGGGGTCTGCTTCTGTGGCCACGGCCGCCCTGTGGTGGGTCGGCAGGGGGGTGGTGCTGGACTGCCCCAGCAGTCTCCCCGGCTGCTACCGGGCACTGGTGTGCATTCAGGCTTGCTGCATCTGCATCACGGTTGCCCTAAGTAGTAAGGGTGAATAAGGGTTGTTGAGTGTGTGGGGGAGAGCACGAATGAATGTGACTAGGTTGGAGTGTGAGTGAGAGTGCATGTATGGGTGAATGTGAGTGAGTGTGGGTGACCCTGAGGGGGAGTGGAAGTGAGCTTGAGTGAGTACAGGAGTGAGAGAAAATGGGTGGTTCTGGGGGTGCAAGTGTGGGACTGTGTGGGGGAATGAGGGAGCGAGTGTGAGTGAGTGCATGTGGGTGCGTATGAGAGCATGAGGGTGTGAATGTGTGGTAATGGGTGTGTCTGCTAGTTGGGAGGTTCTGGATTGAGGGGGTAGTGCTTCTCAGCTACGTGGGCTGTCTTGTACGGGGAGGGGGCTTCTTTGGGCGTGGGGGTCCCCGGGGTGTGCGGCGGTGGCACTGGGAGGCGGGGGGGGCCTGCTGTGGGGGTGTCTGGGGGGTGCTTACGCTGGGGGCGTGGGCCGGTCTCCGGCCCGATGGGTAGGGGCGCTGGCCTCTCGGCGCCTGGGGCCCGCTGTGGGCGTTGGCCCTGCTGAGGGGGTGGGGGTGGGGTGGGGGGGAAGGGGGTGGGCCCATTGCACCGGGCGCCTGGTGGCCTGGCCTCCCTCGGCCGTCCCTCCTGGGGCAGATGCCTGGCTTTCCTGGGGCTTGTTGACCTCGTGCATTTGTGCCCTGTGGGGGTTGGTGATGCTGCCTTGCCTGATTGGGGTTTCCGGGGGAGGGGGGTTGCTGCAACCATCCGCCCTGTTCGTATGTTTCCTGACAGACTACTCACATGCACACACTTATTTTGTGTGCGCTCTCATATACACGCACACGGACGCACACGCACAAATGTCTCCCCTTTAACAAGTGCAGATATCAGACTCATGTTGACATCTCTTTGGTGGAAGAATCAGTCTGTCTTCTGTTTATTTTAGTTGGTTTGTTTGTCTTTTTGTCTGTTTCTCTTCTTTTTCTTTCCCCCTGCCTACACTTCCTTTCCCCATTCCCCATCCTGTCGGGCCCTTCATGGGTAAAATAATTTAAATAAAGTATTGAACGTTATTGCAGGAGGAGTTTACAACAATATGCAGCACATAGATAGGTACTGTATAAAGCTCTAAAGTAAATCTGTTTTGGCACAATAAGGATAGCAGGTTTCTTTTCTGCTCAACTAGCTGCCTGACAGGACAAGGGAAAAAAAAATAGTTTATGGTTGGTAAGAGGTGGAAGTCAGATGGCATGAGATTGGCAGAGGAAAGATAAGATAAGATAAGATAAGATAAGCCTTTATTAGTCCCACAACGGGGAAATTCCAGGATTGCAACAGCACAGGGATAGCAACACTCAGAGCAACAATCAGAAGGCAAGAAAAAAAAAACAAGCAAGCAAGAGCAGCTAATAAACATATGTACGTATTACTATAAAATATATATATATACACACACACACAGACACACAGTGCAGAGCATTGTAGCTGGATGGAATAAATATATGAATATATGAACACACAGTGCAGAGCATTGTAGCTAGATGGAATAAATATGTAAATATATAAACACCCACAGTACGGAGCATTGCAGCTAGGTGGAATAAATATGCAAGTATATAAACACACACAGTGCGGAGCAATGTAGCTAGATGGAATAATATGTAGATATATAAATATATAAACACCCACAGTACGGAGCATTGTAGCTAGATGGAATAAATATGCAAATATATAAACACACACAGTGCAGAGCATTGTTGCTAGATGGAATGAAACAGCATAGGAAGGATTTCATAGCCGCAGGACCATATTTCCATCTGGGCAACATGCAAGTTGTGAACTGGACATTGTCTTGCAGAAGGTGGACACCTTTGGTCAGCATGCCTTTTGGTTTTCTTGGCCTTCCACAATTTCTGCAGCAGTGAATTGTAGTAATTCCTGGTAATACCCTTTGTCAGGACATCCATGATCAATATTCCATACTGGTCCTAAAAGACTGTGAGAATGACCTTGCCCACTGAGGGCTGAACACATGCCTTCTTCAGAGGTGGTGAGTCATAATGCTTCAATTGCTTCAACTGGGCTTTCTTCTCTGGATCATAGTGATGGACCCATGTTTTGTCTTGAGTGATTAGTCTGTCGAAGAAGTCCTCCTGGTTTTCTTGGCACATGGCCAAAAGAGCCTGGGAACATGTGACTCATTCCTGCTTCTGGAAAGGTATGACCAACCAGGGAATCTATTGGGCAAGCAAGTTCAGCATGTGCAAATGGTCATGGATGATTTTTTTTTTCACAAACCCCACACAGATTTTGACTAGGTTGGGCTAGTTGGCAAACAGTTATGCTGCGATCCTCCAAAATGGTGGCCTCCGCTTGTGGATATGGTGTCTTCATCAGTGGCACACTGGGGGGTCACCCAAGAATGGGTGCTGTTTCCACACTTGAACTGCTGAAGCCAGTGCTTGACTATATCATACAATGGGGTATCCTCCCCATAAGTCTTTCATCTCATCGAACGTCTCCCCTGGTGTGCAGTCTTTCAAGTACAGGAATCCCCCTTAGCACCTGTAAAAGAGAAATTCTTCGGAGTTCAGAGCTGCAAACTACCACGTGACCTATAGAGATATATATTATTATACATGTGCAATTTCAGCCTCCTACAATAACAATAAGAGGGCCAGTGGAAATCTTTAATGAGCTGCCCTTAGACTTACACACAGAAATGTAGCTATGACCAAACTTAGACATACAAGTACTTAAGCATAAATCATACACCGAACCTCCCTTCCTTTATTCTGTTTTTTTTTTTTTTTTTTTTTTTTACAAGAAACAAAAAGTGAGGCTTGGAAGCATTACATCTCATCCTCCAGTTTTATGATTAATAAGTTTTTGCTTGCAAATTTGAGTTGTGCTTTGGTCACCTTGCAGCTCAGCACCATCAGCACAAAAATGTAAATTCCTAAGGAAGGGTTGTTTCACGTGTTTTGCTGATTAAATTTAGGTAATGTGATATTAACCCTCCATGCTGTTTGATTTATATTCTTCCTCATCCCAGGTTTTTGCAATTCCAGTTAATTCAGCCAAAATGGTAACTACTATTGGCCTAATAATGCTATTCAACAAGGAGTGTTGGTTTAAAACTGCTAAAATATGCTGAAAATTTTGCTGTCATCCAGGTTTTTCATTTTGGTTCCTGCAGGATTTCATATTCTTGAAGTTTCTGTCCTTTCTTATCCTTTCCCTTGGTCAGAGGTGGAGCCCCTCAGGAAGCCTGTTATCAGTTTTGCATCCAAAGCGCACTGTGATTTGGTCCTTTATTTCCTCTCACTGTAAGAAATCAAAAGTTTGCAATACAAGTGTTATGTTGTTTCCATTCGAAGAGAACACAAAATTTCCCACTCTGTGCTCATCTGTTGGCTGTTACTGTACAACTATTGCTGCTGAAGCAAACAAGAGCCTCGGGGAGGTTATTGGCTTTGGGGGATGAAAAGCTGCTTAGACTGAACATTTGATCCAAATTCAAACTGAGCGAGTAATACTCTGCCAAGTCCAATCTGTGAAAACAATAACGACTGTCACCCATAGGTATGAAACAAGACGTTGGCAGGAATGAACTCTGAGAGAAATGTAATTTTGCCAAGTCCAAACTCTGCATGTAGCTGCATTAGTCTTTTAATTGCTAGGTGAAAGCAGAGAGGGATTCTTTATCCAGCTTGTTAGCAGAAAGAATGAACATTCAAGACCAGATGGCTTATAGGCCAAGCAGTTAGCCAATCACAGGCCAAAGTAATGTTGCACAGTGTGTGTTAGTGTCTTCTCTGTCTTGTTGTTGCTTCAGTGTCAATCATAATTTACTGCTGAGAAAACAGAAATTGTAATAGATTTACTGCTACGCAGACAGGATGAGAAGGTGAAAGTGGCTATTGTATATCACTGCAAATGCTCTGTGGTGGTTTTTAATTGTGCTACTAAATTTAATTTGGCTTCAACTTGGAGCTTTAGTGACAGTAAATAATTACTGTTGTTGCTGCTGGAGTGGTTATTAAGTGATTGAAGTTTATTAAACTTATGTGTTGTCATTTCGAATGCAAGATGTATCAATCATTTGTCACAGTGTGAAGTTAAAAGTGTTTTTCTCAAGGACCCGATTGGACGAACACTATTTACAGAAAATTTCTAAATGAAAACACCAAGGTGCAGCTGCCTCAGTGCAACCTCTACAGGTATTACAATACTTTTTTCCCAGCTCCATTGAGGGTATAATGGTGAGTTAAATTTGTGTTCATTTTGAAAACAAAGCCTTATCTCAAAATTCTGGCAAATTGAAAGTCAAAAAATTGTGGCGACATAATACTGTGGAGGTAATAGAACAAACGAGATGCGACGAGCTGGAAGGGTTTTAGGTTTTATTTCCTCTAACATAATGAAACACACTTTGTAGCTCGGTAAGCTACCGCACTGCTTAGGCATGTGTAACAAGCTCTTTTATATGTTATACAGACAGAGAGAATGTGTGGCACATTAGCATAGTGATTGCCATTCAATACCTATCATTAGCATGACATCAGCTGGCGCCTGGCCCGGACGTCCTCTCCGAGGACGCATACATAACAGTCCCATCTGATTGCCCCCTGGGGCTCTCTGCCCGTATGTAAATTATCCTCCGTTTCCTCCAGCCCTGATGAGTGTGAGATAATGTCCGTCCGCAGCGTGCTGGGTCACTACACAGCTCCCCCCAGAACACTCAGAAGGGGCTGTGACACCCCCGCCCCCCCGGTCGTTTGTGCTCCAGCAACAACAACCAGTAGAACTGCCCTGCTGTAGAGGAGTGTCGGAGAGCATGTCAGTACGTGGGGGGGAGGGGGAGGGGTGGAAAAGATAGTGTGCACCGCTCCGAGTTCCAGCACGGTGAACGGCCGTGGATCATGGGTGCACGGGGCCGGTGCGTGTTGTGTGTAATGAAACAAACCGGCGATCGGCCGGCTTTAGAGAGTGAGGTGCGGGAAGAACGATGTGGAGGAGGAGGGGGAGGTGGATGGGAATAAGTGAGTGCCGGCCCGGGATGTCAAAAAGTGTCTGGGCCGTGCAAAAATTGCGTGTGGATCCGCCATGGTGAGGGACTTTCCCGGTAAACCTGGCGGTGATCTGCAGTGGCTGTGAAAAAAAAAAAAAAAATCTCTGACTCCTCTTGAGGCTCAGTCCTGTGAGGATGTGGGGAAGGTGAACGTTCAAATTCCCTGAGGATGCATAGCGGCTGTGAAAAAAACTGAAGCTGTGTGAGGGACTTGGCGGTTTGGCTTTAGGTGTGGGAGCAGCCCTAAAGTCATTGGGGAAAGCAATTGGCTAAATTCCCATTGTGCGCCGTGGCTGAGAAACCCATACAAAGTCCCGTGTGCAGGCTGCATGTCTGCTTCAGGTGCGTGAGCAGCCCTAAAGATTCCGAGGATGGTGATCGGCCGTGTTTCTCGGGCATGTGCAGCGGCGGAGGACGGTGTATAAGTCTGTGGAGCCGGTTTGTCCCTGGTGCGTGGCGCGCGCCTGGCGCAGTGACCACATAGCTGGAAGTTGCGCTGTCCTCGTAAACCTGCGGTGTGCGCGCGGAGCTTCTGTGTGCAGAAAGTCCGCTGTCAGGAGGTGAGTCAGGGTTGGGGAGCTTGATGGAAATCAACACAGATGGCGCCAATGATCTTCCCCATTCAGGCTGTTTCCTTCTGTTCGCTCTTGTCGCTGTTCATGGTGCGTCTCGGTCCCAGCGCTGCCCGCTCCGGCGAGCGCGCTCCGGTGTGGATGAAGAGGATGCAGGCGCTCTTTGGTACTCTGGAGTCCACAGCGCGGTGAGAAGGAGTACACAGTCATTCTCTCTCATCAGGTCGCCAGTGTGGAGAAAATAACATAGTCGAGAGATGCACCATGCACGTCCAGGGTCACCAATGTGGAGGTAATAGTACAGGCGGGAGACGCACCATGCACGTCCAGGGTCACCATTGTGGAGGCAATAGAACAGGCGAGATGTGATGAGCTGGAAGGGTTTTAGGTTTTATTTCCTCCAACATAGTGAAACACACTTTGTAGCTCGGTGAGCCACCACGCTGCTTAGGCATGTGTAACAAGCTCTTTTATATGTTATGTATGCAGACAGAGAGAATGCATGGCACATTAGCATAGTGATTGTCATTCAATACCCATCATTAGCATGACATCAGCTGGCGCCTGGCCCGGACGTCCTCTCCGAGGACGCATACATAACAGTCCCATCTGATTGCCCCTTGGGGCTCTCTGTCCGTATGTAAACTGTCCTCCGTTTCCTCCAGCTCTGATGAGTGTGAGATAATGTCCGTGCTGGGTCACTACAATACAAGTCTTTAGGGAAAAAAATACTATAATACTATAAATACTATAATACAAACACACAACCACACAACTGCACACAGACACACTGAATGATTACTGTATGTCTCCATTGCACCGAGGCATAAAAATACATGGAACAGCAGCATAACTGCAGCACACTGTACACAGTCCTTGTGTGGTGGATGCACATAAAGGATGGAAAGTGCATGGGAAAATGGCATGGAAGTAAAGCTGACTGTATTAAAGGCAACATACACTAGACATTATTTAAGCAATATTACACCAGCGGGAGCACAGTATCAAGGAATGTAGTAACTGCAGGTGTGATACGGCATATGATCGATGCGTATACAACAGTTCCGCAAGCACAAATTTATTAAATGACAGCAATACTGGACAAAATATTATGATTTGTTTGTTTAACGAGTTATTTTGCTTCTCTGAGGAAAAATAGTCCCTTTTAAATGTACCCAGTAACTGTTGCTAAGAATATTTCTACTGGCATTTCACACACATGTAAACAAATAAATGTTGTCAAGCGCAAAAGTCAGTGACTATAATACATACCGGTCACCTGTCGAGTTGGGTTTGTGGTCAAATACCATGACGTTGGTGGCTAGTTAGCATGCTAGCGATTTGACTTTGGCACATTTCGCTCACTTTTTCTTGGCATTTTCTGATGAAACAAAGAGTCCATCGCCACACAGGTATTGTGGTTTGTTAATTGAGACAATAAATCCAACTCTAGCATTGCCTATTTTTTAAAATAGACATGAAATTGTCATATTGGCTGGACAAGCCACCTGAGTGCAACGTGCAATCACCAAGCAAACACACAAAACACATTTGACCTTTTATTAGAATATTCAAAACAGCAATCTTGAAGAAAAACTTCAGTCACTCAGCAGATAAGCAGGAGCCCTGCAGAGGATAGACGAGGCTGATTAGAGAGGAATGGAGATTGAATGGGAAAACAAATAGTACCACTCACGTGGGAGATAGGAAGAGACCAGCACAGAACCCAGTGAAGGAGATGAACCAGCAGGCGGAACTGCTAGACTGGTAAGATGAATGGGTCTGACCGGGTTTGTTAGATAATGTCATGGAAGACACAGTCGCTTACTATGGAGCTGTCTGTTGAGCTGTATACCCAAACGAGCCAGCGTTGAATCACTGAAGATTGCTTCCTTATAAACGCTGGCCAGGCAGGAATCAGCAGGTGCGTCTGATGAGAGCCGGTGAACAGAAAGGAGGGAGCGAGCGTTCGCCCGCACATGACAGTGCCCCCCTCTCAAGGAACGCCTCCTGGCAGTCGCCCAGTCTTCTCCGTGTGAGCACGATGGTAGTCCCAGACCATCCCTTTGTCATGGAACGTGGACCAGTGGACCCATGGCCAATGCTCCAGGCCATAGCCCTCCCAGTCGGCCAAATACTGGAAGCCCCGGTCCTGACGATGTACATTCAAGATCTCCTTCACAGTGTGCGTGATGTGTCCGTTAAAGACCTTGGGAGGAGGGGGCGGCTTCGGGGGAAGGCAGAGAGGGCTGGAAGAGAGAGGCTTTACTTCGGAAACATGGAAGGTAGGGTGCCCGCGGAGCATCTGTGGAAGCTGAAGCCGGACAGCAGAATCGCCGACGTTGCCTGTGAAGAGGCCCACGAACTGGGGAGCGAGTTTGTGACACTCTGCCTTCGGCGGAACCTGGTCCATGACCACCCAAACCTGCTGTCCTTTGTCGTAGCTCGGTGCCGGAACCCTCTTGCGGTCAGCGTAGCGCTGATTGCACTCGGTGGATCTCCAGGCCCAGCGGCAGCGATGAAAGTTAGCCCCCACGGACGGCACTGCAATCTCTCTCTCAGCTATAGAGAGCAGGAGGTGGGGGGTTATAGCCCACGGACGCCTCGAACGGTGATCGGCCCATAGCTGAGGAGACCATGGAATTCAATGAATATTCTACCCAAGTAAGGTGGGAGCTCCATGAAGTGGGGTCGTTGGCTGCCACACAACGAAAAGTGGCCTGTAGGGACTGGTTGGTATGCTCAGCCTGCCCATTGCTCTGGAGATGGTAGCTGAGAGGTGAGGCTGACGGTGGTACCCAGACAGTGACAGAAGGCCATCCAGACTCGTGATGTGAACTGCGGACCCCGGTCAGACACGATGTCCGTAGGAATACCATGTAGCCTGACGACGTGGTAGGAAAGAAGCTCCACTGTCTTGGCGGCGGACGGCAGCTTGGGGAGGGGAACCAGGTGGAGAACCTGTCCTCAATGGTCAAAATCACTGTGTTGTCGTGGGAAGGGGGAAGACCAGTGACAAAATCCATGGCGATATGAGACCAAGGCTGACTGGGGATGGGAAGGGGGTGAAGAAGACCAGCGGGGAGGGGGGTGAAGGAAGACTTGTTCCGGGCACACGTGTGACAGGCTTTAACATACTCCTGCATGTCCCGCGGTAACGTGGGCAACCAAAATGCTCGCCTGATAATGTCAATAGTCAACACCACCCCCAGGTGACAGGCGAAATGTCCAGTGTTCCCCCACTGAATGACTTCGCTGTGGAGGGCAGCCAGGACGTACAGGCAGTTGGGGGGGGGGGCAGCCCGCTGGTTCAGGGTCAGAGGACTGGGCCTGGCGGACTCTATTCTCGATCTCCCAGGTGAGGGCTCCCAGGATGCACGAAGGCGGGAGAATGGACTGGGGGCGGGAAGGGGGGTCAGCCACATCCTGACTGAACTGCCTGGAGAGAGCATCAGGCTTCCCATTACGGGAGCCAGGCCTATAAGTGACAGTAAAGTTAAAGTGCTGGAAAAATAAGGCCCAGCGAGTCTGCACTAGGGTTAAGCTAGCGGGCCGACCGCAGATACTCTAAGTTCTTGTGGTCAGTCCACACGACTACCGGGTGAGCAGCTCCCTCCAGCCAGTGTCTCCATTCCTCAAACGGCAATTTAATGGCCAGCAGCTCGCAATCCCCGACGTTGTAATTCCTCTCAGGCGGGGTGAGCCACCGAGAAAAATACGCACATGGGCGGAGCTTCAAGTCCGGGGGAGAATGCTGAGATAAAACAGTGCCCACCCCCGTCTCTGAAGCATCCACCTCCAGGGTGAATGGGAGCTGAGGGTCGACCTGAGCCAAGACTTGATCACCAGTGAACAGGCCCTTTAATTTGTTAAAGGTCTGCTCAGCTGCCTTGGTCCATACAAATGGCACCTTAACAGAGGTCAGCTTAGTTAAAGGCTGTGCTATCCCACTGTAGTTTCGAATAAACCTACAATAAAAATTTGCAAACCCCAAGAAGTGTTGCAGCTCCTTGCGGGAGTGGGGGGTTGGCCAATCAAGCACAGCCTTCACCTTGGCTGGGTCAGCCCTCAGTTCTCCCTCTGCTATAATGAAGCCAAGGAAAGAAGTGGAAGATGTAGAAAATTCACACTTCTCTGCCTTGACATATATTTGGTTCTCTAAGACCCGCTGTAACACAGCTCTAACATAAGTCTCGTGCTCCTCTGGTGTGCGAGAAAAAATCAGAATGTCGTCTAAACAGACGAAAAAAAACCCGATTAAGTATATCGCGGAGGACGTCACTGATTAAATGCTGGAAAACAGCGGGGGCATTAGTTAAACCAAAAGGCATAACCAAATACTCAAAATGCCCCAGATGTGTTTTGAACGCTGTTTTCCACTTGTCCCCCTCGCATATTCTAACTAGATGGTAAGCATTGCGTAGGTCGAGCTTAGAGAATAAACGGGAATGCTGCAGGAGCTCAAAAGCGGAGTTCATCAGGGGCAGAGGGTATTTGACAGTATTGGCATTAAGTTCCCGATAGTCAATGCACGGACGCAAAGACCCGTCCTTTTTGCCTACAAAGAAAAACCCCGCCCCTAGGGGAGCTGAGGATGGCGGAATGAGGCCGGTGTTCAGCGAATCCTTAATGTACCTTTCCATCGCCTTTCTCTCAGGCCCAGAAATGCTATAGAGTTTGCTGGACGGCAACCTTGCACCCAGAAGGAGGTCAATGGCACAGTCATACGCGTGATGCGGGGGAAGCGCTAACACTCGCGACTTGCTAAACACCTTCCCTAGGTCGTGATAGACCTTGGGTAAGAGGCTGAGGTCCGGCAGCTCAACCTGAGGCAAGGAGACGGGAAGGGACTGGGAACACTTGGCCGAATTTAGACACGTTGCCAAGCAGTTAAGACTCCAGGAGTTGATGGAATTTTGTGCCCAATTAATAATAGGATTGTGTCTCCGGAGCCATGGATAACCAAGTACCACTGCATGAGAAGCTTGTGGAAACACATAAAAAGTCTGCTTCTCACGGTGGTTACCAGACAAAAGGATGGATAACTGCACCGTGCAATGGGTAACGGACGCCACCTTCTGGCCAGAAAGAGTACGTACGGAACGGGGAGCCGGCAGTTTAACTGTCGGGATCCCCATCTCGTGCACCAGTTTAGATGAGACCCCGGAATCAATCAGGACGGAGACCCTCCTCTCGACCCCCGGTAGCTGAATGAGGGCCGAAATGGAGAAATTACCGGGGGGATCGGATTGAGTCCCGCCCGCCAGACCCCCCGCGGCAACTGACGGGCTGATTCTTTTTGGCCGTAGGTGGCATGTGTCCAACTTATGATTCAAAGAACCACAGTAGGCACACGCCCCGATCTGCCGCTGCTGCTCAACCTCTGCTCACGGAAGACGAGCAGAGCTGAGCTCCATTGGCTCGGGGGTGGAGTTGGACTCGCTTCGGTCAGTAGACGCTGGGAGAGAGTGAGTGACGGGTGGGCGAGAGGAGGCACTGTGCTCCCGGTATCGATTATCTAACCCGACCGCCTGATCTATCAGGCCGTCCAAGGTGGCAGGAACGGCATGAACCGCCAAGTCATCCCGGGGATAAGGATTCAGTCCATGGGTAACGCAACCTCGTTCTACCCCGAATCTGCTGCCTCAACCCGGAACTCCACCGAGACGTCGGCCACCGACCGACTGCCCTGGCGGAGTGACATCAGGCGACTCATAATGGTCCCTTCACTGTCGAAATGGTTGAAGTTGCGGGTAAACTTGGCCACAAATTGGTCAAACGTAGGTGGCAAAGCTCTCTCACTATCGATAACAGCCCGCACCCAACTAAGGGTGCAGCCCCGAAGCAGAAGAATCTTAGAAATGTCATCTGGGAACTCCCCCTGCACCTGCCCAAAATAAAGCCGAATCTGACATAAGAAATCCTTGCATTTCCCCACCTCCCCTGTGTACGGAGTAGGAGTGGAAATAGCAAGGGTACGGTGGACAATGGAAGAAGGTGGAGGTGGAGTAGCCGAGACAGCCGCTCGACCCAACTGATCAAAAAGGACACTCAGCTGCTGCGTAGTTGCCTGCAGCAGTTGAGTGTGCTCAGCCACCTGCCTCTCTGTAGCGTCGAGGCGGTGGAGCGTGGAGTGATCGGTTGATGATGATGCACCTGCCAGGTGGTGACTCTGGCTGGCTCGTTCTGTCATATTGGCTGGACAAGCCGCCTGAGTGCAATGTGCAATCAGCAAGTGAACACACAAAAAACGTTTGGCCTTTTATTAGAATATTCAAAACAGCAATCTTGAAGAGAAACACCAGTCACTCGCCAGATAAGCAGAAGCCCTGCGGCAGATAGATGAGGCTGATTAGAGAGGAATGGAGATTGAATGGGAAAACAAATAGTACCATTCATGTGGGAGATAGGAGACCAACACAGAACCCAGCGAAGGAGATGAACCAGCAGGCGGAACTGCCGGACGGGTAGGATGAATGGGTCTGACCGGGCGGAGAAGGAAGGGTGTTTAGAGGTGGAGCAACAGGCTGGTGAGTGCACCAAATCCCCACAGAAGTACCGCTTCGTTGGCAGCAACCTGGAAAAGGTGGAGGAGAAGAGATTGTTAGATAATGTCATGGAAGACACAACCGCTTACTATGGAGCTATCTGTTGAGCAGTATACTCAAACGAGCCAGAGTTGGATCACTGAAGATTGCTTCCTTAAAAACACTGGCCAGGCAGGAGTCAGCAGGTGTGTCTGATGAGAGCCGGCGAACAGGAAGGAGGGTCGAGTGCTCGCCCACACATGACAAAAATAGCTTAACAATGTTTATACAAGGGCAGACTTTGTAAACTGAATAATAAGCGGAATAAAGGTTTTTTTTTTTTTTTTTCAAAAGGGTGGGACTTCCGGGTCACTTAGATATGATTTCTTTGCAAACAGCACCTCACTGTGGAAATTAAGGTATTCAACACAGTATTGCAATTCTCACTGATAGAGTAGACAGACTTGACAGTAAATTACTGTTAGTAATTAACAGTTACTAGACCACCTTTGAAGCAGAGTGATACATATCCAGTGAAACATTGGAGTGCAATTATCGTGGAATATTGTAGCTCCTGGAATCCCTATTGTCCTATCAAATTGCTCGGTTGGAACTAACCGTTGTATAAAATGGTTTAATGCGTTCCAGTTGGGTAGTGATAAAATTTGCTCCAACACTGGCCCAGCTAGATGGCACTCAGAGAGCACATACTTCCACCAAGGTTCTATCCTCAGAATGAAGGTTTGTCTGTCTCTGTTAGTAGCATTACACAAAATGTACTGGCTGGATTTTGATGAAATCTCACCAGTGGTGGCCCTTGGGCTATGGATGAACCCATCAGAGGTGATCAGGGTCAGGAAGACTCTGGATGACTTTTTCGCTTTTTTAAACATTGTGTGATAGGGCCTTGGTGGAGGTGTGCACTCTGAGTGCCCTCTGTTTCTTTACATACCATGAGCACATACCTCTGCCAAGAAGCTATGTGCTCAGTATAAAATGGATACTCCAAAAACCCAATCATAACCAGTATACTGGTGCTAGCAATAACACAGTCTCTTTGCTGTAATTGAAAGGAGTTGTGAAACGGGGTCTTTTTGTTTTCACTGATGAGATCACTTCTGAATGTGTCATGATCTGAGCATGGGGAGATTTCACCGTGCTTTGTCTCTTTGCCTTTTGTTTTTCCTTATTTGTATATTGTTGTATTTTGGAGTTCTATCCCTGTTATGTTATCTCTAGTTTGTTTTCGCATATTCTATATTGTATGATTTATTTTCCTGTTTACGTTCAGTGTGACATAATGCACGGCTCAGGAGACACACACGCAGGCTCAGAGTAGCTCAAATAGCTTTATTAACAACAAGGGTGTATGAATGTGTGTCTGCGAGATGTAAATGTGTTGGTGGTGGCGTCTGCTTCGGGCACAGAGGCAGGAGACCGTACAGCCGGACAACCCTATGGGAAAAGCACAGGGAGAAGGGTGACGGGCACACACCAACACAGGAGATGTAAAAGTTGGAGAGGAGCTTACTTGGAATGAGCAGGTGGCTGGCACAGCAAGGACGAGGTCCGGTAGACAGCAACCTGGAGAGCCCGGTGCAGCAGCGAGGGAATGGAGACGGAGAGGAAAGGTCCACCGCCGGGAAATCCACCTGTGCACAGGGGAGCAGACTTGGAAAGAGGAAAAGGTAAGGGCTTCTTACCGCGATGCTTGCTGAGGTGTAGGAGGTAACTCACAGCAATCCGACGAGTGAAGTCTGACGGCTTCAGGCCGAAGCCCAGGGCGAGGCGGCTTAAATCCCTCGCCGCTGATGATGTGCAGGTGTGCGTGCAGCTGGCGCCGCTGATGAGCGGCGCGGCGTGACAGTACTCCCCCCTCTAGCAGCGCCTCCTGGCGATGGTTTCTCCGGGTGCGCTCGGTGGAACTCAGTAATGAGGGATGGGTCCAACACAAACGACGAGGGTACCCACTGCCGATGTTCAGGCCCATAGCCCTCCCAGTCCACCAAGTACTGCAACCCACGACCCCGGCGCCGGGAGTCCAGGATGGAGGAGACAGGCCAGGCCGGATGGCCATCAATCATCCGGGGCGCGGGTTGCACAGCAGGAGGAGGGCAAAAGGGGTCGGAGACTGCCAGCTTCACCTTGGATACGTGGAAGGTGGGATGGATGCGGAGGGAGGGGGGAATAGCTACACGCACAGCCACCAGGTTGATAATCCTGGTGATGGGGTATGGGCCCATAAAACGCTGTGCCAGCTTCCTTCTCTCGCCCTTTAAAATCACGTCCTGGGTCGACACATAGACACGCTGACCAACTCGGTACGCTGGGGCAGGTCTTCTGTGCCAGTCCGCCATGGCTCTGTTGCGCTCCGCCGTGCGTAAAAGCGCATTGCGCGCTGATGCCCAGATGGAGCAGAACTGCCTGAGATGCGCCCAAACTGAGGGGACAGTTACCTCACTCTCCTGCGCCGGGAACAGCGGGGGGTCGTAGCCCAGGGACGCCTTAAAGGGGGACATCCCTGTAGCAGAAGAGCGAGCGGTGTTGTGGGCGTATTCAACCCAGGCGAGGTGGTTACTCCAGAACATAGGTTTGGACGCCGTGACGCAGCGGAGCGCAGCCTCCAGCTCCTGGTTGGTCCGCTCGCACTGCCCGTTGGTTTGGGGGTGATGGCCGGAGGAGAGGCTCACCTTGGCTCCCAGGGCGTTGCAGAATGACCTCCAAACCTCTGAGGAAAATTGGGGCCCCCGGTCCGAGACCACGTCCACCGGAATCCCGTGCAGCCTGACCACGTGCTGGACTAGGAGGTCCGCCGTCTCCAGGGCGGTTGGAAGACCTCGTAGGGGGATGAAGTGTGCTGCCTTGGAGAAGCGATCCATGATGGTCAGGACGGTGTCGAAGGTGTTTGAGACTGGGAGTCCGGTGACGAAATCCAGGGCGATATGCGACCAGGGCCTGCCAGGGACGGGCAGAGGCTGGAGCAGACCCGCTGGAGGGGCATTACCTGATTTGCTGGTGACACACACTGGGCAGGCCCGGGCGTAGCGGGCAGCGTCCCTCCGTAGGCCCGGCCACCAGAAGGACCGTTGGAGGAGGTCGATCATCCGGGAGGAACCAGGGTGGCAGGTGAGCTTGGACGTGTGCAACCAGTGGATGACCTCCCCCCGAACCGTGGATGGCACGAACAGCTTCCCCTCCGGTCCGCCGCCAGGGTCAGGTTCCACTTCCTGCGCCTTCCGGATCTTGCTTTCTGTGTCCCAGGTGACGGCTCCCACGACGCACGACCTGGGTAGGATGGTGTGGACCGTGTCCTCCGACTCCTCAGGGACAAATTGCCTAGAGAGGGCGTCGGGCAGGCCGTTCTTGGAGCCAGGCCTGAAGGTGATGTTGAATCGGAACCTGGCAAAGAACAAGGACCAGCGCGCCTGGCGGGCGTTCAGACGCTTGGCAGATCTCAGGTACTCCAAGTTCTTGTGGTCCGTCAGGACCACGAACGGCAGGTCCGCCCCCTCTAGCCAGTGACGCCACTCCTGCAGCACGAGCTTGATGGCGAGGAGCTCTCTGTCCCCCACGTCGTAATTCCGTTCCGCCGGGGACAAGCGCCGAGAGAAGAAGGCGCAGGGCTGTTTGACTCCATCATCTGGCGACCGCTGGGATAGAACCGCCCTCACTCCTGTGTCCGAAGCGTCCACTTCCACGATGCACTGCAGCGCAGGGTTGACTTGGCTAAGGACCCGGGAGGAGGAGAATTCCGTCTTCAGCGCCTGAAAAGCAGCCGCGGCCTCTTCGGTCCACCGGAACGGGACCTTAGGGGACGTGAGGCGGGTCAACGGGCCGACGATGGTGCCAAAATTAGGGACGAAGCGGCGGTAGAAATTTGCAAACCCGATGAATTGCTGCACCTGTTTTCTCGATGCAGGTGTGGGCCATTCCACCACCGCCTTCACCTTCACTGGGTCCGGAAGCACCTGGTCGTGGGAGATGATAAACCTGAGGAAGGATGTTGTCTTAGCGTAGAATTCGCATTTTTCGGCCTTCACATACAACCGGTTCTCCAGCAGTCTTTGGAGGACCCGCCTCACATGGACCCGGTGCTCGTCCCTGGATTTGGAGAAGATGAGGATGTCATCCAGGTAGACGAACACAAAAAGGCCAATGAAGTCCCGGAGGACGTCATTAATTAGGCGCTGAAAGACGGCTGGAGCGTTGGTCAACCCGAACGGCATCACCAGGTACTCGAAGTGGCCGTTCGGGGTACGGAAGGCTGTCTTCCACTCATCTCCCTCCCGGATCCGGACGAGGTGGTATGCGCTGCGTAGATCCAGCTTGGTGAACCAAGTCGCCCCCTGGAGGGAGTGGAAGGCGGTGTCCATGAGGGGCAGGGTGTAGCGATCCTTCTCCGTAATGTCGTTTAGGGCGCGATAGACGATGCAAGGACGGAGGGAACCGTCCTTCTTGCCCACGAAGAAGAATCCTGCCCCCAATGGTGATGACGAGGGACGGATAATCCCAGCACTCAGCGACTCCTTGAGATAGGCGTTCATGGTCTCCTTCTCCGGCGCCGACAGGCTGTAGAGTCGCCCAGAGGGTAAGGGTGCCCCCTGGCAGATGTTTATAGCACAGTCGTAGGGTCTGTGTGGAGGAAGAGACATCGCCTTGGACTTGCTGAATACCATACCCAGGTCGTGAAATTCCGATGGCACCAGGGATAGGTCCGGGGGCGCAGCGTCCGTAGGTGTTGGGGAAGAGGACGGAGAGCAGGCAGCGGATTGTAAACAGGTGCTCATACAAAATGTGCTCCATGCCGACACCCTGGCGGACTTCCAATTCAAGACGGGGTTGTGGAGGCGTAGCCAGGGGTACCCCAGGATGACGGGCGACACAGAGTTGGGAAGGACGTAGAAAGTTATCTCCTCCCGGTGGTTCCCAGAGATGATAACAGGAACGGGGACGGTCTGATGTGTTACTCTCCCCAGGGAGGCACGGGAGAGGTTGACCAGGGAGAGAGGAGTTTTTAGTGCCTGGCAGCGGATGCCCAATCGGGTTGCCAGGCTTTGTGAAATAAAACTGCCCTCCGCGCCCGAATCCACCAGTGCGTGAGTGAGATGCCCAGTGGAGTTGTGACAAAATCGGACGGGCAGCTTCAATTGTGTGAGGGGTCTTAACCGATTGATGTCCGCGAGGCCCCCTACAGTGACTTGCGGACCCTGCCGTTTGGCTTCTGTGGACAAAGCTCCACCGTGTGTTGACTGTCCCCACAATACATGCAGAGATTCAACTCACGGCGGCGTTGTCTCTCCGCAGGGGAAAGCTTTGTCCAGCCCGTCACCATCGGCTCCGACTCCTCGGGGCGCGATGGTGGCGGCGTCGCTAGGGGGCAAGCTTGGAACTGGCGCGACGAGGCTCCACGAGGGCGAGAAGAAGACGACTTCCGCCCCGAGGAGCGCTCGCGCAGCCTGTTATCCAAACTGATAGCTAGAGACGTTAGCTCCGCTAGAGTCTCCGGGATGTCCCGCCCAGCCAGTTCATCCTTCAGTTCATCGTTGAGACTGCGGAGGAAAAGGCCGCAGAATGAGCGTTCATCCCAGCCCAATTCCTCCGCCGCTACCCGGAAGTCAATCGCATAGTCCGCTGCCGACCGGCTTCCCTGCTGGAGGCTGAGAAGCCGATCGACCTGGACTGTCTCGGTACGAGAATGATCAAAGACCTCCAGGAATCGTCTCACGAATTGGTCATAAGTGAGGGTGGCATAACTGGGCCTCGCCATTACGGCGTAAGTCCAGGTTAGTGCTCGCCCCTCTAGGAGATTCCCAATATAACCAATTCGGCTATGATCTGAAGGAAAGTCTCCGGGCACACGGTGAAACACGGACTCACACTGCATTATGAACCCCCGCACTCCGCTGAGCTTACCGCTAAAGCGGGCGGGGGTCGGAATGGGCGTGAGCCGAGTCGGTGCTCCCGGAGCCTGCTGGACGGCCGCTGGAGCAGCAGGAGCCACGCCACCCTGACGAGCCGGGGGGAACGGCTGTTGGGGGTCCAAGCGGTCCAATCGGTTAGTTATGCTGATCAACTGGTTTAGAATCACCTGTTGCTGGTAAGCTATTTGGTCCACTCGAGCCTCGAGAGTGGTAAGTCGGCGTGTGAGCCCGCCGTCTGCCGAGCTGCTCTGCTGAAGCCGTACTGACATAATGCACGGCTCAGGAGACACACACGCAGGCTCAGAGTAGCTCAAATAGCTTTATTAACAACAAGGGTGTATGAATGTGTGTCTGCGAGATGTAAATGTGTTGGTGGTGGCGTCTGCTTCGGGCACAGAGGCAGGAGACCGTACAGCCGGACAACCCTATGGGAAAAGCACAGGGAGAAGGGTGACAGGCACACACCACCACAGGAGATGTAAAAGTTGGAGAGGAGCTTACTTGGAATGAGCAGGTGGCTGGCACAGCAAGGACGAGGTCCGGTAGACAGCAACCTGGAGAGCCCGGTGCAGCAGCGAGGGAATGGAGACGGAGAGAAAAGGTCCGCCGCCGGGAAATCCACCTGTGCACAGGGGAGCAGACTTGGAAAGAGGAAAAGGTAAGGGCTTCTTACCGCGATGCTTGCTGAGGTGTAGGAGGTAACTCACAGCAATCCGACGAGTGAAGTCTGACGGCTTCAGGCCGAAGCCCAGGGCGAGGCGGCTTAAATCCCTCGCCGCTGATGATGTGCAGGTGTGCGTGTAGCTGGCGCCGCTGATGAGCGGCGCGGCGTGACACAGTGTAGTTTTGTTGTTTACATATTTGGGTTTATTTGTCCTTATTTGTATCCACTTTATTTTTGCCAGTGTCTTCTCTTTCTTTCTCTCTCAGGAGCTACAGTTGTCAGGGGCACTTCTGGGTTTTTCCCTGGTGGTGGGCGGTGCTCCTGTCAAACTGTCAGCTCTGTCTCCTCTCCTCATGACTCACAGCTGATTGTCATTTTCTCCCCAGCCCGCTCATGTGATTCACACCGGTTACTATTTGTGTTTAATTGCTTCTGATCCTATTTAAGAGCCGTTATTTTCATTTTTCTTTGCCGGAGTCTGAAGTACACTTCTCTCATCTCCACCAGAACCCAGCCCTTGTTCTGGTGTGTCGAATCTGTAAGTTTGCTTTGCTTGTCTGTTTGGATTTTGTGTTGGAGCACTGTTTTGGACTTTGTGTTTTGTTTTTTTTAATAAATTTCAGAAACTAGCAGTCCAGCGCGTGGGTCTCTCCTCTCTGCCCCGAGGGGCAATTCATGACAGAATGTCCTCATTGCTGAACACACACCCTATACACACAATCCTTCCCCATTCACCCCAGTGTAAAACATTGCTCCTGTTAGTTTTTACACCTAGTTATCATTACTAGTCAATGAGGAAACTAGAAACAATGTGGTGAGGCAGCAACAGTCTCTCTGACAGCTGTGCCCACTGCCCCAACCTCTTAATAGGCTGGGATGGGATATAGAGGTATAAAAACATCAGGACTACAACTGGCATGATACATAAGGTGGAGGATCCAAATGCAGAAGCTGAAGAAGCAACAACTTTATTATAAAATCAAACACAAGCATAGCGGTGGGAGGGAGCTGGAGAAACACTACAGACCCAGAACCAGGAGAAATGAAAACACTGCTCAGTGACAGGAAGATCTCACCATGCATAAACCCAAAAAGGACTCGGCTCAAGAAGTTTAAAGACGTGAGGAAGAACACACAGCAAGTAAACAGTGCACATATAATGCCTTGGTGGAGACTGGGGAGAAGACAGTAAACTACAAAGAGTGGATTATGGTGAGGGAACACAGGTGGATACGATTTCAGACTCAAGACTGAAGACAGGAAAAAAAAAACCATTGAAACATAAGGGAGCCATACAACATAAATGACATGAATAATCAAAAAAAAAATAAAGGTACTGTAGATAACTTGAAGAAACATTATGTTCTCATGATAACTAACATTTTAAAATGGTTTTGTAGTGCAAATTCAAAACAGAGGACAGGGTTATCCCTGCTTTCCTGAGCAGAATCACACAGGTTGCCAAGTTCAGGTTTAGTTTAGTTTAGTTTATTCGTTTATTTGTCAGGGACCATGAACAGAAAAACATTAAACACATGGTAAAGTGCTCTGTACCAGATTATAGCATTCACACTAATTTCCATCTGTAGTCCCTGTTGCAGACAAGAAGATTTAAAAGAAAAAAAAAACCCAGCACATATAAAAAACAACTCGGGTCCAATTTCAAAATCTGTTGTCCCTGTAGCAGTCAAGAAGTGAGGTTTAAAAGATAACAAACAACACATAAAGATAACAAACAACACATAAAACAGTTTATAGAGTACAATTTCAGATCCCATTTAAGGGAGACAGTCAATGCTGGCAGGCTTGATTACTTAAAATCCATTTTTTAGTCTCTGTGGAAAGTGATCTGTGTGGAGTTTGCATGTTCTTCCCGTGTCTGCATAGATTTACTGGATGGATGGATGGAAAAGTCTCTGTAATTTGTTCTGGTCTTCAAAGCAGTGGGGAGCTTGTTCCATTCCGTTATAGCTTTGCATGAGAAGGCTGATTGTCCAAAAGCAGTTTTACATAGGAGGATGCAACAATGCCACCTAGAGGAAGTCCTTGTTATTGTGGTATTTTGTTCAGAAGTTAAGTGCACAAAAGTCTTGAGGCGTGGGGGTGCAGAACCCTGGATAATTTCAAAAACCAACCGTATATTTGCATGCATGATCATATTTTCAAAGCTTAACATCTTGTGTTTGGCAGAACAGCAGGAATGGGAGTTATAGCACATACTGGCAAATGAAGATGACCCCTGCACAGCAAAGTGCTTTCTTTAGGTATGGTAGAAACAATCTCTGATCCCGTTCTCTTGCTGCAGCACACTGTGTTTTCTCTGACAGATGGGTGCCCATCTCCTATCTGGCAACACAGGGGGTTTAGATGGGTTTGGTTGAAGGACGTAGTCTACATCAACAAAAAAGACAAAAAACTTTCCAGGAAGAATTGTGAACTTTTCATATACAGTGGATATAAAAAGTCTACACACCCCTGTTCAAATGCCAGTTTTTTGTGTTTTAAAAAAACGAGACCAAGATAAATCATTTCAAAACTTTTTCCACCATTAATGTGACCTACAACCTGTACAACCCAATTGAAAAACAAACTGAAATCTGTTAAGGGGAAAAAAAAATTACAATAACCTGTTTTCATCAATATGCACACCCTTAAACTAATACTACTTTGTTGCAGCACTTTTGGCTTTTATTGCAGCACTCAGTCTTTTTGGGTAGGAGTCTATCAGTGTGGCACGTCTTGATGTGGCAATATTTGCCCACTCTTCTTTGCAAAAATGCTCCAAATTGATCAGATTGCGAGGGCATCGCCTGTGCACAGCCCTATTCAGATCACCCCACAGATGTAGGAAGATCCAGGCTGGAACATTGTTGTTGGAAAAGTAAGTTTTTCACATCATGGGCATATTTAGGATTTCATACATTTTTTTTTATATAAGTTTTTGTTTTGACTCCCACCATCATGTACACACCAATAAACCCCTTCCCCTCTCAAGCCAATAGTGGTGCTTAAGTCAGGCTGAACACCACTCTTTATGTTTCCACTGCAAAAACACTGGTGCTCAATCCAAGAAACTGATACTGAAGCCTCAATTATTTTTTTTTTTTTTCTGTTCCACTACAAACCTGGTCTGGGCTCCTGGCACCAGTGATGTCACGGACCAGAAGGCGGGACCCCCATTTTTCCCAGACCACCCCACATCTGTAAAATTGATATTAGGATGTGGCTTGGCTCCATTGGTGCAATAGTAAACTGGTATCTTTAGGAGCTGAGTTCATTACAGGTTGGACACTGGCCCAGCATCAGCTCTGACACCAACACTCTTGCCACATTTGTGAAAAAGAATTAATAGTTGGCCATATATCCCAAGATTTTTTTTATCACTTTCCATGCATAATTGTAAGAATGCCTCACTATATATAAGAAAGTGCAAAATTCCAAGATCTGCCTCTTAATTTGGATCCACTGCAAAATCTAATTGTCATGATCTGAGCACGGAGGGGTTCCACCATGCTCTGTCTCTTTGCCTTTTTTCCTTATTTGTGTAGTGTTATATTCCTGAGTTCTAATTCCTGTTATTTTATCTTTAGTTGGTTTTCATATATTCTGTATTGTTTCTTATGTATGACTTATTTTCCTGTTTACGTTCATTGTAGTTTTGTTATTTACATGTTTGGGCTTACTTGTTTTTATTTATCATTACATTATATTCCTTTCTTGCCGGTTTCTTTTTTCTCTCTCTCCGGGGTTGCAGCTGTCAGACGCACTTCCAGGTTTTTCCCCGGTTGTGGGTGGTGCCCCTGTCAAACTGTCAGCCCCGTCTCCTCTCCTCATGACTCATAACTGATTGTCATCACCTTCCCCTCCTGCTCGCTCATGTGATCCACACCTGCTATCATTTGTTATCATTTGTTTCTGGTCCTATTTAAGGGCTGTTATTTTCCTCCCTCGTTGCCGGAGTCTCAGCTACTTATCTCCACCAGAACCCTGGCCCTGTTCTGGTGTGCTGTGCTGTGTTCATAAGTTTGCTTTGTGTTTCAGTTTGGATTTTCTGTTGATGCTCTGTTTTGACTTTGTGTTTTTTTTTTCTCAATAAATATCACAAACTGCAGTTCAGCTCGTGGGTCTCTCCTCTCTGCCCCGAGGGGCAATTCATTACACTAATGGGTTCTTCTCTGGCCCCAACGTCCACCACAGATAACAACAGGATCAGCAAAATACTTTCAGTCAAATTCAGTCATGTTTACAGAATTTCAAAATAACAAGTGCATGGAGATAAATAGAGATTCTTTATAACTGTAACTACCATTGTTTTATTGGCAGGAGGCACCGCATCCCGACAGAAAGGCTTTTTGGGCTGCATCCGTTCCTTGCAGCTGAATGGCAACACTCTGGACCTGGAGGAGAGGGCAAAGATCACCCCTGGGGTCCTTCCTGGGTGCCCGGGCCACTGCAGCAGCTATGGATCCCTTTGCCAGAACCACGGTCTCTGTGTGGAAAAAGCCAATGGTTTCACCTGTGACTGTGGCCCATCAGCCTACACTGGAGCCTTCTGTCATAACGGTACACACACTGTCATTTACTATCATTTATAAGTTACAGCGGGGGATGGGGGGGAATAAGTACTGAAAACATTCCAGCACATGTATTTCCAATGAGTACACTCATGAAAGTTTCACCAGACTTTGGTATAAACTCATGAAATCCACTCATAGAAAGAATTGTCCACAGATGCAGTAGTAGAATGAGACATGATAACTGAAATGTATTTAAAACTCAGTGGAGAAGCATTTGTTTGCAATGACAGTTTTCTTATAAACAGAATCGCTTTAACTCCTGTAGATTCCAGGGGACCCTCTTGTGAATCTTTAGTTTTTTCCACAAGTTTACAAGGGGATTTAAGTCAGGTGAATGACTCTGCCATTCTAACAACTTGACTTTCTTTGTTGCAAACTAATTGAGTTTCCTTGGTTGTGTCTGGAATCATTGTCCTGCTGGAAGGTCCACCCCGTCTCACCCTGGTCATTTTGGTGGATGGCAGCAAATTATTTTCAGTAATATTTTGGTACATTGTCTCTTAATTCATACTAAGTCTGCCAGTGATACATCCACCTCCAAACCTGAAGGTTTGTGCAGTGCTTCTACACACAGTGTATAGTAGGACACCTAAAAAGTTCTGTTTTCATCTTTTTTTTTTTTTAACAATGGAGTCTTGCGAGGTGAACGTGCATGGATCCCATAATGGTGGGTGCATTGCCTATTGTTTTCTCTGTTATGATTGTTCCTTTCTGGGTCTCATTTTTGTTGTCCTTGGTTCTTGGGTTACTCTTCTGACTCCCTATCCTGTGAGGAGCTCCTGTGCATGGCTGGTTGATGGCAGAGTGGTGTGCCTTCCACTCCTGGATAATGGACATAAATCACGACTTTATATCTGTGGATTTCTTGAGCTAATACCAACTGGTGAAAAAAAGTCATGTGAGTAGATTTATTGGAAACGTATGTCCTGGGAAAAAAAAACGCTGACATGTTCAATACTTATTCCCCCAGTGTCAGTTATGAAAAGTGAATATCATAATAGTTGCTACATTTTTTAGCTTTAAAATAGTCATGTTTTCAAATACAGATACAGCTCTCTCTCTCTCTCTCTCTCTCTCTCTCTCTCTCTCTCTCTCTCTCTCTCTCTCTCTCTCTCTCTCTCTCTCTCTCACACACACACACACACCCACACACATACACACACACAGAGTTATGGTACTGTAACAGTCACATATGTATCATTAATGCAAACACTTTGTCTTTTTTTTTTCAAATTTACTGGTAAACTATCAATCTGACCTCGACAGAAAAGCAATGATGAGGACTTACTATAAAGGAAATAAAAGAAGCTGCTGCTTACGCGGCTGATCAGCTGTAGTTTATACAACGCTTGTAACAATTTCTTTGTTCTTTTCACTATAATATAATAATTAGTTACAGTAGATATTTGTTGCTGATGAAAGACCAGAAAGGGACTTCTATTAAAAACGATAAAATAAAAAATAAATACATTTAAAGAAGAGTCGCTGCACTCTGGGAAAAATTGTGTGTCCACAGTTGTATGCATTTTACAGAGACAGGTGATCACTTAACAGCTGGCAGAAGGGAGGCCCAAACCAGCCGGCAGAAAAGCAAATCACACACTCATCTTGAGTGTGGCGTGCTTGTAAGAGGGTTGTGGTCTTTGTGGTCAGAAAGTAACGCTCACCGTCTACGATGGCTGTTTTTTACTGCTACTACTGAAATGGTTTTTTATCAAGACAGCTTAAAAGAAACGACAGGCAGGAAGCAGTCTGGATCATTTGGAAAGAGAACATCTGGTAAGTTTTTCAAAATAAAACACTTTGATACTCAATACAGAGGAACAGAATTTTTTTTCCTCCGCAGCGCTCTGCCACGCACTACTAAAGTTACCCATGACCCTCAGGTGGGGGACCACTGCTGTAAGACCCCCAGTCATGCATGAAGATTGCTGGGGGTCTCTCCTGGAGCTGCTGTCAGACCTGTTGATTGAACATTTGGGCTGGCTTAGGAACTACTGGTAAAACTGCAGTAATTTAACTTGAAAAAAACAAACACATGAGTATGGATCCTGTTTAAATGAAGTAGTTTTTAATATCTGGCTTTGTAAACAATCCAGCGCTGCAGTGGCATTAAGCATTACAGCTCATGTGTCTCTTCTGTTCTTCTTTTCAAAAGTTTTCACCTTCTCTTTGAGGCAGTTTCCGCTCTGCTTATTGAAGGGGACAGACTGAAGCTCAGAACTGTTTGAGGTAGCTCAACCTCTTGGCATCAGCAGGTCATGATGATCTGATTCTGGACAGCAGGTCAAGCACAGAAAAGATCTGGAGGGACGTTTCTAGTCCATCACGCCTTTGTAGTCACCATGTGGTGCATCAGAGTTCTTGTTGGACAATGTTGAAATCCAACATTTCTTTTTCAAACTAAGTCAGTGCTTTGAAAATAAAAACAGTCAACTTCAAACTGAGGAGCATGAGGCGCTTATAAACCCCAGAATATTTTAGGTGTAGATCAGGGGGAATTATTTTCATGTATGTAACTCATTTGTCCTTTGTCTCATCCTTTCCAGGGGTTTTAACATACAAAAAAGAAATAAAATACTGAAATCCCTTTTATTTTGAACTCTAAATTAGTCTTTTTTTTCTGGCTATACTGATGGAAGCCAGTCTGAGAAGATACTAATTTGTCAGTTTGCAAACGAAAACCTTCACTGATCCAACGTTCAGTACTAATTTATGGAATTATATGCCAACTGGATTGTCTTTTTTAATCCTCCATAATGAGGAAATGTTTTAAATGAACTAATTCACAAAAAAAACCCACACACACACATTTCATTTGTTTACCTAAAACTTTTCTTCTTTCCTGACTTGCTCAGGTCAAGTAAAGGAAACATTTTTAGTTAACATTGTCAAGAGAAAAGCAGCTTGAAGTATGCAACCAAATGTTTGTCAACATTAAATCAAAGGCACGAAACTTCACCAAAAACGCTAAACTCAAACATATAAAACTTCTTCTACATAACACTCTTGTGCTTTTCTACACCCACCATCCAGCTGGACTCTTCAAGACAGAAATAAATTAGAGCAGTAAATTTAGGCTCCTCCACTGATGCCTACCATCTTGCTTTTAAACCATCAGAGGTTTCAGCCACCTTCCAGTCGACAACATCCATCACCTACGTCCTGAAGGAGCCCCATGAACTGAGCAGGAACGGCAGCGACGCGCCTTCATCCATCCACTCAGATGTCACGCTGAGAGGAGAAAACATCTCTCTGAGCTTCAGGACCGGTCAGAGTCCTGCTCTTCTCCTCTACGTCAGCTCTTTCCACAGAGAATATCTGACACTGCTCATCAACAAACATGGTGAGGTCACTCAAAGTTATTTTTTTTTGAGATATTTCTTTAATTTTTAAATGTGTTTTCTCAGCTCATGGGTTCAGCGCCTCCTGTCCCTCTCCTCCGTCCTCCCTCTGTGTTCAGCGTGCCCGTCCCCTGCTGTTTTCTTTCCCTGTAGCCGCTATGGAAAAGTCAAGTTCAAAGGAAATATTTGGTGCAGTCAGTATGAAATGATAATTCTGCTTTCAGCAGGGGTCTTTCTTGCCTTGCTTGTGTTATTGTGATTATTTATTTTATGTGTAATTTGTCAACTATAAAACATGGCTTAAGTCAGGAGAAATTACAGCAGCCCTCCATGAGCTGATATGATTAATTCATTTTCCTGTGAATACACTGTAATGTGTTACCAGTATGTATGCGTAATTATAATGAGGGTAAAAATATCTCGATCTGTTAAGTTATGGGGGTTTTAAAAAGTATATATTTTATTGCACTGGTTCAGAATAATGTTCAGATGTTCAAAGCATTCCAAAAGCCAGTTTAGACCACCTTTGACTGCCTCCCAGTCCCCCCTTACAGATAGGGTGAGGAGTTCAGTTATCCGAGAGAGGCCCGGGGTAGAACCACTGCTCCTCCACATCGAGAGGAGCCACCTGAGGTGGTTTTGGCATCTAATTAGGACGCCTCCTGTACACCTCCCACTTCAGATGTTTTGGGCGCGTCCCACTGGGAGGAGACCCCAGGGCAGACCTGGGACATACTGGATAGACTACAGTGGTGTGAAAAAGTGTTTGCCCCCTTCCTGATTTCTCATTTTTTTGTATGTTTGTCACACTTAACTGTTTCAGATCATCAAACAAATTTAACCTACATGGCCCTGTGTGAAAAAGTGACTCCCCCCATTAAAACATAAATTAACTGAGGTTTATCACATCTTTGGAAAGCTGAGTTCAATTTCTCTAGCAACACCCAGACCTTATTACTGCCACACCTGTTCTTAATCAAGAAATCACTTAAACAGGACCTGCCTGACAAAGTGAAGTAGACCAAAAGATCCTCAAAAGCTAGACATCATGCGGCCATCCAAAGAAATTCAGGAACAAATGAGAAACAAAGTAACTGAGATCTATCAGTCTGGAAAAGGTTATAAAGCCATTTCTAAAGGTGCGTTCACACCCAATGCGAACAGGCGAATTTTTCGCGTGGCATGATTACATTTTAAATCAATGTAAACACACTAACAGACATGAATAGGGAGATGCAGACAGGCAAAGTTGTCTTTAAAACTTCTTTTAACTTAAGAACTAAAACTTCTTTTTGAACCTGTGTTCAACCTGCTGTGGAAATTCCCAAAATAACGTCACACTTAGGTTTACATTATCTGACTGGGGACCCACCTTAAAATGTTGTCTCAAGCCTCCAAAACTTCACAGATGATGGGTGTTTACATTGCTAGCTTGCTAGCTTGTTAGGACATCCGTGGCCGGAAACCGTGGGTAAATAATTCCAAAATCCTGATTCAGCTGAAGAGTTCCTGGTCCTCCTGTCTCCCAGTAAGTGAGTTTTAATTTCTAACTAGTTTACTCTGCAATGGTGATAATTTTACTCCGGTGAATGCAGAATCTCAAGCGGACGCAAATGCACGACTACTCAAATTTGCGCATACTCGCGTCTTCCCATTCACTTTGTATGGATTGGCACCGCCCATTCGCGTTCGGTGTGAACACACCTTAAAGCTTTGGGACTCCAGCAAACCAGAGTGAGAGCCATTATCCACTAATGATGAAAACATAGAACAGTGATGAACCTTCCCGGAAGTGGCCGGCTGACCAAAATTACCCCAAGAGCGCAGCAACGACTCATCCAAGAGGTCACAAAAGACCCCACAACAACATTCAAAGAACTGCAGGCCTCACTTGCCTCAGTAAAAGGTCAGTGTTCATGACTCCACCATAAGAAAGAGACTGGGCAAAAATGGTCTGCATGGCAGAGTTCCAAGACGAAAACCAATGTTGAGCAAAAAGAACATAAAGGCTTGTCTCAGTTTTGCCAGAAAACATATTGATGATCCCCAAGATTTTTGGGAAAATACTCTGTGGACTGACAAGACAAAAGTTGAACTTTTTGGAAAGTGTGTGTCCCATTACATCCAGCGTAAAAGTAACACAGCATTTCAGAAAAGGTGCATCATACCAACAGTAAAATGTGGTGGTGGTAGTGTGATGGTCTGGGGCTGTTTTGCTGCTTCAGGACCTGGAAGACTTGCTGTGGTAAATGGAACCCTGAATTCTGCTGTCTACTAAAAAATCCTGAAGGAGAATCTCCGGCCATCTGTTTGTGACCTCAAGCTGAAACGCACGTGGGTTCTGCAGCAGGACAATGATCCAGAACACACCGGCCAGTCCACCTCTGAATGAATTAAGAAAAACAAAATGTAGACGTTGGAGTGGCCTAGTTAAAGTCCTGACCTGAATCCGATTGAGATGCTGTGGCATGACCTTAAAAAGGCGGTTCATGCTCGAAAACCCTCCAATGTGGCTGAATTACAACAATTCTGCAAAGATGAGTGGTCCAAAATTCCTCCACAGTGCTGTAAAAGATTCATTGCCAGTTATCGCAAACACTTGATTGCAGTTGTTGCTGCTAAGTGTGGCCCAACCAGTTATTAGGTTTAGGGGGCAATCACCTTTTCACACAGGGCCATGGAGGCCCTTCTGTCCTTCTGCATTTTGTGTTTACTTGTGTTATCTTTGTCTAATATTTAAATTTGTTAGATGATCTGAAACATTTAAGTGTGACAAACATACCAAAAAATGAGAAGTCAGGAAGGGGGGAAACACTTTTTTACACCACTATATGTCTCCCAGTTGTCATGGAAACTCCTTGAAGTCCCCTCTGAAGAGCTGGATGAGGTGGCTGTTGAGTCTGGGCCTCTCTACTTGGACTATTGCCTCTACAACCCGGGTCCCCAGTAAAGTGGTAGAAGATGGACGGATGGATGGATGGATGGATGGATGGATGGCTGGATGGATGTTGAAAGCTTTAGCATTTTAATTAAAGAGAGGACACACTTTGCAGACTTGCTGAAATAACCCATGAAGTCGCAGGTGAATAATTTGCTATTTCACAGATTTCCTTTAACTTTACTCACTGAGAGCCTGAAAAATCCTGTTTCCTCTTAAAGAAATAATTTATCAAGAATGTAGACTGATGACAGGAAAATCTACTCTGATTAGCTTGCAGCCTAAATAAAAGTGTCAAGATTATAAGAAATGTGCACATCCATAATTATGCCATTTTTTCTTCGTCATTTTCTGTGTGTGTGCAAACTTCTCAGAATACCAATGTCTAGGACAGAGCATTAGAGCAAACTACAGGTTTAAAAAAAGAAAATTAATCTCATATCATTTACAAAACTACTCATAAAGGTAGTGTTTTTGTTTCAGCAGGAATTCTCTTGGATCATTCAAATAAATGCCAAGCAAGATTAATTGTGTTTTTAATAGGTAACACTTAATTGACCCTGGGCAAAACCTCTCCATTAACATGCCTGATGCAATTCAAAACTTCTGAGAGGAACCTAGACTCCTGCCATCTCCTGTGGGATTTGTGGTTAGGATTTTGATAATTGATCCATACCCAGCCAGCATGCCCTTGTGGGCCCCACCGTAGGTTTAACCTGGGCTGTCTTATGAGTGCAGGGTTCAGCCCGAGGGAACCAGCTGAGTTTAAATCATTGTTAACCCAAAAGTGAGACGAGACTGAGTTTTAAGTGTTTCTGTGCCACATGCTGTGTCTGTTGTCTTTGATGAGAGGGGTTTAGAATAGAAAGGTAGACTTTGTGAAGACGGCTATACGATGCACTCATGCAATTGCCTTTTAAATGATTTTTAAACTCTAAACCATTATATACACGACTCACAAAAAGTTGGGGATTGGCTCTCAGGTGAAATTTCAGGATGCACTATAACCTTTCCAGGTGAAATTAATTTGTCCTTCTCTAACCTTTTGAATGCACATTTCCAACTGTTCAATGTTTCAGTACTTTTTGCATAACTTACTGTTCTCTAACAAGGGGCTTAACGGCAAAATTCACAACAGGTGTTTGGTCCATGAATCGAACAATAAATTTTCTGGTTCAATTAGAATTGGTATTTAAACAATCCTCTTCATCATGCTGTTCACATTTTGACATCATGAGACCAAGACGACGCCTAACAATTGGTCAACAGTACCTCGCCATTGTGAGACTTCAAACAAAATGTTCTCAGACGGAAGTGACCACTGAGCTTAGAGTGTCACAGAGTGTCATAAGCAGATTGCAATAGAGATCCAGAGAGACTAGAAGAGTCACAGAAAGGCATAGAAGTGGACATCACATCCTTTGGCCACATCCCACACTGATGACTGCTTCATTGTGAACAGTGCCCTGTGGAACTGGATGATGAAGCCACTCAACTCCAGGCACATTTAAGGGAGGTGAGAGGCACCCAAGTGTCATGTCAGACCATTCAAAAAAAAATTACATCAGTGTGGTCTGTGTGCTAGATGACCTGCAAGGGTACCTGACCACACCATCAGGTACAGGTGTCATCATCTTGCATGGACCAGTGAGCATTTATGCTGGACAAGGGACCAGTGAGCCTCTGTGCTTTTCTCTGCTGAAAGTCAGTTCACATTGAGCAGAAATGATGGCCGCCAATCATGCATCAGCCACTGTTGTCACCAGATGAGCCTATGGTGGTGGCGGTGTTAGTCTGGGCAGGTGTGTCTAGTCAAAACAGAACTGCCCTACACCTTGTGAATGGTACAGTGGCAAGCCAATACTCCCTGAATAACATCATTAATCCAGTCATTGTGCTCCTGCATGAACAACACAGGCCTAATTTCATCTTCATGGATGACAGTGCTCCAGCTCATTGAGGTCGCATCATTAGGGAATGGCTGCTGGAGGCTGGGGTACTTCAAATGGAGTGGCCTGCACTTTCTCCAGACCTGAATCCCATAGAAACCCTATGGGATCAGCTGAGTCGCTGTGTAGAGGCTCATAACCCTGCACCCCACAACCTCAATGACCTGAGGGCCACCCTTCAAGAAGAGTGGAATACCATGCCTCAACAGACAATAAGTCAACTTGTGAACAGCATGAGACATCGTTGTCAAGCTGTAATTGATGCTCAAAGGCACATGACAAGTTATTGAGACGCTGACATTTTTTGTTGTGGTATACCCACCACTGTTGTTGGCTTTTTTTTCAATGAATTGTTTGAGATGAGGAAATCACCATTGCATGCTTCTACTTAAATGTCCTACTTTCATGATATAAATATCACTGTAGCGTGAACTTCATACATTTTCCATAAATTTCACCCAAAAGCCAAATATCTTTTTGTCAGTAGTGTAAATTCCTTATACTACATAAAAGTAGAATTTAACTGTCCCTGATGTGTCAGATCTTCAATTCTGTACCAAAAAGTTATATAAACAATTCTTATTGCTGATTTTTTTTAAGTGTTGTCATCACAGAAAATGTTTGCTATTATTTTGTGTTTGTGAAGATGAGCTGGAAGTGAGGTACAAGTTACACAGCAACAGAGACGTGGACATCTTGAGAAGCAGAGTTGAAAGTTTGACTGATGGACGTCTGCACTCAGTGACCGTCAGAAGACATGCAAACTCTGTCTCCATACAGGTAACACACGCATACAAACCAGGACTGTTTTTGCATTTGGACAAGCTATGCTGTTACCTACACTGTCAGGAGGTTCACAGACAGGGAGGTTAGTTTTTATTGACCCCCCCCCCCAAAAAAAAAGTACTCAGTCTACCTTAAAAAGTCCACCCCACTAAGTTCCAAATCATACATTACACTGTTAAATAAACCCACAGCTCACACTACTATAAAGAGCTGGTTCTTAGAGCAGTTTGCTGGTAGACTGTATGGGAGAAGCTGCTCTGGGCTGATGCTGATGCTTGCACGTGGTCAGGGTGGTTTTAAATCTTTAATCTAAATCTTTAATTATAACCCACTCTGACCACAAAAATATGCTTCTAAGCCTCGTTTTAAAGCACTTACTTTGTTTTCGGTGGATTCACCTGCTGTATGTCTCAACATTGGCCAGATGAACACTAAAGACCAAATTCTTGCGAGCATCACACTTTTGTCATTTTGTTGTAATAATGGATTATTATTGAGGTGTCAAGTGACATCTCAAAGTGCTTACAGTGAGTCCATTATTCATTCACTCCAGACAGACATTGATAGCGGTAAGCTACTGCTGTAGCCACACTGCCCTGGGGCAGACTGACAGAAACGTGGCTGCTGATCTGCACCAACAGCCTTTCCAACCACTACCAAACATTTATACCCAGTGTCATGGACACTGGAGGCAAGTTGGGTAAAGTGTCTTGCCCAGGGACACAATGGCAGAATGTCTGGGGGGCGCAGGATTCAAACTGCCAACCTTCTGGTTATTAGATGGCCTGCTCTACCTGCTGAGCCACTGTTGCCCACATTTCCCTCCTCCGTTCCATTTTTGCTGAGCACCAAGCTGGACGGTCGGAAATTCGATTTTTATATGGTCTTTGGCATGACCCGGCTGGGACTTAAACGCTGACCTCCCGGTTGTGGGGCAGATGCGCTACCTCTAGGCCACCACTACAATAGAAGTGTGTTAGTGTTCTAGTGTCAATGGCCCTCATTTATCAAAACTGCATAGAAATCAGCGCACATTTGGGTGTAGATATGATTGTACAAAAAGGTCCACGTGGTATTTATGAAGCCATGCGTATCTGCTCAGTCTGGGCGTATAATGTTTAGTCAATGATAAATCTGCCAGATTGAAATGATCTTACCATTCCTACATCTCGCCCACAGAATTTACAACACAGCGGAACATGAGACGGCAAAAACAGAAACTTTTCAAAAGTGGAAACTAACATTATAGATAGATAGATAGCACAGGGACAGCAACACTCAGAGCAACAATAAGAAGGCAAGAAAAAAAACAAGAGCAGCGAGTATACATATGTACATATAAACATAAATATATAAACACAGTGCGGAACATTGTAGCTAGATGGAATAAATATGTAAATATATAAACACACACAGTGCGGAACATTGTAGCTAGATGGAATGAAACAGCATAACCTAAATGAGGGCCAATACGTCTGTCAGTCTGGATTTATTTTACTTTAATCTTCACCACAGCCTTTCTGAAAAAATTAAGATTCATCATTTCTGTTTTAATCTTTGCTTAGTTAGTTAGTTCCCTTCCACAGCATGTGGGACACCATGTGGTGGCACCTATCTCCATTTCACTGACCCTAGGCCACACAGCTACTGTAAGTAGTGAAAGCTACAGTGGGAGGTCAGTCCTCTGGTAGCTCTGTGCGTTAACTTTCCTTTCTCCATTCTGTTATGCTGAGCACCAAGCAAGAAGGCGGAAAGTACCATTTTTTTCATATGGTCTTTGGCATGACTCGGCCTTGAACCCATGACCTCATGGTTGTGGGGCGGTTGCTCTACCTCTAATCCATCACTCCGGTTTTAATCTTTGTTTGTACAACCCCAATTCCAATGAAGCTGGGCCGTTGTGTAAAACATAGATAATAACAAAATACAATGATTTAAAAATCCGTTTCAACCTATATTCAATTGAGTACACTACGAAGACAAGATATTTAATGTTCAAACTGATAAACTTTATTGTTTTTTCTTTTTTTTGGCAATATTCACTCATTTTGAATTTGATGCCTTCAACACATTCCGAAAAAGCTGGGACAGGGGCATGTTTACCACTGTTACATAGTGCCGCAATGGTTAGTTGACTAGTTGATCGTCAGGAAATTAATCAACAACTAATCTGATAGTCGACTAATTGCCTGTGGACTTTTTTCCAGGAAATAGTAAAAAAAAAATATTTCAGTTTCCAAAATGTGAAAAATTGCCACATTTCTTGTTTGAGCATTATGGGTTAATATATTATGGTTTTATAATGTCTGACAATTGTGTTGCTCATGCTTCAAACTCATCTTTGATGGGTCATTATTTTATTTAGCTATAGGAACCTTTTATGTTAGAGACCAGGAACAGGGTGATATTCTCAAGTGTGCAGACTTAAACAGGTGAGGTAAAACATGCACTGGAGCCCTGAACAGGTGCCGTGCCAACAGGAAGCTGAGATAGTGGACATGACAGAAATAATCGGGATTAGTCAACTAATCGAAAATATAGTCGTTAGTCGACTACTGAAACAGTCATTAGTTGCAGCCCTAGTGTTACATCACCTTTCCTTTTAGCTCAATAAGCATTTAGGAACTGGGGACACTAATTGTTGAAGCACTGTAAGGGGAATTCTTTCCCATTCTTGCTTGATGTACTACTTCAGCTGCTCACCAATCCATGGTCTCCATTGTTGTATTTTGTGCTTCATAATGCACCACACACTTTCAGTGGGAGACAGGTCTGGACTGCAGGCAGACCAGTTTAGTACCCGCCCACTTTTACTACAAAGCCACGCTGTTGTAGCACATGCAGAATGTGGCTTGGCGTTGTCTTGCTTAACTAAGCAGGGACATTGCGGAAAAAGACATTGCTTGGATGGCAGCATATGTTGCTCTAAAACCTGTATGTACTGTTCAGCATTAGTGGTGCCTTCACAGATGTGCATGTTACCCATGCCATGGACACTAACCCATACCATCACAGATGCTGGCATTTGAACTTTGTGCTGATAACAGTCTGGATGGTCCTTTTCCTCTTTAGCCCAGAGAACATGATGTCCATGATTTGCAAAAACAATATGAAATATGGACTCATCAGACCATAACGCACTTTTCCACTTTGTATCAGTCCATCTCAGATGAGCTCAGGACCAGAGCAACCAGCGGCATTTCCGTGTTGTTGATATATGGTTTTCACTTTGCACTTGTAGATGCAGTGACAAACTGTGTTAACTGACAGTGGTTTTCCAAGGTGTTCCTGAGTCCACGTGGTAATATCCTTTTCAGAATGATGTCCGTGCCACCCGAGGCATCAAAGGTCACGGGCATCCAATGTTGGTTTTCGGCCTTGCCGCTTATGTGCAAAAATTTCTCCAGATTCTCCAAATGTTTTAATGATAAAGTATTATGGACTGTAGACAATTAAATCCCTAAATTCCATGCAGTTGTATTGAGAAATGTTGTTTTTAAACTGATGGACTATTTGCCGACGCAGTTGTTCATGAAGTGGTGAACTTGGCCCCATCCTTGCTTGTGAACGACTGAGCGTTTTGGGGATGCTCCTTTTATACCCAATCACGACACACCTGTTTTCAATTAACATGCTTACCTGTGGAATGTTCCAAAAAGGTGTTTTTTCTTCTTTTTTTAGTATTCCTCAACTTTCCCAGTCTTTTCTTGCCCGTCCCAACTTTTTGGGAATGTGATGCAGGCATCAAATTCAAAATGAGTGAATATTTGTAACAAAACAATAAAGTTGATCAGTTTGAACATTAAATATCTTTTCTTTGTAGTATATTCAACTGAATATAAATTGAAAAGGATTTGTATTTTGTTTTTATTTATGTTTTACACAATGCCCCTACTTCAGCAGAATTGGTGTATCTAAAGAATACAGATCAGACAAAAACAGCCCTTTTTCAAATATGCGTAACTCTGTCCTTTATGATGTGCTGTTATTAGTCTTTGCTTGACATATTTCAGATTGATCAAAATGTCAGAGAGGACTTCAACTTGACAACTGATGTGGAGTTCAACAGCATCAAATCACTAATTCTGGGCAGAGGGCAGGGTAAGTGGAGCTCAGAGCAGACTCCAACACTTTCCCCGACTCATTTGAATAATCACAACAGACCATTACACCGACTGATTTTTGGAGCTTTCTGGGGTTTTTTTTCTTCATCATGTTGGGTGGATATAGGGAAAACTGCATACTTCACAAGAGCTGCACTTTATTAAAACAAGTTAATATCCATATTAAAATGGCCACAAAGGGAACACTTTCCAGGACAGATGCAGGAATGAGAAAAAAATCTAAGAAAGAAGTCGAGGTGAGGCCATCTTCTGCTGTGATGTGATGCATTAGATGCATTTTAAAGTTGTGGAGAGTAAAGGTGGGTGTGAATGACACTGTTTTTCACAAATGCAGAAGTTGGGAAAATACTGTATATGTGCATTTTCTGTGTTATCAAATTGGTGAGCAATACAATTTTTTGTATCTTTCTAGCTTAGCAGGTGCTACAGACAGCTGTAACCAGAAACACTTAACAAAAGGTCCTTCACTTTGTATGATAATGAGGAGGGAATGAAAGGAACAAATTACTTAGAAAATTGGAGTCAAAACCTGGTGATTCAGCATCCCATTCAGTTGTTGGAAGTCAGACAGACCTTGTTTCTTTGCAGCACAGCATTGCTTTTCTCCATTAATCCTGACTTCTTCTGCAGATCTGAGATTTCCTTCAGAGTTCCACAGTCCTTCAGACTGTAACAGCTGTGGTCACTTTTATCTGACAAAACATTCACAGTGTCACCTGACTGGTGCAGAGTTAGTACTCAAATTGTAAAAAAGTGGGCCGTAGGGTACAGTGGTGTGGGTAAATTATTTGATGAAGCCAAGTGTTTTTTTGGGGGGGTGGGGGTGAAAGCTTCTTTTCTCTTTCTCTGTCTCTAAAAGCTCTAAGGTTATATAAATATCTGTAAAACTGCATTTTATTACACTGACATTAAACTGGATAAAATATTAAACATGACACACACGTGGTTTTTACCACCACAGTAAAATACTAATGAAGTAGTGTGTACAAGACATGCATAACTGTCCACATAACTGCATTAGTTCAATTAGCAGTGAAGGCAAAGAGAGAGGCGTTTACAGTCACATCTCAGTAAATTAGAATATCATGGTTTTTAACTTAATTGTAAAAAATTTAACCATAACTATCAAAATTAAATCAAAAGGACGTAATATATTTCACTGTACCTGTAATGAATAATGAATATAACAAAGTTTTTTTTTTAAATTATAAGCTATTGTTAAAATAACTTTCACAATATTGTAATTTACAGAGGTGCACCTGCACATTGCACTCACCCTGTTGAAGAGGAAGGATAGTCTCTTGTCTTTGGTGGTGGTGAAGTGTCCAATAACCACGTTATCCATATTTTAGTAATGATATTTTGCACTAAAAACTCCAAATCTCCTGCTCCATAACTGTACTTGGCACTTCCTAAGGTTGCTAACAGGATGTCTAATCAGCAGTGATGCTCCACACCAAGGCATGGACAAGGGATCACCATCCATAAAAGTTGAAAGATTACTCGCTTAATCCATCCATCCATCTTCTACCACTTTTCCGGAGGTCTGGGTCGCGGAGGCAGCAGTTCAAGCAGAGAAGCCCAGACTTCCCTCTCCCCAGCCACCTGCTCCAGCTCTTCAGAGAGGATACCAAGGCGTTCCCAGACCAGCTGGGAGACATAGTCTCTCCAGCAAGTCCTGGGTCTGCCCCGGGGTCTCCTCCCAGTGGGACATGCCTGAAACACCTCAAGTGGGAGGCGTCCAGGAGGCATCCTGATCAGATGCCCATACCACCTCAACTGACTCCTTTCAATGTGGAGGAGCAGCTGTTCTACTCTGAACCTCTCCCGGATGACTGAGCTCCTCACTCTATCTCAGAGGGTGAGTCCAGCAATCCTACGGAGAAAGCTCATTTCGGCCACTTGTATCCGCGATCTCGTTCTCTTGGTCATTACCCAAAGCTCATGACCATAGGTGAGAGTAGAAACGTAGATTGACTGGTAAATCGACAGCTTTGCTTTAGAACTCAGCTCCCTCTTCACCACAACAGACCAGTACAGCGTCCACATCACTGCAGATGCTGCTCCGATCCATCTGTCAATCTCTCGCTCCATTCTCCCCTCACTCATGAATAAGACCCCAAGATACTTAAACTCTTCCACTTGGGGCAGGAGCCTGTCCCTAACCCGGAGAGGACAATCCATCTTTTTCCAGCTGAGGACCATGGACTTGGCCTTGGAGGTGCTGATTCTCATCCCAGCCGCTTCACACTCAGCGGCAAACCGTCCCAGCAAGAACTGTAGGTCATTGCTGGATGAAGCCAACAGGACAACATCATCTGCAAACAACAGAGATGAGATCCTGTGGTCACCAAGCATGACACCCTCCATTCCCTGGCTGCGCCTAGAAATCCTGTCCATAAAAATTATGAACAGGATCGGTGACAAAGGACAGCCCTGGCGGAGTCCAACTCTCACTGGGAATGAGTCCAACCAAGTGTTGGCAATATGAACCAAACTCTCACAACGGTCGTACAGAGACCGAATAGCTCGTAACAACAAGCCCGATACCCCATACTCCCGAAGCACCCCCCACAAAAAACCACGAGGGATGCAGTCGAATGCCTTCTCCAAGTCCACAAAACACATGTAAACTGGTTGGGCAAACCCCCACTGACATAATGTCTGGCCCAGGAAACATGCACGCAGGCTCAGGATAGATTTAACAGCTTTATTCAACAAGCAGGTGTGTCTGAATGGATGTATGCGGTATGTGTATGTGTTGAGGGTGAACGCCGATGCGCAGGAAGCAGAGCAGCGCGCCGTACAGCCGGACAACCCTATGGAGAGAGAGCAGAGGACAAGGGGTAAAGGGCACCACACCTGGACAGGGATAATGAGTTGTGTGTTGCTTACTTGTGGATACGGGTGGCTGGCGTTGGCAAGGGAGATGCCCGGAAGACAGCGTCCTGCAGAGCCTGCGCTGATGGTGGAGATACACTACCGTTCAAAAGTTTGGGGTCACCCAGACAATTATTTTGTGTTTTCCATGAAAAGTCACACTTATTTGCCACCATGAGTTGTAAAATGAATAGAAAATATAGTCAAGACATTGACAAGGTTAGAAATAATGATTTGTATTTGAAATAATAATTTTTACCTTCAAACTTTGCTATCATCAAAGAATCCGCCATTTGCAGCAATTATAGCATTGCAGACCTAACATGATTGCACAAGGGTTTTCTAATCATCCATTAGCCTTCTGACGCAATGAGCAAACACACTGTACCATTAGAACACTGGAGTGATAGTTGCTGGAAATGGGCCTCTATACACCTATGTAGATATTGCACCAAAAACCAGACATTTGCAGCTAGAATAGTCATTTACCACATTAGCAATGTATAGAGTGTATTTCTGATTAGTTTAAAGTTATCTTCATTGAAAAAAAGTGCTTTTCTTTCAAAAATAAGGAAATTTCTAAATGACCCCAAACTTTTGAACGGTAGTGTACTGTAGGTTGGCGATAACGGTGGAATCCGCCACCGAGGAATCCACCTGTGCACAGGGGTGAAGACTTGGAGAAAGGTAAGGTATGCTTACGTGAGGTTGAAGTCTTGCTGGTGATCAGAGGTTGATTCACGAGCTACAAAGTGCCGATGAGAACAGACGGCTCCAGACTGCAGCACTGGGCCGCGTGGGCTAAATAGCCCGCCGCTGACGAGGCACAGGTGTGCGTGCAGCTGAAGCCGCTGATGAGCGGCGAGTTGTAACAGTACTCCCCCCCCAGCAGCACCTCCTAGCGCTGGTTTGTCCGGGTGCGCCCGGTGGAACTCCGTGATGAGACTCCTGTCTAACACCAAAGAAGAGCGCACCCAGGACCTCCACTCAGGACTGAATCCCTCCCAGTCCACCAAATACTGCAGCCCGCGACCTCGGCGCCGGGAGTCCATGATGGAGGCGACTCTCAGGCCGGGTGGCCATCGATCATCAGAGGCGCGGGCGGCGCTGCGGGCGGGGGGCAGAGGGGATCGGAGACAAAGGGTTTAATTTTGGACACGTGGAAGGTGGGACAAATGTGAAGGGAGGGGGGAGGGCCAGACGCACAGCCACCGGGTTAACAATTTTAGTAATGGTTAGGGGGCCAATGAAGCGTGGGGCCAACTTCCTCTTTTCAGCCTTAAGGTGGATATCTTGAGAGGCCAGCCAGACCTGTTGGCCCACCTGGTAGGCAGGGGCCGGTCTCCTGTGGCGATTCACCGTGGTGCTGTTGTGCGCCGCCGTGCGTAAGAGCGCGTCACGCGTCTTGGTCCACAGGGCCCGACACCGTCTCAGGTGCGCTTGGATGGAAGGAACCGCCAGCTCCACCTCCTGCTCCGGGAACAAAGGTGGATCATAACCCAAGGACGCCTTGAAGGGGGACATCCCCGTGGCAGAAGACCGAGCCGTGTTGTGAGCGTACTCTACCCAAGCCAGGTGCGTGCTCCAGGTAGACGGGTTGGAGGAAGTGACGCAGCGTAGGGCAGCCTCCAGCTCCTGGTTGGCCCGTTCACACTGCCCGTTGGATTGTGGGTGGTGACCGGAGGAAAGGCTGACTGTGGCCCCCAGGGCGTTGCAGAAACACTTCCACACCTCGGAGACAAACTGGGGCCCTCGATCTGAGACGACGTCCACCGGTATCCCGTGCAGTCTGACCACGTGCTGAACCAGGAGGTCCGCTGTCTCCCGCGCCGTCGGGAGCCCCCGAAGTGGGACGAAGTGGGCGGCCTTGGAGAATCGATCCACGATGGTCAAGACGGCGTCATAGGTGTTAGAGGTCGGGAGACCGGTGACGAAGTCGAGGGCTATGTGGGACCAGGGCCTGCCAGGGGTTGGCAGGGGCTGGAGCAGACCTGCGGGGGGAGAATTTCCTGACTTGGCGGTGGCACACACAGGGCACGCCCGGACATAGTTGGCGGCGTCCTTCTGCAGACCTGGCCACCAGAAGGAAAGCTGGAGAAGGTCCACTAGTCGGGATACGCCAGGATGGCCGGCGAGTTTGGAGGTGTGAACCCAGTGGATAACCTCCCCCTGGACAGAAGATGGAACAAACAGCCTTCCCTCCGGTCCGCCGCCAGGATCCGGTTTGGTCTCCTGCGCCCTCCGGATCTTGTCCTTGATGGCCCAGGAAACTGCCCCTACCACACACGAGCTGGGCAGGATGGTATGACCCGGCTCCTCTGACGTCTCAGGGGCAAACTGCCTGGAGAGGGCATCGGGTAGGCCGTTCTTAGAGCCCGGGCGATAGGTAATGGTGAAGCGGAACCGGGCGAAGAACAAGGACCAGCGCACCTGGCGGGCATTCAGACATCTAGCAGAGTGAAGGTACTCCAAGTTCTTATGGTCCGTCAGCACCACAAATGGTAACGCAGCCCCCTCCAGCCAGTGGCGCCACTCCTGCAGGGCGAGCTTGATGGCGAGAAGCTCCCTGTCACTGACGTCATAATTCCGCTCGGCCGGAGACAATCGTCGTGAGAAGAAGGCGCAGGGTCGCTTGACCTCGTCGGTGGGTGATCGCTGAGATAGCACCACCCCCACTCCCGTATCAGACGCGTCGACTTCTACCAAGCACTGCAGTGCGGGGTCGACCTGAGTCAGGACTCGGGAGGAGGAGAACTCCGTCTTCAACGCCTGGAACGCTGCAGCGACCTCCTCGGTCCAGCGGAAGGGGTTCTTGGGGGAAGTGAGACGGGTCAGCGGGGTAACGATGGCACCGAAGTTAGGCACAAAACGGCGGTAGAAATTGGCAAACCCAATAAATTGCTGGACCTGCTTCCTGGAGGTTGGCGTGGGCCATTCAACCACCACTTTAACCTTCGCAGGGTCAGGTAGGACCTGATTGTGTGAGATTACAAACCCTAAGAAAGAGGTGGTCTTGGCGTAAAACTCACATTTCTCGGCTTTGACGTACAACCTGTTTTCCAGCAACCGCTGTAAGACCCGCCTCACATGCACCTGGCGTTCCTCTCGTGACCTGGAGAAGATGAGGATGTCATCCAGGTATACGAACATGAAGAGGCCGAGGAAGTCACGCAGGACATCATTGATCAGGCGTTGAAATACAGCAGGGGTGTTGGTCAGTCCAAAGGGCATTACCAGGTACTCAAAATGCCCACTAGGCGTTCTAAAGGCTATCTTCCACTCATCCCTCTCCCTGATCCGGACGAGGTGGTATGCACTGCTAAGATCCAATTTGGTGAACCAGGTCGCCCCCTGCAGGGAGTGGAAGGCAGTGTCCATCAGTGGCAGGGTGTAACGGTCCTTCTCCGTGATGTCATTCAAGGCCCGGAAGTCGATACATGGGCGGAGTGACCCATCCTTCTTCGACACGAAGAAGAACCCTGCGCCGAGCGGAGACGAGGAGGGGTGGATGATCCCTGCGTTGAGAGACTCCTTGATGTAACTATCCATCGCTTCCCGCTCCGGCGCTGACAAGCTGTAGAGACGTCCGGACGGCAGAGGCGCCCCCGGGTGGAGGTTGATGGCGCAGTCATAGGGCCGGTGAGGGGGAAGAGACATCGCCTTGGATTTGCTGAATACGAGGCCCAGATCATGGAACTCCGAGGGCAGCAGAGTGAGATCCGGAGGTGCGGCGTCCTTAACCGGGGGAGGAGAAGACGGGGCGCAGGCTGCGGATTGTAAACAGGTGCCCATGCAGAAGGAACTCCAGGCGGCGAATCTTCCTGTCTGCCAATCCAGCACGGGGTTGTGCAGACGCAACCAGGGATACCCAAGGATGACAGGCGTCACAGAGGAGGACAGGACGTAAAGGGTGAGATCCTCTCGGTGGTTACCAGAGAATATGACAGGGACTGGTTGCGTGCGATGAGTCACTTGTCTGAGGGGCGCACGGGAGAGAGTGATCAGGCTGAGAGGAGCGGCCAGAGGGTGGCAGGGAATGCCCAATTGGGTTGCCAGGCTCTTTGAAATGAAGCTCTGCTCTGCTCCTGAGTCCACCAGTGCGTGTGTGAGATGCCCCGTGGCGTTGTGACAAAATCGGATGGGCAAGGATAAACTTGTGAGGGGATTTGACCGGTTAGAGCCCGCGAGGCCCCCTACAGTGACTCGCGGACCTCCCCGTTTGGCTTCTCCGGGCAATGTCTTCAATGGCTTCCACCTCCGCAATACATGCAGAGGCCCAACTCCCGGCGGCGCTGTTTCTCTGCTAGGGGGAGCTTTGACCGGCCAACCACCATCGCCTCCGATTCCTCGGAAGACTCCGGTGGAGGTAACACCAGGGGGCGGCCTTGAGGCATGTGGACGGGGCCTCCACGCGAGCGGCTGCTAGACTTCCGCTCGGTGGACCGTTCACGCAGCCTGTTATCTAAACTAATAGTTGTGGAGATCAGCTCCGCAAGCGTCTCCAGGAGATCACGACCAGCCAGCTCATCCCTCAGACCTGAGCTGAGGCTGCAGAGGAAGATGCCACAGAGTGCGGCCTCACCCCAGCCAACCTCCTCCGCTGCGACCCGGAAGTCGATAGCATAATCCGCCGCTGACCGGCTTCCCTGTTGGAGACCAAGGAGCCGGTCAGTGAGGACGCTATCGCACCGGGAACGGTCAAATACCTCGAGAAAGCTCTGCACGAACTGGCTATAGGAGAGGTTTACGTAACTGGGCTTCGCCATAACGGCGTAAGCCCAAGTTAGCGCTTGCCCCTCCAGAAGATTACCGATGTAGCCAATTCGGCTGTGGTCCGAGGGAAAATCCCCGGGAACGCGCAGAAACACCGACTCACACTGCATAATGAACCCCCGCGCTCCGCCGAGCTTCCCGCTGAAGCGGGCGGGGGTTGGGATCGTGTGAGTCAAGAAGGCGTCCCCGTGGCAGACTGATCAGGCACCGGAGCGGCAGGAGCTAACCCTCCCTGGCGAGCAGGGGGGAACGCCTGCTGGGGGTCCAAGCGGTCTAACCGGTGATTTATGCTAACCAACTGGTTCAGAATCACCTGCTGTTGATGGGCTATTAAATCTACCCGAGCCTCGAGGGTGGAAAGACGGCGTGCAAGCCTGCTGTCTGCTGGGCCGCTCTGCTGGAGCCGTACTGGCATAATGTCTGGCCCAGGAAACACGCACGCAGGCTCAGGATAGATTTAACAGCTTTATTCAACAAGCAGGTGTGTCTGAATGGATGTATGCGGTATGTGTATGTGTTGAGGGTGAACGCCGATGCGCAGGAAGCAGAGCAGCGCGCCGTACAGCCGGACAACCCTATGGAGAGAGAGCAGAGGACAAGGGGTAAAGGGCACCACACCTGGACAGGGATAATGAGTTGTGTGTTGCTTACTTGTGGATACAGGTGGCTGGCGTTGGCAAGGGAGATGCGCGGAAGACAGCGTCCTGCAGAGCCTGCGCTGATGGTGGAGATAGGTTGGCGATAACGGGGGAATCCGCCGCCGAGGAATCCACCTGTGCACAGGGGTGAAGACTTGGAGAAAGGTAAGGTATGCTTACGTGAGGTTGAAGTCTTGCTGGTGATCAGAGGTTGATTCACGAGCTACAAAGTGCTGATGAGAACAGACGGCTCCAGACTGCAGCACTGGGCCGCGTGGGCTAAATAGCCCGCCACTGACGAGGCGCAGGTGTGCGTGCAGCTGAAGCCGCTGATGAGCGGCGAGTCGTAACACCCACGAACCCTTGAGAATTCTCGAGAGGGTAAAGAGCTGGTCCGATGTGCCACGACCAGGACGAAAACCACATTGATCCTCCTGAAGCCGAAGTTCGACCAACGGCCGGACTCTCCTCTCCAGTACCTTGGCATAGACCTTCCCAGGGAGGCTGAGGAGTGTGATCCCGCTTAATAAATGACTTAATTTTACATATTATCAAATTAAAGCAAACTAGCTTGAAATTGAATAATGTTGAATTAAAAATGCTAAATAAAAGCTTAAAATTTAAAAACTGCTAACACTGAAACAGTCAAAATTTATATTATGTTAGCATCAAAGATGACTTAGAAAGCACAATTTGTTTTTTTAAAAAAAGTTCAAATTTAAAACTGCATGCCATGTTATGTTCTCTTCAGTTCATTTCAGTACAATTCAACTTTATTTATATAGCACCATTTCACAACAACAATCATCTCATAGCACTTTCAAACTGTAGGAAAAACCCCACAATTGCAGAAAGACCCCATCAATCAGGTGATCCCCTGGGAGCAGCACCTGGCAACCGTGGAGAGGAAAAACTCCTTTTTAGCCGGAAGAAACCTCCAGCAGAACCAGGCTCAGGGAGGGGCAGTCATCTGCTGCGACTTGCTGGGGGGTCATCATCATCATCATCATCGTCATAGCAGTCTGTCAGGGGCGACAATGACTGTTTCATTTAGGTCTGATCAGATTCCTCCACAGAAAAGAAGACAAAAAGAACAGATGCGTAGAGAGCAAACAGCACGACGGGGACTCAATCTATGGGAGCGACAAAACAGATGTTAATGACCAGCAAAAATATTTCATTGTCAGTGAAGAAAGGAGTGAAGCCCAGTGCATTCTTCTACTGTAAGAAATAGAGAACTGAGAGAGTATGTCTTGTTTACTCATTGGAACAAACTGAAACAAACAATCTTGTCATGGTCCGGGGGCACGTGTGGGGGCCGTGCCCAGTCTCCAGTTTGAGTTTAGTCTCTTTCTGTTTGTTTATTTCTCGGTTTATTATTGTTTGTTGTATATTTGGGTTCCTGTATTATTTCATAGTTCAGCTTACTTTCTCATTTATATTCATCACAGTCATTTAATTACTCCGTATTTTCTTGTATTTTTGATCCCGGGCTCTCTCTCTCTCTGTCATGGGCTGCAGCTGTCAGCATGCACTTCTGGGGTCTGCTCTGTTCGGGGCGGTGCACCTGTCAGCCCTGATTCCTCCTCGCTCATGTGACACAGCTGATCCTTATTGTAATCATCATCACTGCCTTATTTAAGCCTTGTGTCTCCGTTTTGTAATCGCTGGGTTATTTCCTACCATTTTGCCGTCCTCAGATGCTCAAGCAGGCTCTGACTGTTTTTGTGCTTCACTGTCGAGGAGACATGGAGAGGTCCGTCCAGGTTAGTGTTCCCTTTATTTCCAGTCATAAGCTCCACTGCCTTCGGGAGAGCTCCAGCTGGATTCTGCCCCAGTTGCTTGGCGTTCCCGGCTTCTGTCCCCCTGGACGTTGAGCCCTGCTCTCCTCCAGCGCTTTGTGTTTATTCTTTATTTGTGCGTGTGGTGTTTTTGTACGTTAGTCTTTTGTTATTAAACTTGCAAAACCTCACTGCCTGTGTTTAGCATCCTTGTTGTGCCGCACTTGTCAGTTCATGACAGAATAACCCAGCCAGTTTGGACACTCGTGGTAGTGGGGTTGCCTTTTTTCCCCCTCTTTTTCTCTGTTCCCTCCCACATTTTTGTTTTGGTCCAGAGTTTTTTGGTGTGGTTGCCATCATGAACCTCCGTGTATTTTGATTGAGTGAGGAGGAGTGTGCAGAACTCATTGTGAATTTTGCCTCAAGAGCTTGAGCCACCCATGCTCCTGAGGTTGCCTTGGGATACGTGGACAACGTGGCCCAGCTGATTGAGATGACGTCCCAGTCTCTGGAGCTGCCCGGGTCTTACCGCTCTCCTCACCATGGTGGTCAAGCACCAGCGGCTTCTCAGTGAGCGGGTGAGGGATTCCCCTTCGGTGCATCCTGGGCTGACAAAGAAGCGTTCCCGGGTGCGGAAGACTCGTCCACCTCGCCAGGAGCCCGTGTCCTCACCTGTTCGCCAGATGGCCCCCGTAGCTCCCAGAAAGACATTGTCTGGCTCTGGAACAGCAGCTGCTACCATCATGCCCGGGAATTCAGGTAGGTGCTTATTCATTCTCTTCCTCTCTTTGCTGAATCCTCTTGCCTAATTCCCGGTGATGAGGCTCAGTCATTGCAACCCACTGAGTCCTCACCATGAGCTTCTGCTACCATTCCCTCTCCTGCCTCTCCTGTCTCCCTGCAATGTCCGCCGGTCCTGGAAGGGAGCTGCAGGATGATGAATGAGGCTGTGGATTCCGAGGTTCTTGGTTCAGTTCCACAACCACGCCCAGTGATGGAGAGGAGCGCCCTCTGTGTCCCGAAACCTGTGCCGATGAGCGAGCATCCCCTGGTTTCAGCGGTGCGGGACCCTGTACCCTCGGTGAGGTGTTCCCTGGCTCCACTCCTTGGGGTTACGGGCTTTTCCATGTCGAAGTCTGTGCTGACGAACCACCATCCCTGGACTCCGACACCTCACCAGATGGCCTCCGCCGCTCCAGAGGGAGGGACATCTGGTTCATCGGCAGCAGTTTCCATCACACCCTGGGAGATAAGGTAAGTGTTTTATCATTCCACCTCCAATAATAAAGAGCAACTTTGCCTAACTCCCGGTGGTGGGAATCAGTCATTGCAGCCCTCTGAGTTCTCACCACCTGCTGCTGACACTATTGCCTCACCTGCTATCCCCGTGTCTCCTACAATTCACTTTGAGTGTCTGGCGGTCCCGGGATGGAGCCACTGGATGATGAAGGAGTCTATGGCCTTGGAGAACCTGGTTCCTGCCCTGCAGCCACGATCCAGAAGGAGAGAGAGTGCTTCCCATGACCTGAAGCCTGAGCCGACAACGGAGTGTCCCCTGGCTTCAGCTGCATGGGGTTCGGCGCCAGCGTTGAGGCAACCTCCAGCTGCAATGTTGGATGAACCACCGGCATTGGCCGCTTTGCCTGGAGGTCCTGGGGTTGCATCCAACATCACACCTGCTGCTGGGGTCACTGCAGCAGGTTTGCCAGAATCCTGGGCAGCAGTGGAGCTCGAGCTCAGGCAAATTATGTTTTTTGTTTTCACTTTTTTCATCTTAGAGAGATCTTGCCTGGCTCTTGGTGGGGAGGTCCAGGTGCAGCTGTCAGCTGCACCTGAGCCCTGCTTGCCGGGCTCCACTGCTGCTGGTGATTCTTCTCTGGCGTCTTCTTTGTGTGTTTCATTGTTTCATCCAAGGGGATGAAACACACAAAGAAGGAAGATGAAACACATTCCCTCTTGGTCCCTCCCGCACCAAGAGGGAATGCCCAGACGGAGGGACTCGAGACGCCCCTACCTGGATTGACAGAGTCCTGGATGGTGGCGGAGTCTGAGACAAGGCAAGTGCTCTATTCTGTTTCAACATCATCAGATCTTGAGATTTCTTGTCCCGCTTGTGGTGGGGAGAGTCAGTCTCAGCTGCCAACTGCTTCTGAGCTCTCCTCATCAGGCTCCAATGCTGCCGATGGTAGTAACCCGGTGTTTGTGTCATCCTCTTTGCTTGAGTCCTCATCTGGGTCCTCAGATGATTGTCCTCCTCCTTCATCCGAAGTTGCCGGGGGTCCTCAGCCCTCGTCCAAAGCCATTGTGGGTTCCCCTTCTCCGCCCGAGGCCGTTGTGGTTCTTCCTTCCTCGCCCTTGCCTGGTGCCCGGTTGGCTGATTGCCTCCTTTGTCTGGTCCTCTCACGGGTCAGTCAGCTCTTCATGGGTGCTCTGCCTCAGTCCGGGGCCTCCGTGGGTGCTGCACCAGACTGGGGCCCACCTCTTCCACGCAATAATCCATGCAGGCCATTGGGGGCATTGGTTCCAGCTACTGCCTCCAGGTGGGGGCGCGTTGTGCCCCGCTGCTCGTTGGCTCCGGGATTTTGGGAGACCACCTGATGGGCTGCACCAGCTGCTGCCTCCAGGCAGGGCCAAGTTTTACCCTGAGGTCTGTCGGCCCAGGGATGTGGGGAGGCCGCCCGACAAACTCTTTGGTTGGCTTGAATGGCTCCGGAGACTGGGAAGGCCACCCGACGTTTTCCACCTGCTGATCGGGTGGAGCTGGGACTCTGGAAGACCTCCAGAAATGGACTATTAGTTTCCCAGCGTTAGTTATATTTTGTTCTTCTTGTCCAGTATGTGAGTCATGAGTGTTTTCTTTTGGGTTTTTTTTTGGTTGGGTTTGGTCCCTCCATGTCTGGGTTCCCCCTCCTCTCCCCCGGGCTGGGTTGTTTTTCTTGTTGGGAGGGTCTTCTGTGTGTGTGTGTGTGTGGGGGGGGGGTCTTTTTTTTTTTCTTTCTTTTAATGTCGTCCTGGGGTGGCTGGGTTCACCCCTTGATGGGGGGGGGGGGCACTGTTATGATCTGAGGGCACAGGTAGGGGCCATGCCCAGTCTCCAGTTTGAGTAAAGTCTCTAAAGTCTCTAAACCATGCCCAGGCGTGGCGGCCGACGCTGGTGGAGCTCCCGGTGTGGCGGGTGATGCTGGAGATTGCCTTATCGATGGTGCAGCGATCTGTGCAGCTGAAGCCAGGGGACACTGTCCTCTCGGCTCAGTCTTCAGGGCACAGGGGGCGTGCCTCTCCCATCCAAGACGGGGCTGCGGGGCTGAAACAGGATCTTCCAGGGCCACAGGCCCCGCCATCATCCAGAGGCTCTCTTCCAGGACCAGAGGACATTCAGGGGAAACAGGAGAGGACACAGGAGAAGCAGGTGAGGGGAAAATAACAGCAGCAGGCTGTGAGGACTCAGCTAAATTGGGCTGCAGCTGCTGAACCTCATCACTGGGAAGAAGGCAAGACAGTTCATTTTTAAAAGTAGAAGAATGCAAAGACACTTGCCTTAATTCCCGGGGCGTGTTGGTAGCTGCTGCTGCTGGACTAGACGATGTCCTCCCGGGTGCGGCGGAGGTCATCTGGCAAGGAGGCGGAGACAGGCGAGACGTGGAGTCCGGGGACGCTGCTTTGTCGGCGCAGGCCTCGGCACAGATGGTTTACTCGGCCTCCTCTCGCGGAGTGACTGTGGAGCAGAAGCAGAATGAACCCCAGCCCTGAGTGGCGGAGGCAAGGAACGCCTCACAGATGGCACTGGGTCCCGCAATGCTGAAACTAGGGGACACTTCTTTGTTGGCGCAGGCTTCGGGACACCTGTTTGTTTATCTCTTGGTTTATTATTGTCTGTTGTATTATTTGGGTTCCTGTATCATTTCATAGTTCAACTTACTTTCTCATTTATGTTCATCACAGTCTGTCATTTAATTAGTCCGTATTATCTTGCATTTTTGATCCCGGGCTCTCTCTCTCTCTCTGTTATGGGTTGCAGCAGTCAGCGTGCACTTCCGGGGTTTGCTCTGTTCGGGGCGGTGCACCTGTCAGCTGTCAGCCCTGATTCCTCCCCACTCGTGTGACTCATAGCTGATCCTTATTGTAATCCTCATCACTGCCTTATTTAAGCCTTGTCTCTCTGTTTTGTAATCACTGGGTTATTTCCAACACAAAACATGGGTTACTGTTAGAATTTCATTTTTATTTCAAAAAAACACTGTGGAAAAGCTTTACTAAACTCAGCTATCAAAACCCCCAATTTCTTGTCACAATATGATGCAAAAACTGAATTTCTTTAGATGACAAAGGCTTTCCTCTTTGACTTCTGACTATATAATTTAGGTCTTTGTGTCAGAGGTGACTGGTTGGCAAGGGTTAATGGACTCAAGTGCAGGCTTTTCTCCAGTGCAAATGCTGTTTATTAACAGGGAACAAACACAGCACAGGGGCTGCAAAATCAAGGAGAGCTGGCTCGGCTAAACACTAATAGGGAGCAGACAAACAGGGAACTGGAGGGAGAATACTGTATTGTTGCCACAAAGAACAGAAAATAAGGCCAACATAAATAGGGAACTGATAATTAACAAACACAAGGCAGCTGGGAGACAAATTAGGAATTAAATGATGGGAACAACGGCAAAACAGGAAAACAGCAAAGGAATCTTTCAAAATAAGAGACGGACATGAGAACCAAAAACAGACAATGAAAGAAAACAGCATTACCATATAACCAAGTGCTAAGGAGCACAACTAATGGCAATGATAATAATAATAAGTCCAAAAATAAACAAAAAGCATCGACCATGTCCAAATCATGAGACTTTGTTGGTACAGGTGACTTTGGGTGTGTGACAAAGTGTTTAAAAGTAGCCACCAACAAAAAGGTGGCTGGGAAAATATTGAGGAAACACTTCATTTTTAAAAAGTGTATGCCTTTTGACCCTGACCTGTACCACTTTGTTAGGTGGAAAATGTCATTCTTCTACAAAGGAACTTTCTGTAAAGAATATTAACATTTGGATATCAGCTTGTGGGATTATGTAAAAAGCCACCAACTTTGGCTGACAGAAATATGCCCCATTTTATATCAGGTGGCTACAGCTCTGCAAGTGTTTAATAACTTTGAGCTCATTCACAAAGACCTTAAACCTTAAAATACTATGTGAAAACTCACCCTTTCAATCGCAAACTGAAAACGGCAAACACAGGCTGTGAGTTTGCAGGTTTAATAATAAAACACAAACTATAACAGAAACACATAAACACTACACTTACATGAATGGCGGGAATAACGAGGAAAAAGCACGGAGACTGAGGCACAAGGAAAAGCGGATTACTGGCAGATTACTCACGTCTGAAAACTGAGAAGAACGAGATGCAGGATTAGTGTCCAGACACAGACAAGGATGCTGCGAGGAATGATCCAAGCAAGCATCCTTAAATAGGCAGGTGGGGAGAAACCAAATGTGAATCAAGTGTGGGTACATCAGTGAAGATAATGGGGTCAAATTAATGACAGATGTGACAGCCCATGAACTGAGTTGACAGGAGGAAGTAAACAAGGTGAGTGTCAAAATAAAAGCACAATCTGTGACAAATGAAAATCAGGAAACAAATACATGAACAAGAATACACTAAGAATAATAACTAAGCACAGACCAGAAAGAAGTAAGAGACAAACAACAAATACACTTAAGGAGAAAACTGAGGTAAACTAATAGTACAAAACTAATAAATACTGAGACTACAAAAGGAGATCTAAAGACAAGGGCAAATATAAACACAGGAAAAATAAATTAGAATGCGCAATAATACATGAATACATGAAATAATTGAACTAAGATAAAATAGCAGGAAACTAAGAACAGAAACAAAAGGACAAATTCAGATAACAAACTACACCAAACCATACTCAATACAAATTAAACCGAGAAGAAAAGTACAGACAATAGAAATCTCAGACGCGTGCACCCGGTGCCCCACCACCACCACCACCACCATGCTCATCTTCATGACAGAGCCCCTCCCTCATGTGGTGGGTCCCAGACACCCCAACATAACATCAAAAAAACAAAAAAGAAAGAACCATCCAAAAAGAACCCCCCAACAGGAACAGAAAAAATAACCCACCCTGGGAGGGAGGAGGAGGCACCCAGGCTCGGAGGGACCAAAACAATAACACAAAAAAGAAAAACTCATGACCCACAACACCGAACAAAGTAGGTGAAACTGATCTCTAGTGATACTGAATGACAAAATGACACAGTTCAGGTGGCCTCCAGACGTCCCAGAACCACCCAATCATCTGGTGAAGTAGATCAGGTGGCCTCCCAGAACTCCAGAGCCACTTAAACAGATGAACAAGTCCATCGGGTGACCTCCCAAAGTCCCAGAGCCACCCGATCTCATGGTGGAATACGTCGGGCGGCCTTTCAGAATTCCAGGACCGCCTTAACCGACAGAGTAGTTCATCGGGTGGCCTCCCAGAATTCCAGAGCCAACGGGCCGCGAGGCATGACACACCCCCTCCTTGGGGCAGTAGCTGGAACCAGTGCCCTCCGTGGACAGCAGGGACTGAGGGGTGGAAACTCGATGAGGAGGATGACTGCCCAGCGAGGAAACCAGGCTGCGATGATGGCTGATCAGCAGTGACCTTAGGCAATGACTGATGACCAGTGACGACCTCAAGCGAAGACGGTTGACTTTCGGCGGCCTCAGGCAAGGACAGTTGACCATCAGCGGCCTCAGGCTAAGGGACATGACCCTCGGTGGCCTTGGGGGTCATCTCCCCCTGAGATAACCCCTGCTGCCACTGAGCAGGGGTCATCTCCACTGCTGCCGGTGATACTGATCACCGGCAGCCACTAGAACTGATGTTGTAGAAACAGAACTTGCCTTGACTCGAGCTCCACCACCGTCCAGGACTCCGACAATTCAGGCAGGGGCAACTCCATTTCATCCGTCTGGGAGTCCATCCCTGATGTGATCACCTCAGACTGGGCAGAGGAGACAGAAATTGGAACACAGTTACAGGCAACAGTGGAACACAGCGAGGCCAACTCAGAAGCAGAGGGCATCTGCAACCAATTCTCCATACCATGAGCAAGACAAGATTTCTCTAGAACTGATAGTGTAAAAACAGAACAGAGTACTTGCCTTGACTCAAGCTCCACCACCATTCAGGACTCTGGCAAATCAGGCTGGGACATCTCAAATCCATTTTTCTGAGGCTCCAACCCTGACACAGCCACCTTGGATGAAGAGGAAGGGAAAAGCACCGGAAAACAGTCACCGGCAGCAGTGGAGCCTGGCAAGGAGAGCTCAGGAGCAGAGGACAGCTGCACTTGATTCTCCCCACCATGAGCTAGACAAGATTTATCTAGCTCTGCAGGTTTAAAAACAGAACAGAGTACTTGCTTAGACTCAAGCTCTGGCGACTCTGTTAAGATAAGATAAGATAAGATAAGCCTTTATTAGTCCCACAATGGGGAAATTCCAGGATTGCAACAGCACAGGGATAGCAACACTCAGAGCAACAATCAGAAGGCAAGAAAAAACAAGAGCAGCTAGTATACATATGTACATATTAATATATATATATATACTGTATATACTGTATATATATACAGTATATATATATATATATATATACTGTATATACAGTGGGGTAAAAAAGTATTTAGTCAGCCACCAATTGTGCAAGTTCTCCCACTTAAAAGATGAGAGAGGTCTCCAATTTTCATCATAGGTATACTTCAACTATGAGAGACAAAATAAGAAAAAAAAATCCAGAAAATCACGTTGAAGGATTTTTAATGAATTAATTGGTAAATTCCTCGGTAAAATAAGTATTTGGTCAATAACAAAAGTTCATCTCAATACTTTGTTATATACCCTTTGTTGGCAATGACAGAGGTCAAACGTTTTCTGTAAGTCTTCACAAGGTATTCACACACTGTTGCTGGTATTTTGGCCCATTCCTCCATGCAGATCTCCTCTAGAGCAGTGATGTTTTGGGGCTGTCGCTGGGCAACACAGACTTTCAACTCCCTCCAAAGATTTTCTATGGGGTTGAGATCTGGAGACTGGCTAGGCCACTCCAGGACCTTGAAATGCTTCTTACGAAACTACTCCTTCGTTGCCCAGGCAGTGTGTTTGGGATCATTGTCATGCTGAAAGACCCAGCCATGTTTCATCTTCAATGCCCTTGCTGATGGAAGGAGGTTTTCACTCAAAATCTCACGATACATGGCCCCATTCATTCTTTCCTTTACACGGATCAGTCGTCCTGGTCCCTTTGCAGAAAAACAGCCCCAAAGTATGATGTTTCCACTCCCATGCTTCACAGTAGGTATGGTGTTCTTTCTCCTCCAAGCACGACAAGTTGAGTTTTTACCAGAAAGTTCTATTTTGGTTTCATCTGACCATATGACATTCTCCCAATCCTCTTCTGGATCATCCAAATGCTCTCTAGCAAACTTCAGACGGGCCTGGACATGTACTGGCTTAAGCAGGGGGACACATCTGGCACTGCAGGATTTGAGTCCCTGGCGGCGTAGTGTGTTTCTGATGTAGCCTTTGTTACTTTGGTCCCAGCTCTCTGCAGGTCATTCACTAGGTCCCCCCATGTGGTTCTGGGATTTTTGCTCACCGTTCTCATGATAATTTTGACCCCACGGGGTGAGATCTTGCGTGGAGCCCCAGATCGAGGGAGATTATCAGTGGTCTTGTATGTCTTCTATTTTCTAATAATTGCTCCCACAGTTGATTTCTTCACACCAAGCTGCTTACCTATTGCAGATTCAGTCTTCCCAGCCTGGTGCAGGTCTACAATTTTGTTTCTGGTGTCCTTTGACAGCTCTTTGGTCTTGGCCATAGTGGAGTTTGGAGTCTGACTGTTTGAGGTTGTGGACAGGTGTCTTTTATACTGATAAAGAGTTCAAACAGGTGCCATTAACACAGGTAACGAGTGGAGGACAGAGGAGCCTCTTAAAGAAGAAGTTACATGTCTGTGAGAGCCAGAAATCTTGCTTGTTTGTAGGTGACCAAATACTTATTTTACTGAGGAATTTACCAATTAATTCATTAAAAATCCTTAAATGTGATTTTCTGGATTTTTTTTTCTCATTTTGTCTCTCTTAGTTGAGGTATACCTATGATGGGAAATTGGAGACCTCTCTCATCTTTTAAGTGGGAGAACTTGCACAATTGGTGGCTGACTAAATACTTTTTTGCCCCACTGTTTATATAGACACACAGTGAGGAGCATTGTGGTTGGTGGATGTGCAGCAGAAAGTTTAAGCTCTCTCTCCGCGGATGCGGCGGGCCAGCTGGATGTCTTTGGGCATGATGGTGACCCTCTTGGCGTGGATGGCGCACAGGTTGGTGTCCTCAAAGAGACCCACCAGGTAGGCCTCGCTGGCCTCCTACAGAGCCATGACGGCGGAGCTCTGGAAGCGCAGGTCGGTCTTGAAGTCCTGAGCGATCTCCCTCACCAGGCGCTGGAAGGGCAGCTTACGGATGAGCAGCTCCGTGGATTTCTGGTAGCGACGGATCTCTCTCAGAGCCACGGTACTGGGCCTGTAACGGTGAGGCTTCTTCACTCCGCCGGTGGCCGGAGCGCTTTTTCGAGCAGCCTTGGTGGCCAGCTGCTTCCTGGGGGCTTTTCCTCCAGAAGATTTACGGGCGGTCTGCTTGGTTCTTGCCATCGCTGTTTATTATTCTGTCTTATATTTCTTGCACGCCGCCTAAACTCCAGCCCGGCACCCGTGTCGTTTTCGCTTCAGTTCTCCCGGTATGTCGAGTTTCTCCGTTAGCACCGGGTGGCGGTTGAGTGCTAGCTAGCTCTTCCCTGCTATATCATCTCCTGCTGTAAACAGAGGCTCCGTCCGCCGACTCGGGAGACCTTTGGGGCAATCTGTGTGTCCGTGATATATATAGAGTGAAAGGTGTGCCGGATCAGAAAGTTATCACCGGATCAGAAAGAAGAAGGAAGATAAAAAGACTCAGAATTAAGCCGCTGTTGCAAAAGGCAGCCAACCCGTGTGGCGCCAACTCGTGTTGCGGCAGCTTCGACAGAAGGCACGATGGTGGGTGCAGCTGAAGAACTCCCAGGCGTGGCGGCCGATGTTGGTGGAGCTCTAGGCATGGTGGGTGACGCTGGAGATTGCCTTATCGATGGTGCAGAGACTTTTGCAGCTGAAGCCAGGGGACACGTTCCTGTTGGCTCAGTCTTCAGGGCACAGGGGGCGTGTTTCTCCTGTCCAAGACGTGGCTGTGGGGCTGGAACAGGATCTTCCAGGGCCGCAGGCCCCTCCGTCATCTGGAGGCTCTCTTCCAGGACCAGAGGACATTCAAGGGAAACAGGAGAGGACACGGGAGAAGCAGGTGAGGGGAAAATAACAGCAGCAAGCAATGAGGACACAGCTAAATTGGGCTGCAGCTGCTGAGCCTTATCACCAGGAATAAGGCAAGACAGTCCATTTTTAAAAGTAGAAGAATGAAAAGACACTTGCCTTAATTCCTGGGGCGTTTTGGTAGCTGCTGCTGCTGGACCAGACGATGTCCTCCTGGGAGCAGCGGAGGTTGTCTGGCGAGGAGGTGGAGACAGGCGAGACACCGGAGTCCAGGGACACTGCTATGTTGGCGCAGGCACAGATGGTTTACTCGGCCTCCTCTCGCAGAGTGACTGTGGAGTGGAAGCAGATTGAACCCCAGCCCTGGGTAGCGGAGCCAGAGAATGCCTCACCGATGGCACCAGGTCCCGCGATGCTGAAATCAAGGGACATCTTTGTCGGTGCAGGCTTCGGGACACCCAGTGAAACTTCATCCACCCACTGCACAAACTGAGGAAGGAGCCATGGCTTGTACTCCAGTAACAGCTCCCTTTCTGCTGCCAAAACCCCCTGGCGCTCCTCCAGCTCCTCCACACTGGGACCGTCAGAGGGCACCAGGACTGCATACCCAATACAGCAGGCTGTGGGCTCCTCCAGCGCCGGAGTGACGGCAGATGGTATGGGCCACTGTTTGGCAGGTGAAGGCAGGGCTGCTGCTGGAGAGTGGTGAGAGGCTGGGGATCTCCGGGACACCTCTTTGTTGGTGCAGGCACAGATGCGGAAGAGATTTTTCCCGTCCTGTGGAGCATGGATTGTGGGTTGGTGGCTGAGGTGAGAAGGCCTGTGAGTCTCGGGTAACACCACAGGCTGGAGGTTGACTCAATAACCTCCACCGTGCAGTCCAGCCATCCCTGGGCTTCCTCGGGAGTATGGGAGGTGCAGGCGTCTGAGATGAGATCTTGGATTAACTGCACTGCACAGCACTCATCCTCATCCAACCCGAGCAAGCTAAAGTCCATGTGTGCTGCCATGCCAGCGGAAAAAAGATGGATTTTACCCAAAAATAATGGGAGGAAAAGAAAAAAGTAAAACCCACAGCCCTGGCTTCTATACTGGCAGCATCCTTCTGTCATAACTTGCCCTTTCAAGGGCAGACTGAAGACGCCAAATGCAGGCTGTGAGTATGCAGGTTTGATAATAAAACACAAAATATAACATGAAACACAAAAACTCTACACTTACACGAATGGCAGGAATAACGGAGAAAAAGCATAGAAACTGAGGCGCAAGGAAACGCCAGTCAGGATACAAAAATGAGCAGGATTACTGGCAGATTACTCACGTCTGAAAACTGAGATGAATGAGACACAGGATTAGTGTCTGGACACAGAGAAGAACACTGCAAGGAATGATCCAAGCAAGCGTCCTTAAATAAGCAGGTGGGGAGAAACCAAATGTGAATCAAGTGTGGGTACATGAGTGAAGATAATAGGGTCAAATTAATGACAGGTGTGACAGCCCGCGAACCGGGTTGAAAGGAGGAAGTAAACAAGGTGACTGTCAAAATAAAAGTACAACCTGTGACGAATGAAAATCAAGAAACAAATACATGAACAAGAATACACTAAGAATAATAACTAAGCACAGATCGGAAAGAAATAAGAGATAAACAACAAATACACTTAAGGAGAAAACAACTTAGATAACAAACTACACCAAGTCATACTCAACACAAAACAACCCGAGAAGAAAAAGTACAGACATAATAGAAAACCCAGAAGCATGTGCCCGGTGCGCCCCCCCATGCTCCGCTTCATGACATATTATGCTGGTCAACCACTACAATGGCCAATAAAGATTAAAGTCATCATCTTTGGCTCAGCTTGCCATGTCTCCAAAGCAGAACAAGGCCTTTATGTTCAGACCAGATTGTACAGATCTCCAAAGGCCATTCTAGGTTTCCCCTAGTGAAGCTATGGATGTGTGGTCCCTGGCTGCATTGCTGCTAAGCTGTTTTTAGGATTTCCTACTTACCCCAGGGACTGTGAATATGAGATGCTGTGAAAAATAAACCAAACTGTTGGTTAGTTTCCAGAATATTTCCTCAGAGCTGTGCTCAAAAGAAACATGTTTTGTTTTAGGGACTGGTTTGGTGTGTGGAGGCTTAAAAATCCACAATATTATGGGATCAGTTCAGTCAACTACATTTTTAACTCCCTCAGTGAGTTGAAAAACTTCGAGAGAGAAGGTCAGCCATGTTTCCAAAGCAGGCACCATGGCAGAAAAGACTGATCTGAATAACTTTGTGGACTTGATGAAGAAGAAGCAGCCATCTCTATTGTCATTCAGTCCATACAGCCAATCATGTACAGTAGAACAAAATTATGTTTGTCCTATCTACAATGTTAATCACATGTAGAATCAGAGGGGTCGCTGTCATGCAAGGCGCCACCACAAACAACCTCTCCTTCTCTCATTCTATTACACTGAGCACCAAGCTAGAAGTACTATTTTTATATGGTCTTTGGTATGACTTGGCCGGGACTTGAACCCCCAACCTCCCGGTTGTGGGACGGATGTTCTATCAATGAGGCCACCACTCCGGTTGATCAAACATATTCTATGTCTGAGGAAGAACTGCGCTTTTTGTGAACGAGAAGTGGTGTAATCCCAGACACATTCATGTAAAGCAGGGCTATTCGATTACAAAATCAATTGGGCCACAATTTGAAATCAAGACATGTAACTGGGCCACACATGTTCAGCGGTCTGTTGAATTACAAATTTCAAACCAACATACAGTAGATCAATATGATGAAAAATATGCACTGTTTATTCATTGCCTTGGCTTTAAATGTGCACTTGGCACATGACAAAGGCACATCAAAAGTGCATAAAAACAATAATAGTGCTGGGGTTGAGCAGAACTTGAAGTAGTAGAAATATTTTTCCTTTTGACCAACAATTAAATAAATAGAACAAAAAAAACATTCTGTAAATAACCATTTTGGCCACATCTTACTCGGGTATAGCTCAAAGTGCATAAAAACTCAATGTGCACTGCTGGTAGCATTAACATTTGTTTCCCTTTTGAAATAAAATATATTACTGTACGACCTGGTCATAACTGGCCTTGGCACATCACAAAGTGCATTTAGCTGAATAAAAAATGAACTGTCAAACACTTCAGTGCACAAACCCCCCAAGAAAAGATTGATAACATTTACAGACATTGCACATCCACTATTGTGGTTTGTTTTGTTTTAAACCACAATATGTGAATAGGAACCTCTTTTTATAACTACACATTCCATTACACACGCACATCAGTCAACCAAAATTTCTAGTAGAGTTAGGCCGCGTGTCCACCAAATGCATTTTTACCACTGTGGGCAATTGTTTTCTATTCATTCTCTATCTAGTCCAGTGTCTACAGCGCTGAGTGCCCTCGGCGCTGAAACACTCTTGGCAGTGGCCGCTTTTTGTCACGGCGCTCAGGGTACTCAGAGCTGAAAAAAATTTAAACTTTTCAGACTACAGCTGGGCTCGTCAATGTCAGACCTTTCTACGCAGCCAATCAGAATAAGGAAGGGTGGGACATAGGATGCCGGTACAGTCTGTACTCAGACTCCTGTTTTCCGTGTCATCATATTTTCCATTTAGACCTGCTACCAATGCCAGAACACTTTTCCTGTCCATTGTTATTTAGAGACTGCTATTAAAAAATAAGTAGAAAGTCTGACCATAGGAAAAGCGGAAGTGCTGACGTTCAGGGAGGTCAGGTGACAAATAACACATTTGGTGGACACACAGCCTTAAGAATGCAAAAAGCACCCACTTAAAAACTTGAGTAATGACTTCTGTCTTGAAGATTCGAGGCTTTTCTCCAAAATTTATAACAATTTTCTTATAATTTTCTACTTTTCTCTGTAAATTTAGCTAAATTTGAAACCATTTTCTTCAAAGTTGTAATTTCCTCTCGTAAAATTGACTTTTATTGTACATTTGAGACTTTATTATAAATTTGTGGATTTTATGGCTAATTTTTCTTTTTTTTTAAATAAAATCACTGTTTTTTTTATAAATTTTAAGCCGATTGTGCTAAAATTTTGAGTTTTTTTCCTTATACAGTTTACACTTTTGACCATAATTTTGCAGAGCCAGAAGAGAGCAATAATTTAACTCTGATTTCAAAAAATATACTAATAAAACTATATTTAATGAAATAAATTAACTTAAATGACCAAAAATGCAATTATTTCTGTTAAAATATTTCTATATATTTATAGTTTTTTTTTAGAACTCTTCTCACCACCCAGACAGCAGGAAAAACCTCCCTTATTTTGAAATCCAAATGTTGGCATGTTTAGTTTGTCTGAAGGCTGTTGACGGATTAAAGTCATTAACTTCGTGAATTTCGGTCATCTGCCAGGTACATAATACCCATCCATCCATCCATCCATGGATATTGTAGTAGCTGGTGAAGTCAGTCCTCAGTGATTCAAACACTCTTGCCTTTCCCTTCATACAGTATGAAGCTTAACCACACCTGTTTGCTAAGCATCTCTTCATTATTGTTCCCATTTCCAGCGGGTTAAATCCACCATAAATGCCACCACTGCTTACATACCTCTTCTGCTTTTTTTTTTCCATGTTTAAAGTACTTTAACTGTTTGACTGCCTATGACGCACCGGTGCGCCGTCAGCCTCTAGTGGTCAACGATTTTTTCAAGAAAATATTCAGTTCAGATGTCTGAGATTTCCAAAGCTATAACTTGAAAGTGTTAAGAGATAATGGTGTACTGTCAATTAGAAAGATGTAGAATATGATCCAAAGTTTGAGATAGGAGTAAATTTATGCATCTAATTTGCATAATGCCACGACAGCCATATCGAATTACATAACTTTCAGTCAAAAGTGGACTTTGGAAATATTTACACAAAGGATGGTTTTGTTTTTTGTCACCGTTTGTTATTTTGGGCGTTTTGGTATCTTATCTTTATATAGTATATGAACCAGAAAATCAGTTACAATGTAAACAAACCAACAAATTTGTCACTTACCGCTGGCCAAGCGGCTCTCGCTTCATCCATTTTCGTCCATCCTGGTCGTTATTTTGCCTTCTGTCGGTCATTTGCACTTTCTTTCCCATATCCAGAGGCTCTTATGATTATCCCACCTCAATTTCGCTTTTATTCCGCCACAGTTTATCTTATATGACGACACAGATCCAGCGCGATTTTTCTGTGCAGTCACATGGTGCTGGGAGCGATAGCAGGTGGACATCAACCAAGCTTCGCCCACCCTCTGTTATAACAACATGTTGATATTTACCTTCATAAGCTAAATAATCTCTTTTTAGAATCATAATTGGCAAATTTGGGAGCAAATGTGTCCTCCGTCTTGCGAGCGAGTACATCATTTGCTTGTCTAAAAAGGTCTTCTTCTTTGGTGTCTAGAAGTGAGGTTTTTGGATGATTCTATGGCCGCCATTAGTCCTCCAAGGCAAGAGCAGTAAGTTATACGTGTCTGCAACCTTGTGAGGTGGAATTCTTAGTATAACTGGGGAGTTTTTGGCCACGTCACATGACATTACATGACAGCCATAGGCAGTGGGAGCGCTATCTGTTCATACGATCAAGGATGTCAAAGGGTTAATAAGCTCATACTTCTCTCGGACAGTAACGCTAGAAAGACACTCTGCCTGCCGACGAATGGTCACCTGGGCAGGGCGCTTCTGAACTCCACGCTTCTGAACTCTGCGCGGATGACGGTTATGCATGTTGTTCGTGTGCGCGCTAGCAGACCGTCATTCTTTCATATTTTTTTCTTAAATTTATATTTCCTTGGAGTGGCCTGGGCCACTTGGAGGTTGGTTCTCGGCCGCATGTGGCCCGCGGGCCACTAATTGAACAGGCCTGATGTAAAGGAACGTCTCTGCAGCCTGGACATTGAACTGCTCGCCGTGAGTATGCAACATAGAAATAAAATGTATTATTATTGTTACACTCGTCAGGTGAAGAAGAGGCAATTTGACGACTTTTCAGCGGTTTATTGTCTTTTTACAACACCAGGCACAGCACTTCGACACAGGACATCACTCCATAACCGCTACAACTTCTTCTTCTCGCGCGTTCTAACAACTTAACAGCGTCTCATCACAACCGAGCGCCACTTGTGGCGCAAAAGCGCTACTGCTTTTACTGACAAACAATTTAAATTAAAACAGTCCAAATTACAGTCTTTTAGATACATTTCCTAAAAATGCTTATATTAGCCATCAGCATCTAATCACATCTAATTAAAAATGTTTTCTGGGGATTTTCTAGGGGGGTGTCCAACATTTAATTTTTCCTACACTCACCCCTCGAAAATTTAATGTCAACCCAACATTACAAACAACTTTCCAAAGCTACTCTTTTTTTTTCCACAGTCCACATTTGGTAACCATGTATCTCATGTAAGTAGGATATTACTAAGTAGGAGTCAGAGTTCATTAGAGTCCATAAAGATGCAAACTGGTAATAGTCCATAGTACAGCATGTATCTCCTCTTCCATGCAATACATCCACAGAAGAGGTCTTTGTGCACGATAACCATCAACCGCTCCATCCACCATGGTGAGTATCTGCATCTTTCCTGAGAGTAAGGGTACTCAATCTAGTCATAGCCTACCAAATAAACCATTATGTGATGCCTGTACCTTAATAACACACTGAAAATCTTTTTTTTAAATCAACAATAAAAGTAACTTGGTGATGAGTTTAGTAACTACTCATTTACTTTCCAACACATCTATGTCTGAACAATGGCTGTTTCTAGCTTCTACACATCTTATATGTGTTTTAAACAGATGAAGTGCGAGGCTGGCCTAACTTATCATAAGTAAATATCAACTTCTGCTTTCTCACTCTTGAAGGATACGTTTTAGCAGGGATGTAGACAGGTTCCTCCTGGTCACTGGAACCAGACTCCGACAGCACATCACCCTGGTCCTGGTCTGCCTCAGCTGGATCTGGGACCACCGGATTGTTGACCTCTGGTGCCAGCTGCACCTGTGTGGCGTCATCTGTGTCCTGGTCTGCCTCAGCTGGATCTGGGACCACCGGATTGTTGACCTCTGGTGCCAGCTGCACCTGTGTGGCGTCATCTGTGCCCTGGTTCTCACCCTCCGGAGTAGTGTCACTGTGCGGGTAGAACTCCGGTGCATCAGCTCTCAGTGGATGGTGACTTTGATCCTTTCCAGCTCGTAGTCCGATTATGGCGCTCCAGCCCTCTTCATCTTCATCGACTGTGCTGTTTTGACTGTCCACATCTCTTTGCCTTTTAGACTTTCTTTCTCTTGTTTTATTAGAGGGAGGCTCCACTGTTTCCATGGAAAGAAAGTCACAGGGTAACAAAAGGTTTCTGTGCATGATCCGAGTGCGCCCCTTGCCATTTTCAGGTCTGATTTCATACACTGGACTGTCTGGGTACTTCTTTTGGGTCACTACATACACTTTGTCTTCCCAGAATGATCTTAATTTTCCTGGCCCACCTTTCTCGGTCAAGTTTCGGACCAGTACTCTGGATCCAGGGAGCAACTCAGCACTGTGAACCTTTCTATCATAAAGGGCTTTACTTCTCATCCCTTCTTTGTTTGCTGTTTTAGAGGCGAGTTTGTAAGCTTCAGTCATTTTGGCCCTCCACTTTTCAGCATAGTCCTGGTGAGAAGCGCTCTGCTCTTTTGTTGTGAGGCCAAACATGAGATCAATGGGCAGCTTGGGACTACGGCCAAATAGCAGAAAATATGGCGTGTACCCTGTAGCCTCGCTGCGCGTGCAGTTGTAGGCATGAACCATTTTTGCCAGAGAGGACTTCCAGTCTTCTTTGGCTGCTTTGGACAAGTTTCTGAGCATTGCCAACAGTGTACGATTGAATCGTTCCACCTGCCCATTCCCTTGGGGGTGGTAGGGCGTTGTCCGGGACCCCTTCACCCCACTGTACTCCTGTAGTTTTGCAAAGAGTTTATTTTGGAACTCTTTGCCCTGATCGTGGTGGAGATGTGTGGGGAAGCCAAATTTGAGGGCAAAATCCCCAAATATCTTCTCAGCAGCGGTGTAGGCAGCTTTGTTGCGACAAGGATAAGCCTGGGCAAAGCGAGTGAAGTGGTCCATTAGAACCAGGATATACTCATATCCTCCTTTGCACCTCTCCAAGTGCAGGAAACAGACACGTGTTCGAATGGATACGTGGTGACAATGTTAGTCAGTGGTGCCCTGGTTGGCTTATTGGGACATTTATTCTTTAAACAACTGCAAACTTTAGTGATGTAGTGCTCAACATCCCTTTGCATATGAGCCCAGTAAAAGCGCTCCCTTATCAGGTTCATCACCCTCTCCACCCCTAAATGGCCCATGTTTTCGTGGAGCTCTTTAAACACGAGCTTATGGAACTTATGGGGTAGAAGTAGCTGGTCATGCGATGCCGTTCTCCTATAAAGCAGTCCATCTTCTTCTAGGTACAGTTTGTGTTTTTGCCTGACGAGAGCTGCAATTTTTCTCTTCAGTTGTTTTCCACTTTTTGGCCATTGCTTTGACACCACATAATGCAACACTTCTCCAATCACAGAGTCTTCTTCCTGAGCTCTTTTTAGGGCAGTCTTTGGTATTTCAGCTACAGAGCTGGCTTCTAGATCTGCTTCACTAATGAGAGTGGAAATAGTGACTGGGCAGAACCATGGTTCATTTTCTTGTGACTTTACCTTGACTGCCTGCGCCACACAGTGCATTACATCAGGATCAACATCTTGTGTGCATTTGTTCATGTACTGCTCCATATCTAGGGGCATACGTGAGAGGCCGTCTGCATCTCTATTGGCTTTCCCAGGGAGGTACTTAATCACAAACTGGAAATCAGCTAGTTCTGCTACCCACCTCTGTGTAGTTGCATTTAACTTTCCAGTGGTGAGCACATAAGTGAGGGGATTATTGTCTGTATAGACAGTGAATGGTGGGGAATAGTAAAGGTAATCCTGAAACCTCTCACATATGGCCCACTTCAGAGCAAGAAACTCCAGCTTCCCTGAATGAAGGTGGTAACTTTTCTCTGGATTTGACAGTGTCCTGGAGCCATACGCTATCACCACCAGTTTGCCTTGTTGTCGCTGGTATAACACCGCCCCAAGCCCCTCCTGTGAAGCGTCACAGTGCAAAATGAAGGGTTCCTCAAAGTTCGGGTAACCTAACACTGGGGGCTGGGAGAGAAAGTCAGTAAGCTGACAGAGCTGCATGGTGGCGCAGTGGTTTAGCACTGTGGCAGCACAGTTTTACCCTCGGCCGGGGGATCGCGGGGATCATGAGATCGTGGGTTCGATCCCAGACCCCGACCAACAGTGAGCTGTGTGGAGTTTGCATGTTCTCCCCGTGTTGCGTGGGTTTACTCCGGGATTTCTCCGGTTTCCTCCCGCACACCAAAAACATGTAGGTTTAGGGCGCTCGCGCACGCAGCGACCAGCAGCCAGTGGCTTGTCACCAGACTGCAAACCAAGTCTACCTACGGGTACAAATAAGTAACAAAAAAAAAAAAAAAAAAAAAAAAAAAGAGCACTGCATGATGCTCAGGGCGCCACCTGATTGCATGGGATGATGGCAACTGGCCACTTTCTTTCTTTTTGACATGTTTTTTTGAGTTTTGTTTTGCTTTGTCTGTGTGGTCGTTAGCAAGAAGGTCGTAAAGAGGCTTTGCTATACGGGAGAAGTTTGGAATATAGCTGCGGTAGTATGAAATAAAGCCTAGCAATTTCCTTAGCTCTCCAACAGTGGAAGGTTGCTGCTTTTTTAGGGCCTGCACCGGGGCAAGGTCCGCAGGGCGCCATAGTGTAGCCCTGTTTTGTTACCATTTTGCCAAGGAAACGTACCTGCTGCTTGAATAACTCACATTTCCGGGGAGTCAGCTTCACCCCATGGCTTTGGTAGCGGTGCAGGACGTTTCTCAGGTCTCGCAAGTGGTCTTCAAAAGTCTGTGAATGAACAAGGTTATCATCGAGGTAAGGCAGACAAATATCATCCCTCAACCCCCACAAACACTCCTCCACAGATCTTTGGAATGCTGCCGGTGCTGAGGACAAGCCAAATGGAATTCTTACCCATTCGAACAAACCCCACGGGGTGATAAAGACAGTGAGGGGCCTACTCGACTCTTCCAGGAAACCATGGTGATATGCCTTCCCTTGGTCGAGGACTGAAAACCAGGCACTCCCATTCAGACTGTTCAGCATATCTTGTATGCGGGGGATTGGGTGTCTGTCAGGTATAGACTTCTTGTTCAGCTCTCTAAAATCGCAGCACAAACGCAGACCTCCATCTTTCTTTTGCACACAGACGATTGGACTAGAGTATGATGACTTAGATTTGTTGATCCAGCCCCTGTTAAGCAGGTCTTCTAAATATTCTTTTACTTCTTTATGAAGTGGCCTGGGGACAGAGATATAAGTCTTTTTGACAGGAGTGGGATCCTTGAGTCTTATTTTCAACTGTAAAGAGGGAATTGTCCCTACATCATACTCATCACAGGAAAACGCTTGCCGTTCCTCCCGTAGTAGCTGTCTCACTTGCTCTTGTTGTGTGGGAGAGAGATGATCCAGAGGGACTGGGGGGTCCCATATGTCCATAGTCTCTTTGACGGAGACAAAAGAGTCTCTTTCCCCAAGAAGCCACGGATCACTGGACTTAACGACTACAGACCTGTAGCGCTCACCTCTGTAGTCATGAAGTCCTTTGAGCGCCTGGTCCTGCCCCACCTCAAGACCATCACCACTCCCCTCCTGGACCCGCTGCAGTTTGCCTACAGAGCCAACAGGTCTGTGGACGACGCAGTCAACCTGGCCCTCCACTCCATCCTGCAGCACCTGGACTCCCCGGGAACCTACGCCAGGATCCTGTTTGTGGACTTCAGCTCTGCATTCAATACCATCAGCCCCGCTCTGCTCCAGGACAAGCTGTCCCTGCTCAACGTGCCTGACTCCCTCTGCAGGTGGATCACCGGCTTCCTGATGGACCGGAGGCAGCATGTGTGACTGGGAAAGACTGTCTCTGACTCTGTTAGCATCAGCACCGGATCACCCCAGGGCTGTGTACTTTCCCCCCTGCTCTTCTCCCTGTACACCAACTCCTGCACCTCCAGCCACCAGTCTGTCAAGCTGATCAAGTTTGCGGACGACACCACCCTCATCGGGCTCATCTCCAACGGCGACGAGTCCGTCTACAGGAGAGAGGTGGCCCAGCTGGCGTCCTGGTGCAGCCACAACAACCTGCAGCTGAACGCTCTGAAGACAGTGGAGATGATCGTGGACTTCAGAAAAGTCACAGCTCCTCTGCCCCCCCCCCCCCCTTACCCTCACAGACTCTCCCATCACCACTGCGGATTCCTTCCGCTTCCTGGGCACCACCATCACCCGGGACCTCAAGTGGGAGCCGACCATCAGCTCCCTCATCAAAAAAGCCCAGCAGAGGATGTTCTTCCTGCGGCAGCTGAGGAAGCTCAAGCTACCCACCAAGATGTTGGTGCAGTTCTACACGGCCATCATCGAGTCCATCCTCACCACCTCCATCACCGTGTCGTACGCAGGAGCCACTGCCAGGGACAGACTAAGACTGCAGCGCGTTGTGCGCGCTGCTGAGAAGGTGATCGGCTGCAAGCTCCCATCCCTCCAGGACCTGTACATCTCCAGGACCCGGAGGCGTGCAGGTCGGATCATAGCCGACCCTTCACACCCTGGACACGCACTGTTTGCCCCCCTCCCCTCAGGTAGAAGACTTCGGTCCATTCAGACTAAAACCTCCCGCTACATGAACAGCTTCTTTCCCTTTGCCATCAGACTGCTGAACATTAAGTGACTTATTAGACTCTCATGCACTACGTACAGCAGCTCAACCGGACTCATGATAATTATCACTGTTTTCTTTTGCACTACCGACTGCACTATGTGGAACTCCACAATATCTGCTGCTTGTTAATATATTTAAAAATTGCATAGATTAGTATTACTCATTCATATTCTACATTTTATTGCATGCATAGTTTTTTATTTTTATCTTTAGTGCTACTCCATGTTTAATGTTGCAGCATTGCACCGAGACAAATTCCTAGTTTGTGTACTACATAAACAATGGCAATAAATCTCATTCTGATTCTGATTCTGATTCTGATTCTGACGGTACAGTCCATCTCTGTCTCTTCATTTCTTCCTGTTTCACTCGTCATAGAGTCTGCTGCCGCTTGGCTTACAGTCGTTGTTCTAATGTCTGCCAAGTAAGTAGTTTTAACTCTCTGTGTCTGTCCCAAAATGGTCTTAGCTGGCAGCTGGATATCACGAGAAGTACTGTTTGTTATAGGTATTTTGAACACAGACCGACTTCCTTTCCGTAACTGCACCACCCCACTTTGCATCTGCAAACCCTCCGGTAGTTGCATGTACTGACTCAGCTCAAACAGGACGTCTTGGGTGTCTATAAATGGGCCTGCTCTGACAAAACCTTTAACTGCTTTGGTTTGGCCAGCTGGGATGGTGACTATCTTGCTGCCAACTTTTACCATTCCTTCCCCCAGCCTATCCTCCTCACTTTGCATCACCTTCAAAAATACCTCTGTTTTCTTACAGTCAAATGAGAAGGCTGCACTAACAGCTTCACTGATGGCACAAGGAGGTCTAATGCCCATCTTCAAGACATGCTCAATCACGTTGAACCCAATAATAGGCCGCTCTGCCACTCCACCCTCCTTCACCACTAACACAGGAACTAAGAGTTCCACATGTTGGCCTCTATCTGTCGGCAGCTTGAAAGTGACTTCGACCCACCCTGAGAATGGAATCGGTGTCTGGTTCACTGCCCTTCCCTCCAGAATACTTGGACCCACCAACTCAGCTAAGTCCCTGACTGTGGTGTGTGGCATGTGCTCCTGTCTCCAGGTGTCATTCATCAAGCAGACCTGTGACCCTGTGTCCTACAACGCTTCTGTTTTCTTATCATTGAGAAAGCAGGTTATGACATATTTTTTTCCAACCAAACTGAGCAACTGTGATCTGCGATTAGGGGACAGTAGATTAACACGGACCCTTTCTTCAGGAGGTGCCTCTGCTTTAGCTACCAGCCTTGCTTCCAACTTCCGAATATTGCCAGTGACTAGCTTGTACAGATCTTGTGTGTTAGCTTGTGTTGATGTGGTTGGGACAGTACTGGCAGCCATGTCTACTTGCCCTGTCTTTTTACCAGGTCTCTTCCCTGTCCGACATTCCCTTGACATGTGGCCGCTGATTCCACATCTGAAGCAGTGGTCGCACTGATCGCCATTGCTGGTGGACTGACAGCTTTTGCAACCATGTGTCCTGCTCGCTCTTTGAGCATGGGGTGCTCTGGGAGACTCACGAATGGCCTTCTTTATCTCCTCCATTTCACCCTTCAGTTGCGTGACTATGTCCAGGAGCTCAGATTCCGTGCGGGTTACTGTGCTTTGGGGTTTAGGGGTTTTACCTTTTGTCGATGGTGGAGGGCATTCTTGGCCATCCACTCTTCCCACGGTTGCATCCTGACCTGACAGGCTGTCCACTCGGCATTCTCGGACTTTGGGTTCTTTTGTGTGCCTCTTGAACTTCTGGTGTCGTTCCCACTCAAGACTGGCTTCTGCATTTGTCTTAGAAATCAGAAGCTCATCTGTGACGGCAGGATCCTCCAGATAGCACTTCAGTTGGTACTTCACATCAGCACTAATCAGTCCCGTTTCCACCGCCCTCAGAAACTTCCTCTGGATAAGGTCAGAGCTATACTGCTCTTCCGTGCCCGGCTCTCTGGATGCTACCAAAAGTCTTTCTTTTAACTCAATGGCACGGAACAGGAAGTTCTGAGGTGGCTCATTACTGTCTTGTGTGAGGTTTATCAGGTGATTGTACAAGTCAGTGGAACTATCCTCTTTATAATGTCCTCGCAGGATGGTGCGCAGCTGTGGCAGGGTGAGATCTGACTTGATCTCCAGCATATCTCGCAAACTCAGTCCAGGACTCACTGCTCTAACAACAGCCTCGATTATCTCAGCCTCACTGTGATTTTTCTTTAGGCCCATATCAATTTGGTGAATGAGGTTGGAATAAGACAACTTGTCTCTTTGGCCCCTCCCTCCTATCTGACCATTTATCCTAAACTCTCGTATAATGGTCACCTCTGGTATTAGGGGCACTGAGGGGGCCGCGGGCTGTGCCAGAAAAGGGCGACTTTGTGGCTGAGTGGTCGTGTTAGTGGTAAGCCTTGCTATTTAATCTTCAGTCTTATTAGTTGAATCAAGAGAACTTTTGTGTAGAGCGGCATATTGTTTTTGTAAACTTGCGAGTGCCTCCGCATCCCGACCCCCGCCGGCCGCTGCCGCCGCCTGCGATGGCTGTTCGCTTTACTTAGCTTCGGTAGCACATGTGATTAGCTTTAACAGAAACGCGCGGGCTACATCCTCTTCTTCGTTTTCAATGGTCTTTTCCACCTCCTCGTTTAACAGTCGTACCAGCGTGTACATTTTAGACGGCTTGACTGGGTTTATCTTTGCAAACAAACAGACCTCGTGTAGCTGTTCGGGCTGTAGTTGCACCAAGGCCTCGCTTAGCTTATCCTGCAGCTGCTCCAATTCCATCGTTTCTGCTCGTTTTTTTTTTTTTTTTATATTTGCACACTCACCGTCTTGGGCACGACTGAACCATCCTCTGCTACCAAATTTAGTTACACTCGTCAGGTGAAGAAGAGGCAATTTGACGACTTTTCAGCGGTTTATTGTCTTTTTACAACACCAGGCACGGCACTTCGACATGGGACATCACTCCACAACCGCTACAACTTCTTCTTCTCACGCGTTCTAACAACTTAACAGTGTCTCATCACAACCGAGCGCCACTTGTGGCGCAAAAGCGCTACTGCTTTTACTGACAAACAGTTTAAATTAAAACAGTCCAAATTACAGTCTTTTAGATACATTTCCTATAAATGCTTATATTAGCCATCAGCATCTAAATTACAGTCATTTAGACACATTTATTATAAATTCTTATATTAGCCATCAGCATCTAATCACAACTAATTAAAAATGTTTTCTGGGGATTTTCTAGGGGGGTGTCCAACATTTAATTTTTCCTACATTATTATTATTATTATTATTATTATTATTATTATTATTATTATTATTATTATTATTATTATTATTATGTATTTATTTATTTATTAATATTACATGCTGAGATGTCTGTCATTCTAATCACTGTTTACATTCATCCGTCAGCTAATGCAGTGGCGGCCTGTGACGGCCTGTGACATCAGCTCCTCTGCTGCCACTCTATTGGAGCAGCACCCTGACACATTCATGGCCATCATAGGAGATTTTAAGCATGTCTCACTGGACAAAACATTACCAAACTTCCACCACATTGTTGATTGTCCCACCAGAGAAAATAAAATGTTGGATCTCCTGTATGTCAATGTCAGACATGCATACAGCGTCACAGTTCTTCCCCCCCCCTTGGCAGATCTGATCACAACTTGGATCTGTTAACCCCCAGGTCTGTTCCTCTTGTGCAAAGGCAGCCTGCTCACACATGGACTGTGAGAAGGTGGACACAGGATGCTGCTGATGCACTACAGGACTGCTTCATGACAACGGACTGGGACATACTATGTGAACCACATGGGGGGGACATAGACAATATGACCGACTGCATCACAGACTACTTCAGATTATGTGAAAACACACCCCTGCCAGCTTAGACCGTGCGCTGTTTCCCCAACAACAAACCATGGATCACCAGTGACCTGAAAACACTTCTTAACAAGAAGAAAGGGCTTTTAGGTCTGAAGATAGGGAGGAACTGAGGAGCGTGCAGTGTGAACTGAGAGAGATGCTGAGGATGTCTAAAGACAACTACAGGAGGAAGTTAGTAGGATAAACTCCAGCAGAAAAACGTGAGGGATGTGTGGACTGGAATGAAGCACATCACTGGGTATCAGGGGAGAGACAAACAGACATCTGAGACCCATGGGAGAGCTGATGAGCTGAATCTGTTTTTAATAGGTTTAACTCACCGTCTGCCACCCCCACAACACAGCAAGACCCCCACACACCCCTCTTCCTCACTCCCCTGTGCAGCACCTCCCTCTCCTCTCAGCCCCTCTCCTCTCCACTGAAGACATCAGCACCAACCCCCACATCATTGTGACTACAGGCCAGGTGAGGAAACAGCTGAAGAGACTTCACCAGTGGAAGGCTGCAGGCCCTGATGGCATCTCTGCCTGGATCCTGAGGACCTGTGCCAACCAGCTAGCTCCGGTACTGAAACACCTGTATAACCTGAGCCTGAGTCTGGAGAGAGTACCTGTGCTGTGGAAGACGTTGTGCCTTGTCCCTATCCCCAAGAAGTTGTCTCCATCGTATCTGAACGACTATTGGCCAGTTGCCTTCACATCTCATGTGGTGAAGGTCATGGAGAGACTTGTCTTAGCCCACTTGAGGCCCCACGTGAAGATGTGGCTGGACCCTCTGCAGTTTGCATATCAGCCCCATTTAGGAGTTGAAGATGCTGTCATCTACATGCTGCAACAAACTCACTTGCACCTGGATGAAAGAGAAGACACTGTGAGAATCACATTCTTTGATTTCTCCAGTACATTTAACACCATTCAGCTGCTGCTGCTGGGTGAAAAGCTGCGGGTGATGGGTGTTGACAGCTCTATGATCTGACTACCTGACAGACAGGCCACAGTTTGTCCAGCTGGGCAGTGTTTTGTCGGATGTGGTGGTTAGTGATATGGGAGCTCCACAGGGGACTGTGCTTTCTTCTTTTCTCTTCACCTTATACGCCACTGATTTTCAGTACAACTCCGAGTCATGCCATCTGCAGAAATTCTCTGATGACTTGGCTGTTGTTGGGTGTATAAGAAGGGGAGAAGAGGGGGAGTACAGAGCACTGGTAGACAGATTTGTGGGGTGGACCAAGCAGAATCACCTGAGGCTGAAAGTCAGCAAGACCAGAGAGATAGTGATTTACTTCAGGAAGAAGAGAACGCCTTCACAAGCATTGTGGATTGGGGAAGATGTGGGGGTAGTGAAAGAATGCATATACATGGGTGTCGTGATCAGCAATGGACTGGACTAAAAATCTAACACCGATGCTGCATACAAGAAGGGTATGAGCTGAGGAAGCTGAGATCCCTCAGTGTGTGCAGCAAGATGCTGGAGCTTTTATATCAGACTGTAATTGCCAGCATCATCTTCTTTGCTGCTGTCTGTTGGGATAGCAGTATCAGAGCCAGTGACACCAACAGACTTGACAAGATTATCAAGAAGGCTGGCTCTGTAATTGGTCTCAGGCCAGAGACCTTTGAGTCTGTGGTGGAGAGGACACTAAACAAACTGCGATCCACCATAGACAGTCCTGATTACCCCACCACCACACACTGGACAGACAGTGGAGCACTTTCTCCAGCACACTGCTACAGCTTTGCTGCCGAATGGCCAGATACAGGAAATCTTTTCTGCCACATGCCATTTCACTGTACAATAACTCACTGTAATGTGGAATTTTGGTTATAGCAGTGCTGCCATACTGCACCTTACAGTCTAATTGGTATCTTGCATTTCACACTGGCCTTATAATCCTTCTTTGTATAGTCGGTACTATCCATAGACTCATATGGATCATCATCTGTTTAACCTAGTAGTAGCCTATGTAGTATATAAAGTTATCTAAGCATTTCTTACTTCCCTGGGTAAGTCATTTTTCTATTATGCTGTGTATTTCTGTTGGTTTTGGGTTGTCTGCTGTGTCAGGCTGCTGTTACTCTGTAATTTCCCAGTTTGGGATTGATAAAGTACACTATCTATCTATCTATCTATCTATCTATCTATCTATCTATCTATCTATCTATCTATCTATCTATCTATCTATCTATCTATCTATCTATCTATCTATCTATCTATCTATCTATCTATCTATCTATCTATCTATCTATCTATCTATCTATCTATCTATCTATCTATCTATCTATCTATCTATCTATCTATCTATCTATCTATCTATCCTTCCCTAAGAAGAGGTTTCCAGAGGATCACCATGAAACAGCAAGCACCAGTTCCTCCTGTAGGGAACGAAGACCAAAAATGCTGCTGTCACTGTCAGATAAGGATAAATCTGCTATAACTGAGAGACAGCCAGGAATGAAAAAAAAAGGAGTCGATGATAGTATCACAACAAGTTGTAACAGAAGCCCAGACAGCTCATCGCCACTGAGGCAGAAGAAAAGAGTCTGGACACCAAAAAGTTTGATTAAAAAAAAGAACTTGTCTCAAATTCCTACAAATAGCAAAAATGTCCCTGAGACCTTGTCTCAAATGAAAAGGAAATCTAAAGAGCAAGACAAGAAACATTTGTCAGACATACCGGCATCAGAATCGCAGAATAAAAAAGAAACCCCTGCCGCTCCAACAAGAGAAATTAAAATTAAAAAAAAAAAAAACAAGAGCACTCTGAGGCAAGTGCAATATCACCTGCCTCCATTTTCTTTGAAGATCCCAATACTTACTGATTGAGGGCAGTTTTTAACTTTTCAATATACAGCCATGGACAAAATTGTTGGTACCCCTCTATTAATGAAAGAAAAACCCACAATGGTCACAGAAATAACTTGAATCTGACAAAAGTGGTAATAAATAAAAATTCTATGAAAATTAACCAGTGAAAATCACACAATGCTTTCAAATTGTGGTTCAACAGAATTACTTTAAAAAACAAACTCATGAAACAGACCTGGACAAAAATGATGGTACCCCTAGAAAAGATTGAAAATAATGTGACCATAGGGACATGTTCAACCAAGATGTGTCCTCTAATTAACATCACAGGTGTCTACAAACTTGTAATCAGTCAGTCGGCCTATTTAAAGGGTAACAAGTAGTCACTGTGCTGTTTGTTGACATGGTGTGTACCACACTAAACATGGACCAGAGGAAGCAAAGGAGAGAGTTGTCTCAGGAGATTAGAAAGAAAATTATAGACAAGCATGTTAAAGGTAAAGGCTATAAGACCATCTCCAAGCAGCTTGATGTTCCTGTGACTACAGTTGCACATATTATTCAGAAATTTAAGATCCACGGGACTGTAGCCAATCTCCCTGGACATGGCCGCAGGAGGAGACAGATAATACGAATGGTAACAAAAGAGCCCAGAACAACCTCTAAACACATTCATGGTGAACTCCAAGGTCAAAGTACATCAGTGTCAGATCGCACCATCCGTCGTTGTTTAAGCCAAAGTGGACTTCATGGGAGATGACCAAGGAGGACACCACTGTTGAAAACAGTGAGAAAATCCAGACTGGAATTTGCCAAATTGCATGTTGACAAGCCACAAAGCTTCTGGGAGAATGTCCTGTGGACGGACAAGACAAAACTGGAACTTTTTGGCAAGGCACATCAGCTCTATGTTCACAGACGCAAAAATGAAGCATACCAAGAAAAGAACACTGTCCCTACTGTGAAACATGGAGGAGGTTCTGTTATGTTGTGGGGCTGCTTTGCTGCATCTGGCACAGGGTGTCTTGAATCTGTGCAGGGTACAATGAAATCTCAAGACTATCAAGGTATTCTAGAGAGAAATGTGCTGCCCAGTGTCAGACAGCTTGGTCTCAGTCGCAGGTCATGGGTCTTGTAACAGGATAATGACCCACAACACAGCTAAAAACACCCAAGAATGGCTAAGAGCGAAACATTGGACTATTCTAAAGTGGCCTTCTATGAGCCCTGATCTAAATCTTATTGAACATCTGTGGAAGGAGCTGAAACATGCCGTCTGGAGAAGGCACCCTTCAAATCTGAGACAACTGGAGCAGTTTGCTCATGAGGAGTGGGCCAAAATACCTGCTGAGAGGTGCAGAAGTCTCAATGATAGTTACAGAAATAATTTGATTGCAGTGATTGCCTCAAAAGGTTGTGCAACAAAATATTAAGTTAAGGGTACCATCATTTTTGTCCAGGCCTGTTTCATGAGTTTGTTTTTTAAAATAATTCTGTTGAACCACAATTCAAAAGCATTGTCTGATTTTCATTGGTTAATTTTCATATAATTTTTATTTATTACCACTTTTGTCAGATTCAAGTTATTTCTGTGACCGTTGTGAGTTTTTTTTTCATTAACAGAGGGGTACCAACAGTTTTGTCCACGTGTGTAATTACTGTGGCAGAACCAAATTATGATTAACCCATCACACGTGAATATACAACAAAGTATACAATCCATAGTTGTTGGGCAGGATCCTGAGATGAACTTGTTTAGCAAGTTTAGTGACCATAGAGAGCTTTACGTGTTCTATAGTAAGAGGGCATAGGAACTGTCAACCTTGACCTTTGGGTCCCAAACCTGTAGTCAGAGGTCATGGTCTCAGAGTGAACCTGTGTAGCAGGTTTGGTGACCCTAGCTTTCTTTGTTGTTGAGATACAGTTTATAAGCCATTTTGATGTTAACCTTTGACCTTGTGATCCCAGAACCATAGTCACACTTCAGGGTCACAGGGTGAACCTGTGTACCATATTTAATGACCCAAGCTTTACTCATTGTACAGTCAATCAATCAATCAATCAGTCTTTATTTCGGATAGATTAAAAGTACAGATTAAAAGAAACAGAATAATATAACAAGGGGGAAAGAAAATCCAACAAGGTCAAATTAGACAATAACTCCTCTGATTATACAGTTCAACATAGGTTATCCGAAATGGGTGATGGCTGAAGCCGCAGCTTATATTGCCCACCCATATTCCATCCAAGAATTCAAAAGAAAAACAAACAAGAGCGATAACAATTCAGAACAAAGCTAAGACAAAATGTGACAAAAAAAACCCCCAAACAAACAAAAATTAAGCATCAACACAACGCAGACTGGATATGACAATCCTTATGTGATTTTATATGTCATCTTGTATATATGTTTGGAGTATTTCTTCCTTTAGTTTTTGTTTAAATTGTCCAAGCGTTGTACATGATTTTAATTCAGGTCCAACATCGTTCCATAATCTGACTCCTTGCACTGAAACACAGTGTTGCTTGGTGGTAGTTCTCACTGAAGGTTTTTGAAATATACATGTTCCTCTGAAATGATATTGTTTCTCCCTTATTTGGAACAACTTTTGGATATTTGCGGGCAGTGATAGATTCGTCACTTTAAACATTATTACTGCAGTTTTAAAGTCAACCAGATCTTTCAACTTGAGAGCTTTTAATTTAAGAAAAAGTGTGTTTGTTGGTTCCCTGTAAGCTGCTTTGTTTATTATTCTAATAGCTCTCTTCTGAAGCATAAAGACTGGATATATGTTTGTTTTATATGTATTTCCACATAATTCAGTACAATATGTCATGTATGGGAGTATTAATGAATGATACAAGGTATATAGTGTGGGTTGATTCCACAAATATTTCACTCTGTGTAGTATTGCAATTGATTTGGATATTTTACCTTTAATATAATTAATATGTGACTTCCAACACAGTTTATTATCAATTATTACACCAAGAAATTTAGTTTCGGATACCCTTTCAATCTCTACACCATTTACACTGAGTTTTTTTTTTATTTTTATTACTTATTTTGTACCCGTAGGTAGATTTGTTTTGCAGTCTGGTGACAAGCCACCAGCTGTCGGTCGCTGCGTGCGCAAGCGCCCCTTAACTCCCTAACCTGCATGTTTTTGGCATGTGGGAGGAAACCAGAGAAATCCCGGAGTAAACCCACGCAAACACAGGGAGAACATGCAAACTCCACACAGATCATCACTTAAGTATCACTTAATCTTATCCTACACTTTATTACATGTATAGTTTATTTCTCTTATCTTATCATGTTTAATGTTGCAGCATTGTACCGAGACAAATTCCTAGTTTGTGTACTACATGAACAATGGCAATAAACCTGATTCTGATTCTGATTCTGATCACTGTTGGCCAGGGGCAGGGATCGAACCCACGATCTTACGGTCCCCGTGATCCCCCGGCCGAGGGTAAAACTGTGCTGCTACAGTGCTAACCACTGCGCCACCGTGCAGCCCAGAGTTTAGATACTAAGTTGTTGTGATGGTTGTTAAAAACTATAAATTTTGTCTTACTTAAATTGAGCGTTAATTTGTTTGAATCAAACCACAGTTTAAGCTTTCCTAATTCCTTTCCGAGTGTATCTAAAAGTTGTTCCAAATTGCTTCCACTGCATAATAAATTAGTGTCATCGGCAAACAATATTAAATGCATTTTTTCTGAAACTTTACATATATCATCCACGTAATACGTCAAACAGGTTCATTTTGTCTTCTTTTAATTATTTATCCTTTTTTTTTTCCTTTGAAAGACAAAAGTAAAATAGAAAGATGTCTTTACCTTCTTTACATGTTTCAACTGCACTGCAGCCTTCATCAGAAGAGTCAGCTGATTGCTGCCAGGTGACATTTATCAGCTGATTTTCGTAGGCGGGGCCAGCTCAGCAGATCTGTCAGATCCACCGAGCCGGCCCCGCCTCCCGCTGTCAGATGGTCTCTGGAGAATGTGGTCCCAGGTGTGAGAAAGCATAAAGGCCCCCTCATCTCGGTTCATGGTGTCTTTTCCCCGCTTTCTGATCTCTATTGCCTCTTTGATCCAACGTTTGTGTCTGTTGCTCTCCGATCCAATAATTTTTGTGTTGTCCCAGTCCATGATGTGATTATTTCTTTTGCAGTGGTCCGATATAGCTGATTTTAATGTTTCTTGTTCTGCTTTTTCTTTTTGTGATCTTGTGAGTCGTCCTTGCGTTTCCTTCTCACATTCCTTTTGGTGTTCTTTTTTTCTTGTGGTGAATAATCTTCCGGTTTCTCCAATGTAGGTTTTGTTGCATGATCTGCATGATATTTCATATAATACATTGCATTTATTGTCTTGTTCTATTCTGTCCTTGGGGTGTACTAATAACTGTCTTAATTTTTTGTGTGGTTTGACTGCTGTGTTTATTTTGTATTTTTTCATGATCCTTTGAATTGGCTATATCGGACCACTGCAAAAGAAATAATCACATCATGGACTGGGACAACACAAAAATTATTGGATCGGAGAGCAACAGACACAAACGTTGGATCAAAGAGGCAATAGAGATCAGAAAGCGGGGAAAAGACACCATGAACCGAGATGAGGGGGCCTTTATGCTTTCTCACACCTGGGACCACATTCTCCAGAGACCATCTGACAGCGGGAGGCGGGGCCGGCTCGGTGGATCTGACAGATCTGCTGAGCTGGCCCCGCCTACGAAAATCAGCTGATAAATGTCACCTGGCAGCAATCAGCTGACTCTTCTGATGAAGGCTGCAGTGCAGTTGAAACATGTAAAGAAGGTAAAGACATCTTTCTATTTTACTTTTGTCTTTCAAAGGAAAAAAAAAAAAGGATAAATAATTTACATATATCATTTATATACATATTGAATAACAATGGCCCAAAAACTGAACCCTGTGGGACTCCACAAGTAACCTTCAGTAACTGTGAGTTTTTGTTTCCAACACATACATACTGATATCTATTATTTAAGTAACTACATAAGTAACTACATAACCAGGACAGTGCTACTCCCCTAATACCACAATTTTGTAGTTTCTTTAATAATAAGTTATGATCCACTGTATCAAATGCTTTTTTAAGATCCAGGAATACCCCAACTGAATACTCTTTATTTTCAACGGCAGTTAATATTTTTTCTATAAATTCCTTTAGAGCAAATGCAGTTGTCCTCTTGTGTCTGAACCCATATTGCTGCTCACACAATAAATTATTCTTCAGTATGAAGTTGTCATTTAATCACCCTTATTGTCATTCAACTGTATAACCAATCATGTACAGCACAACGAGATTGTGCTTTACCTATCTACTATGTAAATCACACACACCCCAAGTGCAGAATCAGAGGGCCGCTGCCATGCAAGGCGCCGCCACAGAGTTCCCTCCTCCATTCCATTTATTGCTGAGCACCAAGCTGGATGGCAGGAAGTTCCACTTTTATATGGTCTTTGGCATGACTCGGCCGGGATTTGAACCCCTACTTCCCGGGTGTGGGGCAGATGCTCTACCAACTGAGCCACCACTCCGGTATTCTCTCATAGAATATATATATAGAATATTCTCTCATAGAATATTTTTTCAAGTATCTTGGAAAATTGCGGCAATAGTGAAATTGGTCTATAGTTTGAAAGTTCTCCTCTGTCACCCGTCTTGTATATCGGAATTACTTTAGCTATTTTCATTGCATTGGGAAATATACCTGTTTGGAGAGACAGGTTACAGATATACGTCAGTGGTTTCACTAAGCATTCAATAATAGTTTTGACTAAGAGCATGTCAATACCATCACAGTCCGTAGATGTTTTACTTTCAAACAATTTAACAATTTCAATGACCTCTCTCTCTCGTCTGTGTTCTTTATGAAAATGGAGTCTTTTATAGCAGTGTTTTTGCTTATTGTATCACCTGTGGGTGCCGTAATGGGTATTTCTCGAGCCAAATTAGGACCAATGTTAACAAAAAATTTATTAAATTCATCTGCAGGTGAAGCTGCATTCACACTCTGAGACGTTTTATCATTTTTTGAAAAATTGGTTGGGTAGCTTGTATTTCTGTTTTTATTTCCAAGAATATTGTTAAGTATTGTCCATGTATTTTTAATATTGTCTCTGTTTTTCTCCAGTTCTTTACTGTAATAGTCTCTTTTACAACATCTTATTATTTTTGTATGTTTTATACCGCTGATCTGCTTCTTTTGTCCTTTTCTTTAGAAAAGCTTTATATAATAAATTTTTCTTTTTACACACCTTTTGTAATCCTTTGGTTAACCATGGCTTATCGGCAAATTGATGTTTAAGCTTTTTCTTTACTGATAGACATTTTTTTTCATAAAGAGTGGTTACAATGTTTATAAATGTGTCATAGGCTTCATTTACATCTGACACATAGACTTTTGTCCAGTCTTGCTTCAGCAAGTCTTCTTTAAAAGAACTGATTGCATTTTGTGATTTGTATCTGAACGATTTTAAAAAAATTTTCTGTATAGGCCCCCGTGTGGCCATGGATAAGTGCAAAGGTTGGCAAATGGTCACTTATATCATTTATCAATAATCTACTTTCTATTTTCTTATCGATTATATTAACAAACACGTTGTCAAAAAGTGTAGCAGTGTGAACTGTGATTCTACTGGGATGTGTTATTGTGGGATATAGACTCATGCTGTACATAGAATTCATGAACTCTGTAATTACATTTTGTTGATATGGATTTAGTAAATCAATATTGAAATCTCCACAAATTACTACCATTTTCTTACTAGTAATATTATTGTACAGCTTGAATAATTTATCTCTGAATGTCTCAATGCAAGTTCCCGGCATTCTATATATACAACTTATAATTAGATTTTTTGTTTTATCTTGGTCAATCTCAACAGTAACACATTCCAAAATCCCTGGTAGTGCAAAGGACATTCCATTTACAAGTTTACACCTATACAGGTCATCAATATACAGTGCAACACCACCACCCTTTTTTTGAGATCTGTTAATATGAAACATCTGATATCCCTCTATTGCCATCAGGGGAGCCTGCTCTTCATTAAGCCAGGTTTCAGAGACTGCGATAGCTGTAAATTTTCTGTCTAGCTGTTTTAAATAGTCCTGAATCAGTGGAAAGTTTTTGTTAAGACTTCTGCTGTTGAAGTGTATTATTGATAATTTACCATCTAGTTGCACTTGACTTTTGAATTGCTTTTCGGTGTAATATTCACAATGATTATGAATATTATTGAAAAAGTGGTTATCAGGATCAATATCATTTTCCATCTCTTGTAGTTTATGTTCAGCATAATGGCATATTTTCAGAGTTTGAATTTCCTCACTCTGTGTCAAATGACTTCCTCCAACTGGGGATAATTGATGTCTACTCAAGTCAGTCATAAGTTTTTTGTTTGTTTTGTTTATTTTTTTATTTATTTTTTTTTTTAAAGTACATTGACATGGTATGTCAAAAGAACTATTCTTGCCGTGTGTGTGGATATGGATTTTTATAGTCTCTTAATTTTCTTAATCAGTGTTCATCTGTATTTATTTAATTCAGTAACATGCCTGATTATTATACTCTTTGCTTCCTCAGGTGTTCCATTTAGTTTGATCCAAACTCTACAATTTCTTGTCCATGTTGCCTGTATCTTATTTTGTCTTTTCAGCATCTGTGCTTGCCGTGTTATTTCAGCATTAGTTTTTGTTAGATGTTCATTTAGGTAAACTTCTGTTCCCCGTAGTTTTCTGGCCTGCCTCAGTATGTCATTCTTTACCCTTCTGTTCACAAAGCGCATCACAATTGATTTCTTTGTTTTATTATCTTTTCTGGGTAAAGCATGACAGGCTGAAATTGCATTTGCTTCGACCTTTATATCTCTACTATCAAGGAACTGAAGCACCTGGTTTTCCAGGGAGACTGATTCACTCAGGGGAGCATCCTCTCCTCTCAGTCCTGCTGTAGCATGAGCATATGATTGATATTTAATGTCTAGTCCACTTATAATTAGATCATCCATACGAGAAGATTGTTCAAGATCCTCGACGCGTCGCTCCAAGTCTGCAATTTTTTTGTCTTTTTCCTTAATTGTTAATTTTAATTCTCGGACATCTTCCATTAGCTCTATTATTTTGGCCTGCTGACTAGCCACTTTGGTCAGTTCTTCTGACAAGAAGTTCAGAGATTTTTTTGATCTCTTCCATTTCCTCCTTCTTTGGTGGCATTTTTACTGACCTGTGGATAGTAAAACAATCTCTGCTGGTGTCGCCGGTATCCGATCCGACCGACCTCGAATCCAGCTGGGCCTCAGCTAGCCCCCTCCGCTGCTAGTCCCGCTGCTTACCGCTGCCGTAACCGAGCTCCTGTCCAGCCGGGGCAACGGAAGCTCCTCCACCAAGTCCCGCCACCCACCGCCGCTGCAGCCGAGCTCCGATCCTGCTTCTGTCCAGCTGGGGTCCCGGTAGACCCTCCGCTGAGCCCCGCCACCTACCGCCGTCTGCCTCAGTGGTTCCTCCACCGAGCCCCGCCACTGCAGCTGGGCTCCGACTCCGGCTGGGGCCCCAGTGGTCCTCCACTGGTCCCCGTCTCCCACCACCGCTGCAGTTGAGCTCCGATCCGGCTCCCGTCCAACTGCTGCCTCGGCTTGTTCCTCCAGCGAGCCTCAATCACCAGAGACAGAGTCGCTTCTCCGTGTCGGTGCTAGGTGCTACGACTAGCTATGGCGTTAGCTATAGCGTTAGCCTAGCAAACGCTTCAGGTTAAGTGTAGCAGCGAACCACGAGGAGAAACGCCAATCAGTTCACTCACGAATGAGAGCAGTCCCAAAAGTCCAGTTCTCACAGCGAGCACAAAACAACTCTTAAAAACAGAGATCGAGTCTGACCCCCGAATCCAGACCGGCTGAACCACAACTAAAAAAACTGATTTAAGCTGCAAGAGCCTGCAAGACTGAGACCACTCACTCCGCCATCTTGAAAAGGAGAGAGGAGTAATAATAGTAATACATACAATATTCTAGTAATACAGTAATAAGACATAGGAAATGTTAACAATAACCTTTGACCTTTTGACCCCAAACCCATAGTCAGAGGTCAGGATCCCAAGCTGAATCTGTATACCAGGTTTGGAGGCCCTAGCTTTATTTGTTTTATAGTAATAGTAAATGTAGCATTTATCATAGTATAACTGCCATGTTAACTTTGAAATTTGACCTTTGATCCCTTGACCCCAAACCCATAGTTAGGTGAGGGTGTAAGTCATCCAAGATGTGTATAAGATACAACTACTGTATCGATTTGAAAAGCCTACATAATTTCTTTCAGTGGTTATTGTCTTTAGAAGATTTATGGAAAATCTGACCTTTGACCTCAAGGTCCTTCGATGTGCGTGAAATTGCAATATGCGCGTCATCAGAGTATATCAAACCACATTACCAAGTTTCAAAACAGTTGGAACAAAACTGTAGGAGGAGTTGATTTCACAAGACAGTTACTGTGTATGAAGTGAGGTGAAATAAGAGGTCATAGGTCAGAGGAGAAGTTGATTTCACAAAAGTGGGACAGACAGACAGACGGACAGACAGACGGACAGAGGCTCTTCGACCCCCTTGGACTTTATCCGGCTGGGGATAAAAATGATAGTCAATAATGTCGAACACGTCTATGGACCTCCGGCATAAACTTCAGGCAGCAAACACTATATATGGCAAGACTTTGACACTGTAGCAATATATCCTCCTTTCATCATTAGACACTGTGAAATGCCCAATGCCTACGTATGAGTGTAAGAAAACACTTACAAAAAGATTGAAACACTGCTGCCACACAGAAAGAGGGTGTGGGATTGAACTTTGCATGTTTTCCCCATGCTGCATGAGCTTCCTCCAGATGCTTCGGTTTCACATACTTGTGGTGAAGCCTTGCATAGCAGAAGTACAATTTCTAATGTATATGCTTTGCTGTGTATATAGACTGAATGACATTAAAGTAATAAATAAGTTTATTTTCTAATTGAGGCATTTTTTTTTTCTTGACCCTATAATCAGCTATGAATTCCGACAAGAATTACATATAGAGACACTTTGGTAAGAAATCATTTTAAAGTAAAGATAAGATAAGATAAGATAAGATAAGCCTTTATTAGTCCCACAACGGGGAAATTCCAGGATTGCAACAGCACAGGGATAGCAACACTCAGAGCAACAATCAGAAGGCAAGGAAAAAAAAAAAAAAAAAAACAAGCAAGCAAGAGCAGCCAATATACATATGTACATATTACTATAAAATATATATACACACACACACACACACACAGACACACAGTGCAGAGCATTGTAGCTGGATGGAATAAATATATGAATATATGAACACACAGTGCAGAGCATTGTAGCTAGATGGAATAAATATGTAAATATATAAACACACACAGTACGGAGCATTGCAGCTAGGTGGAATAAATATGCAAGTATATAAACACACACAGTGCGGAGCAATGTAGCCAGATGGAATAATATGTAGATATATAAAAACACAGTGCGGAGCACTGTAGCTAGATGGAATAAATATATAGATATATAAATATAAACACACCCAGTGCTGAGCATTGTAGCTAGATGGAATAAATATGTAAATATACTGTATAAACACACACAGTGCAGAGCATTGTTGCTAGGTGGGATGAAACAGCACAACCGTCTATCTAGTTATCCTACATGGTATGATTATGTGCCCATACATATTCTCACCCTCCATAGCGACCGGTATGTTCCTAGTTGTATGCCGGAGAGGACCATTGTGTAAGTCTATTGCATCTTTTGCATTCAAAAAAAAAAACTATTAGTTTGTTACGTCTTTTTGCTATCTCTGCGAGCAGCCCTGCTTAGGTTGTACAGTCTGACAGCCGTTGGTAGGAAGGACCTACGAAACCTCTCGGTTGTGCACCTGGGATGATGTAGTCTGCTGCTAAATGAGCTCCTCAGTGCATCCAGTATGTCCTGCATAGGGTGGAACTCGGACTCCAGCAGAGATGACAGTTTAGCCACCGTCCTTCTCTCTCCTATCTCCTCCATCGGATCAAGGCGCTGCCCCAGGACAGAGCTAGCTTTCTTAATCAGTTTGTTCAGTCTCTTCCTATCGGCTGCCGTAATGCCACTGCCCCAGCAGACCACTCCAAAAGTGATGGCTGATGCCACCACCGTGTCATAGAATGACTTCAGCAGCGCCCCTTGTACACCAAAAGACCTGAGTCTCCTCAGCAGGAACAGCCTGCGCTGTCCCTTCTTGTAGAGTGCGTCAGTATTGTGTGACCAGTCTAGTTTATTGTTCAGATGAATACCCAGGTACTTATAGGATGTCACCATCTCGATGTCTGTTCCCTGTATATTTACTGGTGCTGTGAGGGGCTGCCCATGCCTGCGACAGTCCACCACCAGCTCCTTAGTTTTCCTCGCGTTGATCTGGAGGCAGTTCCGATGGCACCAGTCCACAAAGTCCTGGATAAGCCCTCTGTACTCAGCTTCATCTCCGTTGGAGATGAGACCAACGATCGCAGAGTCATCAGAGAACTTCTGTAGATGGCAATGTGTTGTGTTGTGTGAGAAGTCCGCAGTATAAAGAGTGAACAGGAAGGGAGCCAGCACCGTTCCCTGGGGGGCCCCCGTGCTACTGATGATCGTGTCGGAAACACAGTCCCGGGTTCTCACAAACTGAGGCCGGTTCGTGAGGTAGTCCAGGATCCATGATGACAGGTGCTGGTCCACCCCTGCGCGCAGCAGCTTGTCCTTCAGGATCATCGGTTGGATGGTGTTGAAAGCACTGGAGAAGTCAAAGAACATGATCCTCACCATATTCCCGGGCTTCTCCAGGTGGGACAGAGAACGGTGAAGGAGGAAGATCACCGCATCCTCCACCCCAATGCCATGCTGGTAGGCGAACTGGAGTGGATCCATCGCTGGTTCCACCAGGGGGCGGAGATGAGCAAGGAGCAGTCTCTCCAGGGTCTTCATCAAGTGGGACGTCAAGGCCACCGGTCTGTAACTGTTCAGGTCTTTGGGGTGGGAAGTTTTTGGTACAGGTACCACACAAGATGTTTTCCACAGCTGTGGTACCCTCCCCAGTTTCAGGCTCATGTTGAAGATATACGTCACAATTCCACACAGCTGGTCTGCACAGGACTTGAGGAGCTTTGCGCTGATGCCGTCCGGTCCCGACGCCTTCCTCGCCTTGATCTTCCTCAGCTCCGTCCTCACCTGGGTCTTGGTCAGGGTCAGGATGGGGGGCTGTGTGCTGGGAGTGGGGGGGGGTGTCGGTGGAGTGGGGAGTGGGCAGCAGGACTTGATTTCTTAGAGGCAGCAGTGGTTGTTGTTGTGCAGACAGAGGGGAGGGCGGTTGGTCAAATCTATTGAAAAACAGATTCAGGTTGTTCGCCCACTCCCTGCCCCCCGTGGCCTGGGGGGAGGTATTCTGGAGCCCCGAGATGGTTTTGAGGTTTCTCCAGACCCCGCTGATGTCGCTCTGTTGCAGCTTGTCCTCCATCTTCTTCCTGAAGCTGTCCTTGCCTTCTCTGATCTTTCTCCTCAGCTCCCTCTGTACGGACTTCAGCATCTCCCTGTTCCCCGACCTGAAGATCCTCTTCTTCTCTCTCAGAAGTGTTTTTATCTCAGGGTTGATCCAGGGTTTGTTGTTTGAGTGACGCCGTATGGTCTTGGTGGATGGTGATGTGACTTTACTTGTTGGTACATAAATCAGTTAAATCAAGGTGTATCATACTTTATTGTTATGTATAGATTATGCGTGTCCTTTTTATGTTTACAGGGTAGGCTTGAGATACTTATTGATTAACTACTGGTTCTTTCAGAAATACAAAGTTTGCCACCTACTGTATGGATTAGCATAGCTGCTGGTTAAGCCAGGCCTGTATAAATGCAAGAACAGAAAATGCCTATTTGCTAAAAGCAGCAAATTTTGGTACATATTAGTTATTGTGTAAAGTAGCTCAGAATTCACATTCATAAACTAATAACTCAGCAACTGTGAAATAATGAAAGAACCAAGCTCACATACCCCACACACCCTCATATCAGAGTTCTCACTAAACAATGTAATGCATTCTTTCATCTTATGTGAATATAAGCCTGGTATGTAGTCAAAGGAATTAGTCTTTTTCAACAGAAAAAAAAGTAAATATTGAAGTCATTTTAGCTGTTGGTTAACCTTGCAGGTTAATTCCTCATTAGAAGTTTGTAAAAATCAAACTCATCCAAGGTATTGATAAGGTCGAGCTTCTGTATAAATTCTGTATAAAGTCAATACAACCAGAAATGTAGAAGCTATACTGGTGACAATATAAAATGGACTGAAAAATTACAAGGTGCCTATCTGAAAAATGGAACCCCTCATTAGATTTATCTCAGAATTGAACTCTTGCAAGGTATTGATGAGTTAATTTATTAATTTAATTATTCATTCATCTTCAAAAACTGCTTAATCTTTTTTTGGATTGTGTGCTGGCGCCTATACTTGGATCTTTGGCCGAGTGGCAGGACACACGCTTGATGAGTTTAAGTTATACTGGTGAAAACAGTGGTAATCTTTTGAAGGACAATCTTCAATCTAATAAAATGCCTTTTTTCTTCTCCGTCATTAGCATGTAGCCACAGGAAGCAGCATCTGTGAGTGACCACAAGCCAGCCTCGAGGTGCATTAGCACCACCAACTGGGCCAGAGTGTAAGAATAACAGGAATTGCCACTGGGGTGTCAATTTTCATTATTTTTTTTAATACGTTAATTGGACTACCTTAACAGATTAAGTTAATGCATTAATATTCCCACCACTAATATACAGTATATTGTGTAGGGGAAATTAGTTATAAGGTACAAAGATTATTTAATTTATACCTATAGGTGTGTGTGTGTGGAAACAAAGGTTTGCTTCGGGTCCATGCACACACTGGGAAAAAAAAATCATTTTGGGGGCACCAGTCCAAAACTTGGGCAATTTATTAATAACTAATCTTTATACCTTCAATCAATCAGTCTCAAATATTCATGAATTCTCCTGGGTGACTTCAGAAACAGACACAGGAAAAAGAAATCGACAGAAACTTCCATATACCATTTACAGTTTTAATGATCAGACTCACATTAAATGACATTACATTCAGCAGACTTGTTGGTAAGGTGAAATGATCAGGTATCAAGCATCACATTCAACTTGTAACTGATTATTGAGCAAAAGAGTGTAATCACATTTGTGGAACCAAGGAAACCTTAGTGTGAATTTGTAACTGTGATGAAAATGGAGACTGAAATAACTGTAACCAAAATATGAAAAAAAATTGGACACAAATTTTATGAAGAAAATGATAAAATCTGATTATATGGGAAAAGAAATTCTGGGTTACTCTAAAAAGTAAAAACAGAATTTAATGTAAAGAGGGATACTATTTCTCTTTAATTCTATAGCTTCGATCAGAGTTATGAACTAGTTTTAAACCTGAGACAAATTATGACATACTTTAAGGTGATGGACATCACATTACTCAGCAGATGAAATAAAGTAATCTTGCTCAAGTGACCTTTGTGTTGGCTTTCCAGCTGGATCCTCTGCTGAAGCTTTATTTGATAATATTGGGAATTATCTGCCAGCAGAGAATTTCTTCCCAGAGGCAAACAGTAAGGAGCTGAGATCCACCAATGATGATGAGAGGCTGCTGTTGGCCGCTGAAGCAGTATATCATGGGGACAACACAAGAGGGTTTTTCAGCAGCTCTCCCGGGTCCAAATAAATTGATGAGATAGTTCTGATCAAAGGCACAGAATTGAAAAGACAACAATAATAAAACTTATTATTCAAGCCATGAAATCTGAGTTGTTCAGATGTCGTGGATTTGGCGAAAACAGCTTACAGTGTTGAAATGATCAGTCCACTTTAAAACACAGTGAGTTAAGGAAAATCAATAGAAAAAGTTTAATAAAACAAAATAAAATAAAACATCTGAGAACACAGAGTTTCACTCCATATAAAAGAGAAGTTTGAGCTCAAAACAGAAAAAAAAAGTATTTTTCCCAGACGTTTACAGGAAAGAGAAAATTCAAGGCAGCAGCGTAACTGAACAGGACACAAAGACAACTTTTATAAAACTTACATAAACTTTCTGAAAGAAAAACTGCCTGAGCTAGCACATTCCTCACTTAAACTGAGTATTTTTTTTTTTAGGAGAAAAACTTGACTGACGTGAAAGGGAACCAATTGTCTCCCATCGCGGGAGGTTTGAATGAACTCTGGTCCAATAAGAAAGCAGTCCTTTGTCTGTAACCGATCAATAGAATGAAAGGGGGCATTGTCCAACAGAGACTGGCTGGTGATTGGCTGGCACCAGATGATTTGAGTAAGCTTTTTCCAATAGGATGAAACACATATTGATTAAAATGAAAATTCACTTTATGTGTGTAAGCTAAACTAATTTCAGTGATTCATGACTAATTTTCATTCTTGCTACATTAAACATGCACTTTCATAAACTTGTCCTTCTGTAATTAACATGCATTAGAATAAGGTTCATTTAAGCATTTTCAAACATGCATTGCATTTAAACCAGTGATTAATGAAACATTTTAAACCATGATTGTATATCAGAGTTCCGCTTGATTTTCCAGAGTGTCCTGAAAAAGAACATGATCTGAGAATTTAGAGTTTTTGTTTTAATTTAGAGTTTTTCACTAACCACTGTTCAGTATGCAGAGGCAACAGCGGACATATTCCAGAGTTGTCCAAAAGGGGGTATTGTTGAGCTGTGGATAATTCCTGGAGACCTGTGGAATGTGATCAATGTATCTGGAAGGTTTCAAACACTTCTTGAAGCATAAAGCTGCCTGGTTGGGGAGGAAGTTCCGGGATTTATGACTGCAGACTAATCTGCTCCTGGCACAAAATGGGATCCTTATCTTCCCTTTAACCATGAAATGCATTTTCAAACTGTGGTTCTTAGGTGAAGGAAACAATTCTTGACCAGACTTTTGGATGAAACGATTTCTTTAAGGTGAAGAGTGATTTTATAGATTGGAGCCAAAGGGACTGATGCTACAATTGTATCATACATATTTTGTCAGGCCATCCAGTAGGCTCATCACTTGTACGAGGGACCATGGAGGTCTGGTAATATGTAGATCAGGTGGTGGTCAAAGGCAGAGACCTGGCTTCCTAAACTGTTTTTTGGGACATGGAATTTCACCTCCCTGGCAGGAAAGGCGCTTGAGCTAGTGCACAAGGTATACTGGCTAGATATAGTCGGTTCACCTCAATGCACAGCTCTGGTTCTGGGACCAGTTTCCTGGAGAGGGGTTGGAGCTTGGCCTTCTCTGGAGTTGCCCCAGGTGCGTGGCGGTGAGCAGGGGTTAGTATTCTTGTATCCACCCACCTTGCTGCCTCTACACTGGAGTTCTCCCCGGTGGACATAAGGGTAAGGTTCCCTGCGCCTTCGGGTTGGAAAATGGGTTGTGACCATCATTTGTGCCTGTGCACCAAATGATGGTTCAGAGTACTCACCCTTTTTGGAGTCTCTGACTGGGGTGCTGGAAAGTGCTTCACTTGGAGACTCTATTGTCTTTATCAGACCTGCGACCATATGTCTTGGACAAAGAGAGGTGCAGAGCTGTCAACTGATCACCACCTGGTTGTGAGTTGGATCCGATGGCAGGAGAGGATGCCATTCAGATGCGGCAGACCTAAACGTACAGTGAGGGTGTGCTGGGAATGTCTGGCTGAGGTCTCTGTCCGGGAGGTCTTCAACTACCACCTCCGGAAGAATGTTGATCACATTCCAAGGGAGTCTGGAGACATGGAGTCTGAATGGGCCATGTTTTCCACCTCCATTGTTGAAATGGCTGCCCAGAGCTGTGGCCACAAGGCCGTCGGTGCATCTCATGGTTGCACACCCCAAACCAAGTTGTGGACAGTGGTGAGGGTGGCCATCAAGCTGAAGAAGAAGTTCTATCGAGCTTGGTTGGCTTGTAGGACTCCCGAAGCAGCTGAGGTGTACTGACAGACCAAACGGACTGCAGCTCAGGTGGTTGCTGAAGCAAAAACTTGGGTATGGGAGGAGTTCAGTGAGGCCATGGAACAAGACTTTCGGTCAGGCTCAAAGAAATTCTGACAAACTGTCCGGTGACTCGGGGGGGGGGGCAGCTCCCTGTCCACACCATGTATGGTGGGGATGGGGTGCTGCTGACTTCGACTGGGGACAACATTGGGCGATGGAAGGAATACTTCAAGGATATCTTTAACCCCACTGACATGCCTTCCACAGAGGAAGCAGAGCTTGTGGACAAAGGGAACAACTTGCCCATTACAGGGGCTGAGGGTGCCGAAGTGGTTAAAAAAAACTCTTGAGGATGAGATTGGATGAGATTCACCTCAAGTGAATCTCAAATTCCTTTGAGTACCTCAAAGCCCTGCATGTTGTAGGGTTGTCATGGTTGACACACCTCTACAACACTGTGTTGAGGTCAGGGACAGTACCTTTGGCATGGCAAACTGGGGTGATTGTTCCTCTTTAAGAAGGGAGACCAGAGGGTGTGTTCCACCTTTAGGGAGATCACATTTCTCAGCCTCTCTAGGAAGGTTTATGCTAGGGTACTGGAGAGGAGAGTCCAGTTGTTGGTCTTACCTCAGATTCAGGAGGAGCAGTGTGGTTTTCATCCTGGTCGTGGCACATCGGACCAACTCTTTACCCTCTTGAGAATCCTCAAGGGTTCATGGGAGTTTGCCCAACCAGTCTACATGTATTTTGTGGACTTGGAGAAAGCATCCGACCATGCCCCTTGTGGTCTTTTGTGTGTGTGTGTGTGGGGGGGGGGGGCTATCCAGTCCCTATATGACCATAGCAAGAGTTTGGTTCATATTGCCAACACTCAGTTGAACTTGTTTCTGGTGAGAGTTGGACTATGCCAGGGCTGCCTTTTGTCACCGATCCTATTCATAATTTTTATGTACAAGATTTCTAGGTACAGCCAAGGAACGGAGGGTGTCATGTTCAGTGACCATAGGATCTCATCTCTGCTGTCTGCAGATGATGTTGTCCTGTTGGCTTCATCGAGCAATCACCTACAGGTCTTGCTGGGACGGTTTTCTACCAAGTGTGAAGTGGTCTTCTTCCGGCTTTCAGAGAGAGCAGACGCATTTCTTCTCCTCTCTTCCTCTCCGCCCTTCACCGATCCCAGCTTGCTGTGTCCTGTCTGTGTTGCTCTCCTTCTCGCTGCATCTGGATCCAAATGGAAAAAATATGGAATTGGTGAGCTGGGCTTTAAATGCACTTGACACCACTTTTTCAAACAGAAAATCGGGCCCGGGGGAGCCCAAATGTCCTGCAGGCACCTCGGCTGCGGGTTATGTAAGAGACTCATGGGACAGTTGGAAACTCATGTGTCTGTGTGATCTTTCGGTTGAAGATGTGGAAGACATCTACCTGTTTGGCCTCATGATCTCAGGATTTCTGCTGTTTGGCTTTGGTGTTTTCCTGGTGTATCGGAAATTAAAGAAGTTGGAAAGAGCTAATCAAAATGCGGACCCGGCGAAGCTCCTTCAACAATTCGACCAGCTGGGGAGGGCACTGATAGCGGCTATTCGCGAACTGAATCGGAAGGTGGAAAACATCTTGGAGTCACTGGGTGCTCTCCAGGGACTGATTTTAAAGCCTGTGAATGTTAATGTAAATTGCGATGCACAGAATCGCATGAGAGATGAAAATTCTATGTTGTAAGTGAACTGTGCTTATCTGGCCTTGATTTGGCGCCCTTGGAAGAACTCATTCCTCCAGGAGAAAAGATAAGGCAGAAGGGAGTTTTGGCTTTTCTAACCCAAACAACTGAAGTGCAGCAATCTGAACTCTCCATGGACAGCGTCATGTGACTAGCATGGAATTTTACCATCTGACATGCACTGAAGAGACATGAACTCTGTGGACATGTTATCTATGTTTAGAATACCAAGGACATAACATCTAGTCGTTGCCTAGGAGAAAATTTTTGTTGTTCACCAGTAACTGATACTTCACACTGCATTCACACTGATATCACATAACTGACATACACACACTGGTCTCTCAACTTGCTTTGTTAATGTGTAATTGTAACTTGTCTGCTAAGTGTGCTTAGAGGGTTTTTTTCTATGTGATCATAATCTTGCTCACTCGAGTTGTATTTTGATAACTACGCTTTTTTCTCTCTGCCCAATGTGTCACCCCCTCCCCCTCCCCCCTTTACCCCCACTGTACGAGGCGCCTGTCGGCTGCCATGTCTTTAGGGAGCGCTTAACATGAGCGCACCTAATGTCAAGTAAAATTCCTCGTATGTGTAAGCATGCTTGGCAATAAAGTTTATTCTGATTCTGATTCTGATTCTGAGAATCAACACCTCCAAGTACGAGACCATGGTCCTCATCCGGAAAAGGGTGGATTGTCCTCTCCAGGTTGGGAATGAGCTCCTGCACCAAGTGGAGGAGTTAAAGTATCTCAAGGTTTTATTCAGGAGTGAGGGGAGAGTAGGGGAAGCACAAGATTGACAGATGGATCGGAGCAGCATCTGCAGTGATGCGGATGTTATACTAGTCTGTTGTGGTGAAGAGCAAGTTGAGCTCTAAAGCAAAGCTGATGATTTACCGGTCAATCTATGTTTCTACCCTCACCTATGGTCATGAGCTTTGGGTAATGATCAAAAGAATCAGATCACGGATACAAATGGCTGAAATGAGCTTTCTCTGCAGGATTGCTGGACTAACCCTTAGAGAAAGGGTGAGGAGCTCAGTCATCCAGGAGAGGCTCAGAGTAGAATTGCTGCTCTTCCATATCGAAACGAGCCAGTTAAGATGGTTTGAGCATCTGATCAGGATGCTTCCTGGATGCCTCTGACTTGAAGTGTTTCGGGCACGTTCCAATAGGAGACCCCAGGGCAGACCCAGGACATGCTAGAGAGACTATGTCTCCCAGCTGGCCTGGGGACGTCTTGTTACCATTTCTGAAGAGCTGGAGCAGGTGGCCGGGGAGAGGGAAATGGATGGATGGATGGATGGATGGATGGATGGATGGATGGATGATGGATGGATGTTTTGTCGGGCAGTCTATGGTGCAGCACAGTTCATGGCACAAACTCTATTTTATTTAATTCTAGGTGTTCAAATCATTTTGCTGGAGTGCCGCTGTCATACTATGTGAACATATGGACCGCATCAATACACAATCCTGATGCTGGAGAGAGGAGAAGATGCCCGCTAAAAGCTAAGCTAAAGATCGCTGTTTGAACACCTCTTCTATCAGTTCTGTTTGCAAATGTCCACTGCCTAGAAAACAAACTAGACTATTATGCTTAATTCAGACAAATAAAATATAGAGCCATTTTGTCAAGTCGTGGGTTGGGCCCATGTCCTCGCCTTATGTTATAGTTTATATTTTCTTGTCAGGTTTATATTTTTTGTCACGTCAGGCATTGGCTTGCTTGCTACTGGATAACCATGAAAACCAGTACTACCTGTCTCATGGGTCGGGCCGTCAGCAACTCAACCGGCATCCCCGCCCTTCCGGGGGCATGGAGAGTGAAACAGGGCATCCTGGCAGAACTAAAAACAATATCTGCCACAGGTCTGTGGTGGACCACTCCCAGTTACACGGGGTGAGACTGGACATCCTGGCAGATAAACATATCTGTCGCAAGGTCGGTGGTGGACTGTGCCAGTCGGTGCATTGTGACATGCATTACACAAAGAGCAGAGATAAACAAACCTATCATCTGGTCAGTCACTGCAACAGATACTGGAGTCAGTTTGTCTTGGCTTGTCCTTGCCACTGATAATACCTTTATCTGCCAAGAATGTGCTGCTACTCCAACAAAAGCTAGCAGTACTCAAATACTTTGCAAGCAGTTTCATGAAATGGTCAGTCAGAATGCAACTCATACCGGCTTGGACATCTCCTGGGCTTACAAGGTCCGTGCTGATCTGTTCACACTCCGACAGGCAGTGAAAAGTAAGCTAGGAGCAGGAAGACAAAAGAAAAGGAAAACAGCAGCCTTGTGTGTAGCAGAATGGAATGTACACACTCTGTTGGACAGAACAACATCACAGCGCCCAGAAAGACAGACCACGTTTGTGGCCCTGGAAATGAACAGATACAATGTAGACATAGCTGCACTTAGTGAAACAAGATTGCCTGGATATGACGGCTTGGAAGACCATGGGTACATCTTCTTTTGGAGTGGGAGATCAACTCAAGAAAGGCGAGAAGCAGGAGTGGGCTTTGCAGTTAGAAAGGAGATAGCAGCAATGCTTGATGAGGAACCGGTGCCAATCAACAACAGGATAATGACTATGAGACTCCCACTACAGCGGAAGATGTATGCCACACTCATCAGTGTACACTACCGTTCAAAAGTTTGGGGTCACCCAGACAATTATTTTGTGTTTTCCATGAAAAGTCACACTTATTTACCACCATGAGTTGTAAAATGAATAGAAAATATAGTCAAGACATTGACAAGGTTAGAAATAATGATTTGTATTTGAAATAATATTTTTTTCCTTCAAACTTTGCTTTCGTCAAAGAATCCTCCATTTGCAGCAATTACAGCATTGCAGACCTAACATGATTGCACAAGGGTTTTCTAATCATCCATTATCCTTCTGACACAATGAGCAAACACATTGTACCATTAGAACACTGGAGTGATAGTTGCTGGAAATGGGCCTCTATACACCTATGTAGATATTGCACCAAAAACCAGACATTTGCAGCTATAATAGTCATTTACCACATTAGCGATGTATAGAGTGTATTTCTGATTAGTTTAAAGTTATCTTCATTGAAAAAAAGAGCTTTTCTTTCAAAAATAAGGACATTTCTAAGTGACCCCAAACTTTTGAACGGTAGCGTATATGCCCCGACAATGACCAACACAGAGGAGGTGAAGGAAGAGTTCTACAGTGATTTACGTGAAACTATCAGGCGTGTACTGACTGATGACAGGCTGATACTCATTGGAGATTTTAATGCCAGAGTTGGTTCGGACACTGAGAAATGGAAAGGAGTGCTAAGCAGTCATGGAGTAGGCAAGTGCAATGCTAATGGAGAACTTCTACTTGCACTATGTTCAGAGTACAACCTTGTGATAACCAACACTCTATTTAACCACAAGGACACACACAAGAAGACATGGATGCACCCAGGATCCAAGGACTGGCACTTATTAGACTACATCATAGTCAGGCAGAGAGACATAAGGGATGTATTGGACACCAGTGCAATGAGAGGCGCGGACTGTGGTACTGATCATGTTATGCTGAGATCTAGATTAAGGAATTGGAGACGAAAACAGCACTGCAAGACGGGTGCGAAGCCCTCACAGAAGCTAAATACTAGTGCACTGAAAGGCCAAAAGAAGCAGGAAGAACTTACACAGAAAATGGATGAAAACTTGAAAGACTGGGACAGCAACAACTCAGAGAAGGACATAGAAGAGAAATGGGCAACACTGAAGGATAGGGTGTATCAGACTGCGATTGATGTTTTAGGCCACCCTGAGAGGAAACATCAAGATTGGTTTGATGAGCATGATGAACACCTGAAGAAACTACTAGACATGAGGAATACAGCTAGGCAGGAAAACCTACAGTGTAACACAGGGTCGAAGGCTATGGATGATGAAACGGTTTTGCAGGAGAAAGACAAGATCCTGGACAGATTTGCAGACCACTTTGACCAACTACTAAACAAATCTGGAGATCTCACTGAAGAGGCAAAGAAGCTCTAGTCCAGCGACCAGCTGTATCAAGTTTGGATGAACCACCAAATTTTGATGAACTAATGGCAGCTATCAGGACAACACAGGATGGTAAAGCTCCAGGAAGGGATGGAATTCCAGCAGAAGTGTGGAAATTTGGTGGTGTTCAGCTGACCAACTGCCTGCACAAGCTCATCCAAGAGATATGGGATGCCCAGAAAATACCTCAAGACTGGAAGGATGCAAGTATTGTGCCTTTGTTCAAGAAAGGCGACAGGAAAGACTGTGGAAATTACCGAGGTGTATCACTGCTAGCCACTGTTGGTAAGATTCTCTCACGTGTACTGCTGAACAGACTCAATGAACATATCTCGCAGAATGTACTACCAGAAACCCAGTGCGGCTTTAGAAGTGGAAGAAGCACAATGGACATGATTTTCTGCTTGAAACAGGTTCAAGAAAAGTGTATTGAACAGAACATGCCGCTTTATGTCGTCTTCATAGACTTCAGTAAAGCCTTCAATACTGTTTCGCGACAAGGACTTTAGCAGGTACTCAAGAAATATGTCTGTACAGAGAAGTTTGTCAGCCTGATCAAAGCACTCCATACAGGTATGCAAGCAAACGTGGCAATGAGTGGTTCAGTATCTAAAGACTTTTCAGTAAGCAATGAGGTGAAACAAGGGTGTGTGCTGGCACCTACACTCTTCTCGTTATATTTGGCAGCCATGCTTGAGGTGGCCTTCAGAGACACTTCAGAAGGAATATACATTCAAACAAGGAAAGAAGCAGACTTGTTCAATGTGGCACAGTTTAAAGCCAAGAGTAAGACATCGATAAAGGTAGTAAGAGAAATGCTCTTTGCCGACGACAGTGCTCTACTTGCACACAGTGTGGAAGATATACAATCTTTAGTGGAGAAATTTGCAAGAGCAGCTAGCCAATTCAGCCTCCAAATCAACATCAAGAAAACAGAGTGCCTTTTATCAACGACCAAAGTTCCAATTATCAGCATCACTACCAGAAGAGATCAGCATTGGTACAGAGCCACTAGTCAAGTGCAAGACTTTCAAGTACCTAGGTAGCACTGTTTCAGAGAATGCTAGGCTGGAGGATGAACTATCTCTCAGAATGGGAAGAGCAAGCACTGTGTTTGGAAACTTGAGGGGAGACTGTGGAACAATCGACATGTGTCTATCCGTGTGAAATGCAAAGTGTACAGAGTGACAATACTGGCTACTCTATTGTACGGTGCTGAAACTTGGACAGTCTACAGAGTGCAGGTGAAGAAACTCCACACGTACATGATGAGACACCTTCGAGCCATAATGAACATCCTAATGGAAAGACAAGATAACCAACATAGAAGTGTTGAAACGAGCTGGTCTACCATCAATGGAAGACATGCTAATACAGATGAACCTGAGATGGCTCGGACATGTTGAGAGGATGGACCACCAGCGTCTCCCTCGGCAGTTACTCTACTCACAGTTATGCAAGAGCAAACGCAATCAGGGTAGACCAAGGTTCAGATTTAAAGACACTGTAAAAAGAAACTTGAAGAAGTTGAACATAGACAGGAGTTCCTGGCAGCGGAAGGCTAAGGACAGAGCTGTGTGGAGTAATCTGATCAGACCTAAATGAAACAGTCATTGTTGCCCATGACAGACTGCTATGATGATATTTTCTTGTCACCAGGACTAAAACTTCCAAATGTGAGGCCACTCGATGTCGTGGTTGTTGCTGGTGCGGCTGTTGCTGCTGGTTGAGACTGAGCAGCTGTCCCAAAGGTGAATATTCCTCCTGCAGGTGCAGCAGAGGTGGTCTGCGTGGACACGTCCTCGCTTTGAGTTTAGTTTTATCTTTATTTCTTGTTTGTTATAATTAATATCATTATGGTCTTTGTTTTGTCCTAATTATCCTTGCCTTGTCTTTGATTCTGTTTATTATTATTATTATTATTATTATTATTATTATTATTATTGTCATGTTATTCTGGTCTGGGGTTTGGGTTTACGTGTCTTGTTTATTTCTGGTTTTGTGAATAGCTTCATCCTTGATTTGCATCTTGTTATGTTCTTAATTAGTCATGGCTGTTAGTAATCAGGTTCTGCTGTATTTACAGTAAGCTATGCTGCCCCGTACATGGGTGCAGCGTCCTTGCATACCTTGGCGTGTATGCACACTTCGGCCAAGCCTGTGTTAATACAGAGTCCCGTTTATTCCTTATCTGTGTTTTCTTGCCTAGCTTGTGTTTTCAGCCCACAAGCTGCATTCTGTTTATTTTTCCTTAATAAAATCATGTATGAGATTCGCCTCACATTTGGGTCCTCTTCTTCACCCCGGAGGGGCAACCCTGATATGTTTAGTGAAAACTAAGGTTAGAATAACGGCAAACTATTTACACAAAACTCTTACAACTCGGGCTGTGCGATATGACCAAAATTTTATATCATGATATAAGTAATCTTATTTCACAATAACTATATATATCAAAATATACATTTTCCATAAATTCTATAGTTTATATATGATAACCAATAAAAAGGACCATCTCTTTTTCTCCATTTTAAATTACATACTGAAAAAAACCAATTGTACAAATTCATCTGTCATTAATTTTATGCATTTTTTGCCTCTTAATTTTGCAGTGTTGTTATAAAATAGTTTTTAATGTGCATTTGAGATGACTTCATCTTTATTCTTTCTACCTACTAATTGGACTAATTAAAAATGATTACAAATCAAGTTACATTAAGAGCCAGTTTGTTCCTCCGACACATTTTAATTTATTTATTTAGTGTGTATGCGGCTTTTGTCACGCACTTTTGCAGCTTTAGTAATGTTTTTTCAGACAAAATTAAGAAACTCGGCAGCGATTTAAACCAGAATGATGATCTGATACATTACAATGTTTCCTATTAGCGACAAGTTAGCATCATCATTTAGCATTTGTTGTTTTATAATTAGAATGAGATGGTGTTAACGTTATTTACCTCCAATTTAAACAAGGTTACAGGACTATCCTCTCTAACACAGCACTGTGGGAAAAAGTCCAATATCTCTGGGGGGCACAGAAGTACCGTCTCCACAGAAGCAGCGGCAAAACACTAGCTTGCAGTTAGCTGCTGTGGCGCACCTGATGCACTGCGGGGGAGAGGCAGGGCGGTGACAAATAGAAACGGGTATGTTTCTTAAATTCCAATATAAATGATACAGTTTTATATGAAATGGTAGACGTTTTTTATCGCGTTACCGATATATATCGTCATATTGCACAGCCCTACTTACAACTGGTATGGTCCACTCATAAATTTTGTTAGTACCAGCACTAACTTTCAAGACAATATTGGTGAATCCCACAAGTTCACGTAAATTAATCCTAGGTCAAGTTTACAAGCAAATCTGTTAATAGTAAGTGGAATCAGATTTGACTCTTTAATAATGATATTGCACAGTTCATAAACATGTGGATCACTTGGTATGGTAAGACAAAAGGTGCAATCATTTTTGCACATCTTCAACAGGGCAAAGGAAGTTGCTTTTCCTGTCACCTCTACCTCTCTTCTGTTGCTCGTGCTCCTTTATCTATTACCATCCCCTTCTTCCCCAACTACTTTATTTTTATCCCGTTTTTCCCCTTCCTGCCTCTTCTATTCACTCTTCCTGTCTTTCCCTTTCTGTAAACATTATTTTCTCCTTTTCATTCAGTATTTGTCTCCCTTGTTCTCTCTTTCTAATACTCCTTTCCTTTAGCATTAAGACTTCCACTCTTGGTCACATAGTCATTTCTGCATATAAAGCAGAGCACACAAGTGCTACCCCCTTCCCCCTAACCTCTAGGGGGTCATTCAAGCTACAAGTTTATCTTTAATATTTTGGAAAGGAGAATTAAAAGTACCATCAATTTTTTTCTTGTAAATTTGCCACTTTTTCCTCTTAAAATTGCAATTTTTCTCTCATCAATTTGTGACAATTTTTTTCTTGTAATTTTTCAGCCTTTTATCCATTAAATGATTTTTTTCTTGTAAATATGTAACCTTTTTATTGTAAATTTGAAACTTTTTTCTGATAAATGTGTGACTTTTTTTAAATTTGATACTTTTCCCATAAATTTGTGAATTGTTTCTTGTAAATTTTTAAACTTTTAAATTTGCTACTTTTTCCTCATACATTAGCTTGTTTTCATTGTAAATTCACAACTCCTTTTTTTTTCCTCTTAAAGCAAACCTATGTAAGATTTTTACCTTAAAATGACATTTCCAAGTTCATTGTATTGGTACAGCAACCTTTTGACCAGGTGAATGTCGCTTACCCCATAGCCTAGGTGGGCCCACACTGCCTGCAACAGCTCTGTACTTGGTAACAACACACTGAACGGTCTACAACTATGGTGACTATGACCTCGGCCTGAACAACCAATCACAGGGCACAACTTCAGCCACCAACAACTAAGCACCCTGTGAGTCTGTTGGATGTTGAGACTGAGGTCATAGTCACCATAGTTGTAGTCTTTTCAGTGCTACTAGGAAGAAGAAAGTTACATAGTAAGATATAAAATAAAAATCAATAATTCACCTGGATTAGTGCCATGAAGCAATACTGATGGATGCTGTTGTCCAGAAAACCACAATTGAATAGTCCGTTGTCTGGGATGCCTGTACACACTGTTGTAGCGTTAACCCTTTTGGTTCCAATCCATAAAATCATTCTTTGCTGAAGAAAATAGTGTCAACTCAAAAGTCTGGTCATGAACTGCTTCTATCATCCAAGGACCGGAGCTGTAACACTATCCATCAGCCATAAAGTGGAAGTTAATCGATTCTTCAGGACTTAGTCATTCTCCCTTTTCTGCTCTTTGGCAAAGGAATGCCCCAAATGACAATAATCCAGACTTGGGAGTCAAGATTCCTCATTAACCAACCAGACAGTTTTACAATGTCATCTGGTGGATGATGCAGGAATATTTAATATTTTTTCTCTCTCTCTGAAATGGAATCTCTGCAGTTGTGAACAATAAAACAATTCATATTCTTTCTCTCAAGACAGCATCCACTACTGAAAAAATGGTTGAATTCTGGAATGGACAATTGTGGTTTCAAATGCTTTTATTGATATAATTTGATATACAGTATGTTGCTTTATTTTCAAACAGAAATTAATTTTTGTATGCTTACTATCACAAATTAATTACAGTTACAATGTAGAGACATTGTATGTTCCCTTATTATTGAGTAGAATATCTTAGTCACTAAAGTTTAAGGAATTTCTGCTTTATTCAGCAACATATATGTCTTAAGGGGGGTCTCACTTTTCATATCAAATGTGTCTCTCCCTCCTCTCTCTGCTCTTTGGGAGACCATAGCTGGACTTTAACTGACCAGTAGAGTTCCAGGCTTCACTGCATCTCCTTTTTAGGTTGAGTTTATGACTTCTGTTGAACAAAACTCCAAGTAATTGGTTCAGCTCAGTTTCATGAAATTCAGTGAGATTCTGCCACACCCCCCCCAAAAAAACTTTCCTTTGTTTCAGTTTTGGAGCATTGGTCAAGCTGTAAGGAGCAGATTTCTCTACGCTCCCATTTTTTCTATTTTCCAAGTAAGGCCCAGAGCCTGTCATGCTCTGTGATTTTTTTTCTTTTCTTTGAAGTTCACTTTTTCTTATTTTAATCTTTTTTTTTTAAACTACCTTGCAAGAAGATTTTGTTTGTTTTTAGCTGAATCATCAGAGAATTTCTGCAGGTGGCATTACTCTGTGTTGTACTGAAAGTCAGTGGTGTATAAGGTAAAGAGAAAAGGAGAGATCACAGTCCCCTGCAGAGCTCCTGTATCACTAGCCACCACTCCAGACAAGACACTGCCCAGCCGGACAAACTGTGGCCTGCCTGTCAGGTAGTCAGTAATCCAGGAAATCACAGAGCTGTCAACCCCCATCACCCGCAGCTTCTCACCCAGCAGCAGTGGCTGGATGGTGTTAAAGGCACTGGCGAAATCAAAAAAAGTGATCCTCACAGTGTCTTCTCCACCATCCAGGTGCAGATGGGCTCATTGTAGCAAGTAGATGACAGCATCTTCAAATCCTAAATGGGGCTGATATGTAAACTGCAGAGGGTCCAGCCACGTCTTCACCTGTGGCTTCAGATTGGCTAAGACCAGTCTCTCCAGGACCTTCATCACATGAGATGTGAGGGCAACTGGTCAATAGTCGTTCAGGTCCGAAGGAGATGACTTCTTGAGGACAGGAACCAGGCAGGATGTCTTCTACAGCACCGGTACTCTCTCCAGACTCAGGCTCAGGTTGTACAGGTGTTTCAGCACCAGAGCTAGCTGGTTGGCACAGGTCCTCAGGGTCCTGGCGGAGATGCCATCAGGGCCCGCCGCCTTCCGCTGATGGAGTCTCTCCATCAGCGGAAGGTGGTTTTTTGGAAGGCAGCTTTTTCTTAACCTGGTCTGTAGTCACCGTGATGTGAGGAAGGGTCCCGGTGTCTCCCGAGGAGGAGGAGGATGGGGGAGATGGAGAGAGGTGCTGCAAGGAGGGTGGGTGGGTGGGGATGTGTAGGGGCCTGGCTGTGTTTTGGGGGTGACAGACTGTGAGTTGAACCTATTAAAAAACAGATTCAGTTCATCAGCTCTCTCCTGGCTCCCAGATGGCTGTCTGACTTTCCCCTTGCACCCAGTTATTTGTTTCACCCCCCCCCCCCCACACACACATCTTTAGTGTTGTTTTGCCTGAGTTTATCTTCCAACTTCCTCCTATAATTGTCCTTGCACCTCCTCAGCATCTCTCTCAGCTCATGCTGCACTCCCTTCAGCTTCTCCTTGTCTCCAGACCTAAAAGCTCTGTTCTTTTTGTTCAGAAGTGCTTTCAGGTCACTGGTGACCCATGGTCTGTTGTTGGAGAAGCAGTGTACAGTCTGAGCTGGCATGGTGATGTCTTCACAGAATCTAATGTATTCTGTGATGCAGTCGGTCATATTGTCTGTGTCCACCCCATTTGGTTCACAGAGTACACCCCAGTCTGTCGTCGTGAAGCAGTCCTGTAGTGCATCAGCAGCCTCCTGTGTCCACCTCCTCACAGTCCGTGTATAAGCAGGCTGCCTTTGCACAAGGGGGACGTACTTGGGTGTTAACATGTCCATGCAGTGATCCGATTTGTCAATGGGGGGTAGAGCTGTGGAACTATATGCATCTCTGACATTGGCATACAGTAAATCCAGTGTTTTGTTTTCTCTGGTGGACCAGTCAACAAACTGGTGAAAGTTTGGTAATGTTTTTCCCAGTGAGACATGATTAAAATCACCCGTGATGGCCATAAATGTATCTGGGTGCTTCTCCAGTAATGTGGCCGCAGTGGAGCTGATGACATCACAGGCCACTGCTGCGTCAGCTGACGGAGGGACATAGACGATAATAATTAAGGCACACTTCATTTTTGTGGCATATAATAAGTTCGCATACTCACAGCCAGCAGTTCAATGTCCGGGCTGCAGTGCTTTTCCTTCACATAAATATGTCCAGGATTACACCACCTTTCATTGACAAGAAGTGCCACTCCTCCTCCCTTCTTTTTCCTGCTGCTTATTATGTCTCTGTCCCCCCATATAGTCTTGAAGCCAGGTATCACTACGTTTACATCCGGGATCTGTGAGTGTAACCACGTCTTTGTGAAACACATGATGCTACACTCACGACACTCCTTTTGCATCCTGACCAACGCTGTAAGCTCATCTGTTTTGTTTCCGAGCGATCGCACATTCCCGGTGATGACCATCGGTACAGCTGGCTTATGCTTCCTCCTCCTCCTCCTCCTCCTCCTCCTCCTCCTCACCTAAGCTCCAGCCCTTTGTCCGTGGCGTCTCCTCTTTAGCTCATCCGGGATGAGGGGCTTCGCTCCAGGCAGCAGCGCTGGCCTCCTCAGTGCAATCAGCTGTTCGTGTATGTTAGCAATGCGTCCACCCCCATCTCTGTTGATATCCATTGCCCAAGGAAGAGAAAAAAAAAAAAAAACTAGAGAAAGACCAGGCTAAAATAGAAAAAAAAGTTGGTCCTGTAATGACTCGCTCTGTGCCATCATCTCCTACAGCTGCGCGCACACCTTCTCCCCATCACTCACAGGCTTTATAACCTGCTCTGCCTGGAGTCTGGCACGGAGCTGTCTGTCTCCCTGACTGGAGAAGCCCGACTCTCGTCTTCTAACCTACATCCAGGTTTCTTCGTTCCTGTCAAGGACCTCTTCATCCTGGTTTCATCCCTTGGAAGGATTCAGCCTCACCACACCAAGTAAGCGCTATTGCTACTCACCCTTTCCAGCTATTTTCCCCTGTGCACAGGCGGACTCCTCTGGCAGCGGAGTTAGTTCTCCTCGGCAGCGGAAAGTGCCTTCCTCACTCCAGCGGGCCACCTGTCCATCACCGGCGTGTACAGCAGACGCTGTCTTCCTGGCAGTAGCCTCCGGGCCAACCTGAGCGTCCCTCTTCCACCTGCAAAGTAAGCCCCGGTCATTGCTTCGCACATTCTCTGGTGGACTCCACTAACATCTGTGCCTCTGTCTTGTCATAGGGTTGCCAGGCTGAACGTCGCTCTGCTCACCCCCAGCTACAACGTCACTGGTGACAGCCATCACCGCATTCACTACACATACACGCACTCACACACTTACACGATATCAATAAAGATAATTGAATCCACTTGAGCCTATGTCTGTTCCCTGGGTCTGGTAAACATGTCAGGTCCAGTCTTAATCCGAGTCTTCCTACCAAGCCCTGGTTAATAAGAGACACACTATATACAGGAATAAGCAGAAAAAAACACAAAGGCACGAGAGAGTTGCTGCTGGTACGGCCGCCCTGCCTCCGGCGCCATTCAAAAAATAAATAAATAAATAAAATCCTCACTTTAAAAGTGACATTCACCAAAATTCCAAAGCTAGTTATTGATGACAATTTCAATACTAGGCTTTGAAAATTTAAGTAAAGAAATCAATCCACACAAATTTTAAACTACAAATCAAAATACAGTTTCACCAAATAAATTAACACATCTTCATATTTCTACAATAATTCCAAAATTCTACCTCCCTTGTTACAAGCCTGTAAGTTGGAACAAGTTCTAAGAGAGCTTATAACTACCACTAATGTAAAATAACAATCAAGGTTAACCCTTGACTAACAAATTTAGCTACAATCAGCAAGTTGATTTTTAAGCTAACTAGCAAACAACAGTAAAACATGGTGGGTCTATGAACAACCAGCCGATTTACTGAACTGGATGACCTTCAAGCAACATTGGAAGAATGGACTTCTGATTTTATATCTAGCTTCACAACACGGGTCAAGAAAACACAGCCCTACGATCTGAAGCAGCTCACTGAAGAACTTTTGGACGATTACGCAGAAAACCCACCAAAAGGAAAGAATCCCCCAGCGTGTTGGGAAAGTTTGCAATAGCATTAAAAGTAGCTGAAGCTAAAGCGTTTATGCACCGAGAATGAGCTGAGGAATCAACAATCAACAACCCTCTCTCTCCAGGAAGAGAACAAATCTCTAAGGAAGAAACTGGAACAATCTCAAAATGAAAACAATGATACTCAAGCTCAACTTGATAATGCATTGCAAGATTTGAACCAGGTAAAATCAGAAAAGCGACGGTGGACCCATGACAACGACTTGCTTCGCCAAGAGAGCAGTGAACTTGAAGATGCTCTTCAGGACACAAAAAAGGAACTCAGAAGATTTGAAGGTCAACTTGAAAATGTGAAGTCTGACTACACGGAATGTCAACTGCTTCTACAGGAAGCACATAAAAATCTAAAGGATTTAAAAGAAAAAGGGGAGGAATACTGACAACAAAAGGAAGCAAGACCACATTAACTTCCATGACCTCCTGAAACTCCAGCTGCTCCCCAACCGAGGCCACGAACCGCAAACAGGTTGCGTAGGCCGAGAGAGGAGAACGCATCTCACCTGACCAGGACTTCCACAGCGCCCCGTCGTCCGACTCCTGTTTTGAGTATGGACGATCACATGGAAAGCGTGTGTGTGCCCCTTAAGACCGCGACCTTGACAAGATGGAGTGAAGTCTCACAAAATTTGATCCAGGCCCTACCTGTTCACCTGATACCAAAGCCTATTTACAAGACATTGACTACAGCGTTTATGCACCGAGAATGAGCTGAGGAATCAACAATCAACAACCCTCTCTCTCCAGGAAGAGAACAAATCTCTAAGGAAGAAACTGGAACAATCTCAAAATGAAAACAATGATACTCAAGCTCAACTTGATAATGCATTGCAAGATTTGAACCAGGTAAAATCAGAAAAGCGACGGTGGACCCATGACAACGACTTGCTTCGCCAAGAGAGCAGTGAACTTGAAGATGCTCTTCAGGACACAAAAAAGGAACTCAGAAGATTTGAAGGTCAACTTGAAAATGTGAAGTCTGACTACACGGAATGTCAACTGCTTCTACAGGAAGCACATAAAAATCTAAAGGATTTAAAAGAAAAAGGGGAGGAATACTGACAACAAAAGGAAGCAAGACCACATTAACTTCCATGACCTCCTGAAACTCCAGCTGCTCCCCAACCGAGGCCACGAACCGCAAACAGGTTGGGTAGGCCGAGAGAGGAGAACGCATCTCACCTGACCAGGACTTCCACAGCGCCCCGTCGTCCGACTCCTGTTTTGAGTATGGACGATCACATGGAAAGCGTGTGTGTGCCCCTTAAGACCGCGACCTTGACAAGATGGAGTGAAGTCTCACAAAATTTGATCCAGGCCCTACCTGTTCACCTGATACCAAAGCCTATTTACAAGACATTGACTACAGCGTTTATGCACCGAGAATGAGCTGAGGAATCAACAATCAACAACCCTCTCTCTCCAGGAAGAGAACAAATCTCTAAGGAAGAAACTGGAACAATCTCAAAATGAAAACAATGATACTCAAGCTCAACTTGATAATGCATTGCAAGATTTGAACCAGGTAAAATCAGAAAAGCGACGGTGGACCCATGACAACGACTTGCTTCGCCAAGAGAGCAGTGAACTTGAAGATGCTCTTCAGGACACAAAAAAGGAACTCAGAAGATTTGAAGGTCAACTTGAAAATGTGAAGTCTGACTACACGGAATGTCAACTGCTTCTACAGGAAGCACATAAAAATCTAAAGGATTTAAAAGAAAAAGGGGAGGAATACTGACAACAAAAGGAAGCAAGACCACATTAACTTCCATGACCTCCTGAAACTCCAGCTGCTCCCCAACCGAGGCCACGAACCGCAAACAGGTTGGGTAGGCCGAGAGAGGAGAACGCATCTCACCTGACCAGGACTTCCACAGCGCCCCGTCGTCCGACTCCTGTTTTGAGTATGGACGATCACATGGAAAGCGTGTGTGTGCCCCTTAAGACCGCGACCTTGACAAGATGGAGTGAAGTCTCACAAAATTTGATCCAGGCCCTACCTGTTCACCTGATACCAAAGCCTATTTACAAGACATTGACTACTCCTTGCATAAGTACCCTGATGCCACGGCGGACGATCGCATCTATTTGATTAAACTAACATCTAACAGGTCAGTGTCAAAATTTATAGACAGACAGCTGATAGACATCAGGACAGACTACATGCGACTCTGCGAAGCCATCGAAAAGGAATTCTCCAACGACTGCCTACAATCAGGACTATTGGCAGCCCTGGCCGTGAAGCAAGGTTGCTCACAGCCTACCCAGGCCTACTACCAGTGACTCCTTCTTTCCTATTTTTGATCCCAAAATACACCAGGGACCAGAACTTCCATCCCACTGTGAGTCACCACCTTGGAGCTACAGCTAACTCAAGGTCAAGCTCAATAAGTCAGCTGAGAGAGTTTGCACATTATGCATTCTAAAAACAGCAACAAAGCCGCAACAAGCACGCTGAGCTTGCCACCGTGTTAGCTATCAGCGCTGCTCTGATACCCTGGAGTTGGAAGGAGCCCCTTACCCTACTCCATCTCCCACACACGATAACATGAAAATTCAAGACATTTCCCCAACCGATCTCAAGGCCAAAAACAAACTATGTCCTCTGGATCTCACTCAAGACCAACTTTGCGAATGCCCAACTACCATCATAGGCCAAATTTACCAAATAGATTGTGAGAACACACACGTAACCGCAGCAAATGGTCTCCTCCACCTTATCATAAAAGCTCAGAAGCAGAGACCGATCAGAAACCTTGAAAGTAGAGGAGGGGCCGATGCTGTGATTGCAAGACATTCCGAGACTGTTGTGCAATAACCCAAAATGGTGGCGCCCGCCGACCGAGCATAGACAAACTTTTCCACGAGTAGGTTTTTTTTTTCTGCTTTTTGTAATTAATCCATTAACTGACTGCCTGTTTCTGTCACGACGGCCCTCACGGATCGTCACAAGACGCCTCAGTCACCAGAGAGTTTGCAGTGGTAATTTATTAAGGATAAGGCAGAACACTCACAGAACACATACAATGGCTGGGTGATGTCTGAGCCGGGGGACACCCGATGCGCCAGACGGACAACAGTGAGAGTGAAGTCTCAAAGGAACATACCTGAGAATAACAGGAGCACGACGGAACGTGGCTGAACATAACAGGATATAACAGAGACTGCCGCGCTGGAGGACATTTAGCACCCGCTTATATCTCTGGCGGCTAATGACCCCAACGCGGCACAGCTGCTGCTAATGACAGCAGAGCAGCAGCTGACTTTGACAGCAGGGAGCTCCCCCGGGCGCCTTCACAATAAGAGCCCGAGGAGCTGGAAGGAACCCTCAGCTGCCAAAGCCAGGGAACAAAAAGATATGAGACCCGAGTGTGGCCAGAACCGACACTCGGGTTATGACAGTATCTCCCCCTCAAGGCCGAGCTCTGAGCGGCCAGAGTAACACCCAAGCCCCCCCCACCCCACCCCCCTAGGGTGGGTGGATGGGGTGCTGGCAGGAGGGAGAGAGACAAACAACCAACAAGGCTATAGAAAAAAAAAAACCATAATCCCGGGTAACAAGAACAAAACCACAATAAGTACAAAATAGGCAACACACCCTTGGGCAAACAGAGTGACACAAAAACACAAAACAATCCCCCCCCCTCCACAAACACCCCAACAGTCCCACAGACGAGATCAGGAACCCGGAAAGGGCGCAGTCCAGGCCCGGAGGGATGGGGCAAAAGGTTCGGGGGGGGTCGTCCGGCAACAAGAGGCCACAGAACAGGGAGGGGAAAAGAGGACAGTTCGGGCGGCCTACCCCAGTCCCATGCTCGGGGGAAGAGAGTTTCAGGCGGCCGGAGTAGGTCGCCGCACAGGAAGATAAACAGGTCGGGGGGCCGGCCCAGAGAACCAAACCAACGAGACAGCCCTTCAGGCGGCCGCCCCGCAACACCAGCCCACCAGAACCGTTGGGAGGAAGCAGCCGGTGATCCCGCAGAAAAGGGGGGAGATAAGGGGAAACCGGGCGGAGCGTTCGGGACCCCAACGGCCCCAGGTGGAGATGGGTAGTGCTCCTCAGGGAGACGAGGAGGATGACTGTGGAGATGAGGGTGATGAAGAAAACGAGCCTGTCCAGCATCCGGTGGCCGGGGATCTGCAGCTCCCTCACCGAACCTAGGACCTGCTGGTGCAGCACCCACGGTGGACCCCGATTGGGCCTCTGGAACCAAACCCACGGTGGACCCCGATTGGGCCTCCGGAACCAAACCCACGGTGGACCCCAACTGGACCGGAACAGCACTCCCGGTGGACCCGGTCGGCGTGGCACCAGACTTGACCTCCAACCTCGAAACCGGAACCTCTGGCGCAGCAGGCGAGAGCAGCCCCTCGCCGGCGACCCTGGGAGAAGACTCACACAAGAGAGAAAACCCGGGATCAGGATCACCGGCAGCGCCAGAACCCGGCGAGATAAGCTCGGACGCAGCGGGCGGCTGCACCCGGCTCATCTCCCCTTGAGACAGGCAAAAGTGCTCTAAAAGGTGAAGAAGAAAGATAAAACAGAGCACTTGCCTGAGCTCGGGTTCTGACGCCGTCCAGGACTGCGATGATCCGGGCTCAGAAGTCAGGAGGTCGTCCTCAGGCTCCCACTCAGCTGCGTCGGGCTCCGCAGCTGGCATGATGGTGCGTGCAGCTAGAGAGTCCTCCGGCACCGATGTCCACGCCGGTGGCCCGCACCGCGTGGTGGCAGGAGAATCTCGCCCTGCTGGACCGGACCGCTCCTCCGTGGAACCCCGGGGACGCTTCTTCATCGGCGATGGCTCCACGCTGCAGTCCGCTCTCCTCCTCCGCCCATGGCGTGGCTGCGGAACCGGAACCAGGCTCTCCAGAACCGCAGGCCCCCTCCTCATCCAGCGACGTTGGTCTGACGTCGAGGACCGCTCAGCGGGGGGAGACACAGAGGAAGCAGGGTTATTACTTTCATCCACAGCGGGTGGAGGGAGCTCGGGGGGCTGCATACCCCGAACTCCACCCCTAGGAGTCAGACAAGGCAAGACAATGTCAAAAGAAGAGGAATTATCATGCACTCGCCTTTCCCCTAAGGGTAAGATGGTCTCCGCTGTGGGGGACGTCATTCCTTCCTTTCCCCACTGGATGGCGACAGAGGGCCCTCTGGGAAGACGAGATGAGGCCACTCGAGGCGGATCCGGGATGAAGCTCGCCGAAACGGAGCTCTCGTGACACACAGCAGCCAGGATAGGCGACGAGGAGGAGGGGGCGACAGCCGGGGTCAGTCGGGCATGGAGCGCTGACGGGACAGCAGGCGAGGGCCCGGGAGAAGACGAGGCTGCGGGGATTCCCCTCTGACGAGGCGCGGGAGTGACAGCTGTGTGGGGGGTTGAGCCCTTGCGGCGACCCGGGACAGCATCCAGACGGGGCTCTAGCCGAGGTTGGAAGCTGGAGTGACGACGGTTCCTTGTAGGGGGTGAGGCGAAGGTGAGGTCCGGAAATCGCCGTTCCTGAGCAGAAACGGCGGCAAGCAAGTCAGCAAACTCAGGAAACTCACGCAGCGCTGGATTCCTCTCCACCAGTCTGACCGCCGCCACCACATGCTTCATACACGCCGGAGGATTCTTAGCAGGGCAAGCAGCAGCCACCCGGTCCCAGATCTCTTCTGCTGTCATCTGCAGCTTCTCTGGGGGAATCCCGAGTGACGACATGCCCGATGGGAAAAGACCTCCGGGTGGTGCGAACTCCCGGGCCGGAACGGAGGCAGGAGCGGGATCCCGAAGCGAGGGGCGACGTCTCCTCCGCTTCAGCTTCCTGCCAGGATTTCCCTCCAGCCCTCGGAGTATCTCACGCTGGGCGGCGACGTCATCTCTCCTCACGCTTACCTCTGGATGATTAGTGAAGCGGGGAAGAGAATCCAGAATTTCCTCGGCTAGGTCCAGGTACCAGGGCACTTCGCTGTTGTATTCGAGGAGGGAGGCGGCGACAAGGACTCTGTCCACGCGCTCGAGGGTGTCAGCGAGAACAGCGTCCTGCCTCCGAGCACGAGACCTCCACAATGGCATGCTTCAACACGGCACCCAGACAGGTAGGAACAAACAGTCCACTACTGCAAACTACACGGTGAATGGCGTCTCGATACAACGCCTCCTCTCCGGGCGTTTGGCGGCAGTCTACTGTCACGATGGCCCTCACGGACCGTCACAAGACGCCTCAGTCACCAGAGAGTTTGCAGTGGTAATTTATTAAGGATAAGGCAGAACACTCACAGAACACATACAATGGCTGGGTGATGTCTGAGCCGGGGGACACCCGATGCGCCAGACGGACAACAGTGAGAGTGAAGTCTCAAAGGAACATACCTGAGAATAACAGGAGCACGACGGAACGTGGCTGAACATAACAGGATATAACAGAGACTGCCGCGCTGGAGGACATTTAGCACCCGCTTATATCTCTGGCGGCTAATGACCCCAACGCGGCACAGCTGCTGCTAATGACAGCAGAGCAGCAGCTGACTTTGACAGCAGGGAGCTCCCCCGGGCGCCTTCACAATAAGAGCCCGAGGAGCTGGAAGGAACCCTCAGCTGCCAAAGCCAGGGAACAAAAAGATATGAGACCCGAGTGTGGCCAGAACCGACACTCGGGTTATGACAGTTTCTAGCTTTCTTTTTTTTTGTACGGAGCTGGAGGAACTACAGAATTATATTGACGAGTTTTATTTCCGTTGCTGTGTCATGGAGCAGTCTCCCATCCCTATTTCCCAGTCAAAGCGACTGAGACCGGCAGACTCGCTGAAAATAACGCCCGAGAAATCACAAGACGGCTCTGAGGTTAGTGACATCCTTTTTCCTATTGAAAATAAACTTACCAGCATGGATGAAAGACTAGCATTAGTAGAGCTGCTCCATAAAGAATTCCAGAGCATGCGTGAAAGTCTGGAATACAGTCAGGCGCAGCTCGTCTCTCTCTTAGAGGAAAACAATAGTTTGAAAATGTCAGTAAACATGCTAACCACACGACTTGGCGTTGTTGAAAGAGAGAACAGGAAGATGAAGGAAACAGTTCTCAATTTGTAGTCACACAGCATGAGAGATAACCTTGTTTTTTTATGGAATTGCTGAAAAAAATCATGAAAATCCGGAACAGCTGGTCCAGGAATTTATGTCCATGCAACTGAAATTGTCCGTCGAAGTCACAAAATCAGTTAACTTGAATGAATGAATGAATGAATCTTTATTTCGGATAGATTAGATTAAAAGATTAAAAAAAAGGAACAGAATAATATAACAAAGGGGAAAAAAAATCCAACAAGGTCAAATTAAACAATAACTCCTCGGATTATAAAATTCAACATAAGTTTTCCGAAATGGGTGATGGCTGATGCCGCAGCTTATATTGCCCACCCATGTTCCATCTAAGAATTCAAAAATAAAATAAAATAAAAGTGATTACAAATCAGAACAAAGCTAAAACAAAACGTGACAAAAAACTAAGCAACAGCACAACACAGACTGGATATGATAATCCTTATGTGATTTTTCATGTCGTTTTGTATGTACAGTATATACCTTTCACCGAGTCCACTGAATTGGGCAAAAAAATAATCCTCAACCTAAACGTCCCAGACCTATTGTTGCCAAATTTGAGCATTTCAAGCAAAAAATGTTGGTCCAGAGGCAGGGCAGGCAGCTTAAAAACACCAATTATGGTCTAAATGATCAATTTCCATAGGAAATTTTGGAAAGGAGAAGGACGTTTTTTTCCCATAAGCAAACAAAAAATCCAAGAAGGTAAACTAGCTATTGTCTCTGTGGGTAGATTGTATATAGATGGCAAGTTGTTTATGGATGGAACCATAACCCCCTGGTTATTATAGAACTGTGGTATATATCACTCATATATTCCATACCTACATTTGTTAGAGCATGTGGAAATGTTTGGGACGGAATATACAAAGGAACTTCACACCTCTGAAAGAACAAAGGAATCTCACCGCCGTGTGAAGACTCATGACGTCACAGGACGCCATGGCAACAGACTCGACACCTTTACCCCCTAAAGTGAGAGGGGGAGTTCCCATCACCTCCCAAGACAGGGAGAGGGGATGGCAGGACAATGGGGATTAAGATAACGGGGAGATGTTACCTTTTTCAATGAGTGGCTCTGACGTCAGCTGTTTCAATGAGTGGTGCTATGCGTGCTTGTATTTAACCAGCGAGCGAAGCAGAGCTCTTTCTCTTGCCTTCTGCCAAGCTCTGCACCAGATGAGACAAGATAGAAGAGTTTGTTCATTAAAGACTCTACTTTTGTGATACAAAACCGCCTCGTTATTTCCAGCTCTTCTACACTGGTGACCTTGACGCGAGTATGGACCTGAGGCGTTCTTCAAGCGACTCATCCGCGGCGAATCTGACTTACGCCAGCGGCAACGCAGACGAGGGAACAAGCAGACAGCTGTTCCCCCCGGCAGAAGGTACCGAGAGAGCTCAACCGAGCTCCAGCACCGCCGTGAGAGCCGAGGCAAGGCACTCTCACCCGGCGGGCACAACAGTGATGGTGTGCACGAACACCGTCGCTGTCCAGCTGCCAGACTTCTGGCAAGAAGACCCCGCCTCTTGGTTTCTACAGGCTGAAGCCCAGTTCATACTGGCGGGCATCACAGCAGACGATACGAAATTCTACCATATCGTCTCCAAGCTCGACTCCGCCACTTCGAGGTGTGTGCGAAGCTTGATCCGGCGACCACCGGCCCGGGACAAGTATGAGACGCTCAAGGCGACCATCGTGGCGAACTATGTCCCACCAGCGGAGGAAAGAGCCGAGAGGATCCTGGCGATCTACGGCCACAAAGGGGGCAATCCGAAGGCCCTCATGGAGGATTTGCTGCAGCTTAAGGAGGAGGACAACGACAATTTCCTTTTCCAGTTTATTTTCCTCAGCACGCTTCCACCACACATGAGAGGGACACTCACCAATATGAAGTGCGACACCCACCAAGACTTCCGCACACTGGCCAGCGAGGCTTATCGGCTCGTCAACGCCTGCAAGGAGCGGACACCTACAGCGGCATCCGCGGACCTCAAAACTGACGCCCCGAGCCATGGAGAGCCACAACCCACGGTGGCAGTGGCGCGGCCCAAGCGTAACAAACAGATCGACGTCTGTTATTATCACCAACACTTCGCCGAGAAAGCCCACAAATGCGTTCCCCCCTGCAAGTTCACGACGTCGGGAAAACGCCCAAGCCGAGGGCCGTTAACGGCAGTGGTTCTCGGCGAGAAAAACAAGCTGTTATACGTGATGGATGGACACACAGGCAAGCAGTTCCTCATCGACACGGGAGCTCAGCTGAGTTTCATCATGCCCTCCCACGCAGATCGAGCCATGGGCACCCGGGGCAATGGAGCAGTGGCAGCCAACGGTTCGGACATCGACACGTTCGGTGAAAAGAGCCTGCACCTCCTCATTCACGGCCGCAGCTACAGATGGACATTTGTTGTAGCGGCGGTGAGTTTTAACTTGTTAGGCGCTGATTTTCTATGTGCACATGGGTTATTAGTTGATCTAGCAAATAGGCGCCTGGTTAATGCACTATCTTTTGCTTCTATTCCATGCTCAGCTCGAGTCTCTCCACCACCTGTGCAGGCCAACGTCACCACGGCAGGAGGTAAGTTTGAGCAACTCCTCACCCAATTTCCAGCACTCACAACCCCCAAATTTTCAGCCACTGTAGCCAAACACGGGGTTAAACACTTCATTCCAACAACGGGACCTCCCGTTTTTGCCAAAGCTCGCCGCTTAGACGCGGCCAAGCTCAACATAGCAAGGGACGAATTTGCAGCTCTTGAAAAATTAGGCATTTGCCGACGTTCAAAGAGCCCTTGGGCTTCACCACTTCACATGGTTCCGAAATCCGACGGTTCTTGGAGACCGTGCGGAGATTACCGCAGATTAAACAACGCTACAGCGCATGACCGCTACCCCATCCCTCATATACAGGATTTTTCACTGCATTTAGCGGGCGCGGCCATTTTTTCAAAAATAGACTTAGTCCGCGGTTATCACCAAGTTCCAGTCCGAGCTGAAGACATTCCTAAAACAGCGGTTATAACCCCTTTCGGCCTTTTTGAATTCCTGCGAATGCCTTTCGGCCTCAAAGGTGCTGCTCAGACTTTTCAACGTATGATGGACGCAGTCTTACGCGACCTCCCCTTTGTTTTCGTCTACCTCGACAACATGCTGGTAGCCAGCTCATCGGAGGAAGAGCACGAGCAGCATCTCACTACCGTTTTTCAGAGGCTAGAAGAGCACAGATTAATAATTAATCCAGCCAAATGCAAATTCGGCGTATCGCAAATTGATTTTTTGGGACACAGAGTCTCCCCGAAAGGGGCAGCTCCGCTTCCAGACAAAATTCATGCGATAGAAGGTTTTCCACGGCCCCAAACGGTCAAATCGCTACAGGAATTTTTGGGGATGGTTAATTTTTACAACCGTTTCCTCCCTCATGCAGCTCAGCTCATGCAGCCCCTGTATGACGCGCTTAAATAAAAGAAAGCTTCCAACGCGGTCGAATGGACCCCGGAACGCGAACGCGCTTTTGCGGAAGCTAAAAACGCCCTAGCTAACGCCACAATGTTAGTCCATCCAGATCCCTCGGCCCGCATTGCTCTAACCACAGATGCTTCAGACTTGGCCATAGGGGCAGTTGTAGAACAACTTGTCAAGGGGGTCTGGCAACCTTTAGCATTTTTTAGCAAATCGCTAAACCCGACGGAACGCAAATACAGCACTTTTGACAGGGAGCTGCTGGCGCTCCATTTATCCATCCGCCACTTCCAGTTTTGGTTAGAAGGGCGGAGTTTTACGGCTTTTGTGGACCATAAACCGCTCACTTTTGCTATGGCTAAAATTTCAGAACCTTGGTCGGGCAGACAACAAAGACAGCTAGCTGCGATTTCAGAGTTCACCACAGACATTCGACATGTAGCGGGCAAACTTAACGTAGTAGCGGACTGTCTCTCTCGCGCTGTGGCACCGCCAGAGCACGAGGAGACAGATTACACTGCTTCAGCAGCTGAGCTTTTCTCTAACGCAAACACATATGCAGCACCTATCCATGAAGGGATAGATTATGCAGCCATGGCGGAAGAACAAAGTAGTGATGCGGACGTGCGCGCGCTCCTGTCTGGACCAACAGGGTTAAGGCTGGAGGAAAAAGGGTTGCGCGACGGCGTGCCCCCCCTAATATGCGATGTTTCAACCGGCCAACCTCGCCCGTTAGTACCAGCTGCTTGGCACCGCCGCATTTTCAACGCAATTCACTCCCTCGCGCACCCAGGTGTACGCGCCTCGGTCAAAATGGTTGCCGAAAAGTTTGTGTGGCCAGGCCTGCGCAAAAACGTAAAAGAATGGGCAAAAACTTGCATTCCTTGTCAGTGCGCCAAAGTACACAAACACACAAAAGCCCCTCTGGAGCCTTTTCCAATCCCTGCTAGAAGGTTCGACCACATTCATGTCGACCTCGTGGGGCCGCTGCCTTCCTCCCAGGGTTTTACACACCTGCTAACAATGATAGACCGCACCACACGCTGGCCAGAGGCAGTCCCTCTAGCGGCAACTACAGCGGAGGAAGTCGCTCGCGTTTTTCTAACAAATTGGGTGGCACATTTCAGCGTCCCATCAGACATCACGTCAGATAGGGGGCCTCAATTTGTCTCAGAGCTCTGGTCAGCCATGTCCAACAGTTTAGGGGCAACAATTCACCGTACCACCGCTTATCACCCTCAGGCTAATGGGTTATGCGAGCGTTTTCACAGGTCCTTAAAGGCCGCCCTCAGGGCCTCATTAACGGACACAAATTGGGTAAATAAACTTCCCTGGGTTTTATTGGGGTTGCGTGCGGCATCTAAAGAGGATTTAGACGCTTCCCCTGCAGAATTAGTCTTTGCTCAGCCTATCAGACTCCCAGGTGAATTTTTACCAGAAAACCCAGAACCAGGGCACCTCCCAGTCCCAAGGTTTTTAGGCAGTAACAGTCCGGACTCTCTCCACGGTCCAGCTCATCACTCCTTTCCGCGAGTTTTTGTTCCTCAAACTTTAAAAAACGCTGAGTTTGTTTTTGTTAAGCATGAAGCTCTAAAACCGACGTTACGCCCAGTATACGATGGCCCGTATAGAGTGCTGGAAAATGGTGACAAACACTTTGTGCTTGATTATGGGGATAGAAATGAAACGGTCAGCATTGACAGACTCAAACCTGCCTTCTTGTTGAGAGACGAACCCGCACAGCTGGCTCGAGCACCTCGGCGAGGTAGACCCCCCAAGGAAAAAGTCTCAGCCCCCAGGCAGGGAACAGATAATCTCTCTCCTTCCCACACTGCAGATTCCTCACAACAAGGTCCCAGCAGGACGCCTAAACCGACCTACAGCAGCTTTGGGAGAAGATTGAAACCCAGACTACACAGGGACTGATTACACCACTCTGCAAATTTTCGCTAATTGTGCCGCAACAGTTTAGGACTGATTTATGATTATACTATGCTGTTATGTTTTCACTGAACTCTCTTAGGAGCATGGCTGCTTGAAAGTTTCTTCTGTGGCAACAGCTGTAACACGTAGTATGTCTTAGTAATTACCCTAGACTGTGAATCTTTCTGTGTTCCTTCATAGTTGTTTGGGGGGCCTGTGGTATATATCACTCATATATTCCATACCTACATTTGTTAGAGCATGTGGAAATGTTTGGGACAGAATATACAAAGGAACTTCACACCTCTGAAAGAACAAAGGAATCTCACCGCCGTGTGAAGACTCATGACGTCACAGGACGCCATGGCAACAGACTCGACACCTTTACCCCCTAAAGCGAGAGGGGGAGTTCCCATCACCTCCCAAGACAGGGAGAGGGGATGGCAGGACAATGGGGATTAAGATAACGGGGAGATGTTACCTTTTTCAATGAGTGGCTCTGACGTCAGCTGTTTCAATGAGTGGTGCTATGCGTGCTTGTATTTAACCAGCGAGCGAAGCAGAGCTCTTTCTCTTGCCTTCTGCCAAGCTCTGCACCAGATGAGACAAGATAGAAGAGTTTGTTCATTAAAGACTCTACTTTTGTGATACAAAACCGCCTCGTTATTTCCAGCTCTTCTACAGAACTTCCTTTTTTTTCTTTGCTACAGGTGGAAAACTAGAAAAGCACTCATAGAGCGCATACCTCCACCAAGGCTCCTTCCGTTTCTCATGGATCACTTCCAAAATGTAATGGGTTTGTGTGCAGGCCTATAGCCACTTGTGGTGAAAATTGCATCAAAGTGTGTCCATCAGTTTTGGAGTATTGTTGCTAACACACTGTGAGAAGATAGGAGCCTTGGTCGAGGTATGCCCTCTCAGATCATCACCAAAATCTAATCATCTGTCCCCCGTGCCATTACACACCTTTCCTGAAAATTTCATGAAAATCAGTTTATAACTTTTTGAGTTATGTTGGTAACAGACAGACAGACAGACAGACAGACAGACAAACAAACCCCAGTAAAAACATAACCTCCTTGGCGGAGGTAAAGAGTGTGATTGTGCGCAGGTCTCATATTAATTGATCTCGGTTTAATTTGTTAACATTTGTCTCTTTTTTTTTTTTTCTTTTCTGCTGAGGTTGTTGTCTGCTTGTTTGTCTGTTGTAACTAATTTTGTTGAAGTTGTTAGGTCGTTGTTGTATGTTATCTGTATTTTTTCACCATTTACTAACCTTTATGTCTGTTTTCTCTCATACTTCTGGTTTATAGGAAATAACTTTAAGTACATGCACCCAAGTCCATACACCCCATTTGCTTGCAATTTTATACACAACATACATACACACAAACTGTATATGTATACATTATGGACATGTAATCACATAGGCACATTTAGTTAGCCTTTAACACAAAACCGGTAAATGAAAATATGTCCACATTTAGGTTTGTCATGTGGAACATAAGTGGAATTGGTACCAGGGAGAAGAGGCTAAAAGTTTTTAATTGACTGAAGGATCTACAGGCAGACTTTGTCTTATTACATGAAACACGTTTCTAATGATCTGTAGATACACTCATCTCCCCGGAATTCCCTCACATGTACTCAGCCAGCTTTAATTCTAAATAAAGGGGGGGGGGGTAGCTATATTGGTAAACAGAAGAATATGCTTTGTTGTGAATAATACCATAGCAGATCCGGAAGGTAAATTTATAATATTAAAAATCTCAGTTCAAAATTTGGATCTATGTATTGCAAGCATTTATGGCCCAAATGTTGACGACCCATCCTATTTTCACACTTTCTTCACTTCTCTTTCTGAGCACTTTAACACTACACTCATAGTAGGAGGAAACTTCAACCTGGTATTAAACCCTGCAATCAACAGGCTCAGTGCATCGGGGAATTATTGAAACTGGCAGGCTACTGATACTCTCAAACAATACATGAATGATTTTGGTCTTTGTGATGAATGGCATTCTTTTCACCCAGCTCTTTGGGAATACACTTTTTTCATCAGTTCATAGTTCACATTCATGTTTAAACTTCTTTTTAGCCAGTAACTCTGTTGTGAGGGACATCACAGACACTGAAATATGTTCAAATCAAGCTATTAGCGATCATTATCCAGTATCTCTTACACTAGTAAATAGGAAAGCTATAAGGAATACTAGGAGCTGGAAATTTAATACATCACTACTAAAAGACAAAGACTTTATTACATACTTTAATAAAGAGTGGGAATCATATCTGGAATATAATGATGTGCCAGGAATGTCCCCATGTGTTCTTTGGGAAGCAGCAAGAGTGGGCATGCGAGGTACGTAAAATAATCTCTTACTGTTCGTATAAGAATAAAAAAGAAAAAGCACTGGTACTGGAGTTAGAGCAGAAAATTAAATCACTAGAGATGACCTGTGCCATTTCTCCACAGGAACAGGCACTGTACAATCTGAGAAAATTGAAGCTGGAATTAAAAGAAATTACAAACAAAAGAACACAGTTTTTAATACAAAGACTGTGTCTTGAGAAGTTTGAACACAGTAATAAATCGGGGCAATATCTTTCGAACCAGCTTAGATTGAACAAAGGAAAAGCAACTATCCACTGTATTAAGGATATGACTGGAAATATTACCCATGAGCCTGAAGAAATAAATAACTCCTTTAGAAAGTTTTATGAAAACCTCTAATCATCTCTGATAAACCCATCTGACTCAGAGATAAATAAATTTTTGGATGATATTCATTTGCCATGATTAAATAATGAACAGATTGCAGCTCTGGATGCACCTCTTCTGGTGTCCGAACTCCAGGAGGCACTTAAGCACATCCCAAACAACAAGGCTCTGGGCCCAGATGGTTTTCCAGTAGAATTTTATAAATAATTCTAGTCTGTGATGGCACCTACTTTCTTTAAAATGGTGACCCAAATTAAAGAAGATAATATAATCCCTCCAAATATGAATTTGGCTAGTATTATCCTGCTCCTTAAACCTGGAAAAGAACCTGTGCTTCCATCCAGCTGCTGTCCCATCTCACTTATGAATGTCGATCTTAAAATAACTTGCAAAGCTCTCGCCAAAAGGCTGGAAAGGATAATTCTGGTTATTATACATCCAGATCAAACAGGTTTCGTCAAGGTTAGGCACTCGGCTAATAATACACACAGGCTATTTAATTTAATAGACTGCTGTAAGATCAATAACTTAGAAACTACAATTTTATCTCTGAATGTAGAGAAAGCCTTTGACCGAATTAACTGGAATTTTCTTTTTATGGTGTTAAATAAGTTTGGGTTTGGTTCATCTTTCATAAAATGGATTAAAACACTATATAGCTGTAACCAACTGTGTCTGTCCGAACAAATGATCGGACATCCCGAAGTTTTAATCTCCAGAGAGGTACTAAGCAGGGTTTTGTCCACTCTCTCCATCACTTTTTACCATCTTTATCGAACCATTAGCAGCAGCCATACATAGACAGAATGTTGATATCAGAGGTATTCAAACTGGAGAAAAAGAACACAAGTCTTTATGCTGATGATGTATTGATTTTCCTTGAAAACTCACAAAGATCTCTTCTTCAGACAATGGTGCTCATTGATCAATTTTCATCATTATCAGACTACTCTATTACCTGGGATAAATCAACAGTTTACCTATAAATTGTAATTTCTCAAATACATCTACTATTCCAATACAATCAGGTAATATTAAATAGCTAGGAATTGATATCTCCCTCAGGCTCTCAGAGTTATTACGACTAAATCACACCCATGGGAAGAGTTGCAGCCGTTAAAATGATGGTCCTTCCTAAAATCAACTGTTTGTTCTCAATGATTCCTACCCAACCATCTGTGGCCTGGTTTAAGTCTCTAGACTCAAATATAAGTAAATTTTTATGGAAGGTAAAACCATCACGGATCAGTCTAAAAACTCTTCAAAAAGCAAAAGAGTGCGGAGGTTTAGAGCTACCAAATTTTTTAAATTACTTCTTAGCCAAAAGATTGCAGTTTGTTTCTAAATGGACAAAATCAACCCCGCTAGGAAACCCACGGTTAGATGCTGAACAGGCTCTCTGTGGGTCGCTAAATATCTCTAACTTACCATTTATGAGTCTGTTAGAATAATTTTGAGCATAAATTATTCAAAGTCAAAAATCAGGCAGAATATTGGCTTTAGGTACATTTATTATAAAAATAAATAAAAGAAATGAAAAGAAAAGTTACAGTTCAAATTAAACCTCAAATGGCCATTTTTGAGGGAGATACGTCTAAAGTATAATAATACCTTATTAATAACAATAATAATAATATGGATAATATGGAATTTTCCCCCTTGATGCTTAATAAAGCATCATAACTAAAAGAAAAATAATCAAAGTGGTAGTAAAATAAAGTGAATGAAATAATATAAGGATATGTGCAAGAATTTACATGTTGTTATGTGTCTTTGCAGGTTAAAATGTGTGTAGAATATGTCATTAAGAGTGAACATGTGTAATATGACGAAAATTAATCTTAGACTGTGTCAAATAAGAACGTAGAAAATAATATGAAGATCCTCAAAACACACTTAAATTATATTACAACCTTCATACTCCTTAGGTTAGTATTACCCCTTTCACCATCCTCATCATCTGCAGCAGTTGTATGGCAACATATCGCTAAATTCACAATAACCAGCCTCATCATCAGATTAAGGACTCACACAAGAAAAGTTCAAAGTTATCACTATAAAAATCATTACCAAGTTCATGATGAGACTTCTCCATGAAGACAAACACTAACTTAATAAGTTTTGTTATCATTGCCTGCAAAGCAATGAAGCTATGTGTATCTGAAGTGTTAATATGACCATTTGCATCATTTTCATGGATATAAGTACAACAATAACCTCATATAATAGGGCACACACCCCTATGGGTGGCAATTAGTCAGCCAAGAACCATTCTATCCTTTGTTATAATTTTATAAATAATTGTAGCCTATAATTAAGTGTTTTAATCTCTAAGGTATTCGTATCCACTCTCACTCAAAGAAACAGTGAACAAAAAAACCTCACTCCTGTACTTTCCATCTGAAATCGCATTCATGCTCCAAAAATGGCATCATGTGGTAGAAAAGCATCTCTCTCACACCGGAACAGATTTCACAAGACACAAAAACAAAAAACAGACCAACTGCAGTAACTATGCGCCACAACAAAACTTTAAAATAATAATCTACCGGTAATTTTCAGCGGTCACGTGACCTCCCACGGTATCTTGCTGAAAGCTCACCGCTGCGGGATAAAAAAAATCCCCAACGGTATCTTGCGATAAAGCTCACCGCGGCGAGGTACAAATCTTCCCTGAACAATTACAGGTCACCGTATCTTCTCCCAGTATCTTGCAATGATTTTACATCAAAGCTCACCGTGGCAGAATAACATATCTTGCTGTAATTCCTGCGCACAGTCTCATCTGAACCTTTACCTTCACCGACACGAAATTTCTAAAGCAACAAATCCTGTTTCCTCCCCCGGTATCTTGCAATAAAGCTCACTGTGGCGGGGAAACCAGCGATTTAGTGCAATCAGAAACTTAACCAGGTTTGCGGTGTCAAAGTGGTCCGGGCTGAAACCATATCACATCATACGCGTATTTAACTCACTGGGACTTGAACCCAATGTCCATAAACGTAACAACAAATGTACTTACATTCAAGCCGCCTGTAGGATTCTTAGATCCGTCACCCAGTCAGTTCCAGCGCCCCGGTTCGAAATGCCTTCAATGCAGTAACAGTGAGTCTTGTACCCAGCCTGGGAAGGTCTTTCATCAGCTGTGCACTCGCTGAAATCGGGCAGAGGCGCCAGAAGGACAGAGATATGTGGATCCGCTGTTCGGAGCGCCAAAATGTTAGAATAATTTTGAGCATAAATTATTCAAAGTCAAAAATCAGGTGGAATATTGGATTTAGGTACATTCATTATAAAAATAAATAAAAGAAATGAAAAGAAAAGTTACAGTTCAAATTAAATCTCAAATGGCTATTTTTGAGGGAGAGATTACAAAGCATGGCCTTCCGCACACACATCGAATCTCTGGAGCATTCATTCTCTAGTCTTGGTATTTATGGGTAACAGAGAGGAGAGGGGTAAGAGGAGAAAGGGGGAGAGAAAGACATCTCAGCCTGATAAGCAAGTCCGTATGACATGAGAGCTTATCCTGGGTGATGAGTAAATGAATAAACGTCACAGACATCCTGGAGCCAGGGTGCCTATAAATCTAATCTAAACTAGGAGTTTCTGTGCATTCCTAGGACACAGAGTAAAACCGGGCGTGTCAGAGAGATTATCAGTGTAGCTGCTTATACTGACCCTGAGTCTCAGTGCTTGCACACAACCTCTGAAGGCCAATAATTGCTCACAGAAACATGCTGAGATTATATCAGACATATTATATGAAAGAATAGTCGTCGTCGGCCTCCGTCAGTCTATGATGACCATGGAAGAGAATCTTAAACGTCTACTCTGCTGGAACAGCACCGCCTGTGGCTGAACAGGCCGATGCGCGAATGGCAGTCCCTGTCACACAGGTCGCACTTGTGGGTGGTCTCCGTGCTGCTGGGTCTGTGGCGGTTCTTCCTGCGGGTCCTTTTTTCATCTGCTGCAGCAGTCAGTCTCTCTTCACCCGCCTTGAGCTGTCTGGTCAGGGTGCCTCTCCATTTGGAGCGGTCCGTTGCAAGGTCCTCCCAGCGCTCTGTGTTGATCTCCAGGGCCTTCATGTCTCTCTTGCAGACGTCTCTAAAGCGCAGCTGTGGGTGGCCAACGTCTCTCCTGCCAGTTGCCAGTTCTCCGTAGAGGACGTCTTTGGGGATTCTGCCATCCTCCATACGGTGAACGTGGCCTAGCCAGCGGAGCCTGTGCTGCCTGAGTAGAGTGAACATGGAGGGAAGGCCGGCGCGGGACAGAATTTCTGTGTTGGGCACTTTGTCCTGCCAGGATATGTCCAGGATGTGGCGAATGCAGCACAAGTGGAAGGAGTTCAGTCTCTTTTCCTGCCGGGCGTATGTTGTCCACGTCCTCACTCCCATAGAGCAGTGTGCTGATGACGCAGGCGTTGTACACTGCCATCTTCGTCTTGACAGAGAGTTTGGGATTCTCCCACACTCGTGTGGTGAGGCGAGCGAGTGTGAAGGCTGATTTTCCAATCCTCTTGTTGATCTCTGTATCAAGGGAGAGGTTGTTACTGATCGTGGACCCCAGGTACGTGAACTGATTCACGACCTCCAGCTCGTAGTCGTCGATGGTGATGGTTGGTGGTGCTTCCGTGCCTTGCGCCAAGACGTTAGTCTTCTTCAGGCTGATGGTAAGCCCGAAGTCCTTGCATGCCTGGGAGAAGCGGTCCATCAGGGTCTGAACTCCTGCTGTGTGTGGGTTGTGACTGCAGCGTCGTCTGCGAACAGCATGTCTCTGATTAGAGCCTACTTTGGTTCTGGCTTTCAGGCGGGCGAGGTTGAAAAGCCTGCCATCAGATCTTGTGTGCAGGTAGATTCCCTCTGTTGCTGTGCTGAAGGCATGCCTCAGGAGCATAGCAAAGAAAATCCCAAAGAGGGTTGGCGCAAGTACACAGCCCTGTTTCACTCTGCTGCGTATGTTGAATGGCTCTGAGACGTTGCCATCGTGTTGCACTATCCCCTGCATGTTGGTGTGAAACGATTCGGTGAGGCTTTGCAGCTTTGGTGGGCATCCTATCTTTGGCAGGATCTTGAAAAGGCCCTCTCTGCTGACCAGATCGAACGCTTTGGTGAGGTCGATGAAGGCGACGTACAGGGGCATGTTCTGTTCTCTGCATTTCTACTGGAGTTGGCGGATGGAGAATATCATGTCTACCGTCGATCGCTCAGCGCGGAAGCCACACTGAGACTCGGGATAGACACGTTCGGCAAGCCTCTGTAGATGAACGAGAACAACTCGTGCATAGACTTTGCCAACAACGCTGAGGAGGGAGATGCCCCTGTAGTTGTTGCAGTTGCTTCTCTCCCCTTTGTTTTTGTAGAGGGTGATGATCTTGGCGTCCCTCGTGTCCTGTGGTACGGCACCTTCCTTCCAACACTGGCAGAGGACGTCATGCAATGGCAGCAGTAGGGCGGTCTTGCAGTGCTTGATCAGGTCAGGGGGTATGCCGTCGTTGCCGGGTGCCTTGCCAGCGGCCAAGCTATCAATGGCCTTGCTGAGTTCGTCGATAATTGGCTCAGCGTCAAGTTCGTCCATGGATGGCAGGCAGTCGATGGCATCAAGGACTGACGGTGTCACGGTGTTCTGTCTGGAGTAGAGGTCGGAGTAGTGTTCCACCCATCTCTCCATCTGCTTGTTCTTTTCTGTGATCATCTCCCCAGTGGAGGATTTGAGGGGGGCCGTCTTGCTCTGAGCCGGACCAAGTGCTTTCTTGATGCCATCGTACATACCACGGATGTTCCCTGTTATGGCAGCGGTTTGAATGTCTTGGCTGAGCTGAGTCCAGTACTCGTTGGCACAGCGCCGAGCAGTCTGCTGAACTTTGCTTCTCGCAGCCCTGAGAATCTGGAGATTCTTCTCGTTTGGGTACTTCTTGTACTCAGCAAGTGCTGAGTGCTTGGCTTCAATGACGGGGGTCATCTCGGTCAACTTGGCATCAAACCAGTCCTGTGACTTCGAGGTCTTCCTCCCAAAGGTAGCCAAGGCTGTGCGGTGGATGGTGTTTCGCAGCTCTTCCCACTTCTGCTTTGCAGATTCTCCTTCTTGTGGTACACCAAGTTCCTTCTCAAAGGTGGAGGCAAACTGCTCAACAAGTTCTGGTTGAGCCATCTTGCTGGTGTCAATCTGTGCCTTTCCAGGCTGTCTAGCACGATGGAATTTCTTCAGCTGCAGCTTGACCTTGCAACACATCAATGAATGGTCTGTGTCGCAATCTGCACTCTGGAACGAACGGGTGATTAGCACGTTCTTCAGTGAGGTGCGCCTGGTCAGGATCAGGTCCAGCTGGTGCCAGTGCTTTGAGCGCTGATGTCGCCAGGAAACCTTGTGTTGGGGCTTGGTCTTGAAGAACGAGTTTGTGATGCATAGATCGTGATATGTGCAGAACTCGAGCAGCTACTGTCCGTTGTCGTTCATTCTGCCCACGCCAAAAGGTCCAAGACAGGAGGGCCAGGAGTCGTGGTCAGCACCCACTCTGGCATTGAAGTCTCCAAGGAGAATGAGTTGTTCAGAGTTGGGGATGATCCTGACAGTTGTTGTGAGATTCTCGTAGAACTTGTCTTTTGCCTCTGGTGTGGCTGTCAGTGTTGGGGCATACACACTGACGAGGGTGACTGGGCCTTGAGTGGTGTTCAGGCGGAGGGTGAGGAGTCGTGCCGAGCCAGTGCTGCCCGGTTCCACCATCTTCAGCAAGGTGTTCTTCACTGCAAAGCCCACTCCGTGTTCCCTGTGTTCGTCACTGCCCTTTCCCTGCCAGTAGAACGTGTAGTCCTTCTCTCTCAGTGTGCCTGCGTCAGCCAACCGTGTTTCCTGGAGAGTGGCGATATCCACTCCCAGTCTCTTCAGCTCATTATTGATGATGGCAGTCTTCCTGGTGTCGTTGATGTCCTTGAGGTTAGCAGCGAGTCCTGTCATCATAGTGCGGATGTTCCAAGTTCCCAGTTTTAGAGTTGGTCTCTTTTGTTTTATTGTCTTACCTGGTGTGAAGGTTCTCAGCCTGCTGTTCGGACTTCTCCTCATCCCCATGCACCCGATGAGGAAAGCAAGCTGTGGTGGGACAACACCTTATTGGCTGGGGGCTGCCCAGCTTGAGGCGGGCGGTAGCTGTCCAGTGAGATCCAATGATCCCTCCCACCGTCGGGAACAACCCCTGGCGCCGCGCTCTACGCCAATTGAGCGGTGGCTTATAACCGGTAACTGTCATTCCCTGTGTTTTGTCTATGCCAAAGGCGAAGCTGGAGTGTCCTCTCCAGTGATCCGGTGTTCTACCTTCCAGCGTTGGGCATTGGTAGGATTCAAGCCTGGGCAGGAAGATATGGAGGACAAGATGTTGCCCATGCAGCATGTCCCCCCTCTCCACTTCACTGATGAATCCAAAGGAAAGCAGGGCTGCTACAGTTTGGCACCAGCGCCATTGCAGGAGCTGCCAGAACGATGTTGAGCACAACATAGAACTGCCTTAGGGGCTCCGACTCCGGATTTTTCCTCAGGGTTGACTCCCGAAGCCTTTCCCATGACCGAGTATGCCGCAAGGCAGCGGAGGTTTGAAATCAGGGTTTACCTTTCCCTAGATGGGCTACCTTCCCAGGTTGACGAGCCACCATCTACCCGAAGCATCTGGTTTTAAGGCGCCAGAGATCCGCCCTCGCCCCTTCTCCTATTAGTAAAAGCAGTTCCGCCGGGCTTAGAGACTAAACCACACGGGCAGGCTAGGAGTTGGACTTAGTTGTCAGAGGCTTTTCGAGGCCCACGCCATAAGGAGCATTTTATGAGCACTGGGAGCTTAACCCCAGTGCCGCTCCTGGCTATGACAACCTTGGAACCATGAAGGTTCCAATATGAAATATGAAATTATATGAAAGAATAATATATATATATATATATATATATATATATATATATATATATATATATATATATGTATACAGTGGGGCAAAAAAGTATTTAGTCAGCCACCAACTGTGCACGTTCTCCCACTTAAAAGATGAGAGAGGTCTCCAATTTTCATCATAGGTATACCTCAACTATGAGAGACAAAATGAGAAAAAAAAATCCAGAAAATCACGTTGAAGGATTTTTAATTAATTAATTGGTAAATTCCTCGGTAAAATAAGTATTTGGTCAATAACAAAAGTTCATCTCAATACTTTGTTATATACCCTTTGTTGGCAATGACAGATTTCGAACGTTTTCTGGAAGTCTTCACAAGGTTTTCACACACTGTTGCTGGTATTTTGGCCCATTCCTCCATGCAGATCTCCTCTAGAGCAAAGATGTTTTGGGGGTGTCGCTGGGCAACACGGACTTTCAACTCCCTCCAAAGATTTTCTATGGGGTTGAGATCTGGAGACTGGCTAGGCCACTCCAGGACCTTGAAATGCTTCTTACGAAGCCACTCCTTCGTTACCCGGGCGGTGTGTTTGGGATCATTGTCATGCTGAAAGACCCAGCCATGTTTCATCTTCAATGCCCTTGCTGATGGAAGGAGGTTTTCACTCAAAATCTCACGATACATGGCCCCATTCATTCTTTCCTTTACACGGATCAGTCGTCTTGGTCCCTTTGCAGAAAATCAGCCCCAAAGCATGATGTTTCCACCCCCATGCTTCACAGTAGGTATGGTGTTCTTTGGATGCAACTCGGCATTCTTTCTCCTCCAAACACGACAAGTTGAGTTTTTACCAAAAAGTTCAATTTTGGTTTCATCTGACCATATGACATTCTCCCAATCCTCTTCTGCATCATCCAAATGCTCTCTAGCAAACTTCAGATGGGCCTGGATATGTACTGGCTTAAGCAGGGTGACACGTCTGGCACTGCAGGATTTGAGTCCCTGGCAGCGTAGTGTGTTACAGATTGTAGCCTTTGTTACTTTGGTCCCAGCTCTCTGCAGGTCATTCACTAGGTCCCCCCGTGTGGTTCTGGGATTTTTGCTCACCGTTCTCGTGATCATTTTGACCCCACGGGGTGAGATCTTGCGTGGAGCCCCAGATGGAGGGAGATTATCACTGGTCTTGTATGTCTTCCATTTTCTAATAATTGCTCCCACAGTTGATTTCTTCACACCAAGCTGCTTACCTATTGCAGATTCAGTCTTCCCAGCCTGGTGCAGGTCTACAATTTTGTTTCTGGTGTCCTTTGACAGCTCTTTGGTCTTGGCCATAGTGGAGTTTGGAGTCTGACTGTTTGAGGTTGTGGACAGGTGTCTTTAAAACTGATAACGAGTTCAAACAGGTGCCATTAATACAGGTAACGAGTGGAGGACAGAGGAGCCTCTTAAAGAAGAAGTTACAGGTCTGTTAGAGCCAGAAATCTTGCTTGTTTGTAGGTGACCAAATACTTATTTTCCACCATAATTTGCAAATAAATTCTTTAAAAATCCTTCAATGTGATTTTCTGGATTTTTTTTTCTCATTTTGTCTTTCATAGTTGAGGTATACCTATGATGAAAATTGGAGACCTCTCTCATCTTTGAAGTGGGAGAACGTGCACAATTGGTGGCTGACTAAATACTTTTTTGCCCCACTGTATATATATATACACCCCAAACTTTTGAATGGTAGTATATATATATATATATATCCTACATAAGATGCACATATAATTATTAAAGACATGATACATCTTAAGTATAATAATACATTATTAATTACAACAATAATAATGTGGATAATATGGAATTTTTCTACTACAGTCCCTGTTTTAAGCACCATGACTGTTTTAAAAGCATTAATATCAGCTCCTCTCTGACAGCTTGGTGGAATTTTTTTTTAAAATAATGGGGTCTTCCCTTGTCCTTTCTGAACTCACACCCATTTGGAATAATCCTGATATCTTGCAACAAAAGAGGGCATTAAACTTTCCACTATGGCAAGAGAAGGGGATAAAAAACTTGGAGCATCTTATTCAAGGTGGAAATTTTATCCAATTTCAGGAATTAATATCATAGTACGATATCAGTGATAAAAAGTTTCTTGAGTACCAACAGCTTAAATCCATAATAAAAGCAAGATTCAATCTTAATCAGACAGATTTAGAGGTACTAATTAACCCCTTGCACTCTGGTCAATTTCCCTAAAAACTCCAAAAAATAACGTACCCAAAGTAAATCAAAAGCTGTTCTTCAACCCTCTGCAGCATCTTCATGGAGTTGGTCTCATTTAAAAGAAAACACTTTGAATTTTTTGGCAAAACAGTCATAATCTCTCTAAGTGCTCCTGCCACTGAGTAACAGTCATCTAAACATACTGAACTTGAAGAAAATAAATTTCGCCTGGGTGTTTTTTTTGATACAAATGCTTGCAAATAACACACAGCTGTCAGATCCAGCTGGAAAATGCAACAGAAATGTAGAACCAAGCGTTATCAAGCTGAGGTCCAAATTTGGTAACAATACCACAAAAACTGAATATATTACACAGCTTTTTTCTCAGGTTGTTCCCAGGCGTTTGTGAACTGGCACAGTTTGGAAAAACGTCTATAACTTTTGAATGCTTCAACATAGAAGCTTCATCTTGGGCTCTAATGAAAGGTGACACTTGAGGCACTTTTCCATTTGGAACTCTAAGGCCTCCTTTGGCCTGGAACCGAACAGTACCGTTCGGCACCCATGTTTTTCCACAGCACAAGGCTCACTGTAGCATGGGTGGGAGAAGGAGGGAGTTGGAGGTGGGATTTGGAGGGAGCTGGAGGCGGCGCTATGCTCCCCATGAGGCGGCGCCATATTCCTGTTCAGTAAAATCAACATCAAAACATGTAGCAATACATCTCCAAAAATAATGCAAAAGTTAAATATTTTTGGACACTCATGTCAGAAATTGAGACCCATATATTATACAGAATCATTAATCAGACAATGAAGTATTGTTAGATTTTAATCATTTATTGGCTCACAGCGCACGAATATCAAAAATTACTTTTCTCGACAAATAGATGGTTAGGTGAAAATACATGATCTATGTCAAAATCATGGAGAGACTGTTGAGACGTCATGGAATTTAACTGCTCAAGCCAGTGGTGTCGTGGCAAAACATGGATCAGGTGCCGTATGAGCCGTTAAATATATATTTCAACAGGTAAACAGTACTGAGTTAGGCATAAGATATATTTAGCAATTATGATGCATTTTAAGCCAAAACAAATGGATCTAGGATTAGAAAAAATAAAGCAGTCCCAAGGTTACATGGAGAAATGCGTGGATTAACTGGAAATATATCGTATTGAGTATTGCTGACTACATGTAGATACTGTATAAATATACAGTCACCGGCCACTTTATTAGGTACACCATGCTAGTAACGGGTTGGACCCCCTTTTGCCTTCAGAACTGCCTCAATTCTTCGTGGCATAGATTCAACAAGGTGCTGGAAGCATTCCTCAGAGAGTTTGGTCCATATTGACATGATGGCATCACACAGTTGGCGCAGATTTGTCGGCTGCACATCCATGATGCGAATCTCCCGTTCCACCACATCCCAAAGATGCTCTATTGGATTGAGATCTGGTGACTGTGGAGGCCATTTGAGTACAGTGAACTCATTGTCATGTTCAAGAAACCAGTCTGAGATGATTCCAGCTTTATGACATGGCGCATTATCCTGCTGAAAGTAGCCATCAGAAGTTGGGTACATTGTGGTCATAAAGGGATGGACATGGTCAGCAACAATACTCAGGTAGGCTGTAGCGTTGCAACGATGCTCAATTGGTACCAAGGGGCCCAAAGAGTGCCAAGAAAATATTCCCCACACCATTACACCACCACCACCAGCCTGAACCATTGATACAAGGCAGGATGGATCCATGCTTTCATGTTGTTGACGCCAAATTCTGACCCTACCACCCGAATGTCGCAGCAGAAATCGAGACTCATCAGACCAGGCAACGTTTTTCCAATCTTCTATTGTCCAATTTCGATGAGCTTGTGCAAATTGTAGCCTCAGTTTCCTGTTCTTAGCTGAAAGGAGTGGCACCCGGCGTGGTCTTCTGCTGCTGTAGCCCATCTGCCTCAAAGTTCGACGTACTGTGCGTTCAGAGATGCTCTTCTGCCTACCTTGGTTGTAACGGGTGGTTATTTGAGTCACTGTTGCCTTTCTATCAGCTCGAACCAGTCTGGCCATTCTCCTCTGACCTCTGGCATCAACAAGGCATTTCCGCCCACAGAACTGCCGCTCACTGGATATTTTTTCTTTTTCGGACCATTCTCTGTAAACCCTAGAGATGGTTGTGCGTGAAAATCCCAGTAGATCAGCAGTTTCTGAAATACTCAGACCAGCCCTTCTGGCACCAACAACCATGCCACGTTCAAAGTCACTCAAATCACCTTTCTTCCCCATACTGATGCTCGGTTTGAACTGCAGGAGATTGTCTTGACCATGTCTACATGCCTAAATGCACTGAGTTGCCGCCATGTGATTGGCTGATTAGAAATTAAGTGTTAACGAGCAGTTGGACAGGTGTACCTAATAAAGTGGCCGGTGAGTGTATATTCTCTGCATCAACAGTGAACTATACTTGTATTCATGTAGTATTGCCCTGGGAATTTTGACAATAAACCTTTGTACTTTTGCAGATGTCTCTATTTTGTTTTACAGTCTTCAGCAAATAATTGTTTTGGTTACTTTTCTTAAAATGAGCCATTATTTTCAAAGTCACTGATAAATGGTTCGTACTGTTGACTCTTTTCCCACCGGTGTCTGAACAGACAAAATAGAAAATCATGATGCAAACAAATAAATCACTAAACTTTTTATTCCAATCAGCAGCAAATTACAGATTATTTAGAATGTGCAAAATTCAAACTGTAAAAAAAAAAAAGAAACAGACAAAACGTGACAAAAAATAAGCAACAGCACAACACAGACTGGATATGATAATCCTTGTGTTATTTTACATGTCGTTTTGTATATACAGCTGTGGACAAAATTGTTGGTACCCCTCTGTTAATGAAAGAAAAACCCACAATGGTCACAAAAATAACTTGAATCTAACAAAAGTGGTAATAAATAAAAATTCTATGAAAATTAACCAATGAAAATCAGACAATGCTTTTGAGTTGTGGTTCAACAGAATTATTTTAAAAAACAAACTCATGAAACAGGTCTGGACAAAAATGATGGTACCCCTAGAAAAGATATATAGGGACATGTTCAACCAAGATGTGTCCTCTAATTAACATCACAGGTGTCTACAAACTTGTAATCAATCGGCCTATTTAAAGGGTGACAAGTAGTCACTGTGCTGTGACCATTGTGGGCTTTTCTTTCATTAACAGAGGGGTACCAACAATTTTGTCCACGTGTGTGTGTGTTTGGAGTGTTTATTCCTTTAGTTTTTGTTTAAATTGTCCAAGCTTTGTACATGATTTTAATTCAGGTCCAAAAGCGTTCCACAGTCTGACACCTTGCACTGAAACACAGTGTTGCTTGGTAGTAGTTCTCAGACCCCAGGGCAGACCCAGAACTCACTGGAGAGACAACATCTCCCAGTTGGTCTGGGAACACCTTGGTATCCTCTCTGAAGATCTGGAGCAGGTGGCTGGGGAGAGGGAATTCTGGGCTTCTCTGCTTGAACTGCTGCCTCCGCGACTCGGACCTCCAGAAAAGCGGTAGAAGATGAATGGATGGATGGATGGATGGATAACAAACACCCCCCCCCCCACACACACACACACAAAAACATGCCATGTAAAAAAGGTGTGGCCTTTTTTACAAGAAAAAATAGCCTACAGTGCAATAAAAATTATGCTAAAATATCTATCTGCAATGCAGAGGATAACACCCCCCCCCCGCCCCGCTACAGAGGAACTCTGCACACCAAAAAACTTGTGGCCATGACGCACCGTTGGAATTACCGATCGGTCAGAAGTGATTTTTATTACTATTTTCATTGATAAAGAATAATTTAGCTTATAATACTTACCTGTCCACAACAGCAGTAAGTTTCTCATTGTCAGACGAACATGAAGCTGGTTCGGTTGTAACGGACTCATGCTTCTGGTCACCCGACCTGGTCAAAACATCTCTGCTTCCACGCTTGCGGTTTTGGCAAACCATTTTTCCAAACAAATAATCCAAAAAAGACTGGCTGATGCTACCGTTCCGCACAGGTCTCAATGTCAGTCACCCAGCGGCTTAGGCAAAAGAGATTTTATGCAGGGAGACACACGTCAACTGTCAAACTTCTCTGCTTCAATTGGCTCGTATTCGCAGCCGTTGGTAGGCAGGTCCTTCTTGCTAGGTTTTCAGTCATTGGTTCTTCAAGGTTTCAGAAACCCAATTCAAGGCTCTTATTAGAGGTCATTCAAATCTAAACCAATCATACACTCCTTTGGCTTTCTGTTCACGGCTGTGTGAAAAGAAAGCTGAACAATGCAGTTTGGTTTTTTTTCCGTGCGCACTCAGACGCACAGTGCGTTCTAGGATGCACGAGGGCGCCCTGGGATGCATGAGGGCGCACTGGGACGCAGAGACGTGCCCGCCCGCGGTACACCGGAGTGCAAGAGGTTAAGTTGCAGAGTTTCTAAAGCTTCGTTCCCCTAAATTGATATTGAAAATATACGGACTATTATCAAAACTGGATGAGTCAGTATCTCTTCCAATATAAAAATGGGAGACAGACTTATCGATCAATAAGGATGAAAGCTTCTGGACACAAATATATTTAAACATTTTTAAGATGACTAAAAACTCTAATTTACAACTCATACAGTATAAAGTTTTGCATAGAATTCATTACACAGGACAAAGGATGTTCAAAGGGGGTCTGAGTCACACAAATATTTGCTTCAACTGCACCAGCAACATCCCGGATAGCTATATGCATGCTATGTGGTCCTGTGCACCGGTTCAAAAGCTCTGGCGTTAGACATGTGAGGACCTGTCAACATGCCTTGGGTGTCGTGTCCCATCCTCACCCACACTTTGCATATTAGGTGATTTAAGTGAAATAAATATAGAGGCAAGGATGTCACACATGATTCTCACCGCCTTTGCATCACAAAGAAAACTATCTTAATGAAATGAAATCAATTTATGCATGACTTACTATAATAACTTACTATTAGATTATATTAGCCTGGAGAGAATGTATGCATCCTCAAATAATCAATTGGCTGAATTCAATTCTCTCTGGTCCCCGCTTATTAATTCTATAATCTGAGGGGATGTCCGGTGGTGGCTCGCTCTCTTTGGTGCCTCTGGAAGCTGGCTGCACCCCGATCACGAGGGGCTGTTGTCCGGGGGGCCTGTTCTGTGGTGGCCATGTGTCTGGCCTGGGGGGTGGTTGGGTGGCTGCGGGGTTGGCTGGGGGGTGGGCCGTGGCCCCCGGCTGGCTGGCGTTGCCTCCCGGGAGGGGCTGGGTCTGGCCCTGGGCCCCTGGTACTTGGGGGGGGGGGGTCGTTCCCCCCCTGGGCCGGGGTTGGGTGTGCGCTGGTGGTGCGGGCCGGCCCCGGTGCGTCCTTGTGTGGCAGGGTCGTGTCCTCCCTGGGGCCCTGGCAGCACCCTGGGGCAGGTGCCTACATCCTGGGGGGTCACCCTCCCTGTCCTCTGGGGCCTGCATGTGTGTGTGTGTGTGTGTGTGTGTGTGAGAGAGAGAGAGAGAGAGAGAGAGAGAAAGAGAGAGAGAGGAAGTGCAGAAGTGGGTGCGTTGGTGTGTGTGTGTTGTGTGTGGGCATGTGGGGCTGTGTGTGGGTGTAGGTGGGCATGTGTGATGGTGAGTGTGTGTGTATGTGTGCACATGACGGTGGGCGGGTGTGTGAGTGTGTGTATGGGTGTGGTTACCAGTGGGTGGATGTGTGGGGGTGGAGGATGTGTGTATGGGTAGGAGAACTTCATTGGGTGTCGGGGGTGGGGCGGTCCAAGTAGTGGCATGGGGGTTGGCAATTCAGGGCCTGCTTGTCCCGACCGCCCTGCTGTTGTGTCTGTGGGCTTGTGGTGGGCACTCGGGGGTGTCGCTTGGCGTGTGGTGCGGCGTGTGGGTCCGGCCCATTGTTCACTATTGTGACTATTGTTGTTGTGCATGTTTGTGTGTGAAAGATGAGTGGGAATGGGTGTGGCTGCTCCATCATATTTGTGGTGCTGGGAGCACCAGGGCACGACGCTGGAGGGTCCTGGGCTGCTTGGCCTGGCGGCCCTTGCCCTGGGTTGGGATTTGGGGGCAGTGGGTGGCTTCTTGAACCAGTTTGCAAGCTGGCTTCTGGGGGGTACGGCCTCGCTTTTGGATCGCCTCCCTCCCAGTGTCCCCCCCCTCCCCGATTCTCGGTGGAATATACATCTTCTTGGATACATTTAGGGCTTTGGGGCGAGGTGTGCTGCACTGCGTTGGTGAAGGGGATACCTCTGCTACGTGGTAAGGCTGCCCTCACCTCAATTTTAATTGCATTTTAGACACTGAGGGCTTGGGGGGATGGGGGCCCCGCTGCCTATAGCAGTGGCTAGTGGTGCTCCAACCACCATTCCCCCAATTTTAACTGCACTACGGTAGTCCACACATTTACACACAATCACATCATACAACCGACATACACCTACCATGTTTTGTGCAGGGGGGGGTCTTCCCCCACCCCTGTTGCCCTCCTCTTGCTGGGCGCCTTGGGGCCCGGCGGGGAGCCTACGACCCGTCATGTTGTCAAAATCCCTGGGTGCTGCTGAATGTATAGATACAAGCAAGGGAGTGAGAGAGGGACTGAATAAGAGAGTAAGCAAGAGAGAGGGAGTGATGAATGGAGATGGTGATGGTGGGTCAGTTTTGTGTGGCGATTTGCGTGTCGGGTGGCATCTCGGGGCGCCTGCGGTGATCTGCTGATCAGTGACTCGGGTGGGTGCTGGGGGTGGTGTTCTACTTCTATGGCCGCAGCCGCCCTGGGGTGGGTTGGCGAAGGGTGGCTGCTGGCCTGTGCCGGTGGTCTCCCTGGCTGCTGCTGGGCACTGGTGCGCATTCAGGTTCACTGCATCTGCATTGTAGTCGCCCTAAGAAATAAGGGTGAATAAGGGTGGGGGAGTGTGAGGGGGGAGAGCAGGAATGGATGTGAGTAGGCCGGAGTGTAAGTGAGAGTGCATGCATTGGGGAACTAGAGTGGGTGTGGGTGGGAATGAGATCAAATGGGTACAGGAGTGAGATAGAATGGGTGGGTCTGGGAGTGTGAGAGTGAGGGAGTGCATGTGGGTGCATATGAGAGCATGAGGGTGTGAAGGTGTGGGGATGGGTGTGTCTGCGAGTCGGGAGGTGCTGGATTGAGGGAGGTAGTGCCTCTCGGCTATGTGGGCTCCCCTGGGAGGGGGGGACTTCTTTGGGCATGGGGGTCCCCAGGGTGTGCGGCGGTGGCGCTGGGTAGGGGGCACTGTGGGGGTGCCTGGGGGGGCTCGCGCCACGGGGTGGGGGCACTGGCCTCCTGGCACCTGGGGTCCTTGGGGTGGGGGGTTGGTGGGCCTGGGGGTGTGGGCCAGCCATGCCGGCGGCCTGGCGGCCTGACCTCCTTCAATCATCCCACCAGGGGCAGATGCCTGGCTTTCCTGGGGCTTGTTGACCTCGGGCATCTGTGCACTGTGGGGGTTGGTGGCACTGCCTTGCCTGCTCGGGTTTCCCAGGGGGGAGAGCTGCTGCGACCGGCCCCCCTCTTCGTATGCTTACTGACAAACCACTCACATGCACACACTTATTTTGTGCACGCTCTCATATATACACACATGGACGCACACGCACAAATGTTTCTCCTTTAACAGGTGCGGATACCAGACTCGTGTTGACACATTTTTGGTTGAAGAAGCACTTTGTCTTCTGTTTGTTTTCGTTGTTGGGTTGTTTGTCTTCTTGTCTGTTCCCCTCCCTTTTCTTTCCCCATCCACACACTTCCTTTCCCTATTCCCCATCCTGTCGGGTCCTCCAAGGGTAAAATAGTTTAAATAAAGTATTAAAAGTTATTACGGGAGGAATTTGCAACAATATACAGTAAATAGGTACTGTATCAAGCTCCTTTTGGCAAAGTAAATCTGTTTTGACACAGAAAGGGTAATAGATCTCTGTTTTGCTTACCTAGCTGCCTGACAGGATGGGGGGGGACCTTGGAAGAAGACAGAAAGTCCTACTCTCAGTAGAGAAGATATAGAAGCTCTCAAACATCTCCTAGCGAAGATTCAAAACAACAGAGAAGATGAAACAGCCAACATCCTAGCTATTGCAGCTATGCCAACTCAGAAGAAATGCTCTAAATCACGAAGAAAAGGCAAAAGGAAAACCCCTCCTACAAATAAATAATACGAATAACATGTTTGAACATGTATTACATTGTTCAGGGAGAACTCTGATATGACAATGCGTGGGGTATGTGAGCTTGCTCACTGAGGCTCTTTCATTTTAATATAAATGAGCTGCTTCATATGTTTTATATTTGCTCACATTAGTGACTAAGCTGATAGAAGGCCAAACCATATGTTTATTTTATCAGAAATGTGACACTTTAGGCACTACGGGTCCTGCTTTGGTGGTCATCAGCGGACTTTTGCACCAGACTTCCCGTCATACGCCAGTGTTTTTGTTAGTTTCTGTCAGCACATTGTCTGTTTTTTATGCTTTGCATCACACCATCTAATTACCAGTAGACAGTGCCCCCACTTTGTGCTGGGAGGAGGACAATCATTTCAAAGAGGTGTGGTGGCACGCAGTCTCATGCGCACCAGTATTATGGTGCACATTATGCCAATGCCTTTTTGATCATGAAAAAGGAGGTCTAAATAATTTCTAAATATTTTGTCTATGAGAAATTACTGTCACTTTTTGCCATCAAATTTTAGACTAGGACAAACAAATATTAAATAAATAGGCATCACTCTCAATGCCTAGCCGGTGGCTGTCATTGAAGAAATGTGTAGTAAATAACATTTTTTTCATAGTTGACCCCGGCTGTGTTAGCGTATGATCCCAGCATCCACACACTCACCCACTGCTGAGCCAGAGGACTCAGACAGTCATATCAGTATCAGAGGGGCGGTGAGATAGTTGATATCCTGTCACTCCCCACCAGCCCTGTCATCCATCAGCCTAACTAATGGACCAAGAAAGGATGGAGAGACTCAGATGCTCACAGAAAGAGAGAGTGTGATAGAGTGTTAGGAGAAGTAGTAAAGGTGGACAGTGTTCTTTCTGTTCATGAATACAAGGCCGGTCCTGTCTCTCTTATAGTAAAGTTCAGCTGCATACATAGACATTCAAACTCTCTACTAATACAGTGGCAGATTCTTTATAGCACCTTCCTTTAATACATGTGATTTATTGTTTTTTTAAGCTTTTAATATTAACCATCTGTTTTAAAAATTATAACGTCATTACTGACTCTAATGCTTTCATTTGTTTAGTTATAAAATCAACCAATAACATGGTTATAACAACCATGTTATGGGTGATTTTATTTAGTGTATTTTATCTGCAAAATCACATGTTGATACAAAATACAGTTGAAACCCAAAGTTTACATACACTGTATAAAAAGACACATGACCATTTTTTTTCCTCATTGTCTGACGTTAAATCAGACTAAACTTTTCCTGTTTTAGGTCAGTTAGGATTACCAAAATTATTTCTATTTGCTAAATATTTTTTCAAGATGGCAGCGTGGTGGCAGAATGGTTAGCACTGCGGCAGCACAGCAACTCATCCTTGGCTGGGGGATCCTGGGTTCAATCCCAGCCCCCGACCAACAGTGATATGTGTGGAGTTTGCATGTTTTCCCCGTGTCTGCATGGGTTTACTCCGGGACTTCTCCGGTTTCACTCCCACATGCCAAAAACATGCAAGTTAGATTAATTGGCATCAAAATGGGGATTCTAAATTGGTCCATGGGTATGACTGTGACAGTGAGTGGTTGTCTATCTCTCTGTGTTGGACTGACATTCTGTCCAGGGTGTACCCTGATTCTCGCTCAAGGATGCTGGGATAGGCTCCAGTCCCCCTGCAACCCGAAAAAGGATTAAGTAGAAGAAGATGGATGGATGGATGGATGGATTTTTTTCAAGATTTTTTTTTTTTTTTTTGCTTTTTTCTAAGTCGGAAATATACATACTGTACATTTCCTTAGTATTTGGTAATATTGCCTTTAAACTGTATGACTTGGGCCGAGTCTTTTGTGTATCCTTCCACAAGCTTCTTCCAGTAGTTTGCTGGAATTTTGGCCCATTCCTCCTGACAGAACTGGTGTAACTGAGTCAGGTTTGTAGGCTGCCTTGCTCACACACTTCCTGTCTGATGTCTTGTTCTTTCCTCATGATATCATCTATTTTGTGAAGTGGACCAGTCCATCCTGCAGCAAAACACCCCCACAACATGATGCTGTCACCCCCATACTTCACATTTTGGATGGTGTTCTCAGGCTTGCAAGCTTCCCCCTTTTTCCTCCAAATGTAACGATGGTCATTATGGCTAAACAGTTCAATTTTAGTTTCATCAGACTGCTGGACTTGGCTCAAAAAATTAAGGTCTTTGTTCCTGTGTGCATTTGAAAACTGTAATCTTGCTTTTTTATGTTGCTTTTGGAGTAATGGCTTCTTCCTCACTGAGTGGCCTTTCAGCCCATGCCAGTACAGGACTCATTTTACTGTGGATAACGAAACTCTTTTACCAACTTCAGCCAGCATCTTCACAAGGTCTTTTGTTTTGTTCTGGGGTTGATATGCACACTTCGCACCAATAACACATTCATCTCTGAGACACAGAACCCATCTCTTTCCTGAGCGGTGTGATGGCTGGACATTCCCATGGTGTTTACACTTGCCTATAATTGTTTGAACGGATTAATGTGGCACTTTCTGGAAATTGTAGCCAAGGATGAACCAGATTATGTTGATTTTCCCATGATGTCACACAAGGAAGCAGTGTGTTTGAGATGTGCCTTAAAATACATCCACAGGTGTGCCTCTAATTTACTCCTATGTTGTCAATTAACCTATCAGAAGCTTCCAAAGTCATGACACCATCACCTGGGCTTTCCCATATTGTTTAAAGGCTTAGTAATCTTAGTGTCTGTAAAGTTCTGACTTTGAAGAAAGTAATAAAAATTCTCAAAAAAAAAATATTTAGCAAAGGTAAAAATTATTCAGCAAATAGAAATAACTTTGGTTATCCTGACTGACCTAAAACAGGAAAAGTTTAGTCTGATTTAAGGTCAGACAGGCTATGTGTCTTTTTATACAGTGTATGTAAACTTCTGGTTTCAGCTATATATGCAGTTAGGTTGTTAAACAGGTGCAAGCCTTTATATAATCTTGCACAACCAGCTTTTCTCCCATCAGGGTCACAACTTTCCAACTCATCCCCAGTTATGCACACGCCATGAGGTGTAAATCAAAGTCAAATTATTTCTTGCTGCAGTGGATCATATTCAATTTAAAACTCTCCGCCTGAATAAATATATGCTGATAAAGTGCCCTCTCCAGACCGGCTATGCCGCAGTGTCCCATTTACATGGTGAAAAGTTGTTTCTATCTAGTAATAACTTAGATGGCTGGCAATGATGTGCTGTGTAATCAGATTGCACCACAGGAATAATCGTGACATTTATAGCTGCTTAAGATTTTATTTAGCACCTGCTGTCACAAATGGTGGCGCTTCCACATGAGCCACATACAGGACTCACTGGATGTTTGTTATGGAGGTATGCATGACAAGAAATAAAAATCTCTGCAATCACAATGTGTATGTATTTATAAAATCAGATATACAAACTTTTTTAAATACATTAAACACTTTCTGATGCAATCCAGATGTTTGTAGAGGGGAGCTGCAATAAATATTTTTGGATCGTTAGCATGGTCATGTGTCATTCATACCACAGATGCAATGTTTGCTTTAAGGGTGTTGATGGAGAAGTATAGAGGTCAGAAGGAGTTGCACTGTGTCTTTGTGTGGATCTAGAAAAAGCATTTAATAGGGTGCCAAGAGGGGAAATGTGGCACTGTATGAGGAAGTCAAGATTGGCAGAGAAGTAGGTGAGAGTGGTGCAGGACATGTATGAGAACAGTGACACAGTGGTGAGGTGTGCTGTGGGTGTGACAGATGGATTCAAGGTGGGGGTGGAATTGCATCAGGGATCAACTCTGAGACACTTCTTGTTTGCTATGGTGATGGACAGGCTGACAGATGAGGTCAGGCAGGAGACTGCAGGGATCATGATGTTTGCAGATGACATTGTGTGCTGTAGTGAGAATAGGAAGCAGATGGAAGAGAACCTGAAGAGCTGGAGGTATGTTCTGGAGAGAAGAGGAATGGAAGTCAGTAGAAGCAAGACAGAATATTGAGTGTGAATAAGAGGGGGGCAGGTGCAGTGTTGGGCAAGTTACTAAAAAACAGTAACTAATTGCAGTTAAGAGTTACTTCTTTTCAAAAGTATGCATGATTAAAGTAATTAGTTACTTGGAAAGTAACTTTAACGCTACTTTTAAATGCATACATAAATCATCTTGCACACATAGCAAAATAATTGAATTAATGGATTACATTACGGCTTATTAAAGTCAGGCTGAAAACAGACCGTTTCAGACAGCTTTTAGTCTGCTTTATCCTGCCTTGAGAGCTCTTATTGTGGGAAAAATCTGATGGAAATCAACACAATATTGCCAGTAATTTCCTCATTTTGAAGTGAGAAATAGGGTTTGCGGAGTGAGGGAGAGGGAAATAGAGTGAGACTCACTCCAAAAAAGTGAGAGTTGGCAACCCTGCATAAAGCTATCCATGTTTATCTTACCTTTATGATTATGGATTGATTTGATGTGCAGTGATCCAGTGAAAATGTCCATTATCCACAGTTCAAATATCTGATTTGACAGAGACATGCTCCAGTCTTTCAAATTCCTTTTGGAGATCAAAGTCCATTTTTGAATAATATTTATCCAGGTAGCAAGTAAATGTGTTTTAACTTCAGTGGCTTACAGTCTCAGCTGTCTTATGGAAAGTGACTGTTTATATCACAACTTCAGTCTGTAATGGCGTATCTTGCAATCAGTCGGTTTAATTCTTGCCGGGTCACAAACTGTCCAGATGCATACCTGTGTTTGAAATCCAGCCGTGGCCGTTGAGATAAGAGTATTTCCACTTTACATCCAGCTGTGGCTGTTCAGAATACAGTAGATCAAGTAATACGGTGTTAGTTGTTAGCATAGCTTAACACTAGCTTTGTCGGAGCTTTGTTGCTGTTTTCAGGCACTTCTGAAGATTGCAGTAGGTCATAACTGGCACTTAGCTTCCAACCCAGCAATATGCTTTTGTTCTTAACCGCGACAAAGGAAAAATAATCTGTCTATTTCTACAAAAACAAAGTAACTTCATCTTTTCCTCCACTCAGTAGTGAAGACTCAGGCTCTTTGAAACAGGTCACATAGACTGATGCTCATCTCAGCTACAGTATGGTAGGGTCAGTTTGTATATTCATTTATTTGCGCTAAAAATATCTGTCCATATTAATGAAACATGTAACGAGTAATGCATCTGATCAAATTTCAGTAACTGTAACGCATTACTGAATTTTTAAACAGTAATTTCATAACACAGCACATTACTGCAAAAATAGTGGTGTTATAGTGGCGTTACTGCCCAACACTGGCAGGTATAACAGTGAAAATGCAAGTAGAGGTAGTGAAGGTAGATGAGTTTAAATACCTGGGGTCAACCATCCAAAACAATGGAGTTTGCAAGAGAGGTGAACAAGAGAGTGCAGGCAGGGTGGAGTAGGTGGTGAAGAGTGTCAGGGAGATTTGTGACAGAAAGATAGCAACTAGAGCGATTTACAAGATGGTAGTGAGACCCACTATGATGTATGGTTTGGAGATGGTGGCATTGACTAAAAGACAGGAGGTGGAGCCGGAGGTGGCAAAGTTGAATGGGAGTGACTTAGGCAGGACAGGATTAGAAATGAATATATCAGAGGAACTGTTCAGATTTAGCAGTTTGGAGACAAAGTAAGGAAAGCAAGGCTGAGATGGTTTGGACGTGCAGAGAAGGGATAGCGGATATACTGGACAAAGTATGTTAAAGATGGAGCTGCCAGGCAGGAGTAAAAGAGGAAGACCCAAGATTAGATCATTCTTCTGATTTAGATCTGATTCATTTTGCAATATACTGTAATAGTACAGAGTACATCTCATCCATTGGAAGCTGTGCTGCAAATATCAACCTCCCGTTGTTCAATTTGGTCTTTCCTTGGGCTTTAAATATGCTGCTGGAAGCTGCACAGTTAAATTTGTTCAGCAAATTCATGCACCCAGAATTCTTTCGCAACACTTTTTATTACTTCAGGTATCCACATACCTGAAGTCTTTGTTGCTCGAAATTTGCTCTAAAAACTTGAAGGTTGTAGCTCAGATGTAGTATCCTATAGCGGTGTGAAAAAGTGTTTTCCCCCTTCCTGATTCCTCATTTTTTGTATGTTTGTCACACTTAAATGTTTCAGATCAAACAAATTTAAGTATTAGACAAAAATAACACAAGTAAACACAAAATGCAGTTTTTAAATGAAGCGGTTTATTGTTAAGGGTAAAAAAATCCAAACCTACATGGCCCTGTGTGAAAAAGTGATTGCACCCCCCATTAAAACATAAATTAGCTATGGTTTATCACATCTTTGGAAAGCTGAGTTCAATTTCTCTAGCCACACCCAGGCCTGATTACTGTCACACTTGTTCTCAATCAAGAAATCACTTAAATAAGACCTGCCTGACAAAGTGAAGTAGATCAAAAGATCCCCAAAAGCTAGACATCATGCTGCAATCCAAAGAAATTCGGAAACAAATGAGAAACAAAGTAATTGAGATCTATCAGTCTGGAAAAGGCTATAAAGCCATTTCTAAAGCTTTGGGATCTCCAGCAAACCACAGTGAGAGCCATTATCCACAAATGGCGAAAACATGGAACAGTGGTGAACCTTCCCAGGAGTGACCGACCAAAATTATCCCAAGAGTGCAGCGAAACTCATCCAAGAGGTCACAAATGACCCCACAACAACATCCAAAGAACTGCAGGCCTCACTTGCCTCAGTTAAGGTCAGTGTTTATGACTCCACCATAAGAAAGAGACTGGGCAAAAAACGGCCTGCATGGCAGAATTCCAAGACAAAAACCACTGCTGAGCAAAAAGGACATAAAGGCTCGTCTCAGTTTTGCCTGAAAACATCTTGATGATTCCCAAGACTTTTGGGAAAATACTCTGTGGACTGATGAGAAAAAAGTTGAACTTTTTGGAAGGTGTGTGTCCCATTACATCCGGTGTAAAAGTAACAGCATTTCAGAAAAGGAACATCATACCAGCAGTAAAATATGGTGGTGGTAGTGTGATAGTCTGGGGCTGTTTTGCTGCTTCAGGACCTGGAATACTTGCTGTGGTAAATGGAAGCATGAATTCTGCTGTCTACCAAAAATCATGAAGGAGAATCTCCGGCCATCTGTCCGTGACCTCAAGCTGAAGAGCACTTGGGTTCTGCAGCAGGACAATGATCCAAAACACACCAGCAAGTTCACCTCCGAATGGCTTAAGAAAAACAAAATGAAGACTTTGGAGTGGCCTAGTCAAAGTCCTGAACTGAATCCGAATGAGATGCTGTGGCATGACCTTAAAAAGGCGGTTCATGCTCGAAAACATCCCAATGTGGCTGAATTACACCAATTCTGGAAAGATGAGTGGGCCAAAATTCCTCCACAGCGCTGTAAAAGACTCATTGCCAGTTATCGCAAACGCTTGATTGCAGTTGTTGCTGCTAAGTGTGGCCCAACCAGTTATTAGGTTTAGGGGGCAATCACTTTATCACACAGGGCCATGTAGGTTTGGATTTTTTTTCCCCCTTAATAATAAACACCTTAATTTAAAAACTGCATTTTGTGTTTACTTGTATTATCTTTGTCTAATATTTAAATTTGTTTGATGATCTGAAACATTTAAGTGTGACAAACATACAAAAAATGTGAAATCAGGAAGGGAGCAAACACTTTTTCACACCATTGTAGATAGAGCTGCTTTAAGTGGTTGCTGAGAAAATGCCGCTCACAAAGGGCATAAAAATGCTATAATGCCAGTGAGCTAAGATTTGTCTCTTTTCCTGTTCAGAAGTGTGTGTGTCCCCTCCAATATTTTTCAGAGCAATCTGAGAAGGTTGAGTGGGAGGCAGTTGGTCAGTTGACATGGAATGACCCTATTAAAATTAAATGGATTCAGTCACCGATATAGACCACCTATTATCACAAGCAGTCTCATCAGAATAAACTTAATTCTTATCACTGCTGTGGGTAGCACTGATAATAAAACTGTCTCTCCCATCCGTCTCTGTGTCTGTCTGTGTTTAGAGTCTGATGGATTGGATGCAGAGCTTGCAGGGTTGGCCTCTCTTGGGTTCAGTGGCTGCCTGTCAGGGGTTCGTTTTAACTCCATCAGTCCTCTGAAAGCTGCTCTGCACCATCCCGACAGCCCTGTTATTGTTGTCGGTCCACTGGTACAGTCAAGCTGTGCTTCCTCTTCTCCAGCCAATCCGTACTCAGCAGAAACAACCCACTCCTTGTCAGGTCAGAATCAGCCCTCATATTCTACATTTTTTATATATGATCCATATATCATTTTGTAACCTCCTCCACACCTTCTTCCTGTGTGGGAACTGATCTGGTATCCCTTTAATATTGTTCTTATGGCTGTTCATTAGACTTTCTTCTGGGCTCATTAACCATCCTCCTCAGTAAGCAGACAGTGTGGTGGCACAGCGACAGATGAGATTAGTCAGACAACTGTAGGGGGGTCCTTTAAAGCACCACTGAGGCTTTCAACAAGCTCGGCTTTCACTCACTGGTGCTTCTCACAATAATTAGAAACCATGTCCCCATGTGGTTTATGTCATCCTTTTGGTTCTTCTGTACTTTTCATAAAACTTTATATTCTGTTGCTATGGTACTCTCCATTCTTACTCCCACCTCTGTTTACAGGCCAGCCTGCTTCAGTGGATCCAGGTCAACCTTTAGTCAATGCCATCAGGGGTGACTCAGCTCTAATTGGAGGTAATGCTACATTACATATCACAACAGGAATAACAACAGTTCTTTAAATTATAACTTCATGCTTACTCAAGCTTATGAAAAATGCAGTTAAAGCGTTCTTTTCTTCTGGCAACTCACATCTTTACAAGAGTGATGGAGGTTATTTTAGACAGTGTTTTGACAGGCTGCTGATCTGTTACCCTCTGGCCTGAATTCGTTGTCATGGATATACATGCCTAAACCTAAAAAATTAGAAACCCAGTGACATGTCAGGGACATCAACATTCTCAACAAGAAATCTACCTGGGGAAATCAAGTTTCTTTAATCCCACAGTCTAATTACAGAAACCAACATTCTCATTTATGTGGCAGCTAAGCAATCAACCTGCTCACACAGTGGACTTTAACCAAGGTACACTGAGTGCATATAAACTCACTGATTGTCCTTTCTAAATTTCAGTTTTGGTTATAATCAATTGACAGTGATGTAGCATCAGAGGAAGGTGTCTTCTTCAGAGCACAGACATGACAGTGAACTGAATTTGTTTACATATATTGAATTTAATACCAGTGAGCATGCATGTAAATTGATCAACTGGTGCATGCTGTATGGAACTTTTGAGGATTCATGTTTTAGTGTTACCTTGTGGTCATTAAGTGAACTACAGCCCATTTATTCCATTTAGACTTGACCGAAATGCATTATACAGTAGTTATATGGTTAGCTTCAACAAATCAGTTTAATTGGACAGCAGGCATAAAAAGAGTGTGTATATTTCACAGTAATTTAATGTTAACAGTGTTAACGGGATATGCATCACTCTGCTTCACAGGTGTTCTAGTAATTACAATAGATGGTGTGCACTGATTCGATTTGATTGGATTAGATCATGCTAAAAATAATGCAGTATAATGTACTTTCTTTTTCACAGTTTGACAAGAGACAGTCCTTACAAGTGTTTTTTCAACCCCAGGGGGTCCTTGAGAGAACGTTCAGGGGTCCTCAGGAAATTGTCTAAATTCACTTCTTAATTGGTCCAAAAAAATGCAGTTGTGCATGGATGCCTGTAGTGGCTCTTCCATGACAGTAGGTGGCAATATGAACGCTATAATCATGACCTTCTTCTTTTTCATGTGTTTTATGGAGGTTAATGACCTTGTTAAGATGTGCCAGAGGTCATGATGACTGGATGAAAAACAATCATGGATAAATATTTGAAGAGGAAAGATTCAGACTCTGGACAAAATTCTAACCCGGATGAAGGGCTGAGCAGTGGTCAAAAGAAGGTGAAGACAAGGCAGTACAGTGAAAACTGTCTTTCATTAGATTTATTTTCATCCAGCTGCACTGAGTCTGTTATGCTTGGTATGAGAGGAAAAGCTATTTAGCCGTGTCATGGTCCAATGGAAGCTTAAATCTTATCTCAAAATGAAACACCCCTCAGCCTTTCTTCAGCTCCTGCCAGGATATCAACTTTGTGTTCATCTAAACAGGCCCAAGTTTTACACTCAGTATAAATTAATTATGAGACCAAATTGTCATTACACATGCTGTTATAGGCTACAATGTATCATTTTGTAAAAATGTTGGTTGGTGGGGTTCTGCAAGATTTTTTCAATGTAAAAAGGGTTCCTTGGCTCAAAAAAGGCTGAAAAATACTGCTTTAAAGAAACACTATGGAAGATTTTTACCTTGAAATAATATTTCCAAAATTATTTTGATAGTACATAAACCTTTGAATGGGTGAATGTCACTTCCACAATTGCCTGATTGGGCCCGATTGGGCCTGTATTCCCTGCGATAACTCCTTTTTATGTAGGGTCACTGAACAGACTACAAATATGGCTAATCACAGGGCACAACTAGCCACCAACAAGCGTTCTATGATTGGCTGCTGGGACACTAGTCATAGTCACCATAGTTGTAGTCTTTTCAGTGTTCCTAACAGGAACAGGAAAGGTACATAGTGTTATGTCCATAGCCAGTGTTCCAATAACGAGGCCAGAGGTGCAATAGAATGACTTTATTATGTGACTCACAGGTACACAAGGTGCTCCTATACAGGCAGAGGCATAGGTTAAAGAGACCATGTCTCTCCTGCATCAGCCCTTTATACCCAGGGTGGTGGCGGAACCGGAAAGGTGGAGCCACCACCCACATCATACAATAATACGTCATATTAATACATAACACATAGTGCTGTTATAAGGGTCATCTACACCAAGAACTACAACTGTTACATGTATGTAGAATTGTATGATATTAAAAATTATACCACTGCTGATGTAAGTGTTGGCAATAATGTTCTGTAAGTAGCGGAACCAAGCACACTTTATCATGATGGCTGGGTTTTTATTTTGGCATCCAAGTTAACAGGCTACAATATAATAATGATTATGTCATAATTCACACCACAAGGATATGTGGAGTGACAAAATTTTTACATACCACTGTACCTTTAAAATCTCATGTACAACTGAACTTCAGGGTCGCTCTATATTATATTATGTTGACACGATTCTCTTTTTTTCTTTTCTTTTAGGGGTGATTGCTGTGGTGATCTTTGTCATTGTGTCCTCATTGGCAGTTATGGCCAGATTCGTCTGCAGGAGGAAAGAAACGTATCGAAACCAGGAAGTAAAAGCAGCACAGCCTGAAGATGGCAATGAGTTTCCATTTAGCAACCAGGCAGACTCTCCGGGTGTTCCCAGTGAAAATCAAAAGGAGTATTTTATTTAGCAGGATCCCTGATGTCTCACTGACCTGCCACCACAGAGCAGGGTGACTTACATGGCAATCAGTGCTTCATAAAACTCCACAGAGCTCTGCTTTACTTCCCTTTTGCCCACTTTGCTGAATGTAGCAAATGTGTTGGACATTATTCCTCTCAAAATGAAGATGCTGATGGATGTAAACAATTAAAGGTGTACAGTAGTGTTTGTGTGCTTATAACTATATTTCTCTGCCATTATGAAATATTTCGACTAATTTATTAAAAAGAAAGAGGGAATAAGTTTTGAAGAGCAAAGATTGGCAAGACTTTGGGACTTAATTTATAAGAATAACTTTTTCTACAAGGATGCTGACCTCTCTGTGACAATAAAAAGCACCAAGGTGCTGTGCCTCGGTGCCTGTGGCATGGTAGTATGGACGGCTGTAAAAAAGTGGCACTCCGACCTCTACTGGCCTGGCATAGTTATTAGATTTCCTGTTTTTGCGGCTGCATTGACAGAAATGGTGAGTTAAATTTGTGTTTATTTTGAAAACAAAGCCTTATCTGGCAATTCTGGCAAATTAAAAGTCAAGAAAATATGGTGATACAATGATATAAGCTTTTAGTTCCACTTAATTTTGACCAGGCGAGCTGAAACAGAGAGGCGGACAGACAGACAGACAAATGCACACAGCCACAAACAGACACACTAACTGATTACTGTATGCCTCTGTCTCACCAACATAATTAAGATGTTTGAGCCATGGTACGTTTTAAAACATGAAAACTTTACTGACTGAAGGATTGATATGTGTGGTTATCATTATTAAACCAGCCAAAGCACAGTCCCACAGTTAATCTAGTAGATCCATGGGTTATAACTAAACATGCATTTTAATTCATGTTATATATATGAATACATTAAAGTCACTTTAAACCTTCAATCCACATTTTCTCTCAACATGTTCATGACTGGCTTTTAAGTTGCTCTGTGTGGTGTTTTTTTTTTTTTTTTACATTATCATGAACAAAATAAAAACTTTACAGTGAGACTAACTTTTCTTCTTTTACTTCTTGCTTGTACCTCCTGCTGTGAGCTGCCAACTCCACAACTCCAAGTGGCTTTTAACACATGAAGTTTTAAAAAGCATGGACCATCAAACACCAGCTCACCAACACCTTATCTCAGCAGTCATTCCTTGTTTTGTCTTTGTCTGAAAAGTTGAGAGAGATAACAGGAAAAAACCAGAGCACTTTCAGGCGAGTGCACTATCCTCCGCCTCTGTTTTCTTTGAAGATCCCAATACTTACTGACAGAGAGCAGTTTTCAACTTAATATAATTACTGTGGTAGTAACCAAATTATGATAAGCCCATCATCCACGAATATACAACAACGTATACAAACCATAGATGTAGGTCAGGATCCCGAGGTGAACCCATGTAGCAAGTCTGGTGACCCTAGAGAGCTTTACATGTTCTATAGTAAGAGGTCATAGGGAATGTAAACCTTGACCTTTGACCTTTTGACTCCAAACCTGTAGTCAGAGGTCATGGTCTCAGAGTGAACCTGTGTACCAGGTTTGGTGACCCTAGCTTTACTCGTTGTACAGTAATAAGGCATCCTTCATCTTCATCTGCTCCTGCAGGGTGAGGGCTGGGTGGCCTTCACCATGCATAGAGCCAATCAGGTTAACCAGTGCATGCCAACATTGCCAGTTTTGGGCCAGTTCCTCTGCATCGTCAACAGTGACTCTGAGCTGTCGGAGGTCTCGCTCCACAACATCCACCGTGAGGCCCTGGGGTTGAACATGAGGATAGCTTTTGTCGGATGTTCTGGTGAGGCGGAGAACATGGCCAAACAAGCGGATACGCCGCTGTGTAATGAGGTGGGATGCTGTAGGCTGATCTGTGAGGGCTTGGAGCACGTCATTAGAAGTGCGCTGGGGCCACCTGATGTTCTCGATGGTTCTGAGAGCCCGACTATCAAACCCATCCACTCTCGAGGCCAGAGTCTTATTCAGTGGCCATGTCTCTGACCCACAGAGTAGGACTGATGCACTGTATATGTAGAGCTTCGTCTTATGGGAGATTGAACAATGGCGCCAGAGAGGTTTCATTACTGCCTGCAGGGCTGATGCAGCTAGGCCATGTCTGCGGTTGAACTCTGGTTTCATGTCCCCATTGTTGGTCACTGTGGAGCCCAGATACACAAATTGACAAACCTGATGGCATCATTTCCAAGCTGTAATAGGGGTGGGTCCAGTCCGTCACCGACATGCATTAGCTTAGTCTTTGTCCAGCTCACTTGAAGGCCCAACTTTGTTGCCTCTTCGTGGTAGACAACTAGAGCATCTCTCAGCTGACTGTAGGATGGGATGAACGGGATGGTATTATCAGCATATTCAATGTCAGCCAGATGGTAGTTGCCAAACTGCATGCCAGGGGCCCCTTCACAGACCTTTGTCATCAGATAGTCTATGACACAATTGAAAAGATGAGGAGCGGCCACACAACCTTGTCGGACCCCGCTGTTGATGGGAAACCAGCCGGACTCCTTTCCATTCACACAGACACAGCTCTCCAAGCTGCTGTAGAGCTGTTTAAACAGGGCTGCAATCTAGGGTGGCGCTCTGAGGGTCTGCAGGATACTCCAAAAAGAAGTGTGGCCCACGGTGTCAAAGGCAGCCTTAATAAGGCATAAGGAATGTTAATCTAGGCCTTTGACCTTTTGATCCCAAACCCATAGTCAGAGGTCAGGATCCCAAGGTGAACCTGTGTACCAGGTTTGGTGGCCCTAGATTTACTTGCTTTATAGTAATAGTAAATTTAACATTGACCACAGAGCAACTGCAATGTCAACTTTAACCTTTGACCCCTTGACCCCAAACCCATAGTTAGGTCAGGGTGTAAGTAATCCAAGATGTGTATTAGATACAACTACTGTATCGATTTGAAAAGCCTACATCATATCTTTCAGTAGTTATTGTGTTTAGAAGATTTAGGGAAAATGTGACCTCTGACCTTTTACCTCAAGGTCATCTGATGAGAGTGAAATTGCGATATGTGCATCATCAGAGTATATCAAACCACTGCACCAAGTTTCAAAATATTTGGAACAAAACTAGGAGGAGTTGATTTCACAAAAGTGGGACAGACGAACGGATGGATTGACCCATAACATAATCCCCCACTGGTCGAAGCCCCAAAGGGGTTGAAGAAACAACAGCTGCCAGTATTACATAGTTAATATAAATTTAAAAAAAAAACAAAAAACAGTTCATCAATAATGGAGTGGCTCCATATGACCTGATGAAAAGACACCCTGAGGTCATTATATTTGCTTCAGTCGCTATAGAATATAACCAAGCCTACTCAGAGTTGAAATTACACTTAAGGTGCGTTCAGACCAAATGCAAAGCAAATTTTTTGTGTGGCGGAAATACATACAAAGTCAATAGAAAGAGGGGAGCACACGCGAATCTTACACATTTGCGTGATCACGTCCGAGGTATAGCGCTAGCAAGTAATGGCCTTGAGATTCTAGTTACTGGAGTAAAAGTATCAACACTGGAGAGTAAACTAGTTTGAAAAGGAGACTGCCACTCACCTGGAGACAGATGGACATTGAGCTCTGCAGCTGAATCGAAGTGTCAGGGTTTTTGTTACCCACGGACTCCTGCCACAGACGTGCTAACAAGGCTAGCAGGCTAGCAATATAAACCACCCATCGTTCTGGTGAAGTTTTGGAGGCAGGGACAATTTTCCAGGTGAGACACTGTCAGATAATGTAAACCTAAGCATGATACTGTTTTGGGAATTTCCACAGCAGGTTGAGCACAGCTGCAGAAGTTATAAAGGCAACTTTGCCTGTCTACAACTCACTCAGAAAGAGTTCAAATGTAATTGCGCCACGCAAAAAAAAAACAACAAAAAACTGTCCATTTGCATTTGGTCTGAACACACCTTTATTCATATAAGATAAGATAAGATAAGCCTTTATTAGTCCCACAATGGGGAAATTCCAGGATTGCAACAGCACAGGGATAGCAACACTCAGAGCAACAATCAGAAGGGAAGAAAAAACAAGAGCAGCTACTATACATATGTACATATTAATATATATATATATATATACAGTATATATATATATACACTACCGTTCAAAAGTTTGGGGTCACCCAGACAATTATTTTGTGTTTTCCATGAAAAGTCACACTTATTTACCACCATGAGTTGTAAAATGAATAGAAAATATAGTCAAGATATTGACAAGGTTAGAAATAATGATTTGTATTTGAAATAAAAAAATTTTCCTTCAAACTTTGCTTTCGTCAAAGAATCCTCCATTTGCAGCAGTTACAGCATTGCAGACCTAACATGATTGCACAAGGGTTTTCTAATCATCCATTAGCCTTCTGACGCAATGAGCAAACACATTGTACCATTAGAACACTGGAGTGATAGTTGCTGGAAATGGGCCTCTATACACCTATGTAGATATTGCACCAAAAACCAGACATTTGCAGCTAGAATAGTCATTTACCACATTAGCAATGTAGAGAGTGTATTTCTGATTAAAGTTATCTTCATTGAAAAAAAAAGTGCTTTTCTTTCAAAAATAAGGACATTTCTAAGTGACCCCAAACTTTTGAACGGTAGTGTATATATATATATATATACAGTGGGGAAAAAAAGTATTTAGTCAGCCACCAATTGTGCAAGTTCCCCCACTTAAAAGATGAGAGAGGTCTCCAATTTTCATCATAGGTATACCTCAACTATGAGAGACAAAATGAGAAAAAAAAAATCCAGAAAATCACATTGAAGGATTTTTAATGAATTAATTGGTAACTTCCTCGGTAAAATAAGTATTTGGTCACCTACAAACAAGCAAGATTTCTGGCTCGCACAGACCTGTAACTTCTTCTTTAAGAGTCTCCTCTGTCCTCCACTCATTGCCTGTATTAATGGCACCTGTTTGAACTCTTTATCAGTATAAAAGACACCTGTCCACAACCTCAAACAGTCAGACTCCAAACTCCACTATGGCCAAGACCAAAGAGCTGTCAAAGGACACCAGAAACAAAATTGTAGACCTGCACCAGGCTGGGAAGACTGAATCTGCAATAGGTAAGCAGCTTGGTGTGAAGAAATCAACTGTGGGAGCAATTATTAGAAAATGGAAGACATACAAGACCACTGATAATCTCCCTCGATCTGGGGCTCCACGCAAGATCTCACCCCGTGGGGTCAAAATTATCACGAGAATGGTGAGCAAATATCCCAGAACCACACGGGGGGACCTAGTGAATGACCTGCAGAGAGCTGGGACCAAAGTAACAAAGGCTATCATCAGTAACACACTACGCCGCCAGGGACTCAAATCCTGCAGTGCCAGACGTGTCCCCCTGCTTAAGCCAGTACATGTCCAGGCCCATCTGAAGTTTGCTAGAGAGCATTTGGATGATCCAGAAGAAGATTGGGAGAATGTCATATGGTCAGATGAAACCAAAATAGAACTTTATTGTAAAAACTCAACTTGTCGTGTTTGGAGGAGAAAGAACACCATACCTACTGTGAAGCATGGGGGTGGAAACATCATGCTTTGGGGCTGTTTTTCTGCAAAGGGACCAGGACGACTGATCCGTGTAAAGGAAAGAATGAATGGGGCCATGTATCGTGAGATTTTGAGTGAAAACCTCCTTCCATCAGCAAGGGCATTGAAGATGAAACGTGGCTGGGTCTTTCAGCATGACAATGATCCCAAACACACCGCCCGGGCAATGAAGGACTGGCTTCGTAAGAAGCATTTCAAGGTCCTGGAGTGGCCTAGCCAGTCTCCAGATCTCAACCCCATGGAAAATCTTTGGAGGGAGTTGAAAGTCCGTGTTGCCCAGCGACAGCCCCAAAACATCACTGCTCTAGAGGAGATCTGCATGGAGGAATGGGCCAAAATACCAGCAACAGTGTGTGAAAACCTTGTGAAGACTTAAAGAAAATGCTTGACCTCTGTCATTGCCAACAAAGGGTACATAACAAAGTATTGAGATGAACTTTTGTTATTGACCAAATACTTATTTTACCGAGGAATTTACCAATTAATTCATTAAAAATTCTTCAATGTGATTTTCTGGATTTTTTTTTTCTCATTTTGTCTCTCATAGTTGAGGTATACCTATGATGAAAATTGGAGACTTCTCTCATCTTTTAAGTGGGAGAACTTGCACAATTGGTGGCTGACTAAATACTTTTTTGCCCCACTGTATATAGACACACAGTGCGGAACATTGTAGCTGGATGGAATAAATATATGAGCATATAAACACACAGTGCGGAGCATTGTAGCTAGATGGAATAAATATGTAAATATATAAACACACACAGTGCGGAGCATTGTAGCTAGATGGAATAATGTGTAGATATATAAACACACAGTGCGGAGCATTGTAGCTAGATGGAATAAATATGTAGATATATAAACACACCCAGTGCGGAGCATTGTAGCTAGATGGAAAAAATATGTAAATATATAAACACACACAGTGCAGAGCATTGTTGCTAGATGGGATGAAACAGCACAACCGTCTACTTAGTTATCCTACATGGTATGATTATGTACCCATACATATTCTCACCCTCCATAGCGACCGGTATTTTCTTAGTTGTATGCCGGAGGGGACCATTGTATAAGTCTATTGCGTCTTTTGCATTCAAAACTATTAGGTTGTCACGTCTTTTTGCTATCTCTGCGAGCAGCCCTGCTTAGGTTGTACAGTCTGACAGCCGTTGGTAGGAAGGACCTGCGAAACCTCTCGGTTGTGCACCTACGATGATGTAGTCTGCTGCTAAATGAGCTCCTCAGTGCATTCAGTATGTCCTGCATAGGGTGGAACTTGGACTCCAGCAGAGATGACAGTTTAGCCGCCGTCCTTCTCTCTCCTATCTCCTCCACTGGGTCAAGGCGCTGCCCCAGGACAGAGCTAGCTTTCTTGATCAGTTTGTTCAGTCTCTTCCTATCGGCTGCCCTAATGCCACTGCCAGACCACTCCAAAAGTGATGGCTGATGCCACCACCGTGTCATAGAATATCTTCAGCAGAGCCCCTTGTACACCAAAAGACCTGAGTCTCCTCAGTAGGAACAGCCTGTGCTGTCCCTTCTTGTAGAGTGCATCAGTATTGTGTGACCAGTCCAGTTTATTGTTCAGATGAAAACCCAGGTACTTGTAGGATGTCACCATCTCGATGTCTGTTCCCTGTATATTTACTGGTGTTGTGAGGGTTGGATAAGCCCTCTGTACTCAGCTTCATCTCCATTGGAGATGAGGCCAACGATCGCAGAGTCGTCAGAGAACTTCTGTAGATGGCAGTGTGTTGTGTTGTGTGAGAAGTCCGCAGTATAAAGGGTGAACAGGAAGGGAGCCAAAACCGTTCCCTGGGGGGCCCCCGTGCTACCGATGATCGTGTCGGACACACAGTCCCGGGTTCTCACAAACTGAGGCCGGTTAGTGAGGTAGTCCAGGATCCATGATGACAGGTGCTGGTCCACCCCTGCGCACAGCAGCTTGTCCTTCAGGATCATCGGGTGGATGGTGTTGAAAGCACTGGAGAAGTCAAAGAACATGATCCTCACTGCATTCCCGGGCTTCTCCAGGTGGGACAGAGAACGGTGAAGGAGGAAGATCACCGCATCCTCCACCCCGATGCCATGCTGGTAGGTGAACTGGAGTGGATCCATCGCTGGTCCCACCAGGGGGCGGAAGTGAGCAAGGAGCAGTCTCTCCAGGGTCTTCATCATGTGGGACGTCAAGGCCACTGGTCTGTAGCTGTTCAGGTCTTTGGGGTGGGAAGTCTTTGCTACAGGTACCACACAAGATGTTTTCCACAGCTGTGGTACCCTCCCCAGCTTCAGGCTCAGGTTGAAGATGTACTCCACAATCCCACACAGCTGGTCTGCACAGGACTTGAGGAGCTTTGCGCTGATGCCGTCCAGTCCCGACGCCTTCCTCGCCTTGATCTCGTCATATCTCATGACCTTGACCACAACTTGGATGTGACTCATCTGAGGATCTTTGTAGATGAGTTGGCAAGTATCCAGGCTCTTGCGTACGAGAAGTGAAGTTCCTGTAAGTGCCCTGAGGGCTATACTGCAAATTTCATTTAACTTAGCCAGGCTTTCTTAAAGTTACCTTAGACCTTAATCAGAGAGAACAGGTATCATGAAGGTGGTGTTCAACTGTTTCTGGCAGCTCCAGCTTTCTATCTTCAGACTACATGCTTGTTCACGTGAAAAAGAAGCATTTTAATAGTTTATGGGGCTCCTTCTCCACCAGAATGAACATATATGAATTGATGAAGAGCACCTTGAATATACTGTGAAACTAGAAAAGCACATACCTCCGTCAAGGCTACTTCTGTCCCTCATGGATCACCTCCAAAATGTAATGGGTTTGTGTGTAGGCCACAAGCCAGTTCTGGTGAAAATTGCATCAAAGTCTATATGGTAGTTTTGAAGGATTCTTGCTAACAGACTGTGAGAAGAGCCTTGGTGGGGGTATGCATTCTCAGATCATCACCAAAATGTAATGGGTTCCTCTGTATCCCAAGGACCACCTCTGGTGAAAATTCCATCCAAATACATCCAGTAGTATTTGTGTAATAATGCTGCACAAATACAAACAAGGTCCTTGGTGGAGGTGTGCACTCTCAGATCATCACCAAAATTTAATGGGTTCATCTTTGGCCGAAGGGCTACCTCTGCTAAAAACGTCATCAAAATCTGTACAGTTTTGTGTAATCCAGCCAAAAGACAAACAAGCAGACAGACAGACAAACCACCCCGATTACATTACCTCCTTGGTGGATGCAACAAAACTGTCATAGTTGTGTGATACATTGAGGCCGGGCAATTCGACCTTCAATCAGCATCATGGTTTACTGAATCTTTCAGGTCGAGTTTCATTGTTTTTTCCTCCTCTCTTCTACATTAGTTTACTGACAAGGTTCATAATTATTAAGCAATATTACACATCAGTATGGTATCATAGCACTGTGGTGCATAGTAAAGGAGCATAATAGAACAGGCCTGTTGTGATTTCACAAACAGAAAAATTAAACTTAAAAACTTAAAAAAGTTTTCCAAGATGGCGACCGGGACGGCCACACTTTCTCAGTGCTGAGACTAAGCCACTGCTTTTTGCCATTAAAATAACCATCCTACAGTGATCGGCGCTCGTGACGGACACCCACGGTCTGACTTCCCACCACCATAAGAAAACCGCTGGAATACCCCCTTTAATCGGGTAGAGCTGCTGCTGCTACCCGAAGCGATTGCAAAGCTAACGCTAACGCTAGTTAACGCTAGTTAGCTTAACGCTGGCCCAGTTGTGCCACCTAACTCAGACATGACGTGACTCAGCCTCCGATGAAGACTTACCGGAGGAACTAACCGAGGCGGCAGCTGAGCGCGAGCGCGAGCCGGATCGAAGCTCGGGAGCGATGTTGGTGAGAGACAGGGGCCACCTGGACCACCCAGGCAGACGGCGGCAGGCGGCGGTGATAAGTGGAGCTCGGCTGCGCCGGCGGTGTGCGGCATAACCGCCCAGGCAGACGGCGGCAGGCGGCGGTGATCGACGGCAGTGATCAGCGGAGCTGTGCAGCGTTACTTGGCGGAGGAGCTGTGCAGGAGCTCGGTTGCGGCGGCGGCGAGCGGAGGGTCCAGCAGCGGCCGGGCTAGTTGAGGCCTAGCCGGATTCTCTGTTTATTTCTATCCACAGGTCAGTAAAATGCCACCAAAAAAAGAGGAAATGGAAGAAATAAAAAAATCTCTGAACTTTATGTCAGAAGAATTGGCCAAATTGACTAGCCAGCAGACCAAAATAATAGGCCTAATAGAAGATGTACAAGCCCTACAATCAATAATTCAAGAAAAAGACAAAAAAATTATGGACCTGGAGCAACGCGGGCGTCTTTTGGAGCAACGCGTCGAGGATCTTGAACAAGGTTCTCGTATTGATGACCTAGTTATAAGTGGACTAGACATCAGATATCAGTCATACGCCCATGCCGCAACAGGACTGAATGGTGAAGATGCTCCCATGAGTGAATCAGTCTCCTTAGAAAATCAAGTGCTTCAGTTCCTTAATAATAGAGACATTAAGGTAGAAGCCAATGCAATTTCAGCCTGTTATGCTTTACCGAAGAAAGATCCCAAAACAAAGAAATCAATTGTGATGCGCTTTGTGAACAGAAGGGTAAAGAATGACATTCTGAGGCAGGCCAAAAAGCTACAGGGAACTCAAGTTTACCTAAATGAACACCTGACAAAAAAAAAACGCTGAATTAGCACGGCAGGCACGGATGCTGAAAAAACAAAATAAGATACAGGCAACCTGGACAAGAAATTGTAGAATTTGGATTAAACTAAATGGAACACCAGAGCAAGCAAGGAGTATAATGATCAGAGATGCTACTGACTTAAATAAATACAGATGAACACCGATTAAAAAAATTATGAGTCAATGATAATCCATATTCATACACACGATAAGAATAGTTCTTTTGATACACCATGCCAAAGTACTTTAAAAAAAATAAGCAAAATAAACAAAAACTTATGACCGACTCGAGTAGACATCAATTATCCCCAGCTGGAGAAAGTCATCTGACACAGAGTGAGGAAACTCAAACTCTGAAAATATGCCACTATGCTGAACATAAACCACAAGAGATGGAGAATGATATTGATCCTGATAACTACTTCTTCAATAATATTCATAACCACTGTGAATATTACACTGAAAAGCAATTCAAAAGCCAAGTGCAATTAGATGGTAAACTATCAATAATACACTTCAATAGCAGAAGTCTTAACAAAAACTTTCCACAGATTCAGGACTATTTAAAACAGCTAGACAGAAAATTCACAGCTATTGCAGTCTCTGAAACCTGGCTTAATGAAGAACAGGCTCCCCTGATGGCAATAGAGGGATATCAGATGTTTTATATTAACAGAACTCAAAAAAAGGGTGGTGGTGTTGCACTGTATATTGATGACCTGTATAGGTGTAAGCTTGTAAATGAAATGTCCTTTGCACTACCAGGGATCTTGGAATGTGTTACTGTTGAGATTGACCAAGATAAAACAAAAAATCTAATCATAAGCTGCATATATAGAACGCCGGGAACTTGCATTGAGACATTCAGAGATAAATTAGTCGAGCTGTACAATAATATTACTAGTAAGAAAATGGTAGCAATTTGTGGAGATTTCAATATTGATTTAATAAATCCACATCAACAAAATGTAGTTACAGAGTTCATGAACTCTATGTACAGCATGAGTCTATATCCCACAATAACACATCCCAGTAGAATCCCAGTTCACTCTGCTACACTTATTGACAACCTGTTTGTCAATGTTATCGATAAGAAAATAGAAAGTGGATTATTGATAAATGATATAAGTGACCACTTGCCAACCTTTGCACTTATCCATGGCCACACGGGGCCCAACGCAGAAAAAATTTCAAAATCGTTCAGATACAAATCACCAAATGCAATCAATTCTTTTAAAGAGGACTTGCTGAAGCAAGACTGGACAGAAGTCTATGTATCAGATGTAAATGAAGCCTATGACACATTTATAAACATTGTAACCACTCTTTATGAAAAAAACTGCCCATTAGTAAAAAAAAAAGCTTAAACACAAATTTGCTGATAAGCCATGGTTAACCAAAGGACTACAAAAGGCATGTAAAAAGAAAAATTTATTATATAAAGCTTTCCCAAAGAAAAGGACAAAAGAAGCAGAGCAGCGGTATAAAACACACAAAAATAAGTTAACATATATAATAAGATGTAGTAAAAGAGACTATTACAGTAAAGAACTGGAGAAAAACAAAGACAATATTAAAAATACATGGACAATACTCAACAGTATCCTTGGAAATAAAAGCAGAAATACAAGCAACCCAACTAATATTCCAAAAAATAATAAAACGACTCAGAGTGTGAATATAGCTTCACCTGCAGATGAATTTAATAATTTTTTTGTTAACATTGGACCTAATCTGGCCCGAGAAATACCCACTACGGTGCCTACAGGTGATACAATATGCAATAACACTGCTGTAAAAGACTCCATCTTCATAAAGAACACAGACGAAAGAGAGGTCATTGAAATTGTTAAATCATTCAAAAGTAAAACATCTACAGACTGTGATGGTATTGACATGCTATTAGTCAAAACTGTTATCGAATGCATAGTAAAACCACTGATGTATATCTGTAACCTGTCTCTCCAATCAGATATATTTCCGAATGCAATGAAAATAGCTAAAGTAATCCCGATATACAAGACGGGCGACAGAGGGGAACTCTCAAACTATAGACCAATTTCACTATTACTGCAATTTTCCAAGATACTTGAAAAAATATTCTATGAGAGAATTGACAACTTCATACTGAAGAATGATTTATCGTGTGAGCAGCAATATGGGTTCAGACACAAGAGGACAACCAACTGCATATGCCCTAATGGAATTTACAGAAAAAATATCAACAGCCATTGAAAATAAAGAGTATTCAGTTGGAGTATTCCTAGATCTTAAAAAAGCATTTGATACAGTAGATCACAATTTATTATTAAAGAAACTACAAAATTGTGGTATTAGAGGGGTAGCACTGTCCTGGTTAAGTAGTTACTTAAAGAATAGATATCAGTATGTATGTGTTAGCAACAAAAACTCAGAGTTACTGAAGGTCACCTGTGGAGTCCCACAGGGTTCAGTTTTGGGACCATTATTATTCAATATGTATATAAACGATATATGTAAAGTTTCAGAAAAATGGACTTAATATTGTTTGCTGATGACACTAATCTGTTATGCAGTGGAAACAATTTGGAACAACTTCTGGATACACTCGGAAAGGAATTAGGAAAGCTGAAACTGTGGTTTGATTCAAACAAATTAACGCTCAATTTAAGTAAGACAAAATTTATAGTCTTTAACAACCATCACAACAACCCAGTACCCAAACTCAGTGTAAATGGTGTAGAGATTGAAAGGGTATTTGAAACTAAATTTCTTGGAGTAATAATTGATAACAAACTGTGTTGGAAGTCACATATTAATTATATTAAAGGTAAAGTATCCAAATCAATTGCAATATTACACAGAGTGAAATATTTGCTGAATCAACCCACACTATACACCTTGTATCATTCATTAATACTCCCATACATGACATATTGTAATGAAGTATGGGGAAATACATATAAAACAAACATATATCCACTCTTTATGCTTCAAAAGAGAGCTATTAGAATAATAAACAAAGCAGCTTACAGGAAACCAACAAACCCACTTTTTCTTAAACAAAAAAACTCTCAAGTTGAAAGATCTGGTTGACTTTAAAACCGCAATAATAATGTTCAAAGTGAAGAATTTATCACTGCCCGCAAATATCCAAAAGTTGTTCCAAACAAGGGAGAAACGATATCACCTCAGAGGAACATGTATATTTCAAAAGCGTACAGTGAGAACAACCACCAAGCAACACTGTATTTCAGTGCAAGGAGTCAGATTATGGAACGATTTTGGACCTGAATTAAAATCATGTACAACGCTTGGACAATTTAAACAAAAACTAAAGGAAGAAATACTCCAAACATATTTACAAGACGACATGTAAACTCACATAAGGATTGACATATCCAGCCTGTGTTGTGTTGTAGCTTAGTTTTGTTTTGTTTTTTTTCTTTTTTTCTCTGTCACATTTTGTTTTAGATTTGTTTTTGAATAGTAACCGCTTAACTTAGCCTAGCTTAGTTTTCTTTTTTCTCTCAGTCACATTTTGTCTTAGCTTTGTTTTGAATTGTAATCGCTCTTGTCTTGTTTTCTCTTTTTTCTCTTTTGAATTCTTGGATGGAATATGAGTGGGCAATATAAGCTGCGGCCTCAGCCATCACCCATTTCGGATAACTTACGTGGAATTGTATAATAAGAGGAGTCTTTGTCTAATTTGACCTTGTTGTTATATTATTCAGTTTCTTTTAACCTGTACTGTACTGTACTATCCGAAATAAATTCATTCATTCATTCATTCATTCAAACATTGTCCAGTCCTGAAGTTTACTGAGTTTACATACTGTGTAGGCCATGTGGCTCCAATGACATCCTCAGCTTGTCTGTCAGTTATTCTGCAAGCACTCTGAACTCCATCTTAAACCGCATACTTTGCTTGCTTTTTCTTGGCGTCTTCAGATGAAATAATGCCAATCATCACCAGTGTTGGGCAAGTTACTAACAAATGTTAACTAATTACAGTTACTAGTTACTTCTTTTCAAAAGTAACTGTTACTTTACCAAATGCTGCATGATTAAAGTAACTAGTTACTTGGAAAAGTAACTTTCACGTTACTTTTAATTGGATACTTAAATCATCTTGCACACATAGCAAGATAATTTAATTAATGGATTACATTGCGGGCTTATTAATGTCAGGCTGAGAACAGACTGTTTCAGACAGAGCTTTTAGAACATGTTTAGTTTGCTTTATCCTGCCTTGAGAGCTCTTATTGTGGAAAAAATCTGAAGACAATCAACACAAAATTGCCAGTAATTTCCTCATTTTGGAGAGAGAAACAGGGTTTGTGGAGTGAGAGAGAGAGAGAAAAAGAGTGAGACTCACTCCAAAAGAGTGAGTTGACAAAACTGCATAAAGCTGTCCCTGTTTAGCTTACCTTTATGATATGGATTTAATCCATTGTGCAGTGATGCAAAGAAAATGTCCATTATCCACAATCCAAATGACTGCTGTGACAGAGACATGATCCATTCTCTCAAATTGCTTTTGGAGATCAAATCCATTTTTGAATAATCTTTATCCAGGTAGAAGGTAAATGTATTTTAACTTCAGTGGATCACAGTCATTCTATATTGTCCTTAGGTATGAATGTGAGAGTAAATGGTTGTCTGTCTCTCTGTGTTGGCCCTGCAATGGACTGGCGATCTGTCCAGGGTGTACCCTGCCTCTCACCCAAAGATGATGGGATAGGCTCCAGCCCCCAGCGACCCGAAAAGGATTAAGCGGAAGAAGATGGATGGATGGATGGATGGATCACAGTCTCAGCTGGCTGATGGAACGTCACTGTTATCAAGTCTTCATTCTGTAACAAGATATCTGGAAATCAGTCAGTTTAATTCTTTCTGGGTCATAAACTATCCATATGCATACCTGTGCTTGAAATCCAGCTGTGGGTGTTCAGATAAGAGTATTTCCACTTTACATCCAGGCGTGGCTGTTTAGATACTGTAAATCCACTAACACAGTGTTGTTGGCCTAACATAGCACTAGCTTTGTCAGAGCTTCATGCTGTTTTCAAGCGCTTCTAAAGATTGCAATAGGTCTTATAATAAGCTTGCAACCCACCAATATGCTTTTGTCCTTAACCGCAACAAAGGAAACATAATCTATTTCCATAAAAACAAAGTAGCTCCATCTTTTCCTCCGCTCAGTTGTGAAGAAGCTCTTTGTAACAGATCATGTCGACTGACGGCTGTGTCAGCTATGTAGGGTCAGTTTGTATTTATGTGTGCTAAAAATATCTATCCATATCAATAAAACGAGCAACGCATCTGATCAAATTTTAGTAACTGTAACGCAATACTGAATTTTTAAACAGTAATTTTGTTACACAGCACATTACTGCAAAAGTAGTGGTGTTACAGTAATGCATTACTTTGTAACACGTTACTCCCAACACTGATCATCACATACTATGTGGATGAAGACCATGTTCCTTTTATTTCCAAACCGTTTAACATTTTCTGCGGAGTTTGGTGGTAAGAGTGTACTGCTTCTGGGTTGTGGAGGTACATGCCCACGCACGTAACTCCGCACATACTGTAACTCCGCGGACACGTCTTAAAGGGGACGTACATAAAAAGCCCAACATTAATATATAAAACAATTTTCAAAAGAATTCCTGGATCCAGATCATGATCCGGGTCACCACCAAAATCTAATCATCTGTTCCCCGTGCCATTACACACCTCTCCTTAAAATTTTATCAAAATTTGTTCATAACTTTTGGAGTAATGTTGCTAACAGACAGACAGACAGACAAACCAACAAACCAATGCCGGCAAAAACATTACATCCTCACCTGGTGGAGGTAAAAGTAAGAATATGTACAGAGTGAGAGTTAAGATAAGTCTTTATTAGTTCCACAGTGGGGAAATTCCAGGATTGCAACAGCACAGGGATAGCAACACTCAGAGCAATAATTTAGCAGATAAGATAAAAAGAGCAGTTAATATACATATGTACAAATAAATATATATACACAGTGTTGAGCATTGTAGCTGAATGGAATAAACAGCTTAATGGTCTATTCAGTTACCCCACCCAGTATGAATACGTACCCATACAGCATATTTCGTATTTGAGTCAGCCTAGTTGTCACCCTCTGTAGCGATTGATATTGTCCTAGTTGTGTAATGGAGGGGACCATTATTGTGCAAGTTTGTTGCGACTTTTGCATTCAATGCTTATTAGGTCATAAAGTTTTTTTTGTTTTTGTTTTTTTTTGTTTTTTTTTTACAACCTCTGCGAGCAGCCCTGCTTAGGTTATAAAGTCTGATGGTTGTAGGTAGGAAGGACCTGCGAAACCTCTCGGTCGCGCACCTAGGATAATGCAGCCTACTGCTAAATGAGCTCCTCAGTGCGTTCAGTGTGTCCTGCATGGGGTGGGACTCGGACTTCATCAGAGATGATAGCTTAGCCACCATCCTCCTCCCTCCTATCTCCTCCACTGGGTCGAGGCGCTGCCCCAGGACAGAGCTCATTTTTTTGATCAGTCTGTTGTCTCTTCCTGTCGGCTGCTGTGATGCCGTTGCCCCAGCAGACCACTCCAAATGTGATGGCTGATGCCACCACCGAATCATAGAAGGTCTTCAGGAGCACCCCTTGTACACCAAAAGACATGAACCTCCTCAGTAGAAACAGCCTGCGCTGTCCCTTCTTGTAGAGTGTGTTGGTATTGTGTGACCAGTCCAGTTTATTGTTCAAATGAACACCCAGGTACTTGTAGGATGTCACCATCTCAATGTCTGTTACCTGGATGTTTACTGGTGCTGTGGGGGGTTGTCCTTGCCTGTGGCAGTCCACCACCAGCTCCTTAGTCTTCCTCACATTGATCTGGAGGCAGTTCCGATGGCACCAGTCCGCGAAGTCCTGGATAAGTCCTCTGTAGTCAGCATCATCGCCGTTGGAGATGAGGCCGACGATTGCAGAGTCGTCAGAGAACTTCAGTAGATGGCAGTGTGTTGTGTTGTGTGAAAAGTCCGCAGTATAAAGGGTGAACAGGAAGGGAGCCAGAACTGTTCCCTGGGGAGCCCCTGTACTGCAGATGATCATGTCGGACACCCAATCCTGGACTTTCACAAACTGTGGCCAGTTTGTGAGGTAGTCTAGGATCCACGATGACAGGTGCTGGTCCACTCCTGTGCACAGCAGCTTGTCCCTCAAGATCCCTGGTTGGATGGTGTTGAAAGCACTGGAGAAGTCAAAGAACATGATCCTCATCATGTTTCCAGGCTTCTCCATGTGTGACAGGGAACGGTGTAGTAGGAAGATCACTGCATCCTCCACCCCGATGCCATGCTGGTAGGCGAACTGGGGTGGATCCATCGCTGGTCCCACCAGGGGGCGGAGGTGAGCATGGAGCAGTCTCTCCAGGGTCTTCATCAGGTGAGAAGTCAGGACCACTGGTCTGTAGCTGTTCAGGTCTCTGGGGTGGGATGTCTTTGGTACGTGTACCACACAAGATGTTTTCCACAGCTGTGGTACCATCCCCAGCTTCAGGATCAGTTTGAAGATGTGCTCCACAATCCCACACAGCTGGTCTGCACAGGACTTGAGAAGCTTCGCGCTGATGCAGTCCGGACTTGATGCCTTCCTTGCCTTGATCTTCCCCAGCTCTGCCCTCACCTGGGTCTTAGTGACGGTCAGGTTGGGGCAGGGGGGCTGTGTGCTGGGAGTGGGGGGTGTTGGGAGGGGGGGACAGCAGGATTCGATGACGGTAGAGGCAGCAATGGTTGGTGTGCAGGCGGAGGGGAGAGCAGTTGGTCAAACTTGTTAAAAAAAAACAGGTTCAGGTTGTTCACCCACTCCCTGCCTCCTGTGGCCTGGGAGGAGGTATTCTGGAGCTCAGAGATGGTTTTGAGGCTTCTCCAGACCCTGCCGATGTCGCTTTGTTGCAGCTTGTCCTCCATCTTCTTCCTGTAGCTGTCCTTACCCTCTCTGATCTTCCTCCTTAGCTCCCTCTGTATGGACTTCAGTTCCTCCCTGTTTCCCGACCTGAAGAGCCTCTTCTTTTCTCTCAGCAGGGACTTTATCTCGGGGTTGATCCGGGGTTTGTTGTTCGAGCAACACTGTATGATCTTGGTGGGTATGGTGTTGTCCACACAGAAGTTGATGTAGTCCATGATGGTGTGAGTGAGGCCGTCGATATCCTCACCATGTGGATCACAGAGCTGCTCCCAGGCAGTGACTTCAAAACAGTCCTTTAGAGCGTCCGTAGCCTCCTCAGACCATACCTTCACCGTGCGCATAACTGGAAGTTGTCTGTGTGCTAGGGGTTTGTACACAGGCAGGAGGTGAACCAAGTTGTGATTCGATCTCCCAAGTGGGGGGAGTGGCGATGAGGTGTACGCCTCCTTAGTATTTGCATAAAATAAGTCCAGTGTTTTATTGTCCCTACTGTGACACGTTACATACTGGGTGAACATGGGCAGAATGGAGGACAATGAAATATGGTTAAAATCACCAGAGATGAGGAGGAGAGCATCTGGGTGTTCTGTCAGAAGCCTGCAAGTGACTGAGTGGATGATGTCACACGCTGCCCCAGCGTTCGCCGATGGATTTGCATAAACAACAATGCAGATCACGTGTGAGTATTCCCTAGGGAGGTAAACAGGCCACATGCTAACAGCTAGCAACTCAATGTCTTTGCTGCATTGTTGCTCTTTAACCGTGATGTGTTCTGGTTTACACCATCTGTTATTGACATACATTATCACTCCTCTGCCCCTTGCCTTCCCACTGGTGTCTGGTCTGCCCGTATTGTGTGGAAGCCCTCCAGTTCCATGTTAGCATCTGTTGCTAGTTCTGTTAGCCACATTTCAGTAAACAACATCATGCTAATCTCTCTGAAGGTGCTCTCGTAGCGGGACATGGCCACTAGCTCGTCTGTCTTATTGAGTAGCGATCGTACATTCCCCATGATAACGGATGGGAGGATGGGTCTGTACCTTTTGTTCCTCATTCGCCGTCTCACTCCAGCCCAACATCCATGCCGTTTCCAAGTGATTTCTCCTGGTATGTCGAGTTTTTGCGTTAGCACCGTGGGCTGGTTAAGTGCTAACAGCTGGTCCCTGTTGTTCCGTCTCCTACTATAAACAATGGCTCCATCCACTGGCTCGGGAGACATTTGGGGCAATCTGTGTGTCTGTGATGGATAAGGTGTCGCTGGATCAGAAGTTTGTCCAGAGAAGCCAGATAGTAAATAAGATAGAGGAAGAAAAAACTCAGAATTGAGCCGCTGTTGCAAAAAGGCAGCCGACTTGTGTGGCGCCGGAAGTAAGAATTCAGAGGTAGTAGAAGTAAGAAGTTGTGCTGCAAATAACCATGAGAACAAATGTTCTAAAAATATTTAAACTTGTAAACTCCAAATTAAGTACAGTATGCTTTTTAATCTTAAACTATTACAGATGTGTATTCCAGAGGTTGCATTAATTGAAAATTGTCCTTCATTGACAGATTTTTTCAGCAGTGACAGAAAAATTTGAATGCTGTCTTGTCAGATTGTACTGAGGGTGATTTAATTAAGATCAAATAAATAACAGGCAATAATAGATTATGACAGAATTTTTACAACCCCATCTGTCAAAATTCTGTAATGAAGATGATGTGCAAGCTTTTTTTTTTGATGCATTAATTGTACCAAACAGGTTTACTTAAATATTTTCCTTCAGTCAGACCTATAGATATGTTTCCAGAGATTTATATTTGGCTCTTACCTTGTCACAAAATGATGACAATTAGTGACCACAGAGAATTTTCAACAGATTTTAAACTGAGGCTTTCTACATGAACTGGTCCCAACTAGGTTATCAGCTCAGCATAAGTTACCATGGTGAACTAGCCAGGTTTAAAAAAGTCTTAACTCACTAAGCCCCTAATCTTATTTGATATTTTACCCCTCAGATGTATTTTCTGTTGTCTATGACCTTGACCTGGATGAGGATCTACCTGAGGTCCATTGTGTGTGAGTTTGGTGAGCATCCAGTCAATTGCCGAGGAGGACTAGCGATTCTCATGAATTGCAGACAAATGGATAGTGGATGCACCGCAAAGGCAATAGCTCATGCTGTTGTTGCTGGAATGATTTAAAAAAAATCATGTTTTATAAATATAAATATTTGTCATTTATTCTCCGCTGCACAACCGCATAGGAGGGACTTTGACAAAAGGGTTGTATTTGCTCATCCAAGAATCTGCTGACTATGCACATAAAAATGACTTTTCTTTTTCTAGCTAGGATGTAGTTTTTAGCAAGACTGATTTAATATTAGTATACCCCCCACCCCCACTCCATACACACAGTTTTTGTAATAAGAGGAAACAGTATCTCTGGCCATCAAAGCCCAGTAAAAAGCTTATGTTCTTTCGAGACTGTCAACCCACACACCTGCCTGTATACACAGTCTGTGTATTCACTGGAGTCTGGTTAATCAGGCACTTTGGACGCACTGCAGTTTGCAAAGAGAGACCGAAATAACCACAGCTTTATCCTCCTAAAACACAGGTGTCGAATTATGTACCATGGAGGGCCAAGACCCTGCAGGTTTTCTCTTCTACCCAGTCTCCAGCAGGTGTTTTCACTGATCACCAATCAGTGGGAAGAAGTTCAGTGAAATCTCCTGTTGAAGACACTGGTTGGAGGTAAAGCCTGCAGGGTCTTGGCCTTCCATGGCACATGATTGGACACCCCTCTCCTAAACCACTCTGTGCGCCCCAACACCGCTCTCATGTATCCAATACTCAAGGGACTTGTTTATGTTTTTGGGAAAGAGTCCTGAAAGTGTTCTTTTGGTATTCTATTTGACAATCTAGCCCAGCCTAGAACCCTGTTGACAATATACAACTTCATCTTAAAAGGAAAATATCCATCCATCTTCTATTGCTGATCCGGGGGTTGTGGGGTCAGCGGTCCAAGTAGAGTAGCCCAGACTGCTGCCTGGTTCACATAGCACCACGATCTCTGCTGCAGGTGGTGAGCTCACTGGAGGGCAGACTCATGTGACTCCTCTGGATACACTGGTCCTTGTTGTGACTTCTTTTATAGGGTATCTACTGGACCACTCTTGTCTAGGCTTTCATCCAGGACCAACTTGTCTTGGAAGACCATACAGAAGCAAGTTGCCCTGACAATGTAGCTCCTGGGATCACTTGGACATGCAGACCCCTCCACCATGATAAGATGGCGATCCACAGAGGGGTTAAAAGGAAAATACTGGTTCCAATATTTCCCATATTCATAAATATTTAGTATATAGAAATTTACACTTCCTAGTACATCAAGAAATGCTCTCCAGAAAAACAGCATCTAATGAGTACCTGACTTTAGCTCATCAAAATGTCCTTGGAGCTGAGTGGCTACCAGTTTTCTCTCATCTACTGTTAATCTTCCATAATCCATTTATCTATAGTGAAGATCTGAAGCAATTATAGATTAGATCATATTCTTTTGGAGGAGTACGTCTTTGATGTAGGTGTGACTTAGGTACAGAATGTGTACTAATTTCAATCATTTCAGTGTTATTTTTTTCTTTAAAAAGTCTAATAAACAGATAAATAAATAAATGGATGCATAAATAGATAAATAACCCCTTAGAATTAATTAGTTCTCATTTCTGTTTTTCTATTGATATCAATAATTTTATTCACACTTATTTCTTTAAAACATAAATTCGTGTAAGCTTATAACAAGTAAGGCTAAGCGCCACCCCTTGGCAGAAGTTCCATTGCTGCAGTCTGGAGGGAAGAGAGAGGAAAAACGTTAGCGGCAGAAGGCCGGAGTGCTCTGAAAGAGTGGTCAGTGGTGACTGCCAACAACCATCCACCTAAATCCACCCCACGTGCCTGATAGCTGGTCAGAGCTCATGGAACAATTGAGGAGAGAAGGGATGTTGTAACCTGCTGACTGCGAGGTGCTGTATGAGATCCACATTGGCTAGGTATTTTAAAGAGGCCCTGAACACTGATAAAGAACTGGAACCTGATTTTTTCCTCGACAGGGGGAAATGGCGAGCCACCCTTGAGACAACCACCTCCTTTTCCCTTGGAGGTTTGGCTCAAGACGCATTTGGAGGAAGATCCCAGCCACTTCTTCATCCCCACTGGTGCATCAGTGGGGTAGGATTGCAACAGATTAAGTGACTTGACTATAAAGAGCTCTAACTGAACACCTGACCTTGACTTATTACAGAAAACAACTAATTGAAGGAACAGATCCAAACCTGTGAAATGACTTATTTTATTTTGGAAAAAAAAAGACTGGTTCAGAATGAGTTATTCATTCTTGTAAACATTTATTCTGAAATAGTCATGTTATTTGTGTGAACTGAATACATGTTTATTTTCAACTACCTGGTGACTTAGTCATTCATCTGCTCATCTAATCTTTTACCTCTCTTACCAGTCTAGACACTGGCCCATAACTTTAAATATATTATTTGTCCCACAAATGGGTTACATAAGCAGTGGACAATTTAAACTATATCCATCCTTCAATTTTTGAGTAAATTTACCTCAAAATGTTAATCTATATGCAAACATTTCTCCAAATACTTATCTGTGAAATACAAGAGCACTTGATCCCTCTTGTTTAAACAGCGGAGCTGACAGAAGACTGCATGACTATAAAGTCTGAAGTGTTTACATTTAAAACACAAAATATGACTAATAATTTATTCCATGTGCTTCTGACAGCATTAAGAGTGAATGATTTAGATGACAGGAATAAACCGATCAAGGTGTTTATACAAGTCATTTCTCAATCTCAACCAGTGTGCATACTATTTCTGCCTCATAAACATCTGTCACACATTGTCAAAAGGCAGGCTGATGATAAGAATCCAGTTTTAAATATGTCACAATGCAGACTGGACTGACTTTGGATTATGTGTTATAAACTCTTGGGTAAATAAATATTCACAGAAATGTAACAATTCTATTTTTGCTAATATCAGTGAGTTAAATGAGTCTATGTAAATTGTTTTCTTCTCTGTTCAGTTGATTTGATAACCTGCAAACCTCTTTATTTTTTCAGACTGAAGTATTTAATTTCAGCAGATTTTCCTTAGATTTGGCTGTAGGACACTTTTCAGTATTTAAAGTTATTATACAGTCCATTACTTGCACTTTTTATTCAATTGAGCTCAATAAGATTTTAGGTTTAGCCTAGAATGGATGCAGATTTTCCCTCAAAATGACTAAATCCAGACATGGCCTAGCGCCCCCCCAAATGCTAATTACTTAAAAATTCTCCAAGTCCTTTGGTGACTTTTCTTTTATGCAAATCTATCCATTCATTATGACCCTGGATTTCCACTGACTCCGGATGCAGTACGTTACAGTTGTGATCCGGCCTCCACAGCAAATAGTTCCCCATTCTCATCAATTTTCTAATCCCCATCTGGTCCAGACCACTGCAGAACAAATCCGGCTCGTCAAAATTGGTTCGCCAATGAAACACAAGTCTATTTTTGACAGATGCCGGATCCAAAAGGAAACCCCACGGTATCTTGCGGTATTTAATAGCCGTTTGAACATTAAAAAGGATTTAGAGATCGTCTTATGGGGGACCCATGCTGTGGTATTCATCTCAGACTGAAAGACATGGAGATGCAGCAATTTCCTCTGACGGAAGAGCATGAGGATTAAAGGGCTGGGGGACAAAATGAATTGTCATGTGGGAATGAATTGTAATGCAGGACCTCGGGAAGCAGGGATGTGTGAGTGTTGTGATATAAAAGAGAGTCTCTGCTACATGATGTTAATGTTTTCTGATTCTGGAAGATGTGAGAGAGTGAATAAAGTTCATCTGCTCTGAACGCTCGGCCTGGTTATTCCTCTCTCCACACTGGTGACCCTTGACGAATAATGGAACACGAGGCAAACACCCCAGAGATGACCTGGATAGGAAGCCCCAGCAATGCGTGCACCGTTTTGGTCAAACTACCAGACTTTTGGCTGCACGACCCGAAGTCTTGGTTCCTCCACACCGAGGCCCAGTTCGCGCTCTGGGGAATAATGGCAGATGACACCAGATATTACTATGTGGTCGCAGGGCTGGACGCTCGCACGACTCAGCAAGTAGCGAGCCTGCTCCAACAGCCCCCAGCCCGCGACAAATACAGGGCTCTCAAAACCGCGCTGACCCGGCGCTACATGCTCTCGGACTGCGAGAGAGTGGAGAGGCTCCTGACGCGCTCCGACTTAGGAGACGGGTCGGCGGTTGAACTGATGGAGAAGATGTTGGCGTTGATGGGCATGGACGACGGGCATTTTCTATTTGCCCACCTTTTCCTCCGGAACCTCCCAGTGGTGGCCAGAGCAGTCCTTGCCAACTTGCCGCTGCTGGCCTTGCGTGACTACCGTGCGCTAGCCCAGGAGGCAGATCGGATCATCTTCACTACCAGAGCCCTCACAGTGATCGCAGCGGCGTCGGAACCCAGCGAGACGGCCAGCGGAAGCGAGGAGCCAGTGATGGTAGCGGCAGCGGGGGCCAGAAAGCGCCAGAGATCACGCTCTGCTCTTACCATCGCCGTTTTGGAGAGGACGCACGCCGATGCGTGCCACCATGCCAATTGAAGTGTTCGGGAAACCCCAGGACCAGCAGTCGGTAGCGGCTGCGACCGCCGGTGAAGAAAGCAAGCTGCTCTACGTGACAGACTCACGCTCGGGGAGACGGTTCCTCATGGACTCCAGCTCCCAAAAGAGCCTCATCCTGCCGTCCTACGCTGACCGGCTGGAGGGAACTAGCGGCCCCGAGCTGACGGCCGCAAACGGCTCAGACATTAAGACTTTTGGTGAGAGGACACTGACTGTATCCCTGCACGGCCGTACGTACCAATGGACTTTAGTCATAGCGGCATGCAGTTTCCCAATCTTAGGTGCTGATTTTTTGTGTGCACACGGACTACTAGTCGATGTTGATAACAGACGCCTGATTAATGCATTGCCTTTTGATTCTCTCCCCTGTACAGCTCGAGGAACTGGGCCAACAACGCTAGCCGATGTCACAGCTCCAGGTGGCAAGTTCCACACACTGCTCACCCAGTTCCCAGCACTCACAGTTCCAACGTTTTTGGCGGCCATCACTAAACATGGGGTGGAGCACTTTATTACCACCACCGGGCCGCCCGTTTTCGCATGACCTCGGTGCCTGGACACAGCTAAACTGGCCATAGCGCGCGAGGAGTTTGCCAACTTGGAAAGGCTGGGCATCATCATACGATCAAACAGCCCATGGGCATCCCCACTACATATGGTCCCTAAGGCCGAGGGATCGCGGCGACCTTGCGGAGATTTCCGCAGATTAAACAACGCCACAGCGCACGACTGCTACCCGATCCCCCATATTCGGGATTTTTCCGTTCACCTCACCGGGGCATGTATTTTTTCTAAGATAGATCTGGTCCGTGGTTACCACCAGGTCCCGGTGCATGCGGAGGACATACCTAAAATGGCAGTAATAACCCCATTTGGTCTGTTTGAGTTTTTACACATGCCTTTCAAGTTAAAAGGCGTGGCACAGACATTCCAACGCATGATGGATGCGGTGTTGCGCGATCTGCCGTTTGTGTTTGTCTACCTGGATGACATCCTGGTGGCCAGCGAGTCCGAGGATTAACACGTAACCCACCTCAGGACAGTTTTCCGGAGGTTAGAGGAGCACGGGTTAATAATCAACCCGGCGAAATGCCAGTTTGGCATGACGGGGATCGATTTTTTGGGACACCTCATCTCATCGGAGGGAGCGATACCTGTGCCGGACAAGGTGCGCGCAGTGGCAAATTTTCCCCGGTCTCAGACGGTCAGTGCGCTGCAGGAGTTTTTGGGGATGGTTAACTTTTACAGCCGTTTCCTCCCCCGCACAGCCCAGCTCATGCAGCCGTTGTACGCCGCGCTCAAGAAACAGAAACCGGCAGACAGAGTCGACTGGACTCCTGAGCGGGAGCAGGCGTCCTCTGAGGTTAAGACAGCCCTGGCAAACGTCGCACTACTGGCGCACCCGGACAAGGCGGCTCGGATTGCGCTCACTACCGATGCCTCGGACGTGGCTATAAGGGCCGTCGTGGAGCAATGCGTCGCCGGTTCTTGGCAGCCGCTCGCCTTTTTTAGCAGGTCTTTGCGCAACAATGAGCGTAAATACAGTGCGTTCGACAGAGAGTTACTTGCTCTCCACCTGGCCATACGCCACTTGCAGTTCTGGCTGGAAGGGCGCACCTTCACTGTGTTCGTGGACCACAAGCCGCTAACGTACGCGATGGCCAAGGTTTCGGAACCGTGGTCGGGCCGGCAGCAGAGACGGCTGGCCGCGATCTCAGAGTTTACAACTGACATTCTGCATGTGGCTGGTAAACTCAACATGGTGGAGGACTGCCTCTCGCGCACATTAGTGGCCCCAGTCTACCTAGGGATAGATTACATGGCCATGGCTGCGGAGAAGATTGGCGATGCGGACGTGTGCGCTCTCCAGTCTGGACCAACAGGGTTAAGGCTGGAGAGCAGGGTACTGCAAGATGGGGGCCCCCCCAATCTGTGACGTCTCCACAGGAAGCCTGTGCCCGGTGGTCCCACGCGCTTGGCGCTGCCGCGTTTTTGAGTCTGTTCACTCCCTGGCACACCCAGGAGTGCGTGCGTCAGTCAAAATGGTGGGAGCGAAGTTTGTCTGGCCGAGCCTGCACAAACAGGTGAAAGAGTGGGCTGCAGCCTGCGTGGCATGACAACAAGCCAAAGTGCACAGGCACACAAAGGCCCCCTTGGAGCCATTCCATATCCCAGCTAAGAGGTTTGACCACGTTCACGTAGACCTCATGGGCCCCCTCCCGCCATCGCAGGGGTTCACGCACCTCCTGATAGTGGTGGACCGCACCACACGATGGCCAGAAGCAGTCCCGCTAGCTTCCACCGCATCCGCAGACGTGGCACGCGCTTTTTTGACAACATGGGTGGCACGTTTTGGCACCCCTGCGGACATCATGTCCGATCGGGGCCCTCAGTTTGTTTCCAACCTCTGGTCCACGATAGCCCGGAGCCTGGGCATCTCAATTCATCGCACGGCCGCGTACAACCCACAGGCCAATGGGTTATGCGAGCGTTTCCATAGGTCACTGAAAGCAACGCTCAGGGCTTTGCTTACGGATGCAAATTGGGTGGACCGGTTGCCGTGGGTTCTATTAGGGTTGCGTTCCGCACCAAAAGAAGATTTGGCGGCTTCCCCAGCAGAACTGTTTTTTTCTCAGCCGCTGCGGCTCCTCGGGGAATTTTTACCAGATAACCCCGCGCCGAACACCTATCCGTCCCCGTGTTCACGGTATAGCGCAGACGCAGGGACACTACCTGGCCTGGCCCACCACTGTTTTCCCCGCGCTTTTGTGCCAAAAACCTTGAAGGACGTGGCGTTGGTGTTTGTCAGGCATAATGCCCGACGGCCCCCGTTGCACCCACCCTACGATGGCCCGTTTAGAGTGCTGGAACCCGGGGACAAACATTCTGTGTTAGACTTGGGGGGTCGCCGGGAGAGAATCTGTGTAGACAGGCTTAAGCCCACCTTTGGGGTGGCAGACGAGCAGGTGATGTTGGCCCGAGCTCCTCGGCGCGGAAGACCCCCCCTGAGAACTCCCCAGGTAAACGATTCATCAGAGCAGTCACACGAGCATGCTGAATGTCCCCCCCCATTGTCCACCCACAGATGGACACACCCCCAGGAACCCCGCACTGGCACAGCAGCGCCGCGGAGCCAAAGACCCCTCGTTACAGCAGCTATGGGCGGAGGCTGAAGCCGAGAGGACGTGAGGGTTAACACTCAGTCTGAGACTCGGGGGGGGGGTGCGGTATGGGGGACCCATGCTGTGGTATTCATCTCAGACTGAAAGACCTGGAGATGCAGTAATTTCCTCTGACGGAAGAGCATGGGGATTAAAGGGCTGGGGGACAAAAGGAATTGTCATGTGGGAATGAACTGTAAAGCAGGACCTCGGTTAGCAGGGACGTGTGAGTGTTGTGATATAAAAGACAGTCTCTGCTACATGATGTTAATGTTTTCTGATTCTGGAAGATGTGAGAGAGTGAATAAAGTTCATCTGCTCTGAACGCTCGGCCTGGTTATTCCTCTCTCTACAGTCTGTTATTTTCGGAGATCTCCTCCTCCACCATTGTGTCAGAGAAGGTAAAAACTTAACATACAAACGCTTAATAGAATTAAAATTAACGGGCTACTTACGTTTTAATTACAGTCCAAAAATCCAGGCGGAGAACCACTACATCACACTTCCTTGTTGTTATCATGTGATTGATTTAGCTCAGTTACTTTCGGGGTCTTTCTCGAGATCTCGCATTATTTTGTATAATTCTCACACAATCTTGTATTTTGAAACTTGTTCTCATCCATGTCGCTGCAAAACACAAACGGAGCTGGTAGGGATCAACACAAGGGAACATCTGCACTGCATCTGCAACGGACTGCATCCGAAGTCAGTGTAAATTCCGGGTAAGTCATCTAAACAGACAAACAAACTAGGGATGCATGATATATCGGTCAGGAGCCAAGCCGGCTTGGTTTCCCTCGGCTTGATCCTGACCTCCCTGTGGGGTTAAGTGCCACTGTTTATGTGTATATTATGTATTTCAGTCTGCCTTCCTTACCCTTAGCCACTGTCTGACCGGCAGCTGTTAGACAGTCACTGTGACCTACTTTCTGTGAGTGCTGCTGACAGCTCGCTGGTCCCGCCACGGCCCCTCTCTCATCATCACCAGCTGTTCTCTTTCCCATGTGCCATCTTCCCGTACCTCGCCCAGGTGCTCCTCATTTCACCATCACCAGCAATGTGTGTTTTTAAGCAGCTTTTTGCCAGTCACACATTGCTGGGTCTTTGTATTGTCTTTCAGTGTACGGTCTGTGTCAGGACCTCAACGACATGTATCCACTCCGCGCACTTCGTGGTTCTCTGGCACCCACTCAGCGATACCGGCTGTGGGACGCCAGTGTGGGTACACGTTTCTCCTCATGCGTTCACGGGGCGATGCTGGCCCCCGAACACCAACCGTAAGTGTTTGTGTATTTCTTGTAAGTCTTCACCTTGTTTGGGAACTGTTTGTCATCAGTTTTTTTGTGTTTAATTAAAGTGTGTGGTGTAACTCTAGCACGTAGATCCTCATTATCTCTCCCCTCTCTGTGCGCTGTGTAAAAGCGCACGGGGAGTTATGACAATATTTGCAGTTTCTGTTTTGATGGCGATGTAATTTTGAGGCTAACATTAGCTGTTTGCTTCAGTTGTCAGACTAAATAAAATAATAACAAATATTGGCTGGATGTGAGTTTAAAGTGACTCCACCAAAAATCAAGTTTTTTTTTTTCTTATTAACATGTCTGTAAGATGTTTTCTTATGACTCAAGATATATCAAGAGTGAAATCACTCAAATGTGTCATATCTTCGGGGTTTTTTTTGCTGTAAAGTTTCACTTAAGCCCTGGCCCCTGAGAAAAGGTCAGTTGAGACGGAACTTATTTGGTGATGTAAATGTAAAATAGGTACCGAGGGGTAGCTAAAAACATAACCTGCAAGTTCTTCAAAACCAGGTGAAGAGTCACAGGTATCAATCAAAGGGGAAACATGAGGATGTTCAAAGGAATTTTATTACAATAAAATATGTTCAACAAATGCCCACTTAAATAAAAAGGCTAAACTAAAACCTAAGGATTAAAACTAAGTTAAATTACGTTAAAATAGACTAAAATACTAAACAAAAAAAACTTAGGCTAAAAAACTAAAAGTGGGCTAAAAAACAAAGCCCATAAAAGCTGAGGAGGATGATCCACTCTTCCAGGCCAGGTTCTGTCTGCCACCATGACACCAATGCCCTCAGGAAACCTGTACAGGGGAAGACACTTGTCAGCAGTATATCCAGATTTCCATTGTCATAGACATCATCATCATTGTCATGGGGTGCTGCCATCTGGGAACAAGATACAGCCCAGGCAGAGCTCCTCACTCTGCCTCTTGCTGTCCTTCGCCCGCAGCACCACCAACTGCTCCACACAAAAGTGTCTCCCTCCAAATGCCGGCATCGTGGTGGTCCTGGCCATTACTGCTCCTCCTCCTCAGTCATGCCCTCCTGCAGCGCTCTTCCTGGGACCAGCAACCTTCTCTTGTCCAGCAAGCTCTCATTAGTAATGTTATGCTCAACACCGCCCACTCAACACTGATTCAAGCAATATAACACGGAAGTGTCATGAGCAGAGTGTCGAGCACTGTGTCAACATGGCCACAGTCAGTGAATGAGGCCTTGTTGTCACATCACGTGATTTGAGACTTGACGAGAAATTTAAGAGGGCTCAGCATTGCATACATCAATAGTGAAGGATTTAAAAGGGGTCTGATTCACTACTCAAACTGAGGGTTTTTTGAGAGGAGGAGATTTGTTATCATCATTGCCTTCGTTATTTGAGTAGAAGTCAGGGACAGTATTACACAAGTTAGAATTAGGTTTAGGAACAATAAACAACACATTACATGCACTAAATTTTACACATAGATAAAATAGTGATGGTGAAACTAAGGCCTTATAAAACAATGAACAACTTTGAGACAACAGCTTCATGATTGACAGTGTTCTGAAACATTTCATAAAGAGTGCCATCTGCTGACTGAGTGTCAGAACTGCATCTGAGAAGAAAACCTGAAAAAAATCTCAGTACTTTTTTTGAGCATTTGCCCATCTGAGGTCTATTCAAAATTGGATGGTAGGAACAAACAATACAAAACAAACAAACAAAAAAACCCTAATTCCAATAGAACCCTTTCAAATTTTCTGCGAGCCCTCTAGTCATGTGATGTGACCAACATAATGAGGCCTCGCTTGCTACAGTCACGTGACTGTGGGCGTGCTGAAACAGCACTTGATGCACTGCTCATGATGCAAAAAAAAATTGCAAGAGACATTGGACAGCTCCTATTACTATAATAAAGAGAGACTATTTATCAGAGAATTGTTGTGCTCTTTACTCTCTCTCTTTTAATATACCCCTTTTTTTGTTAATTGGAATGTGAAGTTTGACTGTATATTTTTTGTTAAAGTTCTGATTTTGTAACTCTTTTGTAACCTTTATCCTCATCGAAAGTTTGTATGTTTATTTTGTTCTATTAAATTAAAAAACGGCTCATGACACTTCCGCTTCCGCTAGTGTTGAGTGGGGGTGTCCAGCATAACATCACTACCCCTATGGATTAGAACACACCTTCATGGTTGCACATAGCCAAAGTGGCTGTAGAGTGTCACTGGCCACTGCTGAAATTCACCAGCCATTGGCCAGTAATAATGTCAAGCCTCTCTCTCTCTCTCTCTGTGACACACTTGGGGCCGTGATATTGGTATTCTTGCCTTTTTGAATTGTACAATAAAGCGTTTTTTTAAAAGTGAAAGTCTCTCTCTCTCTCTCTCTCTCTCTCTCTCTCTCTCTCTCTCTCTCTCTCTCTCTCTCTCTCTCTCTCTCTCTCTCTCTCTCTCTCTCTCTCTCTCTCTCTCTCTCTCTCTCTCTCTCTCGCGTTTGTGGGAGCAGGTGTGTGGAGTGGCATTGAGTGAGTACTCTAAACTTTGTTTTTCTAACTTTTCTCTATCTTGTGTGTTGAGGTGTGTGTGTTTATTACATAGTTGTTTAAGTGTGTGTGTGTTTGTGTGTGAGTTTTGGAGTGAGTGTGTTGGGGGACGGTTGCTTTTGCTGCCCGTTTTTTCCCGGCCAGCATCATGCCGGTAGTTGACAGTGATGTGGAATTCGAGCATTTGACCCGGAGGCATGGTGTGAGAATCCTCCCAATTCAATTCAATTCAATTCAATTCAGTTCAGTTCAATTCAGCTTTATTTATACTGCGCTACATCACAACAGAGGCCATCTCATGGCACAACAGTTTCCTGTTCTGTGGAGGAGGCCGGCCTCGCAGTGGGACAGGTGGTTGGGCATGATAGTATAAAGTCAGTATCAAGGATGAACAGCGCAATTGTCATTTTTATGGATCAAACTGAAAAAGCTGATCAGGTGGTGGAACCGGGAGTTGTCATAAATGAAACTTTTACTCCAGTTTTACCGCTGGTGAACCCTTCTAGGAGGATCACCATCTCTAATGCTCCTCCTTTCATAAAAAATGATCATCTGATAAGAGAGTTATCCCGTTTTGGCCAAGTTGTTTCCCCCATCAGAATGGTCTCTCTGGGTAGTAAATTGCCCCTGCTAAAGCATGTCGTGTGTCACAGAAGGCAGTGTTTTATGGTGTTAAAAGACAGCTCTGCAGAACTGAACGTGTCGTTTAACTTCAGGACTGATGGTTTTAGTTATTTAGTTTATGCAACATCTGAAACTATGAAGTGTTTTGCGTGTGGTGCAGAAGGCCATCTTATTAGATCATGTCCTGAAAAAGTTAATACGAATAATACTGGGAGTAAGAAAGGTGACGCTGGTGTTTCTGGTGGTCCAGACGGTAGCACTACATGTGATGCAGCGGAGGCTGCTGCCGCATCCGCTTCTGCTGGGGCGGCTGCGGCCGCAGCGAGGGAGGCCGCGGCAGGCACAGTGGTTGCTCCTCCAAACAGTGATGGTATTTACTGTCTGGCGGCAGCTCTGATCATTGTGATGAGCCTGTCACCCAGAGTAAACAGGTGAAGGGCAAAAAGAGTATAGTTAAAGAAAAAAACGTGAATGAACAAATTTTGTAGGCAGAGGAGGAGCAGACCGGGGCTGTGATGGACACACTGAGTAAACGCTGCATGACAAACGCTGCAGCTGATGAAGAAATGCAGGAACGTAATTTTGTTGAAGAGGATTCTTTTAAAGCTGCACAAAAAAGAAAAAGTGCTGAAAACCTGCAGAGCTCTGCTACATCTAGTTGGGTGGGGGGGTTTGGAAGTGCTGGATGAGAGTGCTTCTGATGACAGTGAAGCTGAGTCTGAGCTGATGCAGACGCAGGAGGAGCATAGCTCCTACTGCTTTACCAAGATCAGGAAGCTTCTTCAAGTGACTAAGGGGAGTAGAGCTATGAAAGTAGAAAATTACTTTCCAGATCTGGAATTATTTGTTGCATCAGCTCGCAAGTTTATGAAACTAAATGATGGAAATGAGACTTTTTCTGATCAGGAAATATATCGTTTAAAGAAACTTGTGCTTAAAGGTCTGATGACACGATTTTGACTTCATCTAATTTTGCAACAAATAATTTCAATATGACAAAATAGGTTGGTCTGTGCAGTTCTAAGTCAAACATCCTTTTTTTCATGCGAATATCCGACGTTTTCATGAGCGCCACGTCACCAATTGCGTCAGTGGCTGGAAACCTCCCCCCCCCGCCCGGCCATGTTGTAACGTCAGCGACAGAACACAGCGCTTGGCTGCCCATTGTACACACAGGATGGAAGCGGTAGAAAACATCAACAATGGTTCCAGCACATGTAGTCTGGAATTGGTTTGTGTTGTCCAATCTTCAGATGTTTATAGATCAGAAGAATGGGATGATAATGAAGAATGTGGGGGCATCAGATCTTATAGGTTTAGCCGTGCCAAGCGGGCATTGTGCCTAGCAAGTCAGACTCAGAGAGTGACGGTGGAGAGGCACACATGCCCGCCGCAACAGCAGCGACAAATACACGGCAGGGGAACACCGAGTGGTATACTTTTGTTACAGATATTGCAACAAATTATTTGTTCATAAATATAATTCATTTAAACCCGATTTTTCAGTAAAATCATAGCAGTGTATTCTCTGTGGCTCAGGCATCAGGTTTATTATGTATTATCTTTTGAACATGTGAATAATGTGCCGTTTTTACCCACTTTCAGGTGGGCACTGTCCAAGATTCGCCAGTCTGATCACGCTCCCTCTCTCTCTGACAGTCAGCTGTTCGTGTTTTGTGTGCATCGTCTGCCGTGTTGTCAGCCAGCCAATATTACCAACACTATCACAACGTGTTAGCCACTCCACACAGCTGTGGTTCTGTTGCGCCCTTGTAGCTATGTCGGCTCTGGGGCACAACCATGGTTAACACGTTTCCTCTCCAGACGTTCGCTGGGCGATGTCGGCCCTGAACGCCTACTGTTTGTGTTTCTGTGTATGTTTGTAAGTCTTCACCTTTTGGGATTAGTCTTTATGTTCAATAAATGTGCTGTTGTGAATCCTGTGCATAAATCCATTCTTCCTTCCCCTCCTCGTCCGCTCTTACGCAGCGCACGGAGAGAGAGGATGAAATAACGAGGATTTACGTGCAGGGTTCACCACAGCACATTTAATACAGAAAGATAGACAATTCCCAAAAAGGTGAAGATGTACAAAAAACACAAACACACTTACTGATAGTGTTCAGGGGCCGGCATCACCCAGCAAACAAATGAGAGGAGACGTGCTAGCCACAGGTGCGCCCCAGAGCTGACATCGCTTCAAGGACGCACGAGAACCACAGCGAACATGGAGTGGCTAACACATCGTGAGGGTGCTGAAAATACTGGCAGACTAACAGCACAGATGACAATACTGTGGACCAGCAGTGCGTGACTGGCAAATGGCCGCTAAGTACACGCACTGCTGGTGATAGTGTGATGAGAAGCACCTGGGCGAGGACCGGGAAACATGATCAGCGGGAGTTTGAATCAGCTGGTGATAATGAGAGAGGGGACGTGGCTGGACCGGCGATTGTCAGCATGCGCTCACAGAAAGTAGGTCACAGCTGCGCGTAAATCCATTAATCCTTCCCCTCCTCGTGTGCTCCTCCAATGCAAAAGCACATGAGGAGCGCACGAGGAGGCTTATGACAGTTGGAGCTGAAAAGTGTGATGTGGTCTTTCACGGCCTGCTATTTATCTAAGCCTGCGACACAACGCGAAGGCATAGCCGTAAAATTAAAACAAGAAACCAGAGAAACCGTGAGGTACAAAGCTGCTGTCATTCCAGTCAAGAACACTGCAGTCCGTTCTGTTGCTTACGTCATGGTGGTGCCGCCGTTCATTCGGTGGGTGGCACCACAGTCCAGTCAGCGGCTGCGGTTTTTAATGATAACTAATTTATGCAGGCACACAACATGTTAAAAAATGTCAAAATCGTGTCATCAGACCTTAACTCTCACACTGCTTTTTACTTCATTCACATTATATCACTGAATCTGAGTTCACATTGAAATACTGTATGACTGTATATTTTTTCATATATTTCTGCAAAGTGTGGATAGGTGAGTAAATAACTGCATATATTCCTGTATATATTTGCATCCTTTTATAGAAACGTGGACAGACTGTAACTTACTGTACATACTCTGTTGTCATTGAATCCTTATTTAAATCTTATTTAAATCCTCCACCTGAACAACGAGAGCAAGTTTTTAGCCAAAGTCAAATTCCTTGTATGTGCTATATAAGTGCAGGTTAGTTAGTTAGTTAGTTAGTGTTGTGCATACTTGGCCAATAAAGCTGATTCTGATTCTGATTAAACTGAAATCACAAATCACTAACAGTCATGTTGACGCCTAACTTGCCTTTTACCTTTTGTGCTACGAGGGCATTTTTTTTTTTACTGTACCTTATTTTTATCCTTTTTAATGCCTAACCTTAGAATTGGCACTCTTAATATTAATGAGGCCAGGGATGACGTAAAAAGGGCCTCTTTATACAAGCCTTTTAACTTAAAGAAGCTTGATGTGCTGATGCTCCAGGAGACTCACAACACTGTAGACACAGAGAGCCAGTGGAGAAAAGAGTGGGATGGCTGCATTTTTTTTTTAGCCACAAATCAAATAGCAGTGGGGGGGGGGGTGCTATACTTTTTTCCAGGGATTGTGTGCCTGTCTCTCATGAGGTAGAAGAGGTGATGAAAGGCCATTTACTCTTATTAAAGGTACAGTTTGAAAATGTGAACTTGGTTTTTATAAACGTGTATGTGCCAACACAGAGAGCAGAGAGGATCAGGTTCTTTGATGTGCTATCGGATATGGTTAGATCTTGTAATTCGAATAGCTTTTATTTCTGGGGGGTGATTTTAATTGTACATTAAACCACAGACTAGACAGGAACCATCAGGAGCCTTACCCTGCTTCTGCCAATAGGCTGAGGGAACTGGTGAAGGCACACGAAATGGCCTATGTGTGGAGATCACATCATGGGCACCAGAGGCAATACACCTGGAGCCATGTTAAAGATAGCCTTTTATCTATGGCTAGGTTAGACCGTTTTTATGGTTTTAAACATCAAATGAGTATTTTTAAAAATAGTTGTATCTGTCCTGTTGGTTTCACTGATCACTGCCTGCTGTTTTGTTCTGTTTTTATTGAAAATGTAAAGTGTAAGAGTGCTTTTTGGCATTTTAATAATACACTTCTAAATGATGTGTCTTTTAAAGGAGTTTTTCATGGTGTATGGAAGTCACACAGGAAACAAAAAACCTCTTTTAAATCTCTCCAAATGTGGTGGGATTTTGGTAAGGCACAAATAAAACAACTCTGTCAACAATACACTCGAAATGTCACTCGTAGCTTGACCAAATCCTTGAAAGCTCTGGAGACTGAGGTGGTAGAGCTCGAGGAGTTACTCAGTTCTACAGGAAAACAAGAGCACTTAGAGGCTCTTAAATCAAAAAGGTCAGCCTTGGCTAGCTTGCTAGGGGTCACCGCACAAGGTGCTCTGGTCCGCTCACGCTACAATGGACGTAGCTCTGATGGACTCTCCCTCCCAGTACTTTTTTGGACTGGAGTGGAAAAATGGCCAGAGAAAGCTTATTCACTCCTTGTTGGACGATGATGGGAGAACAATCTCTGCAGCAGCAGAGATCAGGAAATATGCTGCTAGTTTCTACAGTGAACTGTATAAAGTGGAGTGGAAGGAAGACACGTCACTGGGCCAGAGTTTCCTTGGTGGTTTTCCAGTGCTGTCAGAGGACCTTGTAGCTGACTTGGATGCTTCACTGCCTGTCTGAGCTGCATGCAGTGCTAATGAGCCTCCAGAATGGAAAGTCACCAGGCATAGATGGTCTCTCTGTGGACTTTTATAAGGAATTCTGGCTTCTGCTTGGTCCAGACCTGCTGGAGGTTCTCCAAGAGAGTTTGAAAAGGGGGACCCTACCGACGACCTGCAGGAGGGCCATCATCACGCTGTTGCCCCAAAAAGGGGACCTACAGAGCCTAAAGAACTGGAGGCCAGTCTCTCTGCTCTGCACAGACTACAAAATTCTTTCAAAAGCTCTGGCCCAAAGACTGAAAAAAGTGACGAGCGAGCTCATTCATGTAGACCAGACTTGCTGTGTGCCTGGCAGGCTGATTAGTGACAACGTCACTTTAATTTGGGATGTTTTGGAGGTCTCTGGTTCATTGGCTGTGGAAACTGGTCTGATTTCAATAGACCAGGAAAAGGCTTTTGACTGGGTTGAAAATCAGTATTTATGGAAAGCTTTAGCTGTTTTTGGGTTCAGCCCAGGCTTCACAGCCAGGATTCAGGTCTTGTACAGTGACACTGAGAGTGTACTGAAGATAAATGGGGGCCTGTCTGCCCCTTTAAAAGTCCAGAGGGGGGTTTGGCATTGCTGCCCTCTCTCAGGGATGCTGTACTCCCTCGCCATAGAGCCTTTGCTTCACCATTTGAGAGGGGACCTATCAGGAGTCACGTCTCCTGGCTGTGAAACCACGTTTAGGCTGTCGGCCTATGCAGATGATGTAGTTATTCTGCTAAGCAAACAGAGTGACATTGACATTTTGGTTAAGAGTGTTAATCTTTTTGGCCAACTTTCTTCTGCAAAAACAAACTGGGGGAAAAGCAAGGCTCTGATCGTGGGGGAAAAACTAGAAAGTCAGCTTACGCTGCCTGGTGGGCTGAATTGGAAAAAAGGAGGTTTCAAGTATCTTGGTGTTTTTATTGGAAATCAACAGTGTAAGCAAAAAAAAAAGGGGACCGGATCATAGAGAAAATCAAGGGGAGACTAAATAAGTGGAAGTGGCTAATGCCAAAAATATCTTTTAGAGGAAGAGGCTTATTTTAAATAATCTTGTTTTCTCATCCCTGTGGCACCGCCTCATGTGCATGGACCCCCCTGCTGGTTTGCTGTCCAAAATTCAATCTGTTATGGTGGACTTTTTTTTGGGGGGGGGGGTGGACTCCACTGGGTTCCACAAGCCCTGTTATTTCTTCCCAAAGAGGAGGAGGGCAAGGAGTGGTTCATTTAGCTAGTAGAGGTGCTGCTTTTAGACTAACTTTCATACAGAGACTGCTGACAGGCCCCCAGGACCTGATGTGGAGGCCTTTGGCCTGTGCTATTTTACAAAGAGTCCTTGGGCTTGGGCTAGACCTCCCTGTGTTTTTAATGGATTTGAAGAACTCTAGTGCACTGTCTTTACCCAGTTTTTACCGCAGTCTGTTTTCAGTGTGGACTCTTTTTAAAAAACAGAGGGCCATGCGACTCCCTCCACTGGTTGTTGAGGGAGTCAATGCTTTTGCCTCTGTGATTAACATCAGTGTCAGTGATCAGTGTGTTTTCTGTTCCTCTAGAGAGAGTTTTTCATTGTTTTACTGAATGTCAGCGTCTAAATGGTCTCTTTGAACTACTCACAGAACTTTTTCACAGCTTTAAGGAAGTTTTCTCCAAGCAGGTTTTCATTTGTGGTTTTATGTACAATCATTGTTTTAAACAGAAGTGTCAACTACTGAACTTTGTTTTAGGGCAGGCAAAGTTGGCTATCTATGTAAGCCGGAGAAGAAATGTTGAGAATGATGTTGATGTCAAAATTTTATTTGTGAGGCTACTTAAAGCCAGAATCAGGCTAGATTTTGAGGTTTTTTTTTATGGGGAATGGGGATGTGGAAGGTTTTAGGACCCTCTGGTCCCTTGAGGATGTCCTTTGTTTAGTCTGTGACGGGCAGCTTTTGTTCGGGCATTTTCTGGGGTAATAATCCTTCTTTTAATATAGTATGTGGTATTGTACCGAATGATGGAAAAATGTGTTTATTAAAGACCTTTTAAAAATCAAAATATCTCTCTCTCTCTCTCTCTCTCTCGCTGAGTGGGTGTGGTCGTGAGTGCGAGCTGAGAGTGTGTGACAGCGTGAGTGAATTATCTCAAACTTTTTTCTATCTTTTTGTGTTTAAGGGTTTTTTTCTGCTAAATAATCTTAAGTTTTGTTGTTTTCTGTAGCTGGGGTGGGGTAGGCGTTCTGGGAGGGGGGTTTCTGCTGCCAGCTCTGCTGGTCAGCATGGTTTTGGAGCGAGGCTCCGGGTTCGAGAAGCTGACACGCCGGCATGCTGTCAAACTGACTCCGGCTGTCAGCTGCTCAGTAGAGGAATGTAGTCTGGCTGTGGGGGAGCTGGTCGGTTATGAAAGCGTTAGATCAGCTTCGAGAATGAATAGTGCCGTGGTGATCTTCCTCGATAGTGTTGAAAAAGTTAACCAGGTAGTGGAGAGCGGGGTTGTGATTAAAGACACACTGGTTCCTGTTCTGTCTCTGGTGAATCCCGCGAAGAGAATTATGATCTCAAATGTCCCACCATTTTTAAAGAATGAGCTGTTGGAGAAGGAGCTGTCGAGACACGGGCAGCTTTTGTCCCCGATTAAGCACATCCCTCTCGGTTGTAAGTCCCCGCGTTTAAAACATGTGATGTCTTTTAGGTGACAGGTGCTCATGATTTTAAAGAATAGCGAGGAAAGCCTCAACCTCGTATTTAAATACCGGATTGACGGCTTTGATTACACCATCCACGTCACCTCCGATAATATGAAGTGTTTCAGTTGCGGAATGGAGGGACACTTGATTCGATCATGCCCTCAGGGAGTGGGGGGTGATCACTTGGGGGAGGCCGCTAGTGCGGCCTCGGGGCCGTCTGGCGGCGGAGCGGCTTTGCCGCTCTCCGAGGCTGGCGGTGCTTCGGCCGAGGCCGCGGGGCCGTCTGGTGGCGGCGCTTCGGCTGAGGCCGCGAGGCCGTCTGGCGGCGGGGCGGCTTTGCCGCCCTCCGCAGCCAGCCTGTTGATCATAAATGAAACCGCAGCAAAAGTTAAAGCACATTGCAGGGCTGCTGCACAGACCAACATTGCGGACAAGGGTGAGATTACCGAGAGGGATCACGCTGAGGATCAGACAGATGAGCCAAATGAGGCCCAGGTAGATGGTGGGACTAGAAAAATGAATATAAAACCACAGCACAGGGTGAGCGAAAGACAGGAAGAGACAGCTACCAGGGTGGCTGAGTCAGTGTTGGAGGATGAGGATGACATCGAAATAGATGAAGAGTTATGTAAAATCTCAATCAAGCGGAAGAATTTGGAAACCAAACAGCAGAGGAGCAAAGTAAAAAGGGTTGTCAATGACAGTTCTGAGGTTTCTCTATCTCAGCCAGATTCTTATGCTGGGTCTGAGATAGAGAGTGATGGTGAAAGCAGTGATGATGTGGCCAGTGGAGGCGGTTACCCCTTCACAAAAATACAGAAGTTTTTGCAGGACACTAAGGGATCCAGAATGGTTAAAGTTGAAAATTTCTTCCCCGATCTAAAACGTTTTGTTGACTCTGCTCGGGCCTACATGAAAAATAGGGGAGAGCTTGAGCAGGAAAGTTTTACTGATCAGGAGGTCTACAGACTAAAAAAGCTTGTGCTAAAAGTTAAGAACCAAATTGCCCAGGATGATTAGTCTTTTATCGCTCATTCTTTCTTTTCTGTTTTTGTGTTGGTTTTACCCTTTTATATGCATGTGCAGTTTTAATTTTGGCACACTCAACATCAATGGAGCAAGAGAAATGTCCAAGCGAGCATGTGTTTTTACTCTTGCAGAATGCAAGAAAATTAATGTTCTGTTTGTTCAGGAGACTCATAGTTCTGAGGACAATGCTGCTGACTGGAGGAGGGAATTTCGAGGGGAAATTATTCTTCGTCATAAAAGCAGCAGTAGTGGTGGAGTGGGTATTTTATTTTCTCGAGATTTTATTCCACTTTCTTATGACATTGATGAGGTAATTGCAGGCCACATTTTAAAAGTTCGAGCTGTTTTTGAGAATGTGAAAGTTGTTTTTATAAATGTGTATGCTCCAACCGTAGGCACAGAAAGATTGGCCTTTTTAAATATTTTAGATGACACGATCAAAAATTGCAGTAATGATGACTTTTTATTTGTGGGTGGTGATTTTAATTGCACAGAAAATCCTCTTATGGATAGGAATCACCCAGAGCCACATGCTGCATCCAAGAAAAGTTTAAAAGGTCTCATAGAAGCTCATGATCTGTGTGATGTGTGGAGGGATTTTCATGGCAAGGCTAGACAGTACACGTGGAGCCATAGAAAGGACGATATTCTGTCCTTAGCTAGACTGGTTAGGGTTTACAGTTTTAAGCACCATTTTAGCATTTTTAAAAGTGCTTTTATAGTCCCTGTTGGCTTTACAGATCACTCTCTGGTTCAGTGTTGTGTTTTTATCAAGAATATAAAGTGCAGTAGTGCATACTGGCATTTTAACACATCACTTTTATCGGATAACAGTTTTAAAACTGCTTTTATGTTTTTATGGAGTAATTTTAAATTAACAAAATCAAGTTTTAGTTCTTTGCAGCAGTGGTGGGATGTAGGGAAGAGCCAAATAAAGAATCTGTGCCTACAGTATACTTGCAATGTCTCTGGAGACTTGGCCAGGTCTGTCAGGGACCTGGAGAGAGAAGTAGTGGAGCTGCAGTCTTTGGCAGGCTCCACAGGAGAAAGAGGACATTTTGAGGCCCTCAATGGCAAAAAGTCTGTTTTAACTGACCTACTGGGTGTGGCCGCCAGGGGCGCTGTAGTACGCAGTAGGTTCCAGAACATCGCACTAATGGACGCTCCATCTCATTTTTTCTTTGGTTTGGAGAGGAAGAATGGTCAGAGGAGGATGATCCACTCTCTCAGCTCCGAGGACGGGCGGCTAATCCATGAGTCTGTGGAGATCCGTCGCTTTGCAGCTGCTTTCTACAAAGATCTTTTTAAGAAAGAATTTGTTGAGAATCCACATGTGCTGAGTCATTTTTTGACGGACTTGCCAAAAGTGATGGCTAGCATGAATGTGGAGCTGGAGAGTGGGATCACTCTGCAGGAACTAGCAGTAGCTGTCCAGTCTCTTCAGTGTGGAAAAGCCCCAGGGATAGATGGTCTACCATCGGAGTTCTACAAGGCGTTCTGGTCAGAGATCTGTGAGGACTTGCTGGAAGTACTGTCTGACAGTCTGCGGAAGGGTCACCTGCCCCTAAGTTGTAGGAGAGCAGTCCTCACCCTCCTTCCCAAGAAAGGCGACTTGAAAGACATTAAAAACTGGCGTCCGGTGGCCCTCCTCTGTACTGACTATAAAATTCTCTCCAAAGTGTTGGCTACCAGGCTGAGGAAGGTGATGGAGCAGGTCATACATGTAGACCAGACCTACTGTGTACCTGGTAGGTTGGTTACAGACAACATTTTTTTAATTTGTGATGTTTTGGACCTCTCCAGCTCATTGGTCAAGGAACTTGGTCTTATTTCAATAGACCAAGAAAAGGCGTTTGACCGAGTTGAACATCCATACCTGTGGCAGACACTAGAGGCCTTTGGTTTCTGCTCAGGGTTCATCGCCAAGATCCAGGCTTTGTATAGAGACATTGAGAGTATTCTTAAGATTAATGGTGGTTTGAGTGCTCCTTTCAAAGTTGAGAGGGGTGTCCGACAGGGCTGCCCCCTCTCAGGTATGCTGTACTCTCTTGCCATCGAGCCCCTCCTTTGTAAACTAAGGCAAGGCCTCACTGGTTTTAAAATCCCCAACTCTGACTCTGTTTTTAAAGTGTCTGCCTATGCTGATGATGTTGTTGTTTTTACAAGAAATCAAAATGATGTAGACTACCTTTTAAGAACTGTTAATCTTTTTGGTGAGTGCTCCTCAGCGAGAGTGAATTGGGGTAAGAGTGAAGCTGTTGTGGTGGGGGGGAGACCACAAAAAATTGCCCTACCTGGTGGCCTTTCATGGACACAAGGTGGTTTTAAATATCTTGGTGTGTTTTTAGGAAATCAGACTTTTACTGAGAAAAATTGGGAGTGTTTTTTAGAAAAAACTGAAGGAAGACTAAAAAAATGGAAATGGATTCTGCCAAACTTGTCCTTCAGAGGTCGTGTTTTAATTATCAACAACTTGATTGCTTCAATGCTGTGGCATCGACTGTCTTGTCTGGACCCTCCACCCAATTTGCTGGCCAGAGCGCAATCTATAGTCGTGGACTTTTTCTGGGACCGTCTTCACTGGGTTCCACAGAGTATCCTGTTTTTACCGAGGGAAGAAGGTGGTCAAGGGCTCATCCATCTGGCCAGCAGGGGGGCTGTGTTTCGCCTGCAGTTCATTCAGCGACTGCTGAGTGGCCCCCTTGACCTTGTGTGGAGACCTATTGCCAGGGCTGTCCTGGCTCGCTGTGGAGGGCTTGGACTAGAGGAGTCGCTGCTTTTAATGGATTTAAGGGGCCAAAAACTCCCAGAACTTCCCCTGTTTTACCAAAGTGCTTTTAAAATCTGGGGTCTTTTTAAAAAGAACTCTCCCCAAGCTTCCTTGTCGCCTTTCTGGCTTTTAAAGGAACCACTTGTGTTCGGGACCCATTTTGATGTGGGCAATGTTTTAGGACCTTCTGTTTTAAAAAAGTTCATTTCTGCAAAGGTTACAACGCTGGGACATTTGGTGAATTTATGTGGTCCTAACTTGGACAATGCTGTTGCCCTGTGCTCGGCTCTTGGCGTTTCTTCAGTCAGAGTTATAATGAACTTGTTGAAAGATTGGAGAGACTGCCTGCCTGCAGAATGTTCATTATAACTCTGACTGAAGAAACGCCAAGAGCCGAGCACAGGGCAACAGCATTGTCCAAGTTAGTTCTGACAGTCAGTCACCAGATGGCAGTCTTTTTTTTTCCACAATATCTTTATTGAACCTTTTTTTTTTTTTTTTTTAACAAACATGATACAAACAATCAAACACTAACACTAAAGTACTACAAAAAAAAAAAAATGCACTAAAAACACCAACAACCACCAACAAAATCAAGTCTTCAACAATGCTCCTCTGTTTAGTCTAGACAATCCAATACATAAGTATACATATTATGTTCACCAGTTTGGAATTTACAAGGTCCACACACATCATTCACCTTCTTCTTCAAGAGTTATGTTTAAATTTTTTACATAATCAATAAAAGGTCTCCATATATTCTCAAACACAATTTCCTTTGATTTTAGTATATATGTTATTCTTTCTAATGGAAGGTTTGTTAACATCTGTCTTAACCACTGAGTCACATCTGGTCTATGAGTCTTTTTCCATAATAGTGCAATACATTTTTTGGCATTAAGCAAACTGAGGTCTATGAATGTTCTTTCACTTTTATTAAAATTATGCTTTTCTGGGTACAGACCCAACAAAAACAGTTTAGGATTCAATATGATTTGTTTTGAGATTATTTTTTCAATTGTTACCCTCACCTCTTCCCAAAACATTCTTATTAATCTACATTCCCATAAACAATGAAATAGGGTTCCTTTACTTTCCATGCATTTTGTGCATGTATCTGGTATATTTTTGTTATATCTATTTAACTCCTCCGGTGTAACATACATCCGCATTAACCATTTGAAATGTATCAATTTAAGGCGTGCATTTATTGATTTGGTTTGAGCTTCTGTACAAGCCAATTCCCATTGTTCCTCTGAAATTTCAATTTGCAGATCTTCTTTCCAGTAGTTTAATCTTTTCAGTGAATTTTCACTTGAAGATAGTGTCAGTGAGTTATAAAACTCTGAAATAATACCCTTTCTTTTACTATCTTTCATCATCATTTTTTCCAAGGATGAATAAATAGGTCGAGTGAGAGCTTTATTTTGATTTGATCGAATAAAGTTTCTAAGTTGAAGATATTTAAAAAAATGTGTTCTATTGAGATTAAATTTGATCCTCAGCTCTTCAAAAGACATTATGTTGTCTGCACATGGCAAATATAAATCCTGAATCTTTTGTATCCCTTTTAAATTCCATACTTTAAATACAGCGTCCGCTCTCCCTGGTTTAAAATATTGATTACCCCATATTGGACTAAATTGTGACAATAACTGTGGTTCTTTTAAATAGTTTTTAGCTTCACACCATATTTTGATCATATGCTTTACAAATGGATTTTTAATTTGTTTTTGTAATTTTTTTGCCGAATCTGAGTATATGAATATGGGAAGAGGTAAAGGTAAATTGTATGATTCCATTTCAGTCCAGTGAGGGAGATCATTTGATGAAAAATAATATGTCATAGACCTCAGTTGTGCCGACCAATAATACAACATAAAATTTGGACATTTCAGACCTCCCCGATCAAATGGTAAATATAATAAAGACAAACGTAATCTAGCCCTCCTGTTGTTCCATATAAATTCCACTAACTTTTTTTTTATTCTTGAGAATAGATCTAAAGGTGGTGATAAGGGAATGTATTGAAATAAATAAAGTATTTTAGGTAAAATATTACTTTTAAGTATATTGATTCTCCCGATCATCGACATTGGTAGTGACATCCATCTCTGAGTTAACTCATTGATATCTGACATTAAGGCTTCATAGTTGACACTGGCGACTGATTCTAGCTTAGGCATAATTTGGATTCCTAAATATTTAAACTGATTTACAACATTGAATTGATTTACCTCAGGGGCTGGGTAATTTCTCTGGGTCTCATTTAGCATTAATATTGAAGATTTAGTTTTATTTATTTTATATCCTGATATTTCCCCAAAATTCTTTATTAAATTCAACAAGGTTGGAATTGATTTTTTTAGATTCGACATAAACAAAATTATGTCATCGGTGTACAGGGAGATTTTATGTTCTGTTGGTCCAACTTTAATTCCATATATTTGTGAATGTAAACGTATCGCTATCGCTAAAGGTTCAATTGCCATAGTAAACAGTAAAGGTGAAAGTGGACAGCCTTGTCGACATCCTCTATTGATTTTTATTGGTTTTGAAATATTGTTATTTGTTAGGATTTCTGCTGTAGCATTATTGTATATTATTTGAACCCATTTTATGAAATTATTTCCAAGTCCAAACCTTTGTAGGACTTCAAAAAGAAAGGGCCATTCAACTCTATCAAAGGCCTTTTCGGCGTCCAATGATAGGAGAGCTGTATCCGGTGCTTCTTTATTAAAATAAATAATATTAAATAGTCTTCTTACATTATGGAAGCCTTGTCTACCCTTTATAAAGCCATTCTGATCTCGATTAATAATATTTGGTAAAATTTCTTGTATTCGTCTTGCTAAAATTTTACAGATTATCTTAAGGTCGGCGTTTAATAGGCTTATTGGTCTCATATTTTCACATTTATTAGAGGGCTTACCTGGTTTTGGCAGCAGTATAATTAAGGCATTATTTATGTATGATGGTAAATTATTATTTTGAAATGCTTCTAAAACCATTTCCAAAAAAGGTTTTATTAATTTATTCTTAAATTTTTTATAAAGGTCAACTGGAAGACCATCTGGTCCTGCACTTTTTCCTGATTTCATATTATCAATGGCTAGCCCAACTTCTTCTTGACTAATTTTAGACTCCAATATCTCCCTGTTTTCATTTGGAATACACGGTATAGATAGTTCGTTCAAAAACCCATTTAGTTTTGTTAAATCAGGTTCATTTTTGGTATCATATAATTTTTCATAGTAATCTCTAAAGGCTCTATTAATTTCTAAAGGATCTATAACTACCTGTCCGTTACTTATAATACTGGTAATTGGTGTTTTAATTTCCAATTGTTTAATCTGCCATGCTAATAATTTTCCTGATTTTTCACCTTGTTCATAAAAAGATTGTTTCAATCTTAGAAGACTCGAGGCAGCTCTATTCGCTGATTTTTTGTCGTATTCAGCTCTCAAAATCAGTAATTCATTCTCCAACCTTGGGTCACTTCCTGCATACACTTTTTCCTGAAGACTTTTTATTTTATGTTCCAATTTAGCTCTCTCCTCTCGAGTCTTCTTAGATTTTGATCCTGTATAACTAATAATATGTCCCCTAATAAAAGCTTTGAAAGCCTCCCACTTTACACATGCTGATGTTTGTGTAGTATTGATGTCAAAGAACTCGTCTATCTGTTTTTCTATATACTTGACAAATTCCTCATCCTGAAGCCATTTATGCTGAAATTGCCATCTACCTGATTCCTTTGTCAATTTTTTATCTACATATATTAGACAACAGGGTGCATGATCAGAGATCACGATGTTATCATAAAAGCAGTTTTGAATCTTGGACCTTAATTCTGTGGAAATCAAAAAATAATCAATACGTGAGAATGTCTTGTAGGAACTGGAATAACAAGAATAGGCTTTAACTTGTGGTTTCATTTCTCTCCATATATCTAACAATCTCAATTCTTTCATAAAATGATTAATAGTCATCCTACATCCAATGTGCGTACAATCCAGTCCTGTTGATCTATCCACACCTGGATTCAATGTACAATTAAAATCCCCTGCTATTATATGTTGCCCTGTAAGTGATGATAAGATGAGAAATAAATTAGCAAAGAACTTCTGATCATCTATATTGGGACCATATAAGTTCACAAGATTTATATTTTCTAATAGCAAAGAACCTTGAATGATTACATATCTTCCAAATTTGTCTCCAATTACATTTTTCACTTGAAAAGGAACTGATTTATGTATGAGAGTCATAACTCCCCTGGCTCGGGATGAAAATGAAGAGGTGAATACACTTCCCTGCCATCTACTCCTAATTCTTTTAACATCCTCCTCTATCAGATGAGTTTCTTGTAAAAACACAATTCTTGAACCCATGTCCTTTATTTTATTCATAACTTGTTTAAGTTTTTTTAAATTTTGTAGACCTCTGCAATTCCATGAAGTTAAATTAAGGTTAACACTTTGGTCCATGATCAATAGAGAGTTTGGGATTACCTTGCAGTGTAAACATGCTCATACAGAGAAGCAAAAACATGAGTGGTTGAACATTCATCCTACAAACTACACACAAACAAATTTCCCCTTCCCACACTTGTGGCAAACCCCCCAAAATCAAAAGAAAAATTCTGTCTCCCGATATAGCCATCGACCGTTCCACACCCACGGGGAACAGCCTAAGCCACTCCTTCTTCATCCTCCCAATCACCCTAACTCTACTGCTTTTAATGACGTAACATTAACTCTCCTCTGTAGTTTTCCAACTTAACTCCAAAATTTTTTAACAACTTTGTACATCATAGTTTTTTTGTTTTTTTTTTGTTTGTTTTGTTTTTGTTTTGTTTTTTTTAATATATAATACAATCTATATTTTGTAAACTTACTATTTACTTCAAGTCAGTCAGATGCCTGTGCAAATGCTTAATTATTCTACCTTATATTTTGTTCATGCTTAGCTCCCACCAGTCTCTTCTTCTTCTTTGATCTTCTTGATGAACTCCTGCGCCTCCTCTGGGGTCTTGAAGATGTGGGTTCTGCCCTCATACGTGGTCAGCAGTCTCGCAGGATAGATTACACCATGACGAATCCCAAGGTTGCGCAGCTCCTTACGTACGGGATCAAACTGCTTCCTCAATTGCTGGATTCCTGTGGCCAAATCTGGGTAGAACCGCACCTGCTGGTCCTGGTGTTTAATCTCTCCTTTAGCACGTGCAGCGTTGAAGATCTTCATCCTGTCTCTGTTGCTAAGAAACTTCATAATTAAGGTCCTCGGCGGTCCCTTATCTCTCCGTGGGCCAATACGATGTGCTTTTTCCAGAACCACTGCTGATTGCAACTCCTCGCTGCCCAGCACCTCCGGAATCCACTTTTCCAGAAAGGAACATACGTCCCGACCTTCTGATTCCTCTGGAAGACCCACCAGCCTCAAATTATTCTGTCTCGACCGAGATTCCAAATCCAAAATATTATCTTCCAGAGATTTATTTTTTTTTTCCAAAGTGCGCACCTTTAATTGAAGACGGGTGACGTCATCTTCAGCACTAGCGAGACGGAGCTCCATCTGCGCCGTTCGTTCTACACAGTCACCCAATTCCTTTCTTATTCCTTCCAGCGCTGTCATAATCCCATCAAATCTAGAGGAAAAGTCCGCTCTCATTGAACTCATGGCAGCCATCAGCGCATCTGCGCCATTCCCCGCAGAAATCGCACCGCCGCCAGCCTCCTCCGCCATATATGGAGCCTTGTTTGCTGCGTCACAGACCTGAAAGTCCGTTAATTTGGACTGTTTCGGCGGCTCGCTTTTTCCTTTTCCTGGTTTTCCAGCCTTAGGCTTCGCCGACATATCCTCGCCCAAATGCTGGGATACGTTCTGTCCCAAATGAGAGAGTTATTTGCCGATTTTTTTCTCCAGGAGCAGAGCAGAGCGAGACACGTCCGTCCTACGTGGCAGCCATAACCGGAAGTCCCCCAGATGGCAGTCTTTATTAGATGTTTCATAACACGGTGTCGCTCATGAAGCAATTGTTTCATGAGGCCTCAGTTTTAACGTCACTAGCTGTCATCTAGCCAGCTGTCCTGGTAGGCCTGTCCTCCAGCCAGGGCCTCTCCTCATAAAGGACTCTCCTCTAACCAGGTCCTCATCCTGTCTCTGGACTGCCAAAACACTTTTTTCTATCATGTGCAGCCACAGGTGCTGCACATCCCAATCAACACAGGTGCTGCTACTGCTGCTCATTAATTAGGGGAAGCAGGGTGGAAGCAAATAACATTACCAACTAAAAACACACAGTTAAAATACAAAAACTGCAAAACATGCAAACTTATAAAACATGCAACTTAAATTTAAAACTATATAAAATCCAAAAAAACACAATAAAATTCTTCCACCCTGTGACATAACTATGCATGAAGCTGGCACATGTTGAGCCTCTCCAGCCTAACTGAAGTTATCCTCCAGGCTAGTTAGCATTTTTAACAAACTGCTTTGAAAACTTGACCCAAATTAAGATGGGTTTTACCGAGTGATGGCCAGATGAGGCTTTCTGCAGGACATGAGTCCTTTCATCAAAATGGCTCATATAGATGAGGCCTCACGTGAAACTTCATTTTCTCTACCAGTCCATCTAGTGGACAAAACATATACAACATGGAGATTTTTACAAGGGTATTTTTGGCTTAATGTGTATTTTTTCCATTTCAGTAATTGTACTGTCTTTTAAGAAATATCATTGATCATAAGGGAAAAAAGAAATAATAAAACTGGGGTGACTACAGTGAATGTGCCTGTTACTTGGTGTGCTTGTACTACTTATCCATTTTTATGAAGAAATAATAACTTTTCAACAGTGTATTCACCTCTGTCCTTATTCTCATGCAGGGCACAATAGCAATAGTGCCTCAGCATAATGATGCGTAATAATGATCCAAGCTCTTTGAAACACAACAGACACCACCTTGCAAATAAAAGTAAAATTACAAGAATGACACAGCTGGGATTTGAACCCCAGCCTCCCACTTGTACAGCAGATGCTTTACCAGTAAGCCATCACTACAGTTACATTAAGTACCCACTATTTGTGGGAAATACATCAGTGGGAGAAATGCGCTCAAACTGTTCCCAAACGGGAGAAGTCTGTATTTTTGGTGCTGGCTCCATCTGAAAATTGGCTGTCACAAATCACTTACACAGTCAAACATCGACAACACAAAATGTGAGGGACGGGGATTTCCATTGTGTATCACTGCTCACTTTATTTCATGTTGTATGCAAAATTATGAATGGCTTCCTGACCCAGTATGATGTCAACACATACATCAGCAATACACGCCTCGAAATGCGCTTCGCCGAATATTTCCTGGATAAGCTCGGAGCACCCTCGAAGCCCTGGAGCCAGCCGCTTGATCACTAGTTTTACCATTAAACTGCTTTTAAGGACTGATGCCATTTCAGTCATTATCCTTGGCCACCGTGCATACAACTGGGCATGTCCTTCAACCGGTAAGTCTTTATCACGGGATTTATGCTGTTTAGTGTAGCTTTAGCCACCATTTTCCTTGTGGTATGTGGGTTTGGTCTAGTCACTGATTCTGGCGCTTGGGGAAGGGGGAGAAATTTTGAATTTTTGGGGTTTTTTTGTAGAAAAAAGAATAAAAGATATCATTTTAGACAATGTAGATTTGTTTTTATAGGGAATTTATAGAAACTGGAGTGCATCAAAAAAGAGAATTATCTGAGAAGGGGAAAGTGATTTGAGTGACTGATACAGTGGGGTAAAAAAGTATTTAGTCAGCCACCAATTGTGCAAGTTCTCCCACTTAAAAGATGAGAGAGGTCTCCAATTTTCATCATAGGTATACCTCAACTATGAGAGACAAAATAAGAAAAAAAAATCCAGAAAATCACATTGAAGGATATTTAATGAATTAATTGGTAAATTCCTTGGTAAAATAAGTATTTGGTCAATAACAAAAGTTCATCTCAATACTTTGTTATATACCCTTTGTTGGCAATGACAGAGGTCAAATGTTTTCTGTAAGTTTTCACAAGGTTTTCACACACTGTTGCTGGTATTTTGGCCCATTCCTCCATGCAGATCTCCTCTAGAGCAATGATGTTTTGGGGCTGTCGCTGGGCAACACAGACTTTCAACTCCCTCCAAAGATTTTCTATGGGGTTGAGATCTGGAGACTGGCTAGGCCACTCCAGGACCTTGAATTGCTTCTTACAAAACCACTCCTTCGTTGCCCGGGCGGTGTGTTTGAGATCATTGTCATGCTGAAAGACCCAGCCACATTTCATCTTCAATGCCCTTGCTGGTGGAAGGAGGTTTTCACTCAAAATCTCACGATACATGGCCCCATTCACTCTTTCATTTACACGGATCAGTTGTCCTGGTCCCTTTGCAGAAAAACAGCCCCAAAGTATGATGTTTCCACCCCCATACTTCACAGTAGGTATGGTGTTCTTTCTCCTCCAAACACGACAAGTTGAGTTTTTACCAAAAAGTTCTATTTTGGTTTCATCTGACCATATGACATTCTCCCAGTCCTCTTCTGGATCATCCAAATGCTCTCTAGCAAACTTCAGACGGGCCTGGACATGTACTGGCTTAAGCAGGGGGACACGCCTGGCACTGCAGGATTTGAGTCCCTGGCGGCATAGTGTGTTTCTGATGTAGCCTTTGTTACTTTGGTCCCAGCTCTCTGCAGGTCATTCACTAGGTCCCCCCGTGTGGTTCTGGGATTTTTGCTCACCGTTCTCGTGATAATTTTGACCCCACGGGGTGAGATCTTGCGTGGAGCCCCAGATCGAGGGAGATTATCAGTGGTCTCCCCTCCTGGACCCGCTGCAGTTTGCCTACCGTGCCAACAGGTCTGTGGACGACGCAGTCAACCTGGCCCTCCACTCCATCCTGCAGCACCTGGACTCCCCGGGAACCTACGCCAGGATCCTGTTTGTGGACTTCAGCTCTGCATTCAACACCATCCGCCCTGCTCTGCTCCAGGACAAGCTGTCCCTGCTCGGCGTGCCTGACTCCCTCTGCAGGTGGATCACCGACTTCCTGACGGACCGGAGGCAGCATGTGCGGCTGGGGAAGTCTGTCTCAGACTCTGTTAGCATCAGCATCGGATCACCCCAAGGCTGTGTACTTTCCCCCCTACTCTTCTCCCTTTATACCAATTCCTGCACCTCCTCCCACCAGTCTGTTAAGCTGATCAAGTTTGCGGACGACACCACCCTCATCGGGCTCATCTCCAAAGGCGACGAGTCTGTCTACAGGAAAGAGGTGGCCCAGCTGGTGTCCTGGTGCAGCCACAACAACCTGCAGCTGAACGCTCTGAAGACAGCGGAGATGATTGTGGACTTCAGGAAAGTCACAACCCCCCTGCCCCCCCCCTCACCATCACAGGCTCTCCCATCACCATTGCAGATTCCTTCCGCTTCCTGGGCACCACCATCACCCGGGACCTCAAATGGGAGCCAACCATCAGCTCCCTCATCAAAAAGGCCCAGCAGAGGATGTTCTTTCTGCGGCAGCTGAGGAAGCTCAAGCTACCCACCAAGATGTTAGTGCAGTACTACACGGCCATCATCGAGTCCATCCTCACCTCCTCCATAACCGTGTAGTACGCAGCAGCCACTGCCAGGGACAGACTAAGGCTGCAGCGCGTCGTGCGCACTGCTGAGAAGGTGATCGGCTGCAAGCTCCCGTCTCTCCAGGACCTGTACATCTCCAGGACCCGGAGGCGTGCAGGCCGGATCATAGCCGATCCTTCACACCCTGGTCACGTACTGTTTGCCCCCCTCCCCTCAGGTAGAAGACTTCGGTCCATTCAGACTAAAACCTCCCGGCACATGAACAGCTTTTTCCCCTCTGCCATCAGACTGCTGAACATTAAGTGACTTATTGACTCTCGTGCACTATATACAGCAGCTCAACCAGACTCATGTCATTCATCACTGTTTTTCTGTTGCATTATCGACTGCACTATGTGGTACTCCACATTATCTGCTACTTGCTAATTTATTTAAAACTGCTTTGACTAGTATTACTCATTATTATTATTATTATTATTATTATTATTATTACTTATTATTCTACACTTATTGCATGTTTTTAGTTTTTTAGTTTTTTTAGTTTATCTCTTTATCTTATCATGTCTTTAATGTTGCAGCATTGCACTGAGACAAATTCCTAGTTTGTGTACTACATGAACAATGGCAATAAATCTGATTCTGATTCTGATTCTGATTCTGGTCTTGTATGTCTTCCATTTTCTAATAATTGCTCCCACAGTTGATTTCTTCACACCAAGCTGCTTACCTATTGCAGATTCAATCTTCCCAGCCTGGTGCAGGTCTACAATTTTGTTTCTGGTGTCCTCTGACAGCTCTTTGGTCTTGGCCATAGTGGAGTTTGGAGTCTGACTGTTTGAGGTTGTAGACAGGTGTATTTTATACTGATAACGAGTTCAAACAGGTGCCATTAATACAGGTAACGAGTGGAGGACAGAGGAGCCTCTTAAAGAAGAAGTTACAGGTCTGTGAGAGCCAGAAATCTTGCTTGTTTGTAGATTACCAAATACTTATTTTACTGAGGAATTTACCAATTAATTCATTAAAAATCCTTCAATGTGATTTTCTGGATTTTTTTTTCTCATTTTGTCTCTCATAGTTGAGGTATACCTATGATGAAAATTGGAGAGCTCTCTCATCTTTTAAGTGGGAGAACTTGCACAATTGGTGGCTGACTAAATACTTTTTTGACCCACTGTGTGACTGGTCCCTTGGATAGAGCTACAAAGCACAGAAATAACCCCGACTGAAATAAAAAACAACAGTTATTTTTGCTCATTTGCATAAGTTGGAGAATTGGTGCAAGTCCTGTTCTCTTTTAATTAATGTCGATAAAAGGAAACTTATTTTAGCAACAGGCTAAAATTTAGCAACATGTTTGTTACGTTCTAATCTGTGTGTGGAAATTGTTAACTGCTTCAAGTATCTGGGAAGATATATGGACAAAAAACTGACTTTAATAAAGAATGTTGATTCTATCAGAAATGCAACAAGCAATTATTTTTGATGAGGAAACTGAGAGGCTTTGTCTGCTTAGATGTTTTGCAGAGGGTTTTTGTTGCCCCAATTCAGAGTGTCTTGGTGTTTAACATATCAGTCTGGTATGGTAATATTACTGTGGCAAACAAAAGGAAATTGGAATTGTTAAAATGTCTGTAAAACTAATAGGGCGACCACAAACATCATTAGGACAGTTATATGTTAGTGCTGTTTCTAAAAAGGATCGGCCTATTCTTAGTGACAACAAACATCCTCTTTATGCAGAGTTTCTGTTACTCCCCCCAGGGTGATGATACCGAGTTCCTCTGGCAAACAGAAATGTTTAGAAGGGATCATTTCTGCCAAATGCAGTTAGGTTATTGTGTAAGGAGATGTAAACATGTTTGTAGAGTGCTGTTGATGTTGGTCCTTGCTTGATAATTTGCATATGTATGTTGTTTGGTGATGGGTGTAATTTTACAGTTGTTTTGTTATGCATTGTTTGTCTACATTGCAATGTGTATGCAATGAACCAAAGATCATTTTCCACTTGGTGGACAATAAAGTGCTATTCTATTCTATTCTATTCTATGCTATTCTCTGCTAACAGCAGCTAACCGCTCCTGATGAGGAGGAGTCCAGGCCAGACTAAAATAAACCATGATAAAAAGTGGCGGTGGGTGATAAAAAATTGAAGGGAGGGCACTTGGATGTGAGGAGTGAAATCATCTAAGGGCCCTCACAGACCAGAACAAAACACACAAATATAAAATCAAAAGGCTTAGAACAGAATAAATTCAGAAAACAGAATGACTTTAATGATGAAACTAAAGTACTTTGCTGTCAGATGTGTTAAAGTAATTGAAAAATTTAACTTTGTCTGGCCAGAAATTTCATTCACAAAAATGGTTTCAACGTGTAAGATGGCAACTGATGTTCTCCTGTCTGAGATCCAAAAGGTAAAGAAAATATATAATTTAAGTAGCATCAGCAGTGGCATCAAAGGACTGGCAAAAATGTAAGAATCCATCAGATTTTAGGAGATATTTCAGATGGTCCTGTTAGGGACCTACATGAAGACACAGACACATAGAACCTTATATTTTGCGTGTTATAATTTGGATGTTGATGAAATGAAACTGCTTTTGATTATTTGAAATTGTTTTAATTATTACTTGAATCAAAGTATTAAATTTTGTTAACTAATTAAGTTTATAGGGTTAATAGGGTATAACTCTTTAAAAACTAAAGCCCCCCCCCAAAAAAAATGGGGGGACCTAGAGAAGTACTTGACAAACAGTGTGAAATAGGGTTCAACGTTAAACTGTAACACAATACATCACATACAGTCTACGTTAAACTCCTCCATATCAATAATAATAATAATAATAATAATAATAATAATAAAAGAATAATAGGGTCCCCATGATGATGAGCAAACAGGCTGACATACTACATCACTCCTGCTACAACCGGTTGAGTCCTCAGCTAGGAGCTCCCCCAATGGTTTCGGCCCATTATTCCTAGTACCACTATAAAAGGGGGGTGGGCCCACGTCACCTACGTCTGGGGATGTGCTCAACTGGTTGGCTACACCACAAGCACTGCTTCTTACTTCTTCCACCAAATCTAGGCGGATCCTGCTTCAGCTGCTTCCTCCAGATTCTTACACACAGCTTTCTTCTTCTGACCTTCTATCCCTAGGCATCGTAAAAATGCCATCATAGAATGAGCCACAAACCTTCGACAACTAACCTCAAAGGGATAGCAATGTGGCTTCCACCCTCTTTCCAAGCACTGTAACACCAGCTCTTCATATTTCTCCTTCTTCCTTTCATAGGCCTCTTCAATATTATCTTCCCATGGAACTGTTAGCTCTCCAGTGATCACTGTCCTTGTCATTCTAGATGTTATCACCACATCAGGCCTCATCCTTGTGAGAGCAATTTCTCCTGGGAACTGAAGTGCCTTGTCCAGATCTACTTGACACTGCCAATCGTTTGCTCCTTGTAGGAGGCCCCTTGCCAGACCCTGACAAGGAGCCTGGCGTCTTAGCCCAGCCCCAGCTGGAAGAAAGTGGATCTTTTGGATGACAGTGGTCCTCTTTTCCTTATTCGCCTTTTCCACTGAAACTTCAATGGCCTCGATTACTCTCAACACCTGGTCAGTGTTTTGAAGTTAAAAGAGAAAACTTCATCCAATAAAAGACAAAAGCTTATGTAGGCTAGATAGCAGGCTACCCCAAGCTACAAGACAGCCTTTAAAGAGCTTAAAATTTAGAACAGTTTGATTATCTTGTACTTTTTCAATACACAACTCACATCAAGTGTTGAGTGTTTTTTTTTTCTTTTTAGTTCTATTCCACAACGTAGTCAGAAAAAAGAAAATAGCCATTACTGAGTAGGTGTTTTCAACTGTTTGATGGGTAATGTAGGACACTGCAGTGTAACAAACATTAACTTTCTACCACACAAACTCACCCCTGCAGCAGTCCTTTTAAATCAAATCAAACTTTATTGTCATATTGCGGTACATACAACTGTAGTGCAGGCAAGATGAAATTGCGTTTCTCTCGGCATCCATATAAGAAGCAGCATGATTAAGACACACTCCCACATAGCTCCCACCCCCCCATCCATTCACACATCCCTGAGACATACTTGGGGAAAAAGAATAACTAACTATAATATACAAGATGTCCATAGGTGCAGTAGTGTGTATGTGAGATTCCGGGTCAGCTGTTCAGCATCCTGACAGCTTGTGGGAGGAAGCTGTTGATCAGTCTGGTGGTTCTGCCTCTGATGCTCCGGAATCGTTTACCAGATGGAAGAAGTTCAAAGTGTTTATGCAGAGGGTGAGAACGGTCCTTGACAATGTTCAGTGCCCTGCTCCTACAACGGTTCTGAAAAAGTTCTTGGACAGAGGGGAGGGAGACTCCAATTACCCTCTCCGCCCCCTTGACTATCCTCTGCAGGGCTTTTTTGTCTGACATACTGCAGCTGGAGTACCATGTAGCAATGCAGTACGTCAGAACACTCTCCACCACACCTCTGTAGAAGGTCCTGAGGATGCAGATGGGGAGAGAGGCCTGTTTGAGTTTCCTCAAGAAGTGTAGTCTCTGCTGAGCTCGCTTCCTGATCTCCAAGGAATTCTTGCTCCAGGTCAGGTCCTGCGAGATCTGCACTCCGAGGAACTTGATGTTCTCTACTCTCTCCACTAAACGGCCGCCGATGCTGAGGGGGACGTGCTCAGGCTGTGACCGCCGGAAGTCGATAATCCTCTCCTTTGTTTTGTCCACGTTGAGCACCAGATTGTTCTCCCTGCACCAGCCCTCCAGGTCTCTCACTTCTTCCCTGTACATTGATTCCTCATCCCTCTGAATAAGTCCCACCACCGTGGTGTCATCTGCAAACTTAATAATCTGGTTCCCCTCGTGTTTGGATACACAGTCATGTGTTAGAAGTGTAAACAACAGTGGACTGAGTACACAGCCTTGAGGGGTTCCGGTACTCAGCGTGACAGAGTTGGAGATGTTGTTTCCAACCCGGACAGACTGAGGTCTCTCAGTCAGGAAATCCAGGATCCAGAGACATGTGGCAGTGTTCAGACCGAGAAGGAGTAATTTCTCTATCAGTCTCTGGGGAATAATGGTGTTGAATGCTGAACTGAAATCAATGTACAGGAGTCTGGCGTAGGTGTCTTTCTGGTCCAGGTGGGTGATGACAGAGTGTAGGGTGGTGACTATAGCATCCTCCGTGGAGCGGTTTGAACGATATGCAAACTGGAGCGGGTCGTGTGATGCAGGGAGGCAGGCTGTGATGTGTGGTTTGACAAGCCGTTCAAAACACTTCATCACAATTGGTGTAAGTGCAACAGGACGATAGTCATTCAAACATGACACCACTGGTTTCTTTGCCACCGGTACAATGATAGAGGTCTTGAAGCATCTGGGAACGATGGCCTGACTCAGGGAGATGTTATAAATGTCAGTCAGGACATCCGCCAACTCGCTCGCGCAGTCTCGGAGCACACGTCCCGGAATGTTGTCTGGACCTGCAGCTTTGCGTGGGTTGATTCTGGATAGGGTCCTCCGTGTGTCCGCTGTGTTAATGGTAAAAGCTGGTCCGACCAATGGTGGGAGTGGGCCGGTCCTCCCTCTGATTGTCGAGTTTGATGCTTCAAAACGTGCAAAGAAGTCGTTAAGCCTGTCTGGAAGCGAAGCGTTGTCATCATCGACCCCCTGCCTAGACTTAAAGCCCGTCAGTGTCCGAACTCCCTGCCACATCTGCTTGGTGTTCCTAGTGTCACAGAGGTGTCCCTGGATTTTCTCCGCATAGGCATGCTTTGCCACCTTAATTCCCTTTGAAAGCGCAGACCTGGCTGAGCAGAGGGCAATCCTGTCCTTCGCTCTGAACGCTGCATCTCTGGCTTTAAGCAGCGAGCGCACCTCTGCAGTCATCCAGGGCTTATGATTACCCCGCATAGTGATGGTCTTCACTGTAGTGACATCCTCTGTGCACTTCGTGATGTAGCTGGTGACCGAATCAGCATACTCCTCCACATCTGTCCTGTCTTCCTGGGAGGCTGCTATTTTGAAGATCCTCCAGTCTGTGTGATGAAAACAGTCTTGCAGTGCAGAGGTTGCACTCTCTGGCAAAATCCTGATTTGTTTCACTGCTGGCCTGCTGCGCTTCAATAAAGGTTTGTAGGCAGGAACCAGCATCACGGACATGTGATCAGAACGGCCGAGATGGGGGCGGGGTAACGCTTTATATGCATCTGTGTTTGTGTACACTAAGTCCAACATATTCTCTCCTCTGGTCTTAAAGTCTACACATTGTTTAAACTTGGGGAGCACAGTCTTTAAGCTGGTGTGGTTAAAATCCCCCGCAACCACCACAAAACTGTCCGGGTGTGACGTTTGGATTTCACTGATTGCATTGTGCAGTACCCCGAGTGCCTTCTTAGCATTAGCTTTAGCGTTAGCGCTCGGCGCTATGTAAACACCAACTACAAACACGTTGCTGAATTCCCTCGGCAAATAAAAAGGCCGACAATTAACAATAAGGAACTCCGCCAACGGAGAGCAGTGTTTAGACACTAACGTGGCATTAACGCACCAGTTCTTGTGGTGCGGTCTTCTTATGGTCACAATCTGAGAGAAGCTCCTTGTATAAGTCCTCCCACGATCTTTGGTCAGTTGCTGGATGATTAAATCTGGACAATCAGGTCCCAGCTCCTTTATCTTCTTTTTTTCCACATCACAGCTGCTTTGTCAGTTTCCATTGCAAGTGGGAGAGATCTGATGATTGACAGCCTTGAGTCCCAATCACATTAAGATAAAAATACAAAAAAACCCCAAAAAACAAAACAACTTATGATTGGCTCCAGGGTGCCCAGATTGTCACTTCCTGTGTTGCTGGCTGTCTGTGTGGTTTGCTCTGTGGTTAGCTCTCCTCATTCTCCTGTGGATTTTGCCTTTAATTGTATTTTAATCACTTCTTTCCATCTACCGTTAGTTCTCACTTCTGTTTATCAAGCCTCTTGCACCTGTGTGCACACTCAGTGTCATCTAATCACCCTCTTTAGCCTTCTGTTCACTTTTCATCGGTGTTTTTGTTAGCTTTGGGTTAGCCATTAGCTATGGCTACTAGCTCTCCTTCCCCTTCTCCTCTGGTGTGCCCTCTCTGTCAGATGTTTAGGTACACCTCTGCCTCTTTTAGTGATAATGGTAAATGTAACAAATGTTGTCTTTTTGAGGCGCTCGAGGTGAGGTTGTCTGATTTGGAATCCCGGCTCCGCTGCACTGAAACACCGTCTGCGCCAGTTAATCTTGACAGATATCTCTTAGCTGCAGCGGAGCTCCCTAGCATAGTGCGGCCAGCTAGCGGTCCTCCGGTCCTCCTCAGCTGCGAGGAGGCTGGGTGGGTGATGGTGAGAAGGAAGCCTAGTTGCAAGGCCCCGGTTAACCACCAACCTGTTCATGTTTCTAATCATTTTTCCCCACTCAGCGACACACCCACTGAGGAAAAAACTCTGATCATTGGCGACTCTGTAGTCAGAAACCTGAACCTAGAGACTCCAGCGGCCATAGTCAAATACATTCCTGGGGCCAGAGCAGGCGACATTGAGTCAAATTTGAAAATGCTGGCTAAAGGTAACTGTAAATACTCCACAATTGTTATCCACACCAGCATTAATGACATCCGACTCCGGCAGTCGTAAGTCACAAAACTTAACGTGGAATCGGTGTGTGACTTTGCAAAAATGATGTCTGCCTCTGTAGTATTCTCTGCCAACCCCTCCCCCCCCACAATCTGATCAGTGATGACATGTTTAGTCGCTTGTCATCATTCAACCGCTGGCTGTCTGTGTGGTGTCCTGCAAACAATGTGGGCTACATAGACAATTGGAGCTCATTTTGGGGAAAACCTGGTCTTATTAGACGAGACGGCGTCCATCCCACTTTGGATGATGCGCCTCTTTTATCTAACAATCTGGCATCATTTTTATCCAAATTTCCAAAACCTTGACTACTCAGAGTTGGGAAAAGGAAGCAGAGTTGCAGTCTTACACGCCTCTCTGCAGCTCCTCTTCATCTGCCACCCCTCAACTTAGCCCCTGTCTTCCCCATCAGAAAATCATTGTCTGCTCCCTCCAAAGTAAATAAAAATAGAATGTATAAGCATCCCAAAGTGATTAAACAAAAAGTTGGTAAAACTCAAATTAAACATGAAGCCTCTAAATTGAATGATTTGGCCTCTGTTCCTCCTCATAATTTATAAATTAAATGCGATTTGTTAACCTCTTGCACTCCGGGATACCGCGGGCGGTTATGTCTCTGCGTCCTAGTGCGTCCTCGTGCGTCCTAGTGCGCACTGTGCATCTCAGTGCACACTGGAAAAAAAAAGCTGCATTTCCGTTCTTCCAGTACAGACACAGCCACGAACAGAAAGCCAAAGGAGTGCTTTGATTGGTTTAGATTTGATTGACCTCTCATTCGACTAATAAGAGCCTTGAATTGGGTTTCTGAAACCTTGAAGAACCAATGACTGAAAACCTAGCAAGAAGGACCCACCTACCAACGACTGCGAATATAACGAGCCAATTGAAGCAGAGAAGTTTGACGATTGAAAGCGTGCGTCCCGTGCGTAAAATCTGTTTTGTGTAAGCCGCTGTGTGTAACGGTAGCGTTCGCCAGTCTTTTTTTTATTACTACTGTTCTTATTTGTTTTGAAAAATTGTTCTCCAAAACCGCAATCATGGAAGTGCAAAACCGCAATAATGGAATCATGGTTTGACCAGGTCGGGTGACCAGAACCACGAGTCCATAACAAGCGGACCAGCTTCATGGTCGTCTGACAATGAGGAACAGATGTTCGCCAACGACACTGCTGTTGTGGACAGGTAAGTGTTATAAGCTAAATTATTCTTTATCACTGAAAATAGTAATAAAATTGACTTTTGATCAATTGATGATTACAACTGTGCGTCATCGCCACATGACGGACTGTTGACGGACAGTTTTTTTGTGTGCCACGCTTCTCTGTAGCGGGGGGGGGGGGGTTGTTATCCTCTACATTGCAGATATTTTAGTATAATTAATAATAAAAAGGCCACACATTTTTTACGTGGCATGCTTCTTTGTGTGTGGGGGGCTTGTTTGTTCATTTATTCATTCATGAATGAATAACCCCCCCCCCCCACACACACACACACAGCCCTGAGTTTCACCTTTCATTAGAGCCCAAGATGAAGCTTCTTTGTTCAATCATTCAAAAGTTATAGACATTTTTCCAAACTGTGCCATTTGGCACAATTTGGCACAGTTCAAAAACGCCTGGGAACAACCTGACAAAAAAGCTATGTAATATATTCATTTTTTGTGGTATTGTTACAAAATTTTGACCTCAGCTGGATAACACTTGGTTCTACATTTCTGTTGCATTTTCCAGCCAGGATCTGACAGCTGTGTATTATTTGCAAGCATTTGTATCTAAAAAAACACCCAGGCAAACTTTGTTTTCTTCAAGTTCAGTATGTTTAGATGACTGTTACTCAGTGGCAGGAGCACTTAGCAAGATTATGACTGTTTTGCCAAAAAATTCAAAGTGTTTTCTTTTAAATGAGACCAACCCCATGAAGATGCTGCAAAGGGTTGAAGAACAGCTTTTGATTTACTTTGGGTATGTTATTTTTGGGCGTTCTTAGGGAAATTGACCAGAGTGCAAAGGGTTAAATATTAGGTCTCTAACTCCCAAGTCTCTGCTAGTCCATGATCTGTTAATTGATCATCAGATTGATTTAATATCCCTTACAGAGACTTGGTTAGGACAAGAGGATTATGCTGGTTTAAATGAATCAACTCCCTCTGGTTATTTAAACTGTCAAAATCCCAGAAGTTCTGGTCATGGAGGAGGAGTAGCAACAATTTACCATTCCAAATTACTAGTTAATGTAAAGCAAAAAAGACGTTATAATTCTTCTGAGGGCCTGGTCCTCAGTATTGGGCATGTAGCAATTTTAGGCTAAACCCAATTTTATTTGCCATAGTTTATCGTCCTCCATCAACCTACTCAGAGTTTTTATCCGAATTTGCCGAATTCTTAGCTGATTTAGTGCTGAAATCAGATAGAATAATTATAGTAGGGGACTTTAATATACATGTAGATGTAGATAGTGATTGCCTTAATATGGCATTTAATTCAATATTAGACTCGATGAGGTTTTCTCAAAAAGTAGGAAATTCTACCCATTATCTCCACCATACATTGGACCTTGTTCTGACATATGGCATAGAAATAGAAAATCTGGTAGTGTCTCCTCATAACCCTGTACTGTCAGACCATTGTCTGCTAACCTTTGATTTTACTATTTCTGACTATTTGGCTCCTAAAGAAAAATATTACTACAGTAGATGCCTCTCAGATGATGTTGTTACCAAATTTATGCAGATTGTTTCCTCTATGCCATGTGTCAACACAACGGAAATAAGCTATAGACAGCTTGCTCCTTCTGTAATTGATAGCATGGTAGATAGTGTTACAGCTCCTCTGCATCAGACTCTAGACTTGGTGGCCCCTTTAAAAATGAAAAGTCTAATCAGAGATTTCTAACCCCTTGGTTCAACACAGAAACTCGTAGCTTAAAACAGAAGACCCGTCAATTAGAAAGAAAATGGTGCTCCACTAATTTAGATGAAATTTATTTAGCTTGGAGAAATCATCTTTTAATTTATAAAAAAAAATCTCTTCGAAAAGCTAGAATGAGTTATTATTGTGCATTAATAGAAGAGAACAAGAATAATCCTAGGTTTCTTTTCAGCACTGTAGCCAGGCTGACAAAGAGTGAGGACTCTGTCAGTCCTAGCATTCCCTTAGAGCTTACTAGTCAGGACTTTATGAACTTTTTCAATAATAAAATTTCATCTATCAGAGATAAAATCAATCAGATTCTTCCCACCGTTAACTTAAATACAGTAACCACTACAACTCCTTCAATTGATATCTGTTTGGATGAGTTTACTCCAATTGACCTTTTAGAGTTAGACAAAATAATTTCCTCATCCAAGCCTTCATCTTATCTTTTTGACCCTATTCCTACCAGGTTATTTAAAGAAGTCTTCCCACTTATTGGTAGCTTTATTCTTCAAATAATCAATTCTTCATTAACTTTAGGCCATGTGCCGCAGGCTTTTAAAACGGCTGTAATTAAACCCTTACTCAAAAAACCAATGCTGGATCCAGGAGTTTTAGCTAACTATAGACCATTCTCTAATCTCCCTTTCATTTCAAAAATCTTAGAAAGAGTTGTTGCTACACAATTATTTGACCACCTGCAGGGAAATGGTTTACTTGAAGAGTTTCAATCTGGGTTTAGAATCCATCATAGTACTGAAACAGCCTTAGTGAAGGTCACTAATGACCTCCTTATCGCATCTGATAATGGACTTGTTTCTTGTTGCGCCACCATGCACCATGGGCTGCATGGTGGCGCATGGTGATCCCCACGATCCCCCGGCCAAGGGGGATCGTGGGGATCATGGGTTCGATCCCAGCCCCCGACCAACAGTGATCTGTGTGGAGTTTGTATGTTCTCCCCGTGTATGCGTGGGTTTACCCCGGGATTTCTCCGGTATCCTCCCACATGCCAAAAACATGCAGGTTAGGTTAATTGGAGACTCTAAATTGGCCCTTTGTGTGAATGTGTGTGTGAATGGTTAAAAAGGGATGGCGCCGTATTGTGGCTGCCTCATCCATCCTAGGTGGTGGATGACCCTTAATTTCTGTAAAGCGTCTTTGAGTGTCTATGATAAAGCGCTATATAAATCGGATGCATTGATTGATTGTTCTTGTCCTTTTAGACCTTAGTGCAGCTTTTGATACTATTGATCATAATATTCTACTTGATAGATTAGAACACCATGTTGGACTTAATGGAACTTTGTTGCAGTGGTTTAGATCTTATTTATCTGATAGGTTCCAGTTTGTTCATGTCAATAATGAGTTTTCTTTCAACTCAAAGCTCAGTCATAGAGTTCCACAGGGATCTGTGCTAGGCTCTACTCTTTTTAGTTTATACAGTGGGGCAAAAAAGTATTTAGTCAGCCACCAATTGTGCAAGTTCTCCCACTTAAAAGATGAGAGAGGTCTCCAATTTTCATCATAGGTATACCTCAACTATGAGAGACAAAATGAGAAAAAAAAAATCAAGAAAATCACATTGAAGGATTTTTAATGAATTAATTTGTAAATTCCTCAGTAAAATAAGTATTTGGTCACCTACAAACAAGCAAGATTTCTGGCTCTCACAGACCGACGCTCCTCTGTCCTCCACTCATTACCTGTATTAATGACACCTGTTTGAACTCATTATCAGTATAAAAGACACCTGTCCACAGCCTCAAACAGTCAGACTCCAAACTCCACTATGGCCAAGACCAAAGAGCTGTCAAAGGACACCAGAAACAAAACTGTAGACCTGCACCAGACTGGGAAGACTAAATCTGCAATAGGTAAGCAGCTTGGTGTGAAGAAATCAACTGTGGGAGCAATTATTAGAAAATGGAAGACATACAAGACGACTGATAATCTCCCTTGATCTCGCGCTCCATGCAAGATCTCACCCTGTAGGGTCAAAATTATCACGAGAACGGTGAGCAAAAATCCCAGAACCACATGGGGGGACCTAGTGAATGACCTGCAGAGAGCTGGGACCAAAGTAACAAAGGCTACCATCAGTAACACACTACGCCGCCAGGGACTCAAATCCTGCAGTACCAGACGTGTCCCCCTGCTTAAGCCAGTACACGTCCAGGCCTGTCTGAAGTTTGCTAGAGAGCATTTGGATGATCCAGAAGAGGATTGGGAGAATGTCATATGGTTAGATGAAACCAAAATAGAACTTTTTGGTAAAAACTCAACTTGTCATGTTTGGAGGAGAAAGAATATCATACCTACTGTGAAGCATGGGGGTGGAAACATCATACTTTGGGGCTGTTTTTCTGCAAAGGGACCAGGACGACTGATCCGTGTAAAGGAAAGAATGAATGGGGCCATGTATCGTGAGATTTTGAGTGAAAACCTCCTTCCATCATTGAAGATGAAACGTGGCTGGGTCTTTCAGCATGACAATGATCCCAAACACACCACCAGGGCAATGAAGGAGTGGTTTCGTAAGAAGCATTTCAAGGTCCTGGAGTGGCCTAGCCAGTCTCCAGATCTCAACCCCATAGAAAATCTTTGGAGGGAGTTGAAAGTCCGTGTTGCCCAGCAATAGTCCCAAAACATCACTGCTCTAGAGGAGATCTGCATGGAGGAATGGGCCAAAATACCAGCAACAGTGTGTGAAAACCTTGTGAAGACTTACAGAAAACGTTTGACCTCTGTCATTGCCAACAAAGGGTATATAACAAAGTATTGAGATGAACTTTTGTTATTGACCAAATACTTATTTTACCGAGGAATTTACCAATGAATTCATTAAAAATCCTTCATTGTGATTTTCTGGATTTTTTTTTTCTCATTTTGTCTCTCATAGTTGAGGTATACCTATGATGAAAATTGGAGACCTCTGTCATCTTTTAAGTGGGAGAACTTGCACAATTGGTGGCTGACTAAATACTTTTTTGCCCCACTGTATATGCTTCAGTTAGGCAACATTATTAGAAAGCACTGTATACATTTAAATGGTTATGCAGATGACACACATTTATACCTGTCAATGAAGCCAGATGATAGTAATCAATTAGTCAAGTTAGAAGCCTGTCTTAAGGAAATCAAAGCTTGGATGACTTGCAGTTTCCTGCTATTAAATTCAGATAAGACTGAAGTCATTCTTGTTGGTCCAAAAAACCTTAGAATACCTTTCCAAATCAAACTTTTAGTTTGGATGTGGTTACTCTTTCTCTTAATAGCTCTGTGAGGAACCTTCAAGTTATTTTTGATCAAGATCTGTCTTTCAATTCACATATTAAATTCGTTTCTAAGACTGCCTTCTATCATTTGCTTAATATTGTCAAGATTAGGAGCATCTTGTCTCAGAGGGATGCTGAGAAACTGATCCACGCTTTTGTTAGCTCTAGATTAGATTATTGTAACTCTTTATTATCAGGTTGTCCTAAAACATCTTTAAAAAGTCTTCAGTTGATCCAAAATGCTGCAGCAACAGTTTTAACAGGTACTAGAAAGAGAGATCATATCTCTGTGGCTCTGGCCTCCCTTCATTGGCTTCCCATAGAGTTTAGAATTAAGTTTAAAATCCTTCTTCTTACTTACAAAGCTCTAAACAATCAGGCCCCTTTTTATTTAAAAGATCTGATACTACCGTACTATCCTAACAGAGCACTACACTCCCAAAATGCAGGATTACTTGTAATACCTAGAATCTCCAAAAGTACAATGGGAGGCAGAGCCTTCAGTTATCAAGCTCCTCTCCTGTGGAACCAGCTGCCAATCTGGATTCGGGAGTCAGACTTGATCTCTGTTTTTAAGAATAGGGTTAAAACCTTCCTCTTTGATATAGCCTACAATTAGGGAGGGATCATGTGTCTCTGAACCCTCCCTTAGTTATGCTGCTAATAGGTTTAGGCAGCCAGGGGACCTCCAATAATGCACTGGGCTTCACTCCTTTCTTCACTCTCAATGAAATATGCTTTTTTTTTTTTTTGCTGGTCATTAACATCTGTTTGTTCTATCCCGTAGATTGAGTCCCCATCGTGTTGTTTGCTCTCTACATGTCTGTTCTTTTCATCTTCTCTATCCTCTCACCTCCCAGCCAGTCGCAACAGATGACTACCCCTCCCTGAGCCTGGGGACTGTGCTCTCTCCTTTTCTTTTTACCTTATACACCACTGACTTTCAGTACAACGCTGAGTCATGCCACCTTCAGAAATTCTCTGATGACTCAGCTGTTGTGGGGTGTATAAGAGGAGGAGAGGAGGGGGAGTACAGGGCACTGGTAGACAGATTTGTGGAGTGGACGGAGCAGAATCACCTGAGGTTGAATGTCAGCAAGACTAGACAGATGGTGATTGACTTCAGGAAGAGGAAGACGCCTTCTCAGCCACTGCAGATTAGGGGGGAGGATGTGGGAGTGGTTGAGGACTACAAATATCTGAGTGTCAGGATCAGCAGCGGGTTGGACTGGAGAGCCAACACTGATGCTGCGCACAAGAAGGGGATGAGCAGACTCTACTTCCTGAGAAAGCTGAGATCCTTCAACGTGTGCAGCAGGATGCTAGAGCTTTTCTACCAGAGTGTTGTTGCCAGTGCCATCTTCTTTGCTGCTGTCTGTTGGGGTAGCAGTATTAGGGCCAGAGATACCAACAGACTTGACAAGATTATCAAGAGGGCTGGCTCTGTAATTGGTCTCAGACCGGAGACCTTTGAGACAGTGTGTCACGCCGCGCCGCTCATCAGCGGCGCCACCTGCTCGCACACCTGTCCATCATCAGCGGCGAGGAATATAAGCCGCCTCGCCCTGAGCTTCGGCCTGAAGCCGTCAGACTTCATTCCCCGTCTACGTGACGCAACTCTTTCTTCAGCACGACACTGTGTGGTAAGAACCACTTACCTCATATTCTCCAGTCTGCTCCCCTGTGCACAGGTGGATTCCTCGGCGGCGGACAACTCCGTCCCTCGTCCTTCCTCGCTGCTGCACCGAGTCCTGCAGGTGGCTGTCTCCCGGGGTCCCGTCCTTGTTGTGCCAGTCATCTGTCCCAAGCAAGTAAGCTTCTCCCTCGCCTATTCTCCTCCTGTGTTGGTGTGTGCCCATCACCCTGTGTCTCTGTTCTCTCCCATAGGGTTGCCGGCTGTACGGTCTCCTGCCTCTGTGCCTGAAGCAGACGCCGCCACCAACACATTAACATTCCGCAGACACACACTCATACACCCCTGTTGTTAATAAACAGTTTGAACTACTCTGAGCCTGTGTGTGTGCGTCTCCTGAGCCGAACGTTATGTCAGTACGGCTTCAGCAGAGCGGCTCGGCAGACGGCGGGCTCGCACACCGGTTTTCCACTCTCGAGGCTCGAGTGGATCAGATTGTTTATCAGCAACAGGTGATTTTTAATCAATTGATTACTATAACTAACCGGTTGGACCGCTTGGACCCCCAACAGCCGTTCCCCCTGGCTCGTCAGGGTGGCGCAGCTCCTGCTGCTCCAGCGGCCGTCCAGCAGGCTCCGGGTGCTCCGGTTCGGCTCACGCCCATTCCAACCCCCGCCCGCTTTAGCGGTAAGCTCGGCGGAGCGCGGGGGTTTATTATGCAGTGTGAGTCCGTTTTCCACCGGGTGCCCGGGGACTTTCCCTCAGATCATAGCCGAATTGGTTATATCGGGAATCTCCTGGAGGGGCGAGCATTAACACGGACCTACGCCGTAATGGCGAGGCCCAGTTATGCCACCCTCACGTATGACCAGTTCGTGAGACGCTTTCTGGAGGTCTTTGACCATACTCTTACCGAGATGGTCCAGGTCGATCGGCTTCTCGCCCTCCGGCAGGGAAGCCGGTTGGCAGCGGACTACGCGGTCGACTTCCGGGTAGCGGCGGAGGAATTAGGCTGGGAGGAACGCTCCCTCTGCGGCCTTTTCCTCCGCAGTCTCAATGATGATCTGAGGGATGAACTAGCTGGGCGGGATATCCCTGAGACGCTAGCGGAGCTAACATCTCTAGCGATCAGTTTGGATAACAGGCTGCGCGAGCGCTCCTCGGGGCGGAAGTCGTCTTCTTCTCGCCCTCGCGAAGCCTCGCCGTGCCTGTTCCAAGCTCGCCCCCTGGCGGCGCCGCCACCATCGTGCCCCGAGGAGTCGGAGCCGATGGTGACGGGCTGGACAAAGCTTTCCCCTGCGGAGAGACAACGCCGCCGTGAGTTGGATCTCTGCATGTATTGCGGAGATGACCAACACACGGTGAAGCTTTGTCCACGGAAAGCCAGTCGGCGGGGTCCGCGAGTCACTGTAGGGGGCCTCGCGGACGTCAACCGGTTAAATCCACTCACCCAATTGAAGCTGCCCATCCGTTTCTGCCACAACCCCACTGGGCATCTCACCCACGCACTGGTGGATTCGGGCGCAGAAGGCAGCTTCATTTCACAAAGCCTGGCAACCCGTTTGGGCATCCGCTGTCAGGCACTGAAGAATCCCATCTCCCTTGTCAACCTCTCCCGTGCCTCCCTTGAGAGAGTATCACACCAGACCATCCCCGTCCCGGTCATCATCTCGGGAAACCACCGGGAGGAGATGACCTTTTATGTCCTACCCAACTCTGTGTCGCCCGTCATCCTGGGGTATCCTTGGCTACGCCTTCACAACCCTGTCCTGGATTGGAAGTCAGCTGGGGTATCGGCATGGAGCACGTTCTGCATGGGCACCTGCCTTCAGTCCGCTGCCTGCTCTCCGTCCGCTTCTCCCCCTGCGACGGACGCTGCACCCCCGGACCTGTCTCTGGTGCCTCCGGAATTTCACGACCTGGGTATGGTGTTCAGTAAAACTAAAGCTATGTCTCTCCCCCCTCATCGGCCCTATGACTGTGCCATCAACCTCCGCCAGGGGGCTCCCTTACCTTCTGGTCGACTCTATAGCCTGTCAGCGCCGGAGAAGGAGACAATGATCGCCTACCTGAAGGAATCACTGAGTGCTGGGATAATCCGCACATCATCGTCACCCGTGGGGGCAGGGTTCTTCTTCGTGGGAAAAAAGGATGGGTCCCTCCACCCTTGCATTGACTACCGGGCCCTCAACGACATCACTGAGAAGGACCGTTACACCCTGCCCCTCATGGACACTGCCTTCCACTCCCTCCAGGGGGCGACCTGGTTCACCAAGCTGGATCTACGCAGCGCTTACCACCTCGTCCGGATCCGGGAGGGAGATGAGTGGAAGACAGCCTTCCGTACCCCGAACGGCCACTTTGAATACCTGGTAATGCCGTTCGGGTTGACCAACGCTCCTGCCGTCTTTCAGCGCCTCATTAATGACGTCCTCCGGGACTTCATCGGCCTTTTCGTGTTCGTCTACCTGGACGATATTCTCATCTTCTCCAAGTCCAGGGACGAGCACCAGGTCCATGTGAGGCGGGTCCTCCAAAGACTGCTGGAGAATCGGCTATACGTGAAGGCTGAAAAATGTGAATTTTACGCCAGGACTACATCCTTCCTGGGGTTCATCATCGCCCACGACAAGGTGCTCCCAGACCCAGAGAAGGTGAAGGCGGTGGTGGAATGGCCTACACCTGCGTCCCGGAAGCAGGTGCAACAGTTCGTTGGTTTTGCCAATTTCTACCGCCGCTTTGTCCCCAACTTCAGCTCCATCGTCGGACCACTGACCCGCCTCACGTCCCCTAAGGTCCCGTTCCGGTGGACCGAAGAGGTCGCTGCTGCCTTTCAGGCGCTGAAGGCGGAGTTCTCCTCCTCCCGGGTCCTTCGCCAGGTCGACCCCGCGCTGCAGTGCATCGTGGAGGTAGACGCCTCGGACACAGGAGTGGGAGCAGTGCTATCCCAGCGGTCGCCGGACGATGGCGCCAAACGGCCCTGCGCCTTCTTCTCCCGGCGCTTGTCCCTGGCGGAGAGGAACTACGATGTGGGGGACAGAGAGCTCTTGGCCATCAAACTCGCCCTGCAGGAGTGGCGCCACTGGCTAGAGGGGGCGAACCTGCCGTTCGTGGTCCTGACGGACCACAAGAACTTGGAATACCTACGATCTGCCAAGCGCCTGAACGCCCGCCAGGCGCGCTGGTCCTTGTTCTTCGCCAGGTTCCAGTTCTCCATCACCTTCAGGCCTGGCTCCAAGAACGGCCTGCCTGACGCCCTCTCTAGGCAGTTCACCCCCGTGGAGTCGGAGGAAATGCCCCACACCATCCTGCCCAGGTCGTGCGTCGTGGGAGCCATCTCGTGGGACATTGAGAGCAAGATCCAGAAGGCGCAGGAAGTGGAACCTGACCCTGGCGGCGGACCGGAGGGGCGGCTGTTCGTGCCATCCGCGGTCCGAGGAGAGGTCATCCACTGGCTGCACACCTCCAAGCTCACCTGTCACCCTGGCACCTCCCGGATGATAGACCTCCTCCAACGGTCCTTTTGGTGGCCAGGCCTGCGGAGAGATGCAGCCCGCTACGCCCGGGCCTGCCCAATCTGTGCCACCTGCAAGTCGGGAAATGCCCCTCCAGCGGGTCTGCTCCAGCCCCTGCCCGTCCCTGGCAGGCCCTGGTCGCACATCGCGTTGGATTTCGTCACCGGACTCCCCGTCTCCAACTCCTATGACACCATCCTGACCATTGTGGACCGTTTCTCCAAGGCTGTGCACTTCGTCCCCCTGCGAGGCCTCCCTACTGCCCTGGAGACAGCGGATCTCCTCGTCCAACACGTGGTCAGGCTGCACGGGATTCCGGTGGACGTGGTCTCGGACCGGGGCCCCCAATTTTCATCTGAGGTTTGGAGGTCGTTTTGCAACGCCATCGGAGCCAAGGTGAGCCTCTCCTCCGGCCATCACCCCCAATCCAATGGGCAGTGTGAATGGACCAACCAGGAGCTGGAGGCTGCGCTCTGCTGTGTGACCTCATCCAAACCCACGTCCTGGAGCAACCATCTTGCCTGGGTTGAATACGCCCACAATACCGCTCGCTCTTCTGCTACAGGGATGTCCCCCTTCAAGGTGTCCCTGGGTTATGACCCCCCGCTGTTCCCGGTGCAGGAGAGTGAGGTAACTGTTCCCTCGGTTAGGGCACATCTCAGGCAGTTCCGCTCCATCTGGGCTGCCGCGCGCAATGCGCTTTTACGCACAGCGGAGCGCAACAGGACTGTGGCGGACCGGCATAGAAGACCTGCCCCGGCGTACAGAGTTGGGCAACTTGTCTACGTGTCTACCCAGGACGTTACTCTAAAAGGCGAGAGGAGGAAGCTGGCACAGCGATTCATGGGTCCCTACCCCATCACCCGGATCATCAACCCGGTGGCTGTGCGCGTGGCTATTCCCCCCTCCCTCCGCATCCATCCCACCTTCCACGTGTCTAAGGTGAAGCTGGCAGTCACCGACCCCCTTTGCCCTCCTCCTGCTGCGCAACCCGCGCCCCAGATGATTGATGGCCATCCGGCCTGGCCCGTCTCCTCCATCCTAGACTCCCGGCGCCGGGGTCGTGGGTTGCAGTACTTGGTGGACTGGGAGGGCTATGGGCCCGAGCATCGACAGTGGGTGCCCCCGTCGTTCGTGTTGGACCCATCGCTCATCGCTGACTTCCACCGAGCGCACCCAGAGAAGCCATCGCCAGGAAGCGCTGCTAGAGGGGGGAGTACTGTCACGCTGCGCCGCTCATCAGCGGCGCCACCTGCTCGCACACCTGTCCATCATCAGCGGCGAGGAATATAAGCCGCCTCGCCCTGAGCTTCTTCCTGAAGCCGTCAGACTTCATTCCCCGTCTACGTGACGCAACTCTTTCTTCAGCACGACGCTGTGCGGCAAGAACCACTTACCTCATATTCTCCAGTCTGCTCCCCTGTGCACAGGTGGATTCCTCGGTGGCAGACAACTCTGTCCCTCGTCCTTCTTCGCTGCTGCACCGAGTCCTGCAGGTGGCTGTCTCCCGGGGTCCCGTCCTTGTTGTGCCAGTCATCTGTCCCAAGCAAGTAAGCTTCTCCCTCGCCTATTCTCCTCCTGTGTTGGTGTGTGCCCATCACCCTGTGTCTCTGTTCTCTCCCATAGGGTTGCCGGCTGTACGGTCTCCTGCCTCTGTGCCTGAAGCAGATGCCGCCACCAACACATTAACATTCCGCAGACACACACTCATACACCCCTGTTGTTAATAAACAGTTTGAACTACTCTGAGCCTGTGTGTGTGCGTCTCCTGAGCCGAACGTTATGTCACAGTGGTGGAGAGGAGAACACTAAATAAACTGCGATCCATCATGGGCAATCCTGATCACCCCCTCCACCACACACTAGATAGACAGTGAAGCACTTTCTCCAGTAGACTACTACAGCTTCGTTGTTTAACGGCCAGGTACAGGAAATCTTTCCTGCCACACTGGATTATTATATCACATATCAATTATTATATCAATTATATCACACATTGTGATATAATTTCGCTATATGGTGATACATGATACATTTTGCAATATGTATTTTGTCTACTGAATGCCCTTTTTTTGCAGACCACTTCAGGTGTAAGGTTGATTCTATTAGATCCAGCATTTTATCTGACCAGAAGACTGCTTTTAATGGAATCTTGGACTCACCTTTAGCTGAGGAAACACTGGACTGTTTTTCCCTGATTGATGCTAAGATGCTTGGTAGAGTTTTCTCCCAGGTAAACTTAACCTCCTGCCTTTTAGATCCGATTTCCACATCACTTTTTAAAACATTTTATGGATTCTTTGAACATGAGATTTTAAACATTGTAAATTGCTTTCTTCAGACTGGTGTTTTCCCCGCTGCCTTGAAAACGGCTGTGGTGAAGCCCCTTTTGAACAAGAGTAATTTAGATCCTGATATCCTCAGTAACTACACAGGGTTACAAAAATAATTTTTTTGTAAGTTGTCTGTGTTTTTTCAACTGATTTAAGACAGTTTTGCACAGCTGAATCTGAAAATGATGTCCTTTTCTCTTGATCAGGTGCTAAGTAAAAACCTGTACTTACTTAGTACTGTGCATGTAGAGAGATATGTGCATGTAGAGAGGTACTGGTACTTACCTTTATTGAAAGGTAAGTACCAGTACCGATCCCAGCCCCCGACAGTGATCTGTGTGGAGTTTGCATGTTCTCCCCGTGTCTGCGTGGGTTTACTCCGGGATTTCTCCGGTTTCCTCCCACATGCCAAAAACATGCAAGTTAGGTTAACTGGCATCACAAACTGGGGATTCTAAATTGTCCTTAGGTATGACTGTGAGAGTGAATGTTTGTCTGTCTCTCTGTGTTGGCCCTGCGATGGACTGGCGATCTGTCCAGGGTGTACCCTGCCTCTCGCCCAAAGATGCTGGGATAGGCTCCAGACCCCCCGCGACCCAAAAAGGATTAAGCGGAAGAAAATGAATGAATGAATGAATGAATGAATGAATAAACAATTTTCTTATTGACCACAACATTTTTGAGAAATTTCACTCCGGTTTTAAGACAAACCACAGTACCGAGACAGCCCTTTTAAAAATTGTTAATGATATCAGGTGTAACATGGACTCCCACAAACTGTCAGTCCTGGTGCTGCAGGATCTCAGTGCTGCCTTTGATACAGTAGATCACCACATTTTATTAAGCAGACTCATACACCTGGTGGGCCTCTCAGGTAAAACTCTCTCCTTTGCTTCCTCTGGTCCATGTTTAGTGTGGTACACACCATGTCAACAAACAGCACAGTGACTACTTGTTACCCTTTAAATAGGCCGACTGACTGATTACAAGTTTGCAGACACCTGTGATGTTAATTAGAGGACACATCTTGGTTGAACATGTCCCTATGGTCACATTATTTTCAATCTTTTCTAGGGGTACCATCATTTTTGTCCAGGCCTGTTTCATGAGTTTATTTTTTAAAATAATTCTGTTGAACCACAATTCAAAAGCACTGTGTGATTTTCATTGGTTAATTTTCATAGAATTTTTATTTATTACCACTTGTGTCAGATTCAAGTTATTTCTGTGACTAGTGTGGGTTTTTCTTTCATTAACAGAGGGGTACCAACAATTTTGTTCATGTCTGTACAGAGAAAATTCTTCACAACAATATGTAACTGAACAAAGTGTCTTTTTTCCCCTTTGTTTAACAGAGCTCACATTATCAAGTAATCAAGTTTATCCACATGGGTGGAAATGTTTAGAAAACAGTAAATACTTGGCAGTCTAAAAAGTGACAGAAGTATGATTTCTTCTTCTTTTTTTTTAAATGTGTCTACATTCCATCAGTTGTTTATTTGGTGAGTTGCAAGACCAGATAGGAGCTCTTATTTTGAAAGTTCGTTTGCTAAGTTCGTTCACTTAGCGAATGAATGTGCAGAGTTTAGACTTGAAATGTTTATCCCCCCTCCCCATTTCCTGTGCTTTAGGTGAGCCTATGTTTATTCTGTTATCTTCCTTTTCATCTTCCTTTTCATCTCTGCTCGCAGCAGTTTAGATTTCTCTGTGAACATGCAGTGGGGTGGGGCAGCTGCGGGTAGCTAGAGAGCTTCAGCTTTCAGACTTCAGCGCCCAAGCTGCAGACAACCTGTCTTGCAGCAGCAGCAGCAGCTCATTTTAACATGATAAATATTTGAGTATCTGCAAGAAAATGATTTGTATATCTGTTGTGTCTGTGCAGAGAATGAGACCAGCGGACTCATCCACGTGTTGAGGGTAGCTTTATTGAACAAGCTAACAATTAGCGATTAGGTGTGGTACAGGCAGGTTAGGTGGTGGAAGGCGGAGTGCCAAAGAGGGCGACTCCTGCCGTTAGCCCTTTAATATAAGCACAGTGTGATGACTTCACTTCGTGCCTGCATCCCCACGTGCGTGGCGTGTGTAGTAGTATTTTCAGTATGCCACATTTACACCCCCCCCCCCCCGGGAAAAACCAGAACGTCGCTAGTGATGGTTAACCTTCACTGGGTGTGGCGTAGCAGTGGCCTACATCTAGCACAGCACAAATACAGGCAGAACCATATAATGTAAAGTAGCATAGACTTCAACTAGGTACAGCACAGGGGGAGTCACAAAAGCTAGCTAACATACATATATGGCCTGCCTGTCGGCAGGTTGTATAACTGTTTAGCATATACATGTCGATGGACTAAGCTGGGCAACTGACGTGGAACTCACCTCGTGTGAGGGCCGTAGCAAAGCAGAGTATCCATGGAATACGACAGTATATAGTTAGCAGTGTTGTGACTAGCATATGCATGGTGGTAAAGCACACTACTACATAATATTTACACAGGGTTGGGTACACATATTTGCCTGATGTAAAAAAGCACAATATGGTTAATTAGCTTCTAAGACCCAAACCATTAATCCTAAGGTTCAATACACCAAAACCAAAACCATTATTATGAATCTGGGTGACTGGGAAGACTGCCGGTAAGACCCTACATGGTTGAGTCGATTATTCTGCCTATTAAAGAACCAACCATGCTCTGTCTGAACATTTTAAAACAGAGTCCCTTTACAGTCCAACCTCAGGGGGCCTCTGGTGAGTCTGCAGTGGGTGCGGCCTTGGTGGCGTTGGCCCAGCGGACCTGGTTGCCATCTTGTTGGAATCATGGTTCACATGTCAGCAAAGTCCCAGTCCAGGTCCCACACTGGCTGGGTTGGCTCCAGTGTCACGTCTTGATTTGGGGCACCTGGCGGTCTTACCTTCATCAGACGGCTAGTGTGCCATCACAAACCATCGGCCATCTGGAAGGTGGCTGGCCCCAATTGCACAGTGATCTGCATTAGCAGTGACAGGAGCATCTACAGGTTGTCTGGACATTCGGATCGGAGGATCCAAACTCAATTGAGCACTGTGAGCACGGACCAAGTTGGCTGCAGGCGGTGTTGCTACTGCTCTCTCGTCCCTGATACTGGTTGCGGTTGTGGTGGTGTGACATTCTTGCTGGCGGCAGGATGAACTCCGAGTTAGTGTCGTTCACGGGGATCCTACTTGGCCTGGGACTCAATCTCCTGCGGTTGAATGGCGGCTCTGTAAGGCTTCTGCTGGGTGACAATCTGAGTTGAATCTGTGTTCTGCTCTCCGTGTTGTGCAAAGCTTGTGGCAGCTGTGCCCACATCTGGGTGAAGCAAGCTCTGGCTATCAGTGGTTAAAAAAAGCCCTTGGTGGCCATAATGGTGAAATCCCATTCGTTAAAGAGGTCACAACCAAGGATGTTGTCGCTATGTGTTGCTACCTGGAAGGTGAACGCTGGAAGGACGTTGGACCTGTAGCGAACACAGTTAACGTGGTGGTTCCTACAAGATTGATTCTGGTGTGCCCATATCCATAGAGCTCCACCTCATCCGGCCTGATTGGATGCCAAGGGAAGATCCTTTTCATTGTGATCCAGTTCATCAGTGACCTCATAGCGGCGGTGTCCAGTAGCAACGACAGACCAGAATCAGAATCAGAATCAGAATCAGATTTATTGCCATTGTTCATGTAGTACACAAACTAGGAATTTGTCTCGGTGCAATGCTGCAACATTAAACATGATAAAATAAAAGAAATAAACTATACATGCAATAAAGTGTAGAATAAGACTGAGTAATACTAGTCAGCAGTTTTAAATATATTAGCAAGCAGCAGATATTGTGGAGAACCGTATAGTGCAGTCGGTAATGCAAAAAGAAAACAGTGATGATTGACATGAGTCTGTTTGAGCTGCTGTACATAGTGCACGAGAGTCAATAAGTCACTTAGTGTTCAGCATTCTGATGGCAGAGGGGAAGAAGCTGTTCATGTGACGGGAGGTTTTAGTCTGAATGGACCGAAGTCTTCTACCTGAGGGGAGAGGGGCAAACAGTACGTGACCAGGGTGTGAAGGATCGGCTATGATCCGGCCAGCACGCCTCCGGGTCCTGGAGATGTACAGATCCTGGAGAGATGGGAGCTTGCAGCCGATCACCTTCTCAGCAGTGCGCACAATGCACTGCAGCCTTAGTCTGTCCTTGGCGGTGGCTCCTGCGTACCACACGGTTATGGAGGTGGTGAGGATGGACTCGATGATGGCTGTGTAGAACTGCACTAACATCTTGGTGGGTAGCTTGAGCTTCCTCAGCTGCCACAGGAAGAACATCCTCTGCTGGGCCTTTTTGATGAGGGAGCTGATGGTCGGCTCCCACTTGAGGTCCCTGGTGATAGTGGTGCCTAGGAAGCGGAAGGAATCTGCAGTGGTGATGGGAGAGCCTGTGAGGGTGAGGGGGGGCAGAGGGGTTGTGACTTTCCTGAAGTCCACAATCATCTCCACTGTCTTCAGAGCGTTCAGCTGCAGGTTGTTGTTGTTGCACCAGGGCGCCAGCTGGGCTACCTCTCTCCTGTAGGCGGACTCGTCGCCGTTGGAGATGAGCCCGATGAGGGTGGTGTCGTCCGCAAACTTGATCAGCTTAACAGACTGGTGGCTGGAGGTGCAGGAGTTGGTATAAAGGGAGAAGAGTAGGGGGGAAAGTACACAGCCTTGGGGTGATCCGGTGCTGATGCTAACAAAGTCTGAGACAGTCTTTCCCAGCCGCACATGCTGCCTCCGGTCCGTCAGGAAGTCGATGATCCACCTGCAGAGGGAGTCAGGCACGTTGAGCAGGGACAGCTTGTCCCTGCTCAACAGCTTGTCCCGGAGCAGAGCGGGGCGGATGGTGTTGAATGCAGAGCTGAAGTCCACAAACAGGATCCTGGCGTAGGTTCCCGGGGAGTCCAGGTGCTGCAGGATGGAGCGGAGGGCCAGGTTGACTGCATCATCTACAGACCTGTTGGCTCGGTAGGCAAACTGCAGCGGGTCCAGGAGGGGAGTGGTGATGGACTTGAGGTGTGGCAGGACCAGGCGCTCAAAGGACTTCATGACTACAGAGGTGAGCGCTACAGGTCTGTAGTTGTTAAGTCCAGTGATCCGTGGCTTCTTGGGGACAGGGATGATGGTGGAGGATTTGAGGCAGGTCGGCACGTGGCATAACTTAAGGGAGGTGTTAAAAATGTCTGTGAAGACAGGAGCCAGCTCTTTCGCACAGTGTCTCAGGGTGGAGGGAGACACGCTGTCCGGACCGGGGGCCTTGCGCGGGTTCAGTCTGGAGAACTGTCTGAGCACGTCCTGCTCACTGATGACAAGGGCAGGGGGGGAGGAGGGGGGGGCCGCCTTTGATGAAGTAGGGACCGTGGAGGCAGTGGAGCTGGGGGGAGGGGGGGAGTTGGACACAGCTGACGAGGTGTCAAAACGGGCATAGTGTTGGGACAGTCTTTGACAAAGGGCTTTGTCATCCTGACCTTTAGGAGCCTGAGGCCGATAGTTGGTGATTTGCCTCAGTCCTCTCCACACAGAAGCAGAGTCGTTAGCAGTGAACTGCTGCTGGAGTCTCTCAGAATACACAGATTTAGCTCTCCTCAGCTCGCTGTTAAACCGATATTTAACCTCCCTGTAGCAGTCTCTGTCTCCACTCCACTCCACACAGCCGAGGTAGAGAGGTCCTTAAATCGCATCAGCAGTCTCAGTTCATCTACCTTGTTAGAGAGAGAATTGGCATTGGACAGAAATATGCCAGGCAAAGCCGTGCGCGTGCCTCTCCTGCGAAGCCGCACGAGAGCGCCCGCTCGTCTTCCTCTCTTTTGCCGTCTCACTTTTTGAGCCAAACAATGAACCAGATCGGCGGCAGGAGCTAAAAAAACTGGGAGTAGGTCCGTGGGAGTGAAAGTCCTGATATTTAGAAGCTCTTCACGGGTATAAGAGCAGGCAGACACACAACTGACAAACAAAAACAAACAAAGGGCGCAGCGAAACACCATGGCGACCACTGTGGGCACCATCTCTCTCTCTCTCTAAGACTGATACAGACTGATACTATCAAGTATTACTATGGACCACTTGTACAGTGGTGTGAAACAGTGTTTGCCCCCTTCCTGATTTATCATTTTTTTGCATGTTTGTCACACTTAAATGTTTCAGATCATTTAGCAAATTTAAATATTAGACAAAGATAACTCTATAAACACAAAATGCAGTTTTTAAATGAAGGCATTTATTATTAAGGAAAAAAACCCCAAAACAAACAAACCTACTGTACATGGCCCTGTGTGAAAAAGTGATTGTGCTCTAAACTTAATAACTGGTTGGTTTATCCTTAGCAGCAACAACTGCAATCAAGCATTTGCGATAACTGGCAATGAGTCTTTTACAGTGCAGTGGAGGAATTTTGGCCCACTCATCTTTGCAGAATTGTTGTAATTCAGCCACACTGGAGGGTTTCCGAGCATGAACCACCTTTTTAAGGTCATGCCACAGCATCTCAATCGGATTCAGGTCAGGACTTTGACTAGGCCACTCCAAAGTTTTCATTTTGTTTTTCTTAAGCCATTCAGAGGTGGACTTGCTGGTGTGTTTTGGATCATTATCTGCTGCAGAACCCGAGTGGGCTTCAGCTTGAGGTCACGAACAGATGATCGGACATTCTCCTTCAGAAATTTTTGGTAGACAGCAGAATTCATGGTTCCATTTAGCACAACAAGTCTTCCAGGTCCTGAAGCAGCAAAACAGCCCCAAACCATCATACTACCACCACTATATTTTACTGCTGGTATGATGTTCCTTTTCTGAAATGCTGTGTTACTTTTACACCAGAGGTAATGGGACACACACCTTCCAAAAAGCTCAACTTTTGTCTCAACAGTCCACACAGTATTTTTCCAAAAGTCTTGGGGATTGTTAGAATAATTTTGAGCTTAAATTATTCAAAGTCAAATAATGAATGAATGAATGAATGAATGAATGAATGAATCTTTATTTCGGATAGTACAGGTTAAAAGAAACTGAATAATATAACAAAGGGGAAAAGAAAATCCAACAAGGTCAAATTAGACAATAACTCCTCTGATTATACAGTTCAACATAAGTTATCCGAAATGGGTGATGGCTGAAGCCGCAGATTATATTGCCCACCCATGTTCCATCCAAGAATTCAAAAGAAAAAAACAAAACAAGAGCGATTACAATTCAGAACGAAGCTAAGACAAAATGTGACAAAAAAACTAAGCTACATCACAACGCAGGCTGGATATGACAATCCTTATGTGATTTTACGTCATCTTGTATATATGTTTGGAGTATTTCTTCCTTTAGTTTTTGTTTAAATTGTCCAAGCGTTGTACATGATTTTAATTCAGGTCCAAAATCGTTCCATAATCTGACTCCTTGCACTGAAACACAGTGTTGCTTGGTGGTAGTTCTCACTGAAGGTTTTTGAAATATACATGTCCCTCTGAAATGATATTGTTTCTCCCTTATTTGGAACAACTTTTGGATATTTGTGGGCAGTGATAGATTCTTCACTTTAAACATTATTATTGCAGTTTTAAAGTCAACCAGATCTTTCAACTTGAGAGCTTTTAATTTAAGAAAAAGTGGGTTTGTTGGTTCCCTGTAAGCTGCTTTGTTTATTATTCTTATAGCTCCCTTCTGAAGCATAAAGACTGGATATATGTTTGTTTTATATGTATTTCCCCATACTTCATTACAATATGTCATGTATGGGAGTATTAATGAATGATACAAGGTATATAGTGTGGGTTGATTCAGCAAATATTTCACTCTGTGTAGTATTGCAATTGATTTGGATATTTTACCTTTAATATAATTAATATGTGACTTCCAACACAGTTTATTATCAATTATTACTCCAAGAAATTTAGTTTCAGATACCCTTTCAATCTCTACACCATTTACACTGAGTTTAGATACTGAGTTGTTGTGATGGTTGTTAAAGACTATAAATTTTGTCTTACTTAAATTGAACGTTAATTTGTTTGAATCAAACCACAGTTTAAGCTTTCCTAATTCCTTTCCGAGTGTATCCAGAAGTTGTTCCAAATTGCTTCCACTGCATAATAGATTAGTGTCATCGGCAAACAATATTAAGTCAATTTTTTCTGAAACTTTACATATATCATTTATATACATATTGAATAACAATAACAATAACAATAACAAATTGGCCCCAAAACTGAACCCTGTGGGACTCCACAAGTAACCTTCAGTAACTGTGAGTCTTTGTTACCAGCACATACATACTGATATCTATTCTTTAAGTAACTACTTAACCAGGACAGTGCTACCCCTCTAATACCACAATTTTGTAGTTTCTTTAATAATAAATTATGATCCACTGTATCAAATGCTTTTTTAAGATCCAGGAATACCCCAACTGAATACTCTTTATTTTCAATGGCAGTTGATATTTTTTCTATAAATTCCATAAGAGCAAATGCAGTTGTCCTCTTGTGTCTGAACCCATACAGTTGAATTTATGCACATTTATTACAAAAATATAAGCAATCACCCCATTGGCCACCTTGGAAGAGAGGTTACAAGGCATGACATTCAGACACACCTAGAATCTCTCAAGGATCCATTCTTCTAAGTCTGATATATATATAGGTAGGAAAAAGGAGAGGGAGGATGAGGATCAGGGAAGGGACAGAATGGGACAGTCCTGATAACCGAGCTTATCCAGGCGGATGTCAGACACTCTGGAGACATGGGTCATGAAGACATGAGATCCATAAAATTAACAGAATGTCCATGAAACATTAATCTATAAGATGAGGAGTTCCTGTGCAATCCTGTGACCCGAAACAGGACATGTCAAAGAGATTATAATAAATGGCTTAGATCATTTCTTACGCATGTACTGATCCTCAGTCTGAACTCGCTGAAATTGCTCACAGAAACAGGCCAAGAATATATAAACGTATCCTATATGGAATGCACATAAAAACCTTAAACATGGCATATGAAAGGTATGATACTTCTCAAATATAATAATACATTATTAATATCAATAGTATAGCTAATATGGAATTTTTCTATCATATTCCCCCCTTGATGCTTAATAAAGCATCAGGATTAAAAGAAAAATAATAAAGTGAATGAATTAATATAAGGATATGTGTAAGAATTTACATGGTGTTATATGTCTTTGCAAGTTAAAAACATGTATAGAATATATCAAAAGTGAATATGTGTGATGTGACCAAAAATAATCTCAAACAGTGTCAAATAAGAACATGGAAAATAATATGAAAGAGCCTTAAAAACAGCCTTAAATTATATTGCTACCTTCAAAAACATCCTCAGGCCAGTATTGCCCCTCTCACCATCCTGTCATCATCATATTAAGGACTCACACAAGAAAAATCTGAGGTTATAAAAATTATTACCAAGTTTATGATGAGACTTCTCCATTAAGAGAAACACTAACTTCTATGAGTATCTGATGTATTAATTTGACCATTTACATCATTTTCATGGATAGAAGCAATACATTCATTCATTCATCTTCTTCCGCTTAATCCTTTTCGGGTCGCGGGGGTAGCTGGAGCCTATCCCAGCATCTTTGGGCGAGAGGCAGGGTACACCCTGGACAGATCGCCAGTCGATCACAGTAGTGATGTACTTCTATGATGTATTGTATTACATCACAGAAGTAATACAATAATCTCCTATAATAGGGCCTACACCCCTACGGGTGGTAATTAGTCAATCAAGGACCATTCTATCCTTTGTCATAATTTTGTAAATAACTGTAGTCTACAATTAAGTGTTTTAATCCCTAAGGTATTTTGTTTCTACTCTCACTCAAAGAAACAATGAGCAAGACCTCACTCCTGTACTTTTCATCTGAAATTGCATTCATGCTTCATGAATGGCATCATGTAGTAGAAAAGCATCTCTCTTCACCCTGCCCACCTGCCCTGTCGACATGATGAGGGTACAGTCAGTTGAGCCCAATGACTCAATGATCTTTGACAATGTAGATCCTTGGTATAACACTTGTTCACTTTGTTGGTCAAGCAGGGTAGCAGTATAGGGGAGAGACACACTGTAAGTTGTTGCATACTCAGAGAGTGTTAAACTGTTGAAAAGGGGACATCCCCATTTCAAAAAGAGGAGTTCCCTGATGAAATTAACCTTGCATTCACAGAGAAAGGAGTGTCATCATGTTTCTAATCAGTGGAGTGATGTGTTGTGTCAAGTGTGATTCAAAATGAAGTTTGCTATGTTATTTCTGTATATAGCCTCTCTTAAAAAACCAAACAGCCTGTAGTAGCTGCATTATTTTAGCAATAAAGATATTTTGCCTAACTGTTAATGTTATTAAGGAGCAAACATAACAATTCTCTACAGTGTATAAGCATTGGAACAACTTAATAATCAATATTAAGTATTACTAGAGGATGATGAGGATGATAAGATAACAACACTAACCACACCTTTCCTTCCCTTGTATTTTTTCCCTTGTCATAAACAAACAGCCTGCTTCTCTATTAGCAGAGGTTGTTACTGGATGCCTCGTCATCAGCTGACACTTGCATAGAGAAGCAGTTAGACAGTCATTTGTTGTTTTCCTTCCCCCCCCCCCCCCCCCCAAATAAGTACAGTGGTACCTCTACTTACGAACGTCTCTACATACGAAATTTTCAGGTTACGAGACGCCTCAACGGGAAAATATTGCCTCTAGTTACGAACAAAATTTCAGGATACGAAAGGCAAAAAAGTACGCGCTCCTCGCAGCTCCCGTATTTTACCGAACGTAAACATACCTGTAGCTGCTCTGCCATTGGCTATCGCCTAGCATCTTCCTGGTATCCCATTGGCCACGAATGGGTGCGTTTGGTTGATCTCGCTTTATCTTATTATTATTTACTATTCTTACTACTTTATTTTATCCTTCTTACCTCTTGTAAGACTGTTGACTGAACTACACAATTTAGAGAAAAAAAAATTGTTAACTGCCATGTTTATCACCATCTACGTTATAACTCTGTACTTTCACCTTGTTCTTAATAAAGTTTTGGGGAAAAAAAAAAACCAACATCAACGATCAGCACGGTATTAAAACAAAAGGAAGCCCTTACAAGCCGATAAAAGCAAACGTCCTTGGATCGTTTTATCACAAAACGTCAGGCAAAAACCACTGATGAGACAGAACATGAACCAAAGAAGGCAAAAGGTGACGCTGACGCCGACGCCGACGATAGCAGTTAAAAGGTAAATGAACATAATTTTTATTATTCTTTCTCTTTTATTATTCTTTCTCTCATTTTAAACTCTCATTTTATGTTTATTGTGCAGTAATCTAATTGTAACATGTATTTGTTACATGTTTTGATGCGTTTTTACGATTTATAAAAAATTTATGCCCGAATTTTGGGGGCTTGGAACGGATTACGGCATTTACATGTAAAATGCGCCTCTACTTACGAATTTTTCACGTTACGAGAATTCTTTCGGAACGAATTAAATTCGTAAGTAGAGGTACCACTGTATACTTTATATACTGTATATATATATATATATATACACTACCGTTCAAAAGTTTGGGGTCACTTAGAAATTTACTTATTTTTGAAAGAAAAGCACTGTTTTTTTCAATGAAGATAACTTTAAACTAATCAGAAATACACTCTGATATCTAATATACATTGCTAATGTGGTAAATGACTATTCTAGCTGCAAATGTCTGGTTTTTGGTGCAATATCAACATAGGTGTATAGAGGCCCATTTCCAGCAACTATCACTCCAGTGTTCCAATGGTACAATGTGTTTGCTCATTGCGTCAGAAGGCTAATGGATGATTAGAAAACCCTTGTGCAACCATGTTAGCACAGCTGAAAACAGTTAAGCTGGTTAGAGAAGCTATAAAACTGACCTTCCTTTGAGCAGGTTGAGTATCTGGAAAAAATTATTATTTCAAATACAAATCATTATTTCTAACCTTGTCAATGTCTTGACTATATTTTCTATTCATTTTACAACTCATGGTGGTAAATAAGTGTGACTTTTCATGGAAAACACAAAATAATTGTCTGGGTGGCCCCAAACATTTTGAACGGTAGTGTATATATATGTATATATATATATATATATATATATATATATATATATATATATATATATATATATATATATATATATATATATATATATATATAAAATATACTTATTTGGGAAAAATACTAATAACTAACTAACTAACTAACTAACCTGCACTTATATAGTGCTTTTCTAGTCACAAAGACCACTCAAAGCGCTTTCATTAATACTAACCCTCTATTCTAAGAGCCTATAGGAAACAAATATCTAGGGACAATTTAGAACAGCCAATTAACCTAACATGCATGTTTTTTGGCATGTGGGAGGAAACCGGAGAAATCCCGGAGTAAACCCACGCAACACGGGGAGAACATGCAAACTCCACACAGGTCACTGTTGGTCGGGGGCTGGGATCGAACCCACGATCCCACGATCGTGATAGTATACTAGTATACTAATAGTATACTTATTATAGTATACTTATATATATAAGTGCTTTTCTTTCAAAAATAAGGAAATTTCTAAGTGACCCCAAACTTTTGAACGGTAATATAAATAAATAAATATATATATATATATATATATATATATATATATATATATATATATATATATATATATATATATACACACACTACCGTTCAAAAGTTTGGGGTCACCCAGACAATTATTTTGTGTTTTCCATGAAAAGTCACACTTATTTACCACCATGAGTTGTAAAATGAATAGAAAATATAGTCAAGACATTGACAAGGTTAGAAATAATGATTTGTATATGAAATAATAATTTTTTCCTTCAAACTTTGCTTTCGTCAAAGAATCCTCCATTTCAAATCAAATCAAATCAAATCAAACTTTATTGTCATATTGCTGTACATACAACTGTAGTGCAGGCAAGATGAAATTGCATTTCTCTCAGCATCCATATAAGAAGCAGCATGATTAAGACACACTCCCACATAGCTCCCGCCCCCCCCCATCCATTCACACATCTCTGAGACATACTTGGGGAAAAAGAATAACTAACTATAATATACAAAATGTCCATAGGTGCAGTAGTGTGTATGTGAGATTCCGGGTCAGCTGTTCAGCATCCTGACAGCTTGTGGGAGGAAGCTGTTGATCAATCTGGTGGTTCTGCCTCTGATGCTCCGGAATCGTTTACCAGATGGAAGAAGTTCAAAGTGTTTATGCAGAGGGTGAGAACGGTCCTTTACAATGTTCAGTGCCCTGCTCCTACAACGGTTCTGAAAAAGTTCTTGGACAGAGGGGAGGGAGACTCCAATTACCCTCTCCGCCCCCTTGACTATCCTCTGCAGGGCTTTTTTGTCTGACATACTGCAGCTGGAGTACCATGTAACAATGCAGTACGTCAGAACACTCTCCACCACACCTCTGTAGAAGGTCCTGAGGATGCAGATGGGGAGAGAGGCCTGTTTGAGTTTCCTCAAGAAGTGTAGTCTCTGCTGAGCTCGCTTCCTGATCTCCAAGGAATTCTTGCTCCAGGTCAGGTCCTGCGAGATCTGCACTCCGAGGAACTTGATGTTCTCTACTCTCTCCACTAAATGGCCGCCGATGCTGAGGGGGACGTGCTCAGGCTGTGACCGCCGGAAGTCGATAATCATCTCCTTTGTTTTGTCCACGTTGAGCACCAGATTGTTCTCCCTGCACCAGCCCTCCAGGTCTCTCACTTCTTCCCTGTACATTGATTCCTCTGAATAAGTCCCACCACCGTGGTGTCATCTGCAAACTTAATAATCTGGTTCCCCTCGTGTTTGGATACACAGTCATGTGTTAGAAGTGTAAACAACAGTGGACTGAGTACACAGCCTTGAGGGGTTCCGGTACTCAGCGTGACAGAGTTGGAGATGTTGTTTCCAACCCGGACAGACTGAGGTCTCTCAGTCAGGAAATCCAGGATCCAGAGACATGTGGCGGTGTTCAGACCGAGAAGGAGTAATTTCTCTATCAGTCTCTGGGGAATAATGGTGTTGAATGCTGAACTGAAATCAATGTACAGGAGTCTGGCGTAGGTGTCTTTCTGGTCCAGGTGGGTGATGACAGAGTGTAGGGTGGTGACTATAGCATCCTCCGTGGAGCGGTTTGAACAATATGCAAACTGGAGCGGGTCATGTGATGCAGGGAGGCAGGCTGTGATGTGTAGTTTGACAAGCCGTTCAAAACACTTCATCACAATTTGTGTAAGTGCAACAGGACGATAGTCATTCAAACATGACACCACTGGTTTCTTTGCCACCGGTACAATGATAGAGGTCTTGAAGCATCTGGGAACGATGGCCTGACTCAGGGAGATGTTATAAATGTCAGTCAGGACATCTGCCAACTCGCTCGCGCAGTCTCGGAGCACACGTCCCGGAATGCTGTCTGGACCTGCAGCTTTGCGTGGGTTGATTCTGGATAGGGTCCTCCGTGTGTCCGCTGTGTTAATGGTAAAAGCTGGTCTGACCGATGGTGGGAGTGGGCCGGCCCTCCCTCTGATTGTCGAGTTTGATGCTTCAAAACGTGCAAAGAAGTCGTTAAGCCTGTCTGGAAGTGAAGCATCGTCATCATCGACCCCCTGCCTAGACTTAAAGCCCGTCAGTGTCCGAACTCCCTGCCACATCTGCTTGGTGCTCCTAGTGTCACAGAGGTGTCCCTGGATTTTCTCCGCATAGGCGCGCTTTGCCGCCTTAATTCCCTTTGAAAGCGCAGACCTGGCTGAGCGGAGGGCAATCCTGTCCTTCGCTCTGAACGCTGCATCTCTGGCTTTAAGCAGCGAGCGCACCTCTGCAGTCATCCAGGGCTTATGATTACCCCGCATAGTGATGGTCTTCACTGTAGTGACATCCTCTGTGCACTTCGCGATGTAGCTGGTGACCGTATCAGCATACTCCTCCACATCTGTCCTGTCTTCCTGGGAGGCTGCTATTTTGAAGATCTTCCAGTCTGTGTGATGAAAACAGTCTTGCAGTGCAGAGGTTGCACTCTCTGGCAAAATCCTGATTTGTTTCACTGCTGGCCTGCTGCGCTTCAATAAAGGTTTGTAGGCAGGAACCAGCATCACGGACATGTGATCAGAACGGCCGAGATGGGGGCGGGGTAACGCTTTATATGCATCTGTGTTTGTATACACTAAGTCCAACATATTCTCTCCTCTGGTCTTAAAGTCTACACATTGTTTAAACTTGGGGAGCACAGTCTTTAAGCTGGTGTGGTTAAAATCCCCCGCAACCACCACAAAACTGTCCGGGTGTGACGTTTGGATTTCACTGATTGCATTGTGCAGTTCCCCGAGTGCCTTCTTAGCATTAGCTTTAGCGTTAGTGCTCGGCGCTATGTAAACACCAACTACAAACACGTTGCTGAATTCCCTCGGCAGATAAAAAGGCCGACAATTAACAATAAGGAACTCCGCCAACGGAGAGCAGTGTTTAGACACTAACGTGGCATTAACGCACCAGTTCTTGTTAACATAGATGCATAGCCCACCCCCCCGGCTCTTACCGGAGCTCGCCATTTCCCTGTCGGCCCGGAACATCGCCATATCTTCCAGCTGAATGGCCTCGTCAGGAATGTTGTCGTGGAGCCATGTCTCGGTGAAAACAAACACACAGCAGTCCCTCCACTCTCTCCAGGTTTCTTTCAGCAAACGCAGCTCGTCTACCTTGTTTTCGAGGGTGCGGACGTTTGATAGAAGAAGCGACGGTACCGCTGGTCTGGAGGGGTTAGCCTTTAGCCTAGCATGGATCCCGGCCCTTTTTCCTCGCTTTTGCTTGCGCTCGCTCCGCTTCCGCTTCCTCCTCTCCCGGGTAGCTTCCAGCGGGGACTTCGCCAAAATTCCATGCTGGCGTAGAATGTCCAAATCACAACCGATCGCCGCGATTCTTGCAGCGTGCAGTACCTTGATGTTTAATAAGGTCTCACGGTTGTAAGTTTTACAGAGTGTACGTCTGGGATGATTAAAACTCTCACACTCGCTGATACCAAGAGGGGCCGCTGCGTCTAGGCGAGCCGCCATCTTTTTTTTTTTTTATTTGCAGCAATTACAGCATTGCAGACCTGACATGATTGCACAAGGGTTTTCTAATCATCCATTAGCCTTCTGACGCAATAAGCAAACACATTGTACCATTAGAAAACTGGAGTGATAGTTGCTGGAAATGGGCCTCTATACACCTATGTAGATATTGCACCAAAAACCAGACATTTGCAGCTAGAATAGTCATTTACCACATTAGCAATGTATAGAGTGTATTTCTGATTAGTTTAAAGTTATCTTCATTGAAAAAAAAGTGCTTTTCTTTCAAAAATAAGGAAATTTCTAAGTGACCCCAAACTTTTAAACGGTAGTGTATATATTCGGCAGTCTCTTGCTGAGGGTTTCAGATGGGGTAAAACGTTAGATGCACCCAAGTGTCACGTCCTTCGCTTTCCGCGGCTGTTTAGGTCAGCAGGATAACCTTTGTGCTGTCCTTGCCAGGGAGTTTTGGTCCAGTTTCCTTTGATGACCAGATCCCCTGGTTTGCTCAAGAGATGGGTGCACCTCCCACGGTTCCTTCGTCCCATGGTCCCTCCTGGGAAGGGCAGTATGGATGACATCACTGTCAGTTGTCATTCTTTGCATATAATCACCCAGAAACCCTTCCTCATCACCTAAGTTAAATGGCTTCAATAATAGGGTTTGTCATTCACAATCTCCCTATTTTCTTATTTGAATATTATACTAATATTGTAGACTGTTGATGGTAAGCTAAATGGTCTCCTAGTTAAGTGTTTGGTACTAATAATTTAGAAACTGCACTTAAATGTGACATGATTTGATTTACAAAGTGTATTCCATTTCCATTATCTAAGTAAATCATTTCAGCTATTTTAAATCATGATATTGTTTTAGTTAAAACAATATAAACAATATAAATAAGTAGCAATATTTAGTGTAGGGTAAAGCCTTTGTATATTCAATAAGTGTGTAAATAATTTCTACACATTTTTACCTTCACTCTTATTTAGTTCAATGAGATCCATGCAAAGGTTTTGAAAAAACAAAAAACAAAAAAACAAAAACTAAGTTTATGCAGGGAAGATCAAATTATTTTGTTTTGAGCTCCCTAAGGCATTGTTCCCTCAACTGAGTAAGAATCTGTATTGTCTTTGTAGTAGATTCTAATTCAAGTCCCACAGTAAACATAAATTCAGCACAAGTTGGACTTTCCTTAGACAGTTGGAACTTTTCTCATATATTATACATATATATGGTTTTCTTCCTTATCAGTTTACCTTGTTCCTTACAAACATGATATTTCCTTTACAATAATCTACAGATGTTTCCTTAAATATATAGAAATTTTTTGATGTAACTTATAACTTCTCCTATTGATTGTTGTGATTTCATTACCAAGCGGTTTCATTTATATTTTTCTCTTCATTAATGATCATCTATTGATAATTTTTATGTATTACTCTATCTATTTTTCTGAGAATTGCTAATTATTTTTTGCTAACTAATTTCTTTGGTACCCCCCTTTTGATGCATAGAGACACACATGCAGCAAAGTTACAGGGTATTTGCTTGATGGGTAGTGTCTTTTACTGAAAGGAAGCGTGTTACCACTTTTATGTGTTACACACAGTTAATTTAGATGAAAATTTGTGAGTAGTACAGCTCCTTCAAAATGAGGTTACAATAATCATGCTTTCTTTTGTGATGTCTCTTGAACGAATTTACAAATTCCATTTAGGAAAAGCAATATAGGTAGCTGTCTGTGCAGATTTGATATGATTTAGCATTGATAACTAAGATCAGTTTGTCCAGTTGAACACAGACAGGCTGAATTTGTGTAAGTGAATCCTTGTGAAAGGTTGTGTCACACTCCTTCAGTCAATGGAAAGGTGGACATTTTGCCTAATTAGAATTTGGCTTAATTTTGTACAAGGAATGCCTCATTTTATACATTCCTTGGTAAATTATGGGGTGGACTGTAGTCCCGAGGCCCAGCTCGGCCACAGCTGAGCATCGGGAAAACACATTCCTTATTAATGTCACATTTCTGAAATGTGATATTGTCACACCATTATGTGGTGAGTGGCATCAGATGTATCCTGCAGTGTGAAGTCATATGAACACTACATTTTTAAAGTCAGAGTCATTTAAATTGTTATGCTTTATGTCATTTGCAATGTCATTTGTTCTATTTAGCTTCAAAAAATGCTTGTCAACTGAGAGGTCCTTCCCCCTGTGGTCCCTCCAGCCAATGAGCCCATCACACACACACACCGTCCGGCCTCCTCCCATCTCCCACAAAGATTAAATGTCGGTGCCATCCTGCAAAGAAAAATTTGGGGAAAGCCTGACGGTTTCCCCATCTGCACCTTCAGTATTTACATCAACAGGAGTGCAAATTTTATCACCTCATAAATTGATTTTACTAATGTTCCAGTGATCATCATTATTTTTTGTGTCCCTTAAATGTTTATCCTAGTTGTTTATTATAACGTGTAATGTTAAGAAACACAAGTGAATTATTGTTTTTTTTATTATTTTATTACATATCATATGTCACCAAGGATTTATTAAATTGAAAGGTAATGGTGATGTTATGATTCCTTGTTAATTTGGCAAATCTAATTCCTAGTGAAAAAGAAAAAAAAATTGTGAATGCTTTCCCTTTCCTGTTGAAAAATGAAGAATGAAGAATAGCAGAAAAACCTTTAAATTACACCTAAAGCTTCCACAATTTGAATGTGTTTTTGCTATTCACAGCAAGTATTCGCTAAATACTCTGTGAATCGGTAAATGTTTTACCAATTGACATGAGTAATCACTAGTTTAGGACAGTATCATATGTTAGAAGCCTTAAACCAATGCAACAGTTAAAATTAGTAACTGGAAATGCAGGCCTATTCTCTGTTTTCAGGAATTTATGGCACAGGACCACAATCTGTGGTCTGTGTGTGTGTGTGTGTGTGTGTGTGTGTGTGTGTGTGTGTGTGTGTGTGTGTTTAAATTTACCATCTCCCGATACTAAAAAATTTCATTCTCATCTTGCTGTGTTCTTTTAGGAGGGAAAGAGTCACAGCATGAGCTTTCTCAGATCCTGCTCTTGTGTTCTCCCCCACCCCCTTTTTTTTTTACATGGACAGGCCTAGGGTCAGAATGTAAATAAGATTGCATATGTCATTTATTAAAAAGTGAGTATAGTATTAGTTAAACAAAGCAACAATATGACATACAATTACTAAGACCTCTGTTTGATAATTAGTAGTCTCTGGCAAATCATATGCACAAACACATTAATTATCAATCTCTTTTGAACCTCTATGCTTTGAATCATGTAATATAGGGTATACATAAGGCCTTCAGTGATTAGGCATTATTAAGTGACAGCATGATATTGTAATGTTCAGTTAATCTCATCATTGTCATGCTTGTAGCATTGATTAAGATGCAAGCATTTGTACTTAACTTAGATGTTCAGCCACCTCTTTGATGTCGATGGGGTGAGAGGTTACAGTGAGGAGGCTGGGTCTCAGAGGCTGATTTTGATTTGGCAGGGGGAAGGAGAACATCAGTCCTGCAACCTTTTTCCCTGTAAAGTGCACTGTTATGCTTCAGTCAAAGAAAAAAAAGAAAAGCCAGTGATACGTCAAAAAATTGAATAAAAATAGCTCAATGTTTTTCATTTTACAAAGAAAAAAAACTGGAGGGAATGAAAATATTTAAAAATATGTAAATAGTTCATCATGTACACAACATTAGAGTGAAAACCCACAAAGTTACGACTGAAAGAAAAAGTAAAACCCCAAAACTTTGCAAAAAATACCCATATATAGATTGTTTTTTTTCCTTTCCTTTTACCAAGTTTTTACACACAAATCAGTAGCTCCACAGCCTTTTCTATTTTTTCCCAAGTTCTCTCTCTGTCTCTGGTTTTTTTTCTTCTTCTTTTTTTCCTCTCAAGGACACACATACACACACAGACAAAACAGGGCCCACAGAAATTTTCTCTTTTGCGTTATCTCCACAAGGTCATACAATAAAGTCTTTTAGGTTCATGCCAAAACCCAAAACAGCATGAGAATTACTTCAATTAATCTCCGGAACTGGCAACTCTTAGCAGAGAGACTGTCACTACAGCGTGAAGCTCCCTTTTTTTTTTACACTGCTGTAAAAACACAACACCAGTCCACTGTTTTAGCTCTAAGCTACTATTTTCAAATACCTATAAATTTAAACACTTCTCAAAAGGATAATAATTAACTAATCAATCCTTTTATGCTAAAAAATCACAAACAACAGTTTTACAACATGCTCCTTCCACCTCCGCGGAGAACTCTCACTTTTTTTTTCTCTTCCACACCGGAGCAGATTACACAGAGACAAAACAACCCAGACTGCAGTAACTTTTATCTAAAACTCACAAAATAAAATATTTCAATGGTTACGTTAACCCCTCCGTTGTGTGCCTAAAGTCCAAAGTAAGACCTCCTCCCCCGGCATCTTGCAATAGCTCACCGTAGCGGGGGAAGTCCCATGAGCGATAATACAGACCAGGTAAGGGCACGAATCTTCCACGAAAAAACCTTTTCCCTTCGGGGTTCACGTAACCTCCCCATGAATGCTGAAGGTCCAAACGCTGGACCATAAGCAGAAGTGGTGACAAGATGCACAAATCTGTCCCCAAAAATTTACTTCTCTGGGATCATGTGACTCTTCCACACAGGAACAAGACCACGAATCTTTCCCTTTTTTCTTTGCATGCACACTTCTGGCACCTCCACTGTATTTACTTGGACCATAGAGAGCAGCGGATTTCTAAGAATCACCCCGGGTCTTGTGATATCGGTCACCATTTGCAAAGGAAAACCTCGTTCTTCCCAAGGGATTATTATGATATTGATCACCATGGATAAAATAACTCAGCACTCAGGCCGCTAGTTTCACTCCTTTCAGTATTTTGCAGTGTACAATCGGTCCGGGGAATCTCACTATCTTTTATCCATAAACAACAACAAATGTACTTACATTCAAGCCGCCTATAGGATTCTCAGATCCATCACCCAGTCAGTTCCAGCGCCCCAGTCTGAAATGCCTTCACTGCAGTAACGCTGAGCCTTTTTTTTTTTTTTCACTCAGACTGGGAAGGTCTTTTTATCAGCTGTGCACTTGCTGAGATCAAGCAGAGGTGCCGGAAAGACAGAGATATGTGGGTCCCTGTTCGGGCACCAAAATGTTAGAATAATTTTGAGCTTAAATTATTCAAAGTCAAATAATCAGGCAGTAAGTTGAATTTATGTACATTTATTACAAAAATATAAGCAATCACCCCATTGTCCACCTTGGGGGAGAGGTTACAAGGCATGGCATTCAGACACACCTAGAATCTCTAAAGGATCCATTCTTCTAAGTCTGGTATATATAGGTAGAAAAAAGGAGAGGAAGGATGAGGATAAGGGAAATGACAGAACAGGACAGTCCTGATAACCGAGCTTATCCAGGCGGATGTCAGACACTCTGGAGACATGGGTCATGAAGACATGAGATCCATAAAACTAACAGAATGTCCATGAAACACTAATCTATAAGATGAGGAACTCCTGTGCATTCCTGTGACCCGAAACAGGACTTGTCAAAGAGATTATAATAAATGGCTTAGATCATTCCTTACGCATATACTGATCCTCAGTCTGAACTCGCTGAAATTGCTCACAGAAACAGGCCAAGAATATATAAACTTATCCTATATGGAATGCACATATAGACCTTAAACATGGCATATGAAAGGTATGATACTTCTCAAATATAATAATACATTATTAATATCAATAGTATAGATAATATGGAATTTTTCTATCAGGGATCATCAAGATGTTTTTCTGGCAAAACTTAGACGAGCCTTTATGTTCTTATTGCTCAGTTGTGGTTCTCACCTTGGAGTTCTGCCATGCAGGCCATTTTTGCCCAGTCTCTTTCTTATGGTGGAGTCATGAACACTGACCTTAAGTGAGGCAAGTGAGGCCTGCAGTTCTTTGGATGTTGTGGGGTCATTTGTGATCTCTTGGATGAGCCATCGCTGTGCTATTGGGGTAATTTTGGTCAGCTGGCCACTCCTGAGAAGGTTCACCACTGTTCCATGTTTTCGACATTTGTGGATAATGGCTCTCACTGTGGTTTGCTGGAGTCCCAAAGCTTTAGAAATGGCTTTATAACCTTTTCCAGACTGATAGATCTCAATTACTTTGTTTCTCATTTGTTTCTGAATTTCTTTGGATCGCAGCTGTCTAGCTTTTGAGGATCTTTTGGTCTACTTCACTTTGTCAGGCAGGTCCTATTTAAGTGATTTGTTGATTGAGAACAGGTGTGGTATTAATCAGGCCTGGGTATGGCTACAGAAATTGAACTCAGCTTTTCAAAGATGTGATAAACCACAATTAATTTATGTTTTAACGGGGGGGGGGGGGTCACTTTTTCACACAGGGCCATGTAGGTTTGGATTTTTTTTTTTTTTACCCATAATAATAAACACCTTCATTTAAAAACTGCATTTTGTGTTTACTTGTGTTGTCTTTGTCTAATTTTTAAATTTGTTTGATGATCTGAAACATTTAAGTGTGACAAACATAAAAAAAAAAAGAGAAATCAGGAAGTGGGCAAACACTTTTTCACACCACTGTATGCCGAATTACTACAGTCCACTGAATGGTGGTTGAAAAAGGCAGTCCAATTGAACTGGGTGGTGAGCTTGTTGTTGACAATGCTGAACAGCACAATTTTGCAAAATGGTTAGGCTTACTGCAGCACTGGCATCTCTGTCCTTTTACTGGGCAGGAGCACACATGCGTCCACTGTGCAGGGGAACCACAGTTACCACACGGTTGGTGTACCATGATATCTTGCTGTCCTACGGTGTTCACCTCGGCGTCCTCAAAAAGGTTGCAGTGTCGACAGGCTCTTCAGCTGGAGTAATTGTGTGTGCTTGCGGAGGTTGTTGCTGTGAAGCTTCCACCTGAGGTGTTAGCTGGGCAATAGTGTCCAACTGAAACGGCAACTCCACCGTCCTTGCCAGCGGCATGTTGTCTGGCGACATCAACAGCTTCTCCCACAGCTTTGTGTTGGTGGTGTGTTCCGCTAGCTGGTCTCGCACCGTTCTCCATGGATCGCCACCTTGTCGCGGTGGAGAACCTTGTGTGTTCCAATGATCCCAAGAGCGATGCCGTCGGGGGCCTTTTGGCTCCTGGTAGGGTCACCCATGGCGGTAAGGTCGAGGAGGGAGGTCCCAGACCAAGAGCGTTCCAAAGAAAGAAAGAAAGACCTCAACGGTGGGAGTGGCGGAGGATGACACCATGAGTCACAACGGCACTGAAGGCGGATGAAGGCTGCAACAGAGAGTGGTCTCCAGTCGTTTTGGATTCCATGCCACTGGATTCAGGCCCCTCTCTGCCAAGGACCGTGTGGTGGCTGCAGGCGCATCAGGCTCCCCATGATAAAAGACGTCACACGCAGGCGTCCTCCCGAAGGGAGCCCATCCACTTTACATCTTGGATAAGATAAAGTCCTGTGGCGATCAGGAAGTGGTAACGGGGACAGGACAGTGAAGTCTGGGAGTTCTTAGCCACGACCTGGCACACAGGCGATGGGTGCGTGATACAGTCGTTAAGCTCTTGGACTGAGGCAGAAAGAGCTTCTCGGCAGCTGCACTCATGACTGAGCAGCCCTATTCAGGATCCACTCTGCTCACCCCAGTAGGGAAGGGGGTTAGAAAAGGTACCCCAAACATAGCCTGCCTCACAAAATCCTGTCTGGAATACCGCATCCAGAGGGATCACCACCACGCGGTCAGAAACATACAAAACTACATATTGGAGCCTGGAATGTGCTAACCCTTATGGACAACCAAGCCAGTGATCGACCTGAAAGGCGAACTGCCATCATCTCCAGAGAGCTAAGGAAGTTCCGGATCGACATCGCAGCACTCTCCGAGACCCGACTGGCTGATGAAGGGCAGCTGAAGGAGGAAAAAGGCGGGTATACTTTCTTTTGGAAGGGAAAGCCTGCAAATGAGCCACGAATCCATGGTGTGGGATTTGCTATTAAGAACTGCCTCATCAACCACCTCCGTGAACTCCCTGTGGGCATCAACGAGCGCCTAATGACCATTCGTCTGATGCTTGCCTGCAGTCAAATGGCCACCGTTATTAGTGCCTACGCTCCAACGCTTGATGCACAGGATGAAGTAAAGGAGGCCTTCTATGCTGACCTGGACAAAATACTATCTGAAGTCCCAAAGGAGGATAAGTTAATCCTGCTTGGAGACTTTAATGCCAGAGTGGGACGAAACCATCATATGGAGCAGCACGCTGGGGAGAGAAGGGGTTGGAAACACAAACTCCAACGGCATACTACTGCTAACCAAGTGCTCAGAGCACAACCTGGTCATCACCAACACACTTTTTCGTCAGAAAACCAAGTTCAAAACGTCATGGATGCATCCCCGCTCCAAATTATGGCATCTCATTGACTACATCATAGTCCGCTCCAAAGACTGCCGCGATGTCCTTAACACCAGAGCAATGACCAGTGCAGATGACTGCTGGACTGACCACCGCCTCATTCGCTCCACCATGTCTATCCGCTTAATGCGGAAAAGAAGGTTGCAGAAAGGACAGAGCCGGCCAAAGCTTAACATCGTGCTGCTGGACGACATTATCTACCAACAACAGCTGCAGGATACTCTTAGGGCAGCTTTGTCCAAACAGTACCCAGAGGATACTGAAAAACACTGGAGCACACTTTCCACTGCCATCGTGGACTCCTGCAAAAGCATCCTCGGTCATAAAAAGCGGAGACATCAAGACTGGTTTGACGAGAATGACAGTGAGATCCAACAGCTCATCCACATCAAGCGGCAAACTTTTATCACCTGGAAAAACAACATTCACTGCAAGGTTAAAAGAGCAGCCCATGCCAAAGCGAAGGCAGCCGTACAAACACTTGTTAGGAAATTGAAGAACCAGTGGTGGACAAAGAAGGCCCTGGAGGTCCAGCAGCTTGTCGACTCTGGAGACACGAGAGGATTCTTTGATGCCACAAGAGCGGTATATGGCCCCAGCCACTGCTGCCTAACCCCCCTTCGCTCCAGAGATGGGCTCTCGCTTCTGAAGGACAAGGAGGCAATTGCAGACAGGTGGAAAGAGCATTATAAGGACCTCTTAAACAGGGACACCACTCCTGAGATGGAGGCCCTTGATCAACTCCCTCAACAGCCCATAGAGGAAAGCATGGGAAAACCACCTAGCTTGGATGAGGTACAGGACGCCATCAGGAAGATGAGAAACAACAAGGCTGCTGGACCTGACGGCATCCCAGCAGAAGTCCTGAAGAAAGGTGGTCCTGATCTTCTGAAGCACATCCATGCCCTGCTCCTGAAAATATGGGAAGTAGAGGGAATCCCTGCACAGCTCAGGGATGCCTTGATTGTCTCCATCTTTAAAAAGGGGGACAGGGCAGTTTGTGGGAATTACCGTGGCATTTCTCTCCTGTCCACCATAGGGAAAGCCTTTGCCCGGGTCTTGGCCAATAGACTCACCCCCCTGTCAGAGAGCATTCTTCCCGAGTCCCAGAGTGGTTTTTGCCCAAACAGAGGCACCACAGACATGATTTTCATTGCTCGCCAATTGCAAGAAAAATGCCGGGAACAAAATCTAGCATTATACTGTACATGGCCTTCATAGACCTTACCAAAGCCTTTGACTCAGTAAACCGTCAGGCCCTTTGGCTGGTTCTGGCAAAGATTGGCTGCCCAGAAAAATACATCCGGGTACTGAGACTGCTGCATGACAATATGTCTGCCACGGTACTCAGTGGCAGTGGAGACAAAACAGAACCCTTCAGGGTTGACACAGGAGTCAAACAGGGATGTGTCATCGCTCCAACATTATTCTCCATGTATATTGCTGCTATTCTCCATCTCACGAACCAACATCTACCCCCGGGAGTCAAAATCACGTACAGAATCGACGGTCAACTTCTCAATATCAACCGATTTAGAGCTAAAGGTCAAACCACCACCATATCCATTATGGAGCTGCAGTATGCTGACGACAACGCTCTCGTAGCCCTCTCAGAAGAGGACCTTCAGTGCATCTTATCTGCCTTTGCCAAAGCATACAAACAACTCGGTTTGGCCGTCAATATAAAAAAGACACAAATACTCCACCAGCCATCACCAAACTGCAGTACACTTGCCATACCCCCAAACATCTCCATTGATAACATCCGACTGGAAAATGTGGACCACTTCTTATATCTTGGCAGCCTCCTCTCATCAAAAGCCGTCATCGATGATGAAATACACCACCGCTTCAGCAGTGCCAGTGGGGCTTTCTCAAGGCTAAGGAGGAGAGTCTTTGAGAACCGCGATCTCCAAGTGAAAACCAAAATCCTGGTTTATAAAGCGGTGGTGCTCCCCACTCTCCTGTATGGATCAGAAGCCTGGACTACATACAGCAGGCACTTAAAGGCACTTGAGGCACACCATCAGAGATGCCTCCGAAAAATCCTCAGGATTAGTTGGGAGGATAGACGCACCAACACCAGCGTCTTGGAGGAGGCTAACCTTCCCACCATCACTGCCACCATTGCCCAAAACCAGCTCAGATGGACTGGTCATGTTATCCGAATGCCTGACTCTCGCCTCCCGAAACAAGTCCTGTACTCCCAGCTAGCTGAAGGGAAGCGGGCTCCAGGAGGCCAGAAGAAGAGATTTAAGGACAACATAAAAACAAACCTAAAGAAGTGCCACATAGACCTAAAAAGCTTGGGAAAATATGGCAACCGACAGGGCGACCTGGAGAAACATTGTCCGTGAGGGTTCTGCACAGTACAACGCTGACCTCCATCATGCTGCACAAGACAAACGCAGACTCAGGAAGGAGAGAGCAACCAACAATCAGGACCAACCCAAACCCACCACCATTACATTCCCCTGTCCACATTGCAGCAGAATAATCGGGTCCAGAATTGGCCTCTATGCCCACCTGAAGACCCACAAGGACCAAGAGGGAGGACAGCCATACTCAACTACGAGTGACTGCCGATGATGATGGTGATGGTCTCGCACCATCTCATCTTCCAACTGGGCAAACCTGCATGTTCTCACCAGACAGCGGAGGTCGGTGACATATTGCTGTATCATCTCTCCCACTCCCTGTTGGCGTTGGGGAAACCTAATTCTCCGTACCAACACACTCTCGGGTGTCGCAAAATGTCTGGCCAGCAAGGCGATCCATTTGTCATACTGTAGGTGTCCACAGGCCCAATGGTCTAAATACACGTTGTCCCTCATCGTTGAGGCTGTGCACCAACATAGCACTCAGTTGAAGCTTGCTAGCTTTAACTAGATCTATAGCTGATATGTATGTCTCAAATGACAAACCAATAAGGCCATGGAATGGGTGGCTCACCTGGCGTGGCAATGAATGGTGGTAGGGGTCCATTCTTCAGGAAAATAACTAATTTTCCTCCAGAAGACCAATTTGTTACCTCATCGCCAATGTTGTGTCTGTGCAGGGAATGAGACCAGTGGACTCGTCCACATGTTGAGGGTAGTTTTATTGAACAAGCTAACACTTTAGAAAAGCTAACGATTAGCAACAGCTATCAGAAATGTGGTACAGGCAGGTTAGGTGGTGGAAACCGCAGCGGCAAAGAGGGTGACCCCTGCCGTTAGCCCCTTAATATGTCCCCTTGTGCATGCCTCCCCACATCCCTGGCGTGTGTGGTAGTATTTTCAATATGCCACAGTATCACTATCAGCCAAATGTACCGATACAATGAATATATTCGGTATATCGTCCAGCCCTATGTTCAATACTTATTTTCCATGCTGTATATGCAATAAAATAAAAATATTTCAAACCTATTTTGTTTAAATTCTTATTTTCATGGCTCATAGCTTTTTGAATTCCTTTAGAAATCACAATATTGTAACTTTGTACTTCTGTTTCTGACACGTGAGCACCTGAGGGCTCCTTTCTCTGGTTTAATAGGTTAAAATGGTATGATATTTTTAAGCCAAATGGGTAAATATATAACATACTACAGCATTTACAAACCTTCCTTTTAAAGTGGCCTAACAGCTACTCAATGCCTTCCTCTATAGGTACTGTTTAATGTCTGTCTAATTAGCTTGAGAAGAAGAGTTTTATCTGCTGTAGTTTGTTGGTGGAACCTATTACAACTGTTCAGAAGAGCAGCTTATGCTATCCTAAAATTCATACATGATGCTTTCTGAACCAGAACTACTCATAATAAATCATGCCACATAGTACCTGCCATTCGTGTTGGAATTATCCATAATTTTCAATGATGGCATTAAAGTAAAGCTTCATGGATTGCGAGCAAATTTAATTCCTGTTGCACTAAAGGAGAAAAAAAAAGATCATTATTGTAGCAGAAAATGCAGTGGAAAAACAGTGTTTAGAGGCAGCTGAGGTCTTTTGTTTCCCTGTTAAATGAAGCTGAAACAAAGCAACACTTTCCCTCTCTGGAGCAAATTAAATTACCATAAATTTACATCAGATAATGTTGTTGCTCCTAAACTTTAAGGGGATGATTTTCTTTATGCACTACATGACATTATTGATCGATATTAATAGCATTCTTTCTGTAGAGCACAGATAAAAGAATGTTTTGGAATTAATTGAGACTAAAAGTGTCAAAGGCATTTCTAATAGTGAAATGTTGCTGTCTGACAAAGAATAAGAATTTGGATGCAAAAATGAAGATTCATAAAAAATTCAGCTATCTAAAAGATTTTAAAAACCCTTATATTATTAAGTAGATATAAAATGTCAAAAAGATTCAAAGTGTTTGCAGCCGGAATAATGCTTTATCAACATTTTGGGAGACCAAAGCGCCATTTCTAAGTACCACATACATGATTCTTTTATGTATACATTGCTGCTATATAAAATTACATTTGGGTTTTCAGTAGAAATTCTTCAATCATCCAAAAAAAAAAAAAACAACCCCCCAAAAAACCTGGACAAAAAAAAAGTTAAGTTTGTTTTTAAAATAAAGTTAATTTGAAATGTAAAAAATCTGAAAGACAAAGTTTTGATGCTCCCCATAAAATATCACAAAGGATCTGATAATCTATGGGACTATTTCCCACATAGATTAGTAGATAGAAATATTTACTTTAGATGAGATACACAATCTGTCACGGTTCACCTCCGGCGGACAGGGAAAAATAGACTCTTTAAGGCAGGCAGGACTTCAGTTCAAGAACATTTATTAATAAAAGACAAGGATACAGCTCAGGGGCTGTGGAACGTAACATTAGCCAGGTGGGCAAATCCTAACCAGGTACGTATGTTACAGATACCGGAGGGAAAACGCTGAGATGTCGACTCACCGAAGAGTAGTGACAACATAAATAGGTAACTAAATGATTAACTAACACAGGACAGCTGGGAACAAAACAGGAAAAAACAGGAAATGAAACTACGACAAGACAGGAAAAAACAAAGGAACCTGTCACAATAAGAGATGTAGTAGGAACTAAGGATAAACAAGGAATACTAACGATAACAGAATGACAATAATACAATGAGTCCAAAAAACAACAGAAAGCGTGGACATGCTCAGCGACCATTTTAAGGGCGGATTCCAGATGCCCTCAAAACAGAACCCCCCCCCCCAAAAAAAACAACAACAACAAAAAAAAAACAAAAAAAAACTGGGTAGGTGGAGAGGGACACAGGACTGGAGGGAAAGAAACAGCACAAACCAAACAAAAGGAAAATCAGTCTGTTGGGTAGCTGACCAAAGTCCATGCACCATCCTTTGGAGTGAAACAGTTTGTTGGGTGGCTGCCCAGAGTCTATTGACCACCAAACTGGAGCACACCACATGTCAGGGGACCGTCCAGAGTTCAAGGCCCACCCTAAAGGAACATGCAGTGTTGATAAGGGGATGGCCGAAATCCGTGGCCCACCCAGCCAGGAAGCAGAATCTTCCATGAGGCCGAAGCCGGCTGGGCTGCCTACCCCTAGGAGGCTGAGTAGGGGGTGACCCAAGTGAGAAATGGACAGCGCACACCTCGGAGAGAGCAGGTGGCGATGGAGTGTGGACCTCGGGGAGAACAACAGACCACAATCAAGCGTGGACCTCAGTGAGAGCAGCAGGCAGCGATGGAACATGGACCTCAGGTGACAGCGTGTGCTGCGCCTCAAGGGATAAAGTTTGGAGAGCATGGACCTCAGAGAACAAAGGCTGGAGGGCATGGACCTCAGGCGATGAAGGCTGGAGAGTATGGACCTCAGGCAACAAAGACTGGACAGCATGGATCTTAGGCAACTCAGATCACTTATCGGGAATGTGGCAACGCCTCCCCCAACTTAGCGACCTCGGACAAAGGAGAAGAGCAGGTGACCCCACAACTACCAGCAGCAGCAACCGGCGAGGAGAGCCCAGGTGCAGATGGGAGCTGCAACTGAGTCTCCTCATCAGGAGCAAGGCAAGACTTCTCTAGTATACATATTGAAAATACAAAGAAGAGGACTTGACTTGACTCCTGCTCAACTTCTGGCGAGGACCCAGGCGGCTCTGCCGCTGAGACATTGACCTCAGGAGTCACTGCTGGGACAATGATGACCTCAGGAGCCATTGCTGGAATGATGACGACCCCTGGAGACGCTAGTGGAACAGTGGACGAGGCGGTCTTGAGCTGAGAAGCAGGCGAGGTGGTCTGCAGTCGAGCAGCCAGCAAAGCAATCTGGAGCTGAGCAGAAGGCAAAGTGGTCTGGAGCTGAGCAGCAGGTGAGGTACTCTGGCAGAAAGAACTCAGAGGAGACAACTCTGAGGAAACAAAGAACTCTGAGGAGGAGCAAACGAAGAACTCTGAAGGGAAGCTGGCGGAGTAACAGACCAGGATCTCTTAAGAGAAGCTGGTGGAGCAGCAGACGAGGGACTTTGGAGAGGAACTGACGGGGCAGCAGATGAGGAATTTTGGAGAGGAGCTGGTGGGGCAGCAGATGAGGAACTCTGGAGAGAAACTGGCGGAATAGTAGACGTGGAGCTCAGGAAGGAAGAAGCTGGTGGAACAGCAGACATGGAGCTCAGGACAGAAGCTGATACAGCAGCTATCGTGGAACCCAGAAGAGGAGATGCAGCTGCGGTGGAACACAGGTAAGGAGAGGCTGCTGCTGGAACCCTCTGGAGTGGTGGTGACGCAGCTGTAGGAGAAGTGGAGCTTGATGGAAAAGAGAGGGAAGAAACTGATAAGAGTAGGCGGGCAGAGGCGGCATCAGAAACAGGGGGTGAGGGCTTAGCAGTGGTAGGTCAGCCGCTAAGGCCCCTCACCGGTAACAAGGCAAGACTTCTCCCTTATAGGTATTAAAAAATGAGAAGAGAGCACTTGCCTTGTTTCCCGCTCCATTGCCGATGAAACTGCCGCTGGAGACCCAGATGAATCCTGCCGGATGGCTGGAGTTGGGGAGAGGTGTGAGGAGGTTTTCAGGGCTGGAGAGGGAGGGAATGGTGAATCCGGGACTGGAGGATGGTGAGGAAAGGAGGACATCGGAGCCAAGGGACGTTTTGCCATCGGCACGGGTTCCTGTGAAAGAGGTGCATTTTCCTTCAGCCCTCGGAGTGGCGTCAGGATTGGTGCGCGATGAGGGACAAAGGTTGAAGGAACCTGGGGATGCTCAATCGTTGGGGCTTTTCACCAGCCTGCCATCTGCCTCTTGCGCTAGCACCCGGTAGTTGCGCGCGGCCAGCTGCGGTGAATTGGCAAGGACCGCCCTCGCTGCCGTCTGGAGGTTCCGGAGGAAAAGGTGGGCAAAGAGGAAATGCCCGTCATCTGTGCCCATCAGCGCCAACATCTTCTCCATTAACTCGACCGCCGACCCGTCTCCCAACTCGGAGCGCGTCAGGAGCCTTTCCGCTCTCTTGCAGTCTGAGAGAGTATAGCGCCGGGTCAGAACGGTTTTGAGAGCCTCGTATTTGTTGTGGGCTGGGGGCCGTTGGAGCAGGCTTGCCACCTGCTGAGTTGTGCGTGCATCCAGTGCTGCAACCACGTAGTAGTATCTGGTGTCATCTGCCGTTATTCCCCAGAGCACGAACTGGGCCTCGGTGTGAAGGAACCAAGACTTCGGGCCGTGTAGCCAAAAGTCTGGGAGTTTGAACGAAACAGCGCACGCGTTGCCGGCACCTCCAGTTCAGGTCGTCTCCGGGGTGTTTGCCTCGAGTTCCATTGTGCATCAAGTGTCACCAGTGTGGAGAGAGGAATAACCAGGCAGAGCGGTCCAGAACAAAGCAGGCTTTATTAATTTCTCTCTCTCACATCATCCAGAATCACAAACATCAGAAAAAGCCACAGGTCACAGGCACCTCTTCTTTTATAGCCTACGACCCGCTCAGTCACCTGTGGTGCTGCAGTAACATTAAAGACTTTGCAACTCCCATTCTCTTTGTCACTGTTTGTCTCAACACACCAACCCCCGCATCAACACACAACCCCCCCATGACGATTCCCCTTGTCCTTCTGTCTGATTGGAAACATACTGACATACTGAGTGGATCCCACAACATATTAATTATGTTCAAAAGAGATGGACTAATCAGAGATAGCGATTCCTTCACTAGTCTAGCGGGGATTGGGTCTAAAAGACAGGTAGTTGGTTTAGAGACTAACACTATTAGGGCTAGATCAGAATGATTAATATGAGAAAATTTAGAAAAAGTGGAGTTCTGAGCCTGTGGGCACAGCAGTGTTAGGTAGATGCTTGGTATTTTTAGGGGTGGGGGGCTATTTTTTGGAATATTATTCCTATTACTGACAATTTTATCATTAAAAAAATTCAAAAAGTCGTCAGCACTAAGAGTTGGAGGTATGTAGGGATCTATGGCATTTTGGCTCTTGGTTAGCTGAGCCACAGTGTTAAAGAGAAATCTGTGGTTGTTTTTATTTTCATCTATCAAGGATGAATAGTACTGTTGCCTAGAACTACAGACGGATTTCTTATAGGTGGTAAAGCTGGCATTCCAGAGGCTGAACAAGATTCTTCTGTCTTATTTGCATGCCAGAGCCTTTCACAGGATCTAACTTTCTGTTTTAACTTACGGGTGTGGGAGTTGTACCATGGCGCTAGTCTCCTATTTTTAATAGTTTTCTTTTTAAGAGGGGCTATGGAGTCAAGTGTTGACTGCAGTGAGGCTGCAGTACTACCAACTAAAAGGTCTAATTCTAATGGATTCACGTAGTCAGTGCTGTCTGCTATACTGAGACATGGTAATAGAGTAAGTGCTGAAGGGATTAATTCTTTAAAGTGAGCCACGGCACTATCAGATAAATATCTGGTACCTATATTTCTGCTTGATGCTGTGAAATCGGATAGCACAAATTTGAACGTTATCAAGTAGTGGTCAGTCAGTGTAGGATTTAGCCTGAGGAAGGCTATAACAACAGCCAAGAGGTTGTACAGAGAAAGGCTGGACAGCCTGTACTCCACCCCTGACCCAGGACGCATGTCTCAAGGCCTGCAACACATCACAGACTACAAGAAGATCAACAGCAGCACTGCTAGCCCTACAGACAGCCTGCCAGATGATCTCAATATCTTTTACACCCGCTTCGAGACCATCAGCCACAGCACAGAAAAGAGACACACACTCACGCACCCCCCCACACACACACACTAAAGGGCCATTTCCATTAGTATCACCTTGGCCTTACTTGTTTCTACTCTTTTCACTTTCTCGCTATTTCCACTGTACCCTACACGCTTTAACCGACACTATTTTCGTGCCTGTTAAGAGGCAGGGTCTAACCGAGCCGAAAGCGAGGTGTGATTTGACGTCAATCGACTGCTAGCCACTGATTGGTCAGGGCGTAACGTCACGAAAGCGCCCGTCTTCGTTGAAATCTTTACGACCGCCATTTGAAATCACGGACTAACTCGGTCACGGAGTAAATATGATATTAATACAGACAGCGTTGTAGGTTTTGCGGAACTCTACACCGTGGTCCATCGAAGAGGTGCGGAGTTTTCTCTGCTTGTTGGCAGATACACAGTGAGGAGTGACCCGATGGCTGACCAGCATACAATCGGACTATAGACAAGCTGAAGACGAACGTGAGAGAACCATCGATGGTGAGTGATTCAATGAATGAATGAATGAATGAATGAATTTATTTCGGATAGTACAGTACAGGTTAAAAGAAACTGTATAATATAACAACAAGGTCAAATTAGACAAAGACTCCTCCTACTATACAATTCCACGTGAGTTATCCGAAATGGGTGATGGCTGAAGCCGCAGCTTATATTGCCCACCCATATGCCATCCAAGAATTCAAAAGAGAAAAAAGAGAAAACAAGACAAGAGCGATTACAATTTAAAACAAAGCTAAGACAAAATGTGACTGAGAGAAAAAAGAAAACTAAGCTAGGCTAAGTTAAGCAGTTACTATTCAAAAACAAATCTAAGACAAAATGTCACAGAGAAAAAAAAAGAGAAAAAAAAAGAAAAAAAAAACGAAGCTACAACACAACACAGGCTGGATATGTCAATCCTTATGTGATTTTACATGTCGTCTTGTAAATATGTTTGGAGTATTTCTTCCTTTAGTTTTTGTTTAAATTGTCCAAGCGTTGTACATGATTTTAATTCAGGTCCAAAATCGTTCCATAATCTGACTCCTTGCACTGAAATACAGTGTTGCTTGGTGGTTGTTCTCACTGTAGGCTTTTGAAATATACATGTTCCTCTGAAGTGATATCGTTTCTCCCTTGTTTGGAACAACTTTTGGATATTTGCGGGCAGTGATAAATTCTTCACTTTGAACATTATTATTGCGGTTTTAAAGTCAACCAAATCTTTCAACTTGAGAGTTTTTTGTTTAAGAAAAAGTGGGTTTGTTGGTTCCCTGTAAGCTGCTTTGTTTATTATTCTAATAGCTCTCTTTTGAAGCGTAAAGAGTGGATATATGTTTGTTTTATATGTATTTCCCCATACTTCATTACAATATGTCATGTATGGGAGTATTAATGAATGATACAAGGTGTATAGTGTGGGTTGATTCAGCAAATATTTCACTCTGTGCAATATTGCAATTGATTTGGATACTTTACCTTTGATATAATTAATATGTGACTTCCAACACAGTTTGTTATCAATTATTACTCCAAGAAATTTAGTTTCAGATACCCTTTAAATCTCTACACCATTTACACTGAGTTTGGGTACTGGGTTGTTGTGATGGTTGTTAAAGACTATAAATTTTGTCTTACTTAAATTGAGCGTTAATTTGTTTGAATCAAACCACAGTTTAAGCTTTCCTAATTCCTTTCCGAATGTATCCAGAAGTTGTTCCAAATTGTTTCCACTGCATAGCAGATTAGTGTCATCGGCAAACAATATTAAGTCCATTTTTTCTGAAACTTTACATATATCGTTTATATACATATTGAATAATAATGGTCCCAAAACTGAACCCTGTGGGACTCCACAGGTGACCTTCAGTAACTCTGAATTTTTGTTGCTAACACATACATACTGATATCTATTCTTTAAGTAACTACTTAACCAGGACAGTGCTACCCCTCTAATACCACAATTTTGTAGTTTCTTTAATAATAAATTGTGATCTACTGTATCAAATGCTTTTTTAAGATCTAGGAATACTCCAACTGAACACTCTTTATTTTCAATGGCTGTTGATATTTTTTCTGTAAATTCCATTAGGGCATATGCAGTTGTCCTCTTGTGTCTGTACCCATATTGCTGCTCACACAATAAATCATTCTTCAGTATGAAGTTGTCAATTCTCTCATAGAATATTTTTTCAAGTATCTTGGAAAATTGCGGTAATAGTGAAATTGGTCTATAGTTTGAGAGTTCCCCTCTGTCGCCCGTCTTGTATATCGGAATTACTTTAGCTATTTTCATTGCATTGGGAAATATACCTGATTGGAGAGACATGTTACAGATACACGTCAGTGGTTTTACTATGCATTCGATAACAGTTTTGACTAATAGCATGTCAATACCATCACAGTCCGTAGATGTTTTACTTTTGAACGATTTAATAATTTCAATGACCTCTCTTTCGTCTGTGTTCTTTATGAAGATGGAGTCTTTTACAGCAGTGTTATTGCATATTGTATCACCTGTAGGCACCGTAGTGGGTATTTCTCGGGCCAGTTTAGGTCCAATGTTAACAAAAAAATTATTAAATTCATCTGCAGGTGAAGCTATATTCACACTCTGAGTCGTTTTATTATTTTTTTGAATATTAGTTGGGTAGCTTGTATTTCTGCTTTTATTTCCAAGGATACTGTTGAGTATTGTCCATGTATTTTTAATATTGTCTTTGTTTTTCTCCAGTTCTTTACTGTAATAGTCTCTTTTACTACATCTTATTATATATGTTAACTTATTTTTGTATGTTTTATACCGCTGCTCTGCTTCTTTTGTCCTTTTCTTTAGGAAAGCTTTATATAATAAATTTTTCTTTTTACACGCCTTTTGTAGTCCTTTGGTTAACCATGGCTTATCAGCAAATTTGTGTTTAAGCTTTTTTTTAACTAATGGGCAGTTTTTTTCATAAAGAGTGGTTACAATGTTTATAAATGTGTCATAGGCTCCATTTACATCTGATACATAGACTTCTGTCCAGTCTTGCTTCAGCAAGTCCTCTTTAAGAGAATTGATTGCATTTGGTGATTTGTGTCTGAACGATTTTGAAATTTTTTCTGCGTTGGGCCCCGTGTGGCCATGGATAAGTGCAAAGGTTGGCAAGTGGTCACTTATATCATTTATCAATAATCCACTTTCTATTTTCTTATCGATAACATTGACAAACAGGTTGTCAATAAGTGTAGCTGAGTGAACTGTGATTCTATTGGGATGTGTTATTGTGGGATATAGACTCATGCTGTACATAGAGTTCATGAACTCTGTAACTACATTTTGTTGATGTGGATTCAGTAAATCAATATTTGGCTTGGGTGATGTTGTTGTTGTTGGTTACTTTGGCATGGTGTATCAAAAGAACTATTCTTATCGTGTGTATGAATATGGGTTATCATTGACTCATAATTTTTTTAATCGGTGTTCATCTGTATTTATTTAAGTCAGTAACATCTCTGATCATTATACTCCTTGCTTGCTCAGGTGTTCCATTTAGTTTAATCCAAATTCTACAATTTCTTGTCCAGGTTGCCTGTATCTTATTTTGTTTTTTCAGCATCCGTGCCTGCCGTGCTAATTCAGCATTTTTTTTTTTTGTCAGGTGTTCGTTTAGGTAAACTTGAGTTTCCTTTAGCTTTTTGGCCTGCCTCAGTATGTCATTCTTTACCCTTCTGTTCACAAAGCGCATCACAATTGATTTCTTTGTTTTGTTATCTTTCTTCGGTAGAGCATAACAGGCTGAGATTGCATTGGCTTCTACCTTAATGTCTCTATTATTAAGGAACTGAAGCACTTGATTTTCTAAGGACACTGATTCACTCATGGGAGCATCTTCACCATTCAGTCCTGTTGTGGCATGGGCGTATGACTGGTATCTGATGTCTAGTCCACTTATAACTAGGTCATCAATGCGAGAACCTTGTTCAAGATCCTCGACGCGTTGCTCCAAAAGACGCCCGTGTTGCTCCAGGTCCATAATTTTTTTGTCTTTTTCTTGAATTATTAAATGTAGGGCTTGTACCTCTTCTATTAGGCCTATTATTTTGGCCTGCTGGCTAGTCAATTTGGCCAATTCTTCTGACACAAAGTTCAGAGATTTTTTAATTTCTTCCATTTCCTCTTTTTTTGGTGGCATTTTACTGACCTGTGGATAGAAATGAACAGAGAATCCGGCTAGGCCTCAACTAGCCCGGCCGCTGCTGGACCCGCTGCAACCGAGCTCCTGCACAGCTCCTCCGCCAAGTAACGCTGCACAGCTCTGCAGATCACCGCCGTCTAATCGCCGCCGCCTGCCGCCGTCTGCTTGGCCGGTTATGCCGCACACCGCCGGCGCAGCCGAACTCCACTGATCACCGCCGCTGATCACCTCCGCTAGGCCCCGTCACCAACCGCCGTCAGTCTGGTAGTTCCTCAGCTGGGCCTCGCAATTGGGCTCCAACTCAGGCTATTGTTTTGCTGGGTCCAGGTGGCCCCCATCTCTCACCAACACCGCGCCCGAGCTCCCAACTGCCGCCTCGGTTGGTTCCTCCGGTAAGCCCTCACTGGGGACTGATTTGTAATAATGTGCATCTGTTTGCTTATTTATCCTGTTGTTGGTAAGCTCACTTTTTTTGAGCCTTATACAGTGCTGTTCTGTGCTGGCTAACGTTTATTAGCTAACATTTTTTGTAGCTAGCTAGTACCAACTGCTGAATCGCGCTTGTTTTCTCCTAAATATTCACTTGTGAGAGCAAAACGATGAAATATGTTAATCCTGGTTAAAGTCCCGGTTTGTGTTTTGTATTGCACTTTGGTCCAGCGCATTAAATTGTGTGCTTTTCTGTGCTGGCTAACGTTTTGTAGCTAAAGTTTTTTTTGGTAGTGCTAGCTAGTACCAACTGCTGAATCGCACTTGTTTTCTCCTAAATATTCACTTGTGAGAGCAAAACGATGAAATATGTCAATCCTGGTTAAAGTCCTGGTTTGTGTTTTGTATTGCACTTTGGTCCTGCGCATTAAATTGTGTGCAATTTAATGCTAGAATGTGTTTCCACATGCCAGGGGTTAGCCTCCCTGTTTATATTGTGATACTGGTGAAATGGACCACACCAGCCGAAATCTCGTCATATTAAAATTGCTTTTTCAAAGCAGTGATTTATAAAGTCATTCATATAATTTTCTAAAGCGTCAGAATAGACCCACACACCTATTCTGTGGATCCTGCAGTGCTTGTCAGTGAAACAAAGCATTTTTGTCACATCCCACCACTCACTCATTTCAGAAAGAGAAATCCGTATATTATATAGATTCATTACACAGACAGTGATATATTCGAAGTGTTTATTTATTTTAATTTTGCTGATAACGGCTTACAGCCCCTGAAAACCCCAAATTCTATTTTGCAAAAAATTGGAATATTACATAAAATTAACTTTAAAAAATAGTTTTTAAATATAAATGTTGGCCGTTGAGGTGTTGGTTAATATGGGCTGTAGCCGTAATCATCAGTATTAAAATAAACACTTTCAATATATCACTGTTCCTGTAATGAATCTATATATGGGTTTCACTTTCTGAAAGGAGTGACAAAAATATTGAATTTTTTCATGGTATTCTAATTTTTGAGATGTGCCTGTATATGTATTGAACTTGCTTGAAACTAACCAACATCCATTTCTGTCATTTGTCTAGGCAAGACGGAATCAGCCGCCCCACAACCTACCTCGCCACTGTGGAAAGTACTGAAATCCTTTGCTTTTATAGGTAAAGTGTCAAAAACACAATTTCCACTTAATATAAAAGGGACTGAACTGAGATTTATTCGACTGTGTGAATATGGCACGTCAACTGTAAAATAAACCGCTTGTTAATGTATTTATTTTCTTGTCAGATCACTTGTGTGATCCTTTGTGAGTTATGTTCATAACTGTATCTTTTGGGGAATGGCAGTTGTTCAGTCATCAATATAATTTAGTTTATATGTGTAGTTTATACTCTATCATCAATAAACTCATGCAGTAACAGGACACATTACAAATATTTGAGACCCATTGTAGTGCTTCCTTTTATATTTTAGCAATAAAAGTACAAAACACCACCCACACTTGAAGCCAGGGCAAGAAGAGACACTTTTACAGACAAGACAAACTTTTATTGATAAAAACTTCATATTTTGACTGAGCGACTCCACACTCTGTGATGCACACCTTCAGTTAAAGTACTATATTCCATTCAAGTGAAAGTATTAATTCATTCTGATTGCTGAGGCCACAGTGAAAGCAGATGATTTTAAATGTAACGCAGCCCTTGTAAAATCGACTTTACATCAGTGCAGCTACATGAAAATTGTGGTTAAATACAACAACGAAGTACTTTATTGTCACATTGGAATTGGAATCGCTGCTGTTTTTTTTTTTTCTTTTGAATTCTTGGATGGAATATGGTGGGCAATATAAGCTGCATCTTCAGCCATCACCCATTTCAGATAACCTATGTTGAACTGTGTAATCAGAGGAGTTATTGTTTAATTTGACCTTATTAGATTTTTTTCCCCTTTGTTATATTATTCTATTTTCTTTTAATCTATCCGAAATAAAGATTCATTCATTCACATTCCACCACTGGCTTTTAGCAACAAGTGTATTTCCCAAATATGTTTTAAACTTCCTTTATTTAACCACCACCCATTTCTGTCTTTTGTCTAGGCAAGAAGTAAACGATCGATCCACCCCAAACTGGACCTTGCGTCACTATTTACAGAGATGCAGGCCTAAGATCTGCTGATCTGAGACCAGTGTGAGCTGCACATCCCAGCTGCTGAGTGACCCAGTCTTACAGTTTGAGTTTTGCACATTCTGAATAATCTGGAATTTGCTGCTGATTGTAATAAACAATTTAGTGACTTATGTGTTTGCATCATGATTTCTATTTTTGTCTGTTAATACACTGGCTGGAAAAGAGTCAGTAGTACAAACCATTAATGGGTGACCTTGAAAATAATGGCTCATTTTTAAGAAATTTATGTCACATGGTGGTAACCTTCACATATAAAAAGAGACATCTGCAAAAACTTCAGAGGTTTGTCAGTGCAGTACTACATGAATGCATGTATAGTACATTGTTGATGCAGAGAATATATATTTCTACAGTATATGTATCTAGTAAATCAAGCATTTTCCATGTAACCTTGTGACTGCATTAATTTAATTGCTTTTAATCCTAGATTAAAAGATTAAATTTTTTTTTTCCAAGATGGCGACCGGGATGGTCGCACTTTTTCGGCGCTGAGACAAAGCCGCTGATTTCTTCCCATTAATTGAACCTAATCAGCGGCGATCGGCGCTCGTGACGGACCCCACGGGCTGAATTTCCACCCCAGTCAGAATCCCGTCGGAATGCCCCTTTAATCGGGTAGAACCGCTGCGCTCTGTCTGAGGCTTCTGCCAAGCTAGTGCTGGTTGGCTTAGCACTAGCCCCTGTGCGTCACCTAACTCCGACACGAAGCGGCTCAGTCCCCGGTGAGGGCTTACCGGCCGAACCAACCGAGGCGGCGATTGGGAGCTCGGGCGCAGGGTTGGTGAGAGATGGGGGCCGCCTGGATTCAGCAGGACAGTGGCCTGAATCGGAGCCCAATTTGCGAGGCCCAGCCGAGGAACTACCAGACTGATGGCGGTCAGTGACGGGGCCTAGCGGAAGAGCCACCCAGCCAGACGACAGCGAGCGACGGTGATCGGCCACCGATCGGCGGAGGTGATCGGTGGATTAGAGCTACGCCGGCGGAGTGCGACATAACTGGTGGTGACGGGGCCCAGCGGAGGAGCCACCCAGCCAGACGGCGACGAGTGGCTGTGATCGGTGGATTCTGGCTGCGCCGGCGGTGTGCGACATAACTGGCCAGGTAGACGGAGGCAGGCGCCGGCGATAGCCTAGCCGGATTCTCTGTTTATTTCTATCCACAGGTCAGTATAATGCCACCCAAAAAAGAGGAATTGGAAGAAATTAAAAAATCCCTGAACTTTGTGTTAGAAGAATTGGCCAAAATGACTAACCAACAGGCCAAAATAATAAACCTAATACAAGAGGTACAAGCCCTACATTCAATAATAAAAGAAAAAGACAAAAAAATTATGGACCTGGAGCAACACGGGCGTCTTTTGGAGCAACGCGTCGAGGATCTTGAACAAGGTTCTCGCATTGATGACCTAGTTATAAGTGGACTAGACATCAGATATCAGTCCTACGCCCATGCCGCAACAGGACTGAGTGGTGAACATGCTTCCATAAGTGAATCAATGTCCCTAGAAAACCAAGTGCTTCAGTTCCTTAATGATAAAGACATTAAGGTAGAAGCCAATGCGATCTCAGCCTGTTATGCTTTACCGAAGAAAGATAACAAAACAAAGAAATCAATTGTGATGCGCTTTGTGAACAGGAGGGTGAAAAATGACATACTGAGGCAGGCCAAAAAACTAAAGGAAACTCAAGTTTACCTAAATGAACACCTGACAAAAAAACCCGCTGAATTAGCACGGCAGGCACGGATGCTAAAAAAACAAAATAAGATACAGTCAACCTGGACAAGAAATTGTAGAATTTGGATTAAACTAAATGGAACACCTGAGCAAGCAAAAAGTATAATGATCAGAGATGCTACTGACTTAGATAAATACAAATGAACAATGACTATGAAACACAGAGTGAGGAAACTCAAACTCTAAAAATATGCCACTATGCTGAACATAAACCACAAGAGATGGAGAATGATATTGATCCTGATAACCACTTTTTCAATAATATTCATAACCACTGTGAATATTACACTGAAAAGCAATTCAAAAGTCAAGTGCAATTAGATGGTAAACTGTCAATAATACACTTCAATAGCAGAAGTCTTAACAAAAACTTCTCACAGATTCAGGACTATTTAAAACAGCTAAACAGAAAATTCACAGCCATTGCAGTCTCGGAAACCTGGCTTAACAAAGACCAGGCTCCCCTGATGGCAATAGAGGGATATCAGATGTTTAACATTAACAGATCTCAAAAAAAGGGTGGTGGTGTTGCACTGTATATTGATGACCTATATAGATGTAAGCTTGTAAATGAAATGTCCTCAGCACTACCAGGGATTTTGGAATGTGTTACTGTTGAGATTGACCTAGACAAAACAAAAAATCTAATCATAAGCTGCATATACAGAACGCCGGGAACTTGCATTGAGACATTCAGAGATAAATTAGTCGAGCTGTACAATAATATTACTAGTAAGAAAATGGTAGCAATTTGTGGAGATTTCAATATTGACCTACTTAATCCACATCAACAAAATGTAGTTACAGAGTTCATGAACTCTATGTACAGCATGAGTCTATATCCCACAATAACACATCCCAGTAGAATCACAGTTCACTCTGCTACACTTATTGACAACCTGTTTGTCAATGTTCTCGATAAGAAAATAGAAAGTGGATTATTGATAAATGATATAAGCGACCACTTGCCAATCTTTGCACTTATCCATGGCCACATGGGGCCCAACCCAGAAAAAATCTCAAAATCGTTCAGACACAAATCACCAAACGCAATCAGTTCTTTTAAAGAGGACTTGCTGAAGCAAGACTGGACAGAAGTCTATGTATCAGATGTAAATGAAGCCTATGACACATTTATAAACATTGTAACCACTCTTTATGAAAAAAACTGCCCATTAGTTAAAAAAAAGCTTAAACACAAATTTGCTGACAAACCATGGTTAACCAAAGGACTACAAAAGGCGTGTAAAAAGAAAAATTTATTATATAAAGCTTTCATAAAGAAAAGGACAAAAGAAGCAGAGCAACGGTATAAAACATACAAAAATAAGTTAACATATATAATAAGATGCAGTAAAAGAGACTATTACAGTAAAGAACTGGAAAAAAACAAAGACAATATTAAAAATACATGGACAATAATCAACAGTATCCTTGGAAATAAAAGCAGAAATACTAGCTACCCAACTAATATTCCAAAAAATAATAAATCGACTCCGAATGTGAATATAGCTTCACCTGCAGATGAATTTAATAACTTTTTTGTTAACATTGGACCTAAACTGGCCCGAGAAATACCCACTACGGCGCCTACAGGTGATACAATATGCAATAACACTGCTGTAAAAGACACCATCTTCATAAAGAACACAGACGAAAGAGAGGTCATTGAAATTGTTAAATCGTTCAAAAGTAAAACATCTACTGACTGCGATGGTATTGACATGCTACTAGTCAAAACTGTTATCGAATGCATAGTGAAACCACTGACGTATATCTGTAACCTGTCTCTCCAATCAGGTATATTTCCCAATGCAATGAAAATAGCTAAAGTAATTCCGATTTACAAGACAGGCGACAGAGGGGAACTCTCCAACTACAGACCAATTTCACTATTACCGCAATTTTCCAAGATACTTGAAAAAATATTCTATGAGAGAATTGACAACTTCATACTGAAGAATGATTTATTGTGTGAGCAGCAATATGGGTTCAGACACAAAAGGACAACAGCATATGCCTTAATGGAATTTACAGAAAAAATATCAACAGCCATTGAAAATAAAGAGTATTCAGTTGGAGTATTCCTGGATCTTAAAAAAGCATTTGATACAGTAGATCACAATCTATTATTAAAGAAACTACAAAATTGTGGTATTAGAGGGGTAGCACTGTCCTGGTTAAGTAGTTACTTAAAGAATAGATATCAGTTTGCGTGTGTTAACAGCAAAAACTCAGAGTTACTGAAGGTCACCTGTGGAGTCCCACAGGGTTCAGTTTTGGGACCATTATTATTCAATATGTATATAAATGATATATGTAAAGTTTCAGAAAACATGGACTTAATATTGTTTGCCGATGACACTAATCTGTTATGCAGTGGAAACAATTTGGAACAACTTCTGGATACATTCGGAAAGGAATTAGGAAAGCTGAAACTGTGGTTTGATTCAAACAAATTAACGCTCAATTTAAGCAAGACAAAATTTATAGTCTTTAACAACCATCACAACTACCCAGTACCCAAACTCAGTGTAAATGGTGTAGAGATTGAAAGGGTATCCGAAACTAAATTCCTTGGAGTAATAATTGATAACAAACTGTGTTGGAAGCCACATATTAATTATATAAAAGGTAAAGTATCCAAATCAATTGCAATATTACACAGAGTGAAAAATTTGCTGAATCAACCCACACTATACACCTTGTATCATTCATTAATACTCCCATACATGACATATTGTAATGAAGTATGGGGAAATACATATAAAACAAACATATCTCCACTCTTTATGCTTCAAAAGAGAGCTATTAGAATAATCAACAAAGCAGCTTACAGGGAACCAACAAATCCACTTTTTCTTAAACAAAAAACTCTCAAGTTGAAAGATCTGATTGACTTTAAAACCGCAATAATAATGTTCAAAGTGAAGAATCTATCACTGCCCGCAAATATCCAAAAGTTGTTCCAAACAAGGGAGAAACGATATCACTTCAGAGGAACATGTATATTTCAAAAGCCTACAGTGAGAACAACCACCAAGCAACACTGTATTTCAGTGCAAGGAGTCAGATTATGGAACGATTTTGGACCTGAATTAAAATCATGTACAAAGCTTGGACAATTTAAACAAAAACTAAAGGAAGAAATACTCCAAACATATTTACAAGACGACATGTAAACTCACATAAGGATTGACATTTCCAGCCTGTGTTGTGTTGTAGCTTAGTTTTTTTCTTTTTTTCTTTGTGACACTATGTCTTAGATTTGTTTTTGAATAGTAACCGCTTAACTTAGACTAGCTCAGTTTTTCTTTTTCTCTCAGTCACATTTTGTCTTAGCCTTGTTTTAAATTGTGATCGCTCTTGTCTTGTTTTCTCTTTTTTCTCCTTTGAATTCTTGGATGGAATATGGGTGGGCAATATAAGCTGCGGCTTCAGCCATCACCCATTTCGGATAACTCACGTGGAATTGTATAGTAGAAGGAGTCTTTGTCTAATTTGACCTTGTTGTTATATTATACAGTTTCTTTTAACCTGTAATGTACTATCCGAAATAAAATAAATTCATTCATTCATTCATTCATTCATTCAGATCAAGTTTGTTTTGGTCTAAAATGCATCATAACTGTCAAATACATCTTATTATACCGAACTCAGTACTGTTTACTTTTGAATATACATTTTGTGGCTAATATAGTTATTAACATGGCGATCAAGTTGTGTCAGCTGATCATTTTTTGCTATGACAACATCTCAGACTCAGTGCAGCTGGAGCAGGTACGTCCATGATATCTCAACGGTCCATGATTTTCACGCAGATCAGAGCAATTTTTTTTCACACAATATTTTTATTGAACCTTTTTTTTTTTTTACAAACAGCACACACAGACACTAACACAAAAGTAAGTTAAAAACTAAAAAGAATAACAAAATGACAAAAAAAGGTAATAAAAACAACCATTAACAAAAACAAGTCAACAACAATGCTCCTCTGTTTAGTCTAGGTAATCTATTACATTAGAGTACATAATATACATTCACCAGCTTGGAATTTGCAAGGTCCACACATATCATTCACCTTCTTCTTCAGAAGTTATGTTTACTTTCTTTACATAATCAATGAAAGGTCACCATATATTCTCAAACACATTTTCCTTTGATTTCAGTATGTATGTTGTTCTTTCTAGTGGAAGGTTGTTAACATCTGTCTTAACCACTGAGTCACATCTGGTCTATAATTTTTTACACAGTAATGCAATACATTTTTTGGCATTAAGCAAACTGAGGTCTATGAATATTCTTTCACCCTTATTAAAGTTATGTTTTTCTGGATACAGACCCAACAAAAACAGTTTAGGGTTCAATGTGAATTGTTTTGAAATTATTTTTCCAATTGTTACCCTCACCTCTTCCCAAAACATTCTGATTTTTCTACATTCCCATAAACAGTGAAATAGGGTTACATTACTTAGATCAGAGCAATTTTTTGCACAGGAAATAAACCAGACATTCTTAAACTCTACAACCACTGATCGTTTGAGAAGATGTGCTGACAGTTGACAGGCTCACTCAGCCTGTCACTCAGTTGACAGGCTGTACATGAACGCCAGACTGACCGTTTGAAGTGGTAATTTTCCCACAACAGAGCCTTCTGAAACACACACAGCGTACATATTTTAGTACCTAAACAGTGATAACTTGCAGAGATTACAGTGTAGTACGACGTACTTATAGCAAAATAGCATTAGCAACCATTAGGTTACCGTCACATATGACCTAGTTTGTATCCTCACGTCTTCGGCTCTCTCCAGAAGCTGCAGAACTATTCCAGAGTGTTTTGTCTCACTGCCTGTACCCTTGTCTGACGGTCCTTTTTGGCATTTACGGTGAAAAAAGCCACAGACCGAGGAGTCGCCTTGTAAAGCCGCCATGTTGTGTTTGGCTTGGGTCGCGTGTTTTACGTCACGGGAGTGTGGCGCCGCCTTGCTGTAAAAAAAATCCCGCCCAACCCAGCTATACATGGCTTTACATGGTTGTAATGGAGGCACAACCGCGGCAGAAATGAGTAGTAACAAAAAGAAACGAGGAAAGTCGAACTGGGCTAGTGGAAATGAGGCATAAGAGTCTCACCAGACCAGGTAAACAAAGCACTGAGAAATATCAGCCCCCGCAAGGCAGCAGGACCAGAAAACATCCCTGGTCGGGCCCTCAGGGCATGTGCTGCAGAGCTGACTGATGTTCTCACAGCAATCTTCAACCTCTCCCTCAACCAGAACATAGTCCCCTCGTGCTTCAAAACAACAACTATCATCCCTGTCCCCAGAAGGAGCCTGCCAACCTGTCTGAATGATTACAGATCAGTAGCACTCACTTCAATCATCATGAAGTGCTTTGAGAGAGTGGTGCTGCCCTTCATTCAGGACAACATACCAGGCACCCTGGACCCCCTGCAGTACGCCTACTGGCCCAACAGATCCACCTCAGATGCCATTGCCGTAGCACTCCATTATTCTCTTTCCCACCTTGAAGATAAAGACTCCTACATTAGGATGCTCTTTGTCGACTACAGCTCCGCCTTCAACACAGTCATCCCCCACAAACTCTCCGACAAACTGTCTTCACTTGGCTTGCACTCCACCCTCTGTGACTGGCTACTGGACTTTCTAACTGGCAGGCCCCAGTCTGTCAGGATGGGTAACAGGACCTCAGCCAGCATCATCACAAACACAGGTGTCCCCCAGGGTTGTGTTCTCAGCCCCATCCTCTACAGCCTCTTCACCCATGACTGTGTTGCCTCCCACAAAGACAACATCATCCTAAAGTTTGCGGATGATACAGCAGTGATAGGACACATCACTGGTGATGACGAAGCATCCTACAGGAAGGAGGTGGCCAACCTGGTGTCATGGTGTGAGGACAACAATCTCACCCTCAACACTGACAAGATAAAGGAAATGATAGTGGACATGAGGAAAGGGAGGAGGAGACCCCATCGGCCACTGTTCATCCAGAAGTTTGAGGTGGAGAGAGTGAGCACCTTTAAATACCTGGACATCTACATCAGCAAGGACCTTAAGTGGACACACAACACTGCAGAGCTGTTCAAGAGAGCTCAACAGCGACTGTACTTTCTGAGGAGGCTGACGAAGTTCGGCATGTCTTCCAGGATCCTCAACAATTTCTACAGCTACATCATTGAGAGCATCCTGACCAACGGCATCACTGCGTGGTACGGAAACACCACTGCCCTGGAGCGCAAACGGCTGCAGAGAGTGGTGAAGACAGCGGAGAAGATCATCAGGACTCCACTCCCCTCTCTGCAGAGCACCTACCACCGCAGAGTCCCAATGAGAGCTGACGTCATCCTCTGGGACCCCACCCACCCCCAACACAGACTGTTCACACTTCTACCCTCAGGTCGGAGGTACAGAAGTGTGAAATGCCCGACAACCAGACTGAAAAACTTCTTCTTTCTCACTGCCATCAGATGCATGAACAGACAACAACTCCCAAAACTCTGTAACACAGCTTCGCATATAGGAACTCACACACCGGCTGCTAAATTTGCACACTGCTCACCTGTACAGTAGATATAGTATCACCTGTCTGATGTCCATATCATCTCTGCTGCTACTTACCAATAATTTGTAATTATACACCGCTTGTTGCACAATGCTCATTTGCACACTGTACATAAGTCTATGCCATCTCAGGTTACATCAGGTTGCACAATGTTCATTTGCACACTGTGCATAAGTCTATGCCATCTCAGGTTCACATCAGGTTGCACACTGCTCATTTGCACACTGTACATAGGTTCATGCCATCTCAGGTTCACATCATCTCTGATATCAATACATCACTATCACTTTAGTCATCCGGTGACTTCATTTTCATTCCTCTACTGCCTAACTGTGTGCTGATGTATGTGTCTTAGTATCCATCAGTACTAAGATTGAGTTACTGTGTTAGTGTGCCATGACCTATTAGAATTTTTGTTTCTGTACCTTTAACTTGACATTCGTTCAGAGAACAAAGTAAGAATTTCATTGCTCAGGAAATGTAACATTTCTTAACTGTGCACATGATAATAAAGCCTTTGAATCTTGAATCTTGATTCTGAGGGATGACAAGCAGCTCATCAATTTCTACACCGTAGGCCAAGACCAGGTCAAGGGTGTGATTATGATGATGAGTTGGTTTACTAACACACTGAGAAAAAACAGTTGAATTTAAGAGGGAGAGAAATGCTACACTATGACTATCATTATCAACATCTATTTGAATATTAAAATCACCAGCTATGATAATCTTGTCTGAACTAAGAACTAAGGTTGTTAAGAACTCAGAGAGTTCAGACATAAATTTAGCAAAAGAAGCACTGGGAGGGCGATATACTGTGGTAAATAAAATAGGCTGCTCTGACCTCCAGGATGGATGTGCTAAGCTAAAAATTAAGCATTCAAAAGAGTTACAATTTGAGTTTAGCTTAGGCTGAGGGTTCATTGGTAATGTGGATTCATATATTACCCCGACACCACCACCTCGGCCAGTGTTTCTAGGAATTTGAATATTACCATAGCTGGGGGGGGGGGGGGGTGGCCTCATTGATCCTAACAAAATCATTGGGGTGTAGCCATGTTTCTGTGAGACAGGGTATATTTATAAATGAGCTGGTCTACCATCAGTGGAGGACACGCTAATACAGATGAACCTGAGATGGCTCGGACATGTTGAGAGGACGGACCGCCAGCGTCTCCCTCAGCAGTTACTCTACTCACAGTTATGCAAGGGCAAACGCAATCAGGGTAGCCCAAGGCTCAGATTTAAAGACACTGTAAAAAGAAACTTAAAGAAGTTGGACACAGACAGGAGTTCCTGGCAGCAGAAGGCTAAGGACAGAGCTGTGTGGAGGAATCTGATCAGACCTGAATGAAACAGTCATTGTCGCCCATGTCAGACTGCTATGATGATGATGATGATGAATCTGTGATCATATCATTAATTAAGGCCGCTTTATCTGACAGAGATCTTATATTCAGCAGTCCGCATTTAATTATTTTCTTTATTTGTGATAAATTAGTGGTTTTATTCTTTATTAAGTTAAGTTGTATTTGTCTTGGGTTACAGTGTTTTGGGTAACAGGAGACAGACACAGTCTCTATGGGGTTATGAATTGAAGACTGATCTAAACAGCAAGAATTATTTGGATTAATAGGATTAATATGAGAAGTGGAAGCAAAGAAGGGCGGGTTGGCAGACCCAGATACTTTGAGGTGAGTTAACACACCAGCTTTCAGTCACTGTACTAAAAAATGCTGAATGGAATAAAACAGATTGTTCCTTAGAACACGTGCACCAAGTCTATTTGGATGGATGCCGTCTGGCCTCATAAATGATGGGTAGTTCCAGAACAGGTTGAAATTGTCTTTAAAACCAGTGTTAAAAGTTGGACATGTTGACCACAACCAGGTATTAAGGCTAAGAGTTCTGCTAAAATAATTGCAACCTTTTCTAAAAAGAGCAAGTGGTCCAGAAAAAAAACACACGTCTGCCACAGTTCTTAAGAGTGGACAGAAGGCTCCTGAAGTCTCGATTTTAGATCTCAGATGCTTCTTCTGGAATGTTGTTGCATCCAACATGCACAATAACAGTTTTAGCGTGGGAGTATTCATTTAATAGGTCAGGGGTAAGAGCCTTAATGTTTGACACTTTAGCCCCAGGAAAAAAAAATTGTAACACAGTACCTGCTTCTGACGTTCCTCATTATTGAATTACCAATCACCAGCATCGTCTGGGGGGACTTTGTCGGTGGCTTCTGAAATGGTGGATAGTTTTGCCGTTGTTGTTGCTGCTGTGGCGGCACGGTGCCAGTGCGGGGGTGATGCGGGGGGTTGCGCTCTCTTCTTTTTGGAGCTGGTGTAAAGTTTGGCTCACCTAAGGTAGTTTTTTTTTTTTTTTTATTTAAGTTTTTGTAAAGGGTATACAGGTCGTTACAGCAATGCAGTGTTTACATTTTCATCACATGTTCCCTTATTTTCTGATATCTGACAGCATTGGAAGATTAATTCTTACAACACCCCTTTTTTTTTCTTTTTTTTTTAAAGTGAAAGAAAAAGTGAAATTAAAGAGAAAAAAAAAACAAGAAACAAATAAAAAAAAAAACAAACAAACCAGTAAAAAACAAACAAAAAGAAAAAGTAAGTAAATAAAGATAAAAGAGCATCTGAGTAGCGTTGGAACAAAGAGCGGAACCATTATTGAAATGGTATTTGTCAAAGATTAGATCTAATGGAAGACACATATGCGGTCCAGGGTTGCCAAAAGTTCATGAACACATCCATGTCCTGTCTCAGTGCGAATGTCAACTTTTCCATCGAGTAAATGTCTTGGATCACGTTAGTCCAATCTTCAGGTGTAGGACAGTCCTTCAACATCCATTTTTTAGTTAGAGCTTTTTTGCTTGCCAATATTAAAACATTGAATAAGTATTTTTCTCCTCGTCTTTCCAGTGAGTCCGGTAGTAAACCCAAATACAAAGTTACAAAAGAAAAGGGAACTGTAATTTTGAATATTTTCCCCAATATTGTCTGTACCTTGGTCCAATATTGGTTGATAACTGGGCATGACCAAAACACATGAAAATGATTTGCAGTCTTTTCACCACACAAGTGCCAACAGTTCAATCCCTTATGGGTAAATTTGTTTTGTGCAGGTGTTCTGAAAAATCTTGCCAAGTTTTTCCACCCAAATTCTCTCCACTGCAGGGATGAGGTACTTTTCCATTGCTGTTTATTTAGCTTTTCCCATATTTCCAGTTGTAAAGTGAAATTCCCCTCTTTTTCCCATCTCTCTTTTATATAAGATGTGTTGTCTCCTTTTAAGTCTTGAAGACCTTGGTATATTTTAGAAATGTATCTGATCCCTGGGATCCCTTTATATGCCATTAAGAAGACCTTCAGAACACCTGACTGGGCCCTTTCCAAAACCTCCTTTTTAAGTATATTGTTTATGTGGTGTCTAAGCTGGAAGAACCTGTAAAGGTCTTGATTTATTAGGCCTTGTTTTTTCAAATCTTCAAAACTTCTTAAGATTTGCCCTTTAAAAAAATCGTAATATTTTATCAGCCCTTTCTCCTTCCACTTTTTAAATCTGGTGTCTGTTTTATTAGGAGTAAAGTCCTGATCATAGGCGATCCATTGCAGAATTCGATAGGGCTCTTTAGTTTGATTCTCTCTGACTATCTTAAACCAAATTTTTAGCGGGGTCTCTATCCACGGGTTAGTGTTATTCAAAAGCTTAGGTAAGACATTGTTCCCTATTATCGCCTGTAGGGGGATGTCACTTGTTATTTGGCATTCGATCTCCTTCCATTGTGCAGTGTAGACTGGGTTACATATCTCTACTAAAGTTTTAATTTGTGCGGCTTTAAAATAGTCCCTGATATTTGGCAGCGCGAGCCCACCTTTGTCTTTGTTTAGCTGTAGGGTTCTATATCTGATTCTAGGTCTCTTGCCCTGCCATATGAATCTTGAGATCCTTCTGTCCAGCTCCTGCCATGTTTTTTTGGGAGGTTCTACCGGTATTGTTTGGAAAAGGTATAGAAGACGTGGAAGTATATTCATTTTGACTGCTTCAATTCTTTGTGCAGTACCCAAGAATGGTATCATATTCCATCTTGCTAGGTCAGATTTTATTTTTGTCACCAGTGGATCATAGTTTAGTGATATAATTTTGTTGAGTTGTTTCGGGATATTGACCCCCAGATATTTCATAGATTCCGACTCCCAGTTAGTTTTGAGTTTGCTTAGTGAATAATGATTTGGGTCATAGTTGAATGTTAAAACTTGGGTTTTATGCATATTTAATTTGTACCCCGATAAATCTCCATACTCTGAAAAAACTGAGGTTAGTTCTGGTAAAGAAGTGTCCGGCTGCCCTAGGTATATTAAAATGTCATCAGCAAAGAGTGCTATTTTATGTTCCTTCTGACCAAGTGTAATACCTTGAATTTTTTGGTTTTGTCTTATCCATTGGCTCAGAGGTTCTATGAAGATTGCAAAGAGCAGTGGAGACAGGGGGCAGCCCTGACGACATCCTCTTTCCAGTTCAAAAGATGATGATAAATTACCGTTAATCCTTATTTTAGCTGTTGGTTTTTTATATAATGCCTGTATAGTTCTAATGAAGTTGTTATGAAAATTGAAACTGGATAAGATTCTATATAGAAAAGACCAGTCAACCGAATCGAATGCTTTTTCAGCATCTAATCCCAATATGACTGCATTTAAGTTATATTTTTTTATATGATGAATTATGTGTAAAGTACGTCGAATGTTGTCTTGTGTCTGTCTTTGTCTTATAAAACCTGTTTGGTCTAAATGAATTAGGTCTGTCAGTATATTTTCTAACCTTTTGGCAAGGATAATGGTAAAAAGCTTATAGTCCTGATTTAGTACACTGATTGGTCTGTAGTTGGAGCACTCTAGTTTATCCTTTTCAGGTTTAGGTATAACTGCAATGACCCCTTCTCTCCAGGAGGGGGGGATTTCCCCTGTGTGGAGGACATAATTAAATGTTTTCAGGAGGAGAGGAGATAGTTGCTGTTTAAAGGTTTTGTACCACTCTGCTGTATAGCCATCAGCTCCTGGGGATTTGTTAGCTTTAAGTTTCATAATTGCTTTTTCCAATTCTTTAGGATGTATTTCTGACAGTAGTGTTTTATTTTGTGACTCCGTAAGTTGGGGAAGGTTTAATGTGTTTAGGAATGCCTCGGATGCGTTTTTATGTTTTTTGTGGGAGTATAAGTTCTTATAGTAATTCTCGAAGTTTTTAAGAATATCCTGAGTTCTGAATTTTATTTCCTTTGATACTGGGTCTCTGATTTTGTAGATTGCTCTTTCTGTTTGATGTTTCCTCAATTTATAGGCTAGCAATTTTGCCGATTTACTGCCTGCTTCATAGTATTTTTGTTTCAGAAATGTAAGTTTCTTCTGGATTTCTATTGTGTAGATCTCATTTATTTGGTTTTTAATTTCCTTAATCTTGAGCGAGTCAGTAGAATGAGTGTTGCCTTTGTGTTCTTTTTCTAGGTTCCTAAGTTCTGACTCTAATGTGGATAGTTTTTCTTGTCTTAGTTTCTTTTGGGTTGCCAGTTTTGCAATAATCTTTCCTCTTATTACAGCTTTACATGCATCCCACAGTATTAAAGGGGATACTTCTCCATTATCGTTATCTTCCAAATATCTGAGAATATCTGATTCCAATTCATCTTTCAATGGTCCTTTCAGGACATTTGAATTTAACCTCCAAGAAAATGTATTATTTGTGTATTTTTGGATATTTAAGTCCATGTAGATCGGACTGTGGTCGGAGAGATCCATCAGTCCTATTTTACATGTTTTTACTCTTCCAATGTCTCTATTAAACATAAAAAAATAGTCAATCCTTGAGTAAGATGAATGTGGAGTTGAGTAAAATGTATAGTCTTTTACACTGGGGTTGAGTTCCCTCCACACGTCACAGATTCCCAATTCTTTTAGTAGCATCCAAGTCTTCCTGTTTTGGGTGTTATTTTGATGTGGGGAATTACCAGAAGCATCCCAGTATGGATTCAGTCTAAGATTGAAGTCCCCACCACATATCACTAAACCTTGAGCTTTAGTTATCATTAGGTCGAATACATTTTTATAAAATTTCCAGTTAGCCCCTGGGGGAGCATACACATTCAGCAGGGTGATATCTTCTCCCTCTAGCCGCCCAGTTACCAAACTGTATCTCCCTTCTTTATCTTTGTGTTCTGATTTTTTTTCAAATGTAATTTTGGTTGATACCAATGTCGCTACTCCCCTCCTCCTCCCTGATTTATATGAAGATGAAGAGATCATTTTAAACCCTTGTCTACTGAGTTTATTGTGTTCCACGTCTGTTAGGTGGGTTTCTTGTAAAAGTATTATTCCTGCTTTGTCTTTTTTCATTTTGCCTAGAATCTTGGATCTTTTAACTGGATTCAGGATTCCTTTTACATTATATGAAATTATTTTGGTTACACCCTGTTTCTCCATTGTGTTGTTTTGTTTAGTATAACTGTGTGGTGGCCCTCTTTTGTGCTACTCAGAAACTGAAAGAACATTAAAAACAAGAAAAACATTAAGAACATAGTGTAAAAAACTTTAAAACAAAAAGCTGTCATAAGAACTTCCTGAGCTGAGGTCTTTTTAAAGACCCTGTAAAAGCCTTGATGGAGTGAAGGCTCTGAGGGAAATTCCTCAAACTCTGTTACGTGTTGAGGGCCCTCTCTTACCACTGAAAGTAGTCCCATGCTTTTAACGTGAGTTTCAGAACCCAATCCAAACTTGTAATGATTTTTTTTTTCCTTTTATGCCTAAACCCTGTGAAATTGTGTGCACTCTCCCACCCCCATCACATCAAACATTCACGCAAAAACAGTATTTGTTAGTATGAGCAGAACATGTGGATTATTGTCACATTTCTATTTTAACAAGTTTTTTTTTTTTTATTACAAAGACTTATTTGTTTCAAATAATATGATTGTTCCATGAAATGTTTTACCACATGCTGAATATGCATCTCCTTTAATGTTTGTTACCTTGTATGAGGGGGGTTGGATGTGCGGATTGATTCAAGAGAAAAGAAAAAAAAAAAAAAAAGGTCGCTATTCCAACCTGAAAACGGATAGTTTATCCGCGACGCTCTGGTGCTGGGTTTCCCGCTGCTGGTCCGTGGATTTTGAAGGTCTTTGTGTTGTCCATGTTTGCGCTTTGATCTTCTCACTCGGGTCTGTTGCGGGTTTAAATACCGTTACCGGGAGGCCTCTTTTCGCCATGTCAGCTGTTGCTTCTTCCGCCGAATTATAGAGACACGTTTCATCGCCGTAGAAGACCCTTAACTTCGCAGGAAATGGTGTCTGAAAGCGCAATTTCTTCTCTCTTAACACCTTTTTCGCGTCATTGTATTCCCTGCGCTTTTTAAGGACCTCCGGGGCGTAATCGTGTTCCACGTAGACTTTTCTCTCCTGGTGCATAAATCCTTTTTTCTGCCAGGCCAGTCTTACAACCTCTTGTTTTATTTTGAAATTGGAAAATCTTACCAACACCGAACGTGGGGGCGCTTCCGCCGCCGGCCTAGCGGCTAATGAACGATGTGCCTTTTCTATCTTCAAGTCGGTGGTTTGTGGAATATCCAATTTCTCTCTTAGTAAGGATTCCACGCATTCTGCCATTGAGTTAAAACCATTTTCGGTTCCTTCTATCAGACCATGAATTCTTATGTTGTCTCTTCTTTGTTTTCCTTCTTGGTCGGTTAGCTTAGCCTCTATAGCTGCTTGTCTTTTGCGTAGGTCTAGTACAGAATCTTCGAGCACTTTTATTCGATCCTCTGTTTCCAAGATTCGGTTCTCGGCCTGGTCCACTCTGCTGTTTGTCCTTTTCAATTCTTCTCTGAATTCCCGAAATTCGGCCGTAACATCTCGGCGAAATCGTCGTAGCTCCTCAAATAGTGATTTCAGGCTAACCCTTTTGTTAGCTATCACCAGTTCCTCGTCTTCTGAACGGAGATCTTCCAGTTTGGATTCTCCGGCCGATACGTGTCCTGGCCTGGAGAATTTCAGTTTCTTCTGTTTTCCTTTAGACATGATGATTTTGTCTTTTGATTTTCACTCCTCCAAAAATCCGTTAAGTTTGATTTTCAAGGTGTTATCCTGGATTGGGTCTGAGAACTTCAGTGTTAAGCTGCAGTCGCCATGGCGTCCAGACCGGAAGTCCACCTAAGGTAGTTTTGATCCGGGGATTGTGAGTTTGGGCTGCTGCTGAAGGAGGAGGGGCAGCCATGGGAGGAAGATCAACATCTAGGTGGGGGAAGTCTTCCAGGGAAAGGATATTGAATCTGTTTTCCAGCAAAAGGGGAAGGGAGGAGGCGCGGCCATGTCTGGTCAATCCTCGATATTTGCTATTGGGCCCAACCATGAGGCTATGAAGAACTACCCGGGGCTTTGGGTTTAGCTCCGAGCTGAAGCCAGTGCTGGAGTCCTGCACAGCTGAGGTGACCGGAGCAGGGGTGGAGGTGGATGGTGATATGTTAATTTCACCCAGGTAAGTAGCCGTCTCTGCTAGCTGTGAGTCCGTTGCTGGTGCCAATGTCCGTCCAAAAATGATCGTGTCCAGTTGATTTTCAGCCTCCAGAATCTTATAGAGGTTAGAGAGTCTCAGTTGCAACTCAGAAACCTTCTTAGAGAGGGAAACAGAGCTGACACAGGTCGGAGAGGGAGCCATGGCTTTCCAGGCCAGTAGTGGCTAACTAAAACAGATAGGTTAGCCTAACCTGATGAACAGCCCTGATCGGGGTCTGATTCACCTGTGAGCCAATACAGGCTGTTGTATTTACTGAGCTAACACTAAGTAAAATAGTTAATATCAATAAAAGAGATAAAAATTTAAAACGGAGTTAATACAATAAACAAAAATATATAAGATAACCAGTACGTGTAGAGGTGACTGAGTTTTCAAACAGATACCGACACACAGACGGGTTGCTTCAGGAAGGGCATCTGATGTAAATCCTTTGCCAAATCAAACATGTGGATCATGGTGAATGAGACTTTCATACAGGATTGGTCGAAGCCCGAGTTAGCAACGACTGCCACTGGTGCTGTTAACCGACAGAGTGCCAGTGGAAATTGGGCTATTGTTGGTCGAAGATCGAGGTGGAGAAGTGGGGGAAGGTGTGTTAGGCGGGAAAGAGAGAAAAGGAAAGGTAGAAGTGTGGAGGTGAGAATAGGGACTTTAAATGTGCTATGAAATGACTTTTGTTGTGATATAGTGCTATATAAATAAAGTTGAATTGAATTGAATTGAATTGAATGTAGGGACTATGACTGGCAAAGGCAGAGAGTTGGCTGACATGATGGAGAGAAGAAAGGTAGATTTGCCGTGTGTTCAAGAAACCAGATGGAAGGGAAATAAGGCTGAGATCACTGGAGGCGGATTTAAACTGTTCTACCATGGTGTAGATGGGAAGCAAAATGGAGTAGGAGTAATTTTGAAGGAACAGTATGTGAAGAGTGATCAGGAGGTAAAGAGCGAGTCAGACAGGATCATGAGTTTGAAGCTAGAAGTGAAAGGTGTGATGCTGCATGTTGCCCCACAAGTAGGATGTCAGGTAGAAGAGAAAGAGGAATTCTGGAGTAAGTTGGATGAAATGGTAGATAGTGTTCCCGGTGGGGGGAGAGAGTCGTGACTGGAGCGGACTTTAACGGACATGTAGGTGAAGGAAACAGAGGTGATGAGGAGGTGCTGGGTAGGTATGGTCTTATGGAGAGAAATATCAAAGGACAGAGGGCTGTGTATTTTGCTAAAAGGATGGCGATAGCTGTGGTTAACACATACTTCAAAGAAGAGAGAGGAAGATAGGGTGACTAACAAGAGTGGAGGAAGGTGCACACAGGTGGACTACATCTCGTGCAGAAGAAGAAATCTGAAAGAGATATGAGACTGCAAGGTGGTGGCAGGGGAGAATTACCGGAGTGGTGGCTCAGTTGGTAGAGCATCCGCCCCACACCCGGGAGGCAGGGGTTCAAATCCCGGCCGGGTCATGCCAAAGACCAAATAAAAAGTGGAACTTCCTGCTGTCCAGCTTGGTGCTCAGCAATAAATGGAATGGAGGAGGGAACTCTGTTGCAGCGCCTTGCATGGCAGTGGCCCTCTGATTCTGCACTTGGGTTATGTGTGATTTACACTGTAGATAGGTAAAGCATAATCTCGTTCTGCTGTACATGATTGGTTGTACGGTTGAATGACAATAAGGGTGATAAAATAAAATAAAATAAAAAAAAAGAATGTAGCTCAACAGCATTGGATGGCAGTCTGTAGCATGACTTTGGAAAGCAAGAAGAGGAAGAGAATAAAGGCAGAGCCAAAGATTAAATAGAGGAAGTTGCAGAAGGAAAAAGGTTAGACAGAGTTCAGGAAGGAGTTGATAAAAACTCTGGGTGGTAGTGAAGAATTTCCAGATGACTGGGAAAGTACAACAGAAGTATTGAGGCAAACGGATAGAAAGGTATAGGATGTATCCTCTGGACAGAGGAAAGAAGACAAGGAGACTTGGTGGTGGAATGAGGAATACAGAAAAGTATTCATAGGAAGAGGTTAGCAAAGAAAAAGTGGGATAGTCAGGGAGATGAAGAAAGTAGACACGAGTATTTGGAAGGTAAAAGTATGGCGAAGAGAGAGGTGGCAAAGCCAAAGGAAAGGACATACAGTATAGTGAGTTGTATGAGAGGCTGAACACTAAGGAAGAAGAAATGGACTTGTATCGATTGGCTAGACGGATCGAGCTGGAAAGGATGTGCAGCAGGTTAGGCAGATTAAGGACAGAAATGGTAATGTACCAACAATTGACAAGAGTGTGTTGAGATGGTGGAAGTAGTACTTTGAGGGGCTCATGAATGAAGAAATTAAGCGAGAGGAGGATGGATGAAGGAAAGATGGTGAACAAGGAAGTCCCGAGGATTAGCAAGGCGGAAGTGAGGGCAGCTTTGAAGAGGATGAAGAATGGAAAGGCGGTTGGTCCGGATGACATACCTGTGGAGGGATGAAGATGTTTAGGAGAGATGGCAGTGGACTTTTTAACCAAATTGTTTAACACAATCTTGGAGAGTGAGAAGATGACTGAGGAGTGGAGAAGCAGTGTTTTGGTACCGATTTTAAAGAACAAAAGTGATGCTCAGAGCTGTAGTGACGACAGAGGCATAAAGTTGATCAGCCACACTATGAAGATATGGGAAAGAGTTGTTAAAGCCAGGTTAAAAGGAGAGGTGACAATCAGTGAGCAGCAGTAGGGTTTCATGCTAAGAAACAGTACTACAGATGCAATGTTTGCTCTAAGGGTATTGATGGAGAAGTATAGAGAAGGTCAGGAGTGGCACTATATCTTTGTGGATCTAGAGAAAGCAGATGATTGGATGCCAAGAGAGGAAGTGTGGTGCTGTATGAGAAAGTCAGGAGTGGCAGAGAAGTATGTGAGGGTGGTGTAGGACATGAATGAGGACAGTAAGATGGTGGTGAGGTGTGCTGTAGGAGTGACAGATGGATTCAAGGTGGGGTTACATCTGGGATCGGCTCTGATCCCCTTCTTTTTTGCCATGGTGATGGACAGGCTGACAGATGAGGTAAGGCAGGAGTCTCCGTGGACCATGAATTTTGCAAGCAACATTGTGATCTGTAGTGAGAGTAGGGAGCAGGTGGAAGAGAACCTGGGGCCTAATGTGCAAACAGTATTTATGCACAAAAACATGGCATACATCCTTTTCCATGCAAAATTTCAGCTGTGTCAAGAATGAAATGGCCATGGAAATATGTGCAGCCCCACGGCAACTTCATTGCTGGCGTATGCACGTTTCTACTATTACTGGTCCATTGGCAACACTTAGAAATGATGTTGGGAGACTGATAATGACATGAAAATTGTTGTACACACCAGAGACACATGATGAACAAACATCCACGTGTTCGTAATCAGATGAGTGGATATAAAAGCCGTGCTCTGCCCGTCCCAGCGTAGGTGCTGACAACATTGGGGTTCCTGGCAACAGAGGCATTCCAGAGGGAGTTGACAAACCAATCAGGTATTTCCCAGTCAACCCTGAGCAGAGCTATACCAGCTGTGTGGGATGGCATTATCCAGCTGTCATGCAGGTGCATCATATTACCATACAATGCAGTTGAAAAGGCTGTAGTGCTGAGTCCTACAATTTCAAAATATGATTATTAATAATTATAAAACTAAGTTTAAAGCTTATTAATAATATTTGTAATACCTCATTTGTAACACTATTTGGGGCACCATCTGTATTTTATAGAGGGGGAAACTCTTATGGACAAAGACTTAAGCTTAAGAATTTTGCAAATAGTAAGTTAAGCCTTAGTTAATCATTTTATTGGCAATATTTAATCAGTCTCATAATCTGGAGGCACAATTCTTGACACTGAGTTGTTAAGATAATGGACAAGGAGAAATCACACCTTCTAGCTTTAGTAAACCGCTCTTTATTAAACTCAGTGGAGTGGCACAAACATAAGGCACTTAAGATCAGCAGAATAAAACATGGCAAAAATTGGGGTTACTTGATTCCACGAAATATGAACATATCATACATCTAAGGTCACCACATTACCATCATGAGTAAACTCTGGCACTAAAAGATTAGATCTGTGCAGTCACATTCTGAGGCAGTGGCATTTTCTCCCAGAAGCCAAGCGAAGCAAAGCTTCCCCTATTTTTCAGCCTTTGACTGTCATTTTTATTAAGTACATATTACATATACGTATATTATATACCTTTTATATAAATGGCATCTGATAATATGGAAAAACAGTCAACTATCAAAATGTGTATTTATGGTATTTAAAGGTTTTGATTGTCACAGACTTGCCAGAGAGAGAGCCCTTCTCATTCCCAGAGTATTTTAGAATGGGGGAAACAGCGCCTCCGTTACATGTACTAAAATACATAGTGAGATGTGGTACTGCACTACTAGGCGAGGGTTTGAGAGCCAGCAAGGGCAAAGTTGCTTAGTTTTGTGGAAAAAAAAAACTATACAAATTAATCAATCAAATGAGGCCATAGGCACGCCACTCCTAGGGTGAGATTAGTCAGTTCTGTGCAAAAGCCAGCCAGCGGAAGTTTGCTGAGCCCATATCAGACCAATCAAATCATAAGGGGTCATTAACGTCAGTGCTGGTGAGAGGCCAGTGGTCATTGTTAGCAACATTAGCAAGTACCATTATGGAGGGCCAGGATTTGGAGTTTTTAATAAAAAATTCTTTTACCAAGCTACCACTGGAGCAGCAACTCAAAATTAAATCAGACGGCAGGCCAATACCAAAACTAGATCTGCGCATGAAGAGAAAGGGGGGCATTCATGGAACACGTGTGGACAAGAAAGACTTGTAAACCTTGCCAAAATATCCATTGACTCTGCTGTCGTGGAGGACCTAAAGGCCAGTGGGAAATTCTGACATTGTGGAGCGTGTAAAGAAAGAGGTGGATTTGGCTTCAGACGATTTATTACACAACTCACACAAGAAGCACAGACAGAATGACATCTCAGCAGAGACTCTTCTCTTAAATAATATGGCATTCCTCTAGAAGCTTCTAACACACAAAAGGTCACATTGCATTCACTTCCTTAATCCTGTACCATTCCTCTAGAAGGTTCTAACACACAAAAGGTCATACTGCATTCATCCTTCACACCTCCCTGTTATCTCACCAGGGAACCTCTGCTCTTTATTCTTGTCTAAGATGTTACACAATTATGCTCTCCCCATGTGCCGCCATACGACCCCCCCGAGCATCTTGGATAGAACAATTGAATAACAGTCCGTATGCTGTGATAGAATCATTAAACATCAATCCACATGCTGCTTGGGCTTCAGTCTTCTCCCGTATCTGCTGTAACCAGGATTCACCGCCTCTGCGGCGCTGTCATGCTGGGGGGTTGATGTTTGGGGGGTAAAACTTTTTGTCTGTCCGTGTGGGTGCTCTGGGGAATCTTTTCTCTGGGAAGCTCCCCGTGGGGGTCTTCCACGCCGAGGGGCCCTCGCCAACAGCACTTGCTCGTCTGCCACCACAAAAGTGGGTTTGAGTCTGTCTATGCCAATCTTTTCCCTCCTACCCCCCAAATCTAGCAAAAAATGCTTGTCCCCTGTTTCCAGCACTCTGAACGGTCCATCATAAGGTGGGCGCAGTGGGGGGCGATGGGTGTCGTGTCTGACAAACACGAACTCCGCGTTTTTCAAGGTTTTAGGCACAAAAACGCGTGGAAAACTGTGGTGGGCAGGGCCCGGCAGCGTGCTTGTGTCTATGCTACCCTGCAACAACTGAGACGGGGAGCTGCCCGGCGCGGGATTATCTGGCAGAAACTCCCCGGGCAGCCGAAGTGGTTGCGCAAAAACGAGTTCAGCCGGGGAAGCTTCCAGATCCTCTTTAGGCGCAGAACGTAACCCCAATAAAACCCACGGTAGCTTGTCTACCCAATTTGCATCTGTCAGTGAAGCCCTGAGAGCCGCTTTCAATGATCTCTTTCACTTGTTTGCGAAGGCTCGGCCACATGAATTTCTCCCCTACCATTTTGACCGACGCGCGCACTCCCGGGTGCGCCAAAGAATGAATTGAGTCAAACATGCGGCGGCGCCACGCGGCCAGGACCACGGGACGCAGGCGCCCCGTGAAGACATCGCAGATCAGGGTGGGTATGCCATCTTGCAGCACCCTGCTCTCCAGCCTTAACCCTGTTGGTCCAGACTGGAGCGCGCGCACGTTCGTGTCACTTATCTGCTCCGCGGCCATGGCTGCGTAATCTATCCCCACGCAGACCGGGGCCGCCACGGCGCGTGAGAGGCAGTCTGCCACTACATTCAGTTTACCCGACACATGCTGAATATCGGTAGTAAACTCTGAGATCGCGGCCAGCTGTCTCTGCTGCCGGCCCGACCATGGTTCTGAAACCTTGGCCATCGAGAATGTTAGCGGCTTGTGGTCCACGAACGCGGTGAAACTGCACCTTTCCAGCCAGAACTGGAAGTGGCGAATGGCCAGGTGGAGAGCCAGCTACCCCTGATCTGAAGCATCAGTGGTGAGCGCTATGCGGGCCGTTGGGTCCGGATGTGCCAGCAATGCGGCGTTTGCCAGGGCTGCTTTGACTTCCGAGAACGCCCGCTCTTGCTCCGGGGTCTATTCGACCTTATCCGCGGGTTTCTGTTTTTTTAAAGTGGCGTACAGTGGTTGCATGAGCTGCGCTGCGCGGGGAAGGAAACGGTTATAAAAGTTTACCATTCCCAAAAATTCTTGTAGCGCCCTGACCGTTTGTGGCCGGGGAAAATCTGCTACTGCGCGCACTTTGTCAGGCAGCGGGACCGCTCCTTCGGGAGAGACGCGGTGCCCCAAAAAATCAATCCCCGTCACCCCGAACTGACATTTCACTGGGTTGATTATTAACCCGTGCTCTTCCAACCTCCGGAAAACCGTCGTGAGGTGGGTTTCGTGTCCGTCTTCGGATGCGCTGGCTACTAAGATATCATCCAGGTAGACGAACATGAAAGGGAGATCGCGCAGCACTGCATCCATCATGCGTTGGAACGTCTGTGAAGCCCCTTTAAGCCCAAATGGCATGCGCAAAAACTCGAAAAACCAAACGGGGTTATTACCGCTGTTTTGGGTATGTCCTCAGCACGCACTGGGACTTGGTGGTAACCGCGGACCAGGTCTACTTTAGAAAAAACGCACGCTCCTGCAAGGTGAACGGAAAAATCCTGAATGTGAGGAATTGGGTAGCAGTCGTGCGCTGTGGCGTTGTTCAACCTGCGGAAATCCCCGCAAGGTCACCACGAACCCTCAGCTTTAGGGACCATGTGTAGCGGGGAAGCCCATGGGCTGTTTGAGCGCCTGATGATGCCCACCCTCTCCAGGTTGGTGAACTCCTCGCACGCTATGGCCAGTTTAGCTGCGTCCAAGCGCCGAGGTCTTGCAAAAACGGGCGGCCCGGTGGTGGTGATAAAATGCTCCACCCCGTGTTTAGCGATGGCTGCCGAAAACGTCGGAAGAGTGAGTGCTGGGAACTGAGTGAGCAGTGTGTGGAACTTACCGCATGTAGCTGTGACGTTGGCTTGTGCTTTTGGCCGGGTCACTCGAGCTATACAAAAGACAGTGCATTAACTAGGCGTCTGTTAGCGACATCTACCAACAACCCATGTGCACACAGAAAATCAGCCCCCAGTATATGGAAATTCAATGCTGCTATGACAAAAGTCCACTCAAATGTACGGCCGTGTAGAGACAAGAGTAGAGTCCTCTCACCAAAGGTCTTAATCTCTGAGCCATTTGCTGCTGCCATCTCGGGGCCGCTAGATCCTGCCAGCCGGTCAGCGTAGTCGGCTGGATGAAACTCTTCTGGGCACCGGTGTCCACGAGGAAATGCCTCCCCGAGTGTGCGTCCGTCAAGTAGGGCAGCTTGTTCTCCTCCCCGAGGGTCGCGGCTGCTACCGACCCCGGGTCTGGGCGTTTCCTGAGTACTTGAATTGGCACGGCGGTATACATTTGCGTGCCCTCTCTGCGAAGCGGCGGTGGTAGAAACAAAGCGTGTCTCCCCCGCGTTCCTTGGCCCCCGCTGATGCTGCCGTCGGTGGCTCTGCTGCTGCCGTCGATGGCTCCTCGCCTCCTTCGGCCGTAGCGCCGAGCTCCGTCGCTGCCGCAATGGTCGTGAACTCCCTGCTGGCGACGATGATCTGGTTTGATTCCCGGGCTAGCGCACGATAGTCCCGCTTGGCCAGCAACGGCAAATTGGCCAGGGTCGCTCTCGCCGCTGACGGAAGGTTCTGGACGAAGAGGTGGGTAAAAATGAAATGGTCGTCGTCCGTGCCCTTTAACCTCAGCATCTTCTCCATCAGGTCTATGGCCGACCCATCTCCCAACCCTGTCCGCGTCAGGAGTCTCTCTGCTCTCTCACCATCCGAGAGTGTGTAGTGCTGGATGAGCGCAGCCTTCAGCGCACCGTATTTGTCGTCGGTTGGTGGCTGATCGAGCAGGCTCTCCACGTGCTGAGCTGTGCAGGGCGTCGAGCGCTGCGACCACATAGTGGAACTTTGTGTCATCCGCTGATATCCCCCGGAGGACGAACTGCGCCTCGACTAGGTGGAACCAGGAGTGCGGATTGTGCTGCCAAAAATCCGGTAGCTTGACCGCAACAGCACATGCGTGGCTGGGGGTTCCCATCGAGGTTGGCTCCGGGGATCTTTCGCTGTGTTCCATGATTCGTCTTGGGTCACCAGTGTGGAGCGTGTAAAGAAAGAGGCGGATTTGGCTTCAGACGATTTATTACACAACTCACACAAGAAGCACAGACAGAATGACATCTCAGCAGAGACTCTTCTCTTAAATAATATGGCATTCCTCTAGAAGCTTCTAACACACAAAAGGTCACATTGCATTCACTTCCTTAATCCTTTACCATTCCTCTAGAAGGTTCTGACACACAAAAGGTCACACTGCATTCATCCTTCACACCTCCCTGTTATCTCACCAGGGAACCTCTGCTCTTTATTCTTGTCTAAGATGTTACACAATTATGCTCTCCCCATGTGCCGCCATAACATAGTGATTTAACATTTTGCCACCATTAAAGAGAGGAGAATGACCTTCCTCTTCAAATAGGGTAAGTGCAGTGTTTACTCCTCTTTATAATTACCTGTACAATTTTAATATGGTAATTGAATTTTTATCTTTGTTTTTGCTTTAGCGGCATGTGTTTCTCAGCCAGTTGTGTTAGTTATTTTATTGTGGTTGCTGACATGTGAAAAAACTGTATCGCTATGTCTGTGTGTAATCTCATCAAGTGTGGAATTGCATAATTAGTGTTTTCGGTATAGTAATTAAACTTTGTAAGTCATGTGTTGTTTAACACATATGCAAGTGAGAGAGAGTGAGAGAGCAAATGAGCGAGAGAGTGTGCAAGTTGCATCTGTAAGATACAACAGAATTGCGTTCCAAATAGTGAAATTAGCTGATGTATGTAGTGTTACTTTCATGGCCCCCATCCCAGTAGCATGCAGTGGTTTCATTTCGTTTCGCTAAGCTTCCTCAAAAATTTTTCTCACACCACGCCACTGCTCTGAGGGTAAAGAAAAGTTACTCAGTTCTAATGAAAAGTAGTTACAAAAATTTAGTGTAGAATTTGGATTCTAATGGATTTAAAGAAAGAGAAGGAGAGGGAGGGATGCGCATAATCAGGAATGTATCTGAGACCAAGCACCGTTGGGGTTTGACCGATGGGCTTGGGGCTGCTTTTCTGATGGAACAAATTTAAACCAGCATAACCACCACAACAGATGAGGTGAAAAAGGTGAGTGCCTACTGTGGATATAAAGTCCTGGCAAGGGGTGTTTCAGGCTGAGGAAAAGTGGTCCTCCTCGAAGCCTTGTTGGGGATTTTGGCCCACAAATTCCATTTAGCTTCACTCCTAGGTCACTCGAGGCAGGCTTGCTTCAGGAAAAGTGGGGAGACCCAGTCCTGGATCTCAACCCGCTGATATACTGAATAAGGGCAGCTGGTCTGGATATAATGCTGGTATATGCAGTCTCCCGCTAATCTGTGGTTAAACTAGATAAGTTCTAGATAAGTTCTAAAAAACCAAAAGCTACTCAGGCTTTAATCCCTAGATATGACAAAGGAACTCTACAGAAAAATGTAAGCTACAAAAATCTACAAAACTGTAATTAGAAAACACAAGGCAATCCCCTTTGCAGAAACCTTAAAAGAAGAGAAGCCGAACAAGGCAAAAAGAATCACTAATGTCACTTGTGTTTCCCTCCCTCCCTCCCTCCTAAGAATCACTTGTGTTTCTGGGTACCACAATCTCCCGGAACCTGAAGTGGTCCTCCCATATTGACACTGTCCGGAAAAAGGCCCAGCAGAGGTTGTTTTTTCTGCGTCAGCTCAAGAAGTTTGATTTGCCTCAGGAGCTGCTGGTTGTCTTCTACACCGCCATCATCCAATCTGTCCTCTGCTTTTCCATCACTGTCTGGTTTGGATCTGCCACTAAACAGGACAAGACCAGACTGCAGCGGATCATTAAGTCTGCGGAGAGGATCATTGGTACCGACCTACCCTCCATTGAGAACTTATATCGGTCCATAACCAGGAAACGGGCGGGAAACATCTGTGCTGACCCATCACACCCCAGCCCCAAACTGTTTGAACTTCTATCTTCTGGTCGTCGTTACAGATCACTGAAGGTCAAAACCACCCGTCACAGGAACAGTTTCTTTCCTCAAGCCATCACTCTGATGAACTCCTAACATTCACCTAGTCCTACCTGTTGCTGTACTCATGACTTTTCATCCATTATTACATTGCACATAACTCTCACACTGCTTTTTACTTCATTCACATTATATCACTGAATCTGAGTCCACATTGAAATACTGTGTGATTGTATATTTCTTCATATATTTCTGCAAAGTGTGGTTAGTCCGAGTAAATAACTGCATATATTCCTGTATATATTTGCATCCTTTTATAGAAACGTGGACAGACTGTAATTTACTGTACATACTCTGGTTGTCATTGAATCCTTATTTAAATCCTTCACCTGAACAACGAGAGCAAGTTTTTAGCCAAAGTCAAATTCCTTGTATGTGTTGTGCATACTTGGCCAATAAAGCTGATTCTGATGATTCTGATGATTCTGATTCTGATGATAAAGAGTGTAGACACATGTAGAACTGGGAACAGAAGAGAGTGATCTTCTGTGGGTCTGAGCTTAAACTTCCCTGTTCCCCGCTTGAAGGGAGGAGCTTGGAATCTCAATGAATCAGTGAGTGAGAAACTACGCAGAGGTCTGGCGGTTGCTAGGGCAACCCCACATGCTGGAAGAGGGGGGAGAAAACCCAGTAATCACATTTTATAAACATCATAACTAATACTAAAACACACTTGTCTAAACTAAGCAGTTTAGTCTACTTGGTTAATTAGCTATCTTTACTAAAAATAACTTGATCATAAAGCATGCAGATATTTACAAAAAGGCAGACATGTGTAAGGCATATTAGAAGTCCAGTCATGAAGATTGGAATTCTAACAGTCAATGACTCAGTTTGTGTGACTTTGAGTCCTTATTTCCTGTGGGAAGAAAATGTAGATTATTGACAGGGCACAGATGCATACTGAAGTTTAAGATTGTTTTTATCTGAGACAAACGTCACCAGTTCCTTCTGGTAATCCTGGAGTTCCATGACAGTCCAAATGTCTTGCTTCTGGAGGAGACAGTGACGGTTCCATCATTTCTCACCTAGGTGTAGAGAAGCTTCAAAGAGGTTTGCTTGTATGCGAAGGCAGTATAAGGTGTTGGGAAAAAAGAAAATAACAATGCATTCATCCCTCATTATTCAAAGGGTTGTGAAGATAGAGTTTGGGATTGGTGAGCAGAAGGCAACAACAGTTAGGGTTCCTTTGGTCTTGTGGTTGGGAGGGTCACTGAGACAAGTCTGTCTACCTGGTACCGATTCCGCTGCAAGGCCAACATCAAAGCACAATTTGCAGTGAGAGCCGGTTTTCCTAATGTAATTGGAGCTACTGACTGCACACACATTGCTATAAAATCACCTTCACAAGATGAATATGTGTACGTTAACAGGAAACATTTCCATTCTATCAATGTACAAATTATATGTGATCCGCAAATGCGACTAGCCAACACTGTTGCAAGGTGGCCTGGTTCAACGCACAATTCATTCATTCTAATGAACAGCATTGTTGGGAACAAAGTACAAGCTGGCTCTGTGTGGGATGGGTGGCTTCTTGGTGAGTAAATTCAAGTAATTGTCCTAATAATAACCCATCTCACGCGCAACGCGCCTGTATGCCCCAAAATATCACCCTGTCTTCAAGGCTTCATTACAAGTCAGTGGTTCAAGTAATTGACTTCCTTTTTTTGCTGATTAAACTACAGTTTCACAGCATTCTGCCAAACCCCCAATTGCCTCTGTGTGTACAGTAGTTATGTCAATAAACACATGCATAAAGTTTGAAATGCAACAGTGTCACCCTTTCCCAGGCAAACTTCATTCATTTACAATAGTAGTGTGTGTAATCTATGTAAATTGTATATAACTATAAAAGATCTGCCTTTCAGGTCAGGCATTGGCTTGCTTGCTACCGGATAACCATGAAAACTGGTACTGCCTGTCTCATGGGTCGGGCCATTGGCGACTCAACTGGCAGCCCCGCCCTTCCGAGGTTGTGGAGGGTGAAATGGGGTATCCTGGCAGAACTAAAAACAATATCTGCCACAGGTGGACCACTCCCAGTTACACTGGGTGAGACTGGACATCCTGGCAGATAAGCACATCTGTCGCAAGGTCTGTGGTGGACTGTGCCAGTCGGTGCATCGTGACATACACTACACAAAGAGCAGAGATAAAGAAACCTATCATCTGGTCAGTCACTGCAACAGATACTGGAGTCAATTTGTCTTGGCTTGTCCTTGCCACTGATAATACCTCTATCTGCCAAGAATGTGCTGCTAGTCCAGCAAAAGCTAGCGGTACTCAAATACTTTGCAAGCAGTTTCATGAAATGGTCAGTCAGAAAGCAACTCATAACGGCTCAGACGTTACACGGGTTAACAAGGTCTGTGCTGATCTGTTCACAGTCCGACAGGAAGCGAAAAATAAGTTAGAAGCAGGAAGAGAAAAGCAGAGGAAAACAGCAGCCTTGTGTGTAGCAGGATGGAATGTACACACTCTGTTGGACAGATCAACATCACAGCGCCCAGTAAGACAGACTGCGCTTGTGGCCTTGGAAATGACCAGGTACAATGTAGACATAGCTGCACTTAGTGAAATAAGATTGTCTGAATATGACAGCTTGGAAGACCATGGATACATCTTCTTTTGGAGTGGGAAATCAACTCAAGAAAGGAGAGAAGCAGGAGTGGGCTTTGTAGTTAGAAAGGAGATAGCAACAATGCTTGATGAGGAACCGGTGCCAATCAACGACACAATAATGACTGAGACTCTCATTGCAGCGGAAGATGTATGCCACACTCATCAGTGTGTATGCCCCTACAATGACCAACACAGAGGAGGCGACGGAAGAGTTCTACTGTGATTTATGTGAGACTATCAGTCGTGCACTGTCTGATGACAGGCTCATACTCGTTGAAGATTTTAATGCTAGAGTTGGTTTGAACACTGAGAAATGGAAAAGAGTGCTAGGCAGTCATGGAGTAGGCAAGTGCAATGCTAATGCATTGCATTAGCATTACTAATAGCATAATGCATACTTGCACTATGTTCAGAGTACAACCTTGTGATAACCAACACCTTATTTAAGCACAAGGACACACACAAGAAGACATGGATGCACCCAAGATCCAAGCACTGGCACTTGTTAGACTACATCATAGTAATGCACAGAGACATAAGGGATGTATTGGACACCAGAGCAATGAGAGGTGTGGACTGTGGTACTCATCATGTTATGCTAAGATCTAGATTTCCAGCAGAGGTGTGTAAATATGGTGGTGTTCAACTCACCAACTGCCTGCACAAGCTCATCCAAGAGATATGGGATGCCCAGAAAGTACCTCAAGATTGGAAGGATGCAAGTATTTTGGCTTTGTTCAAGAAAGGTGACAGGAAAGATTGTAGAAATTACCGAGGTACATCACTGCTAGCCACTGTTGGTAAGATTCTCTCATGTGTACTACTGAACATACTCAATGAACACATATCACAGAATGTACTACCGGAAACCCAGTGTGGCTTTAGAAGTGGACGAAGCACAATGGACATGATTTTCTGTTTGAAACAGACTCAAGAAAAGTGTATCGAACAGAACCTGCAGCTTTATGTAGTCTTCATCGACTTCAGTAAAGCCTTCGACACTGTATCGAGACAACGACTTTGGCAGGTACTCAAGAAATATGGCTGTACAGAGAAGTTTGTAAACCTGATCGAGGTACCCCATACAGGTATGCAAGCAAACATGGCAATGAGTGGTTCAGTGTCTAAAGACTTTTCAGTAAGCAATGGGGTGAAATAAGGGTCTGTGCATGCGCCTACAGTCTTCTTGCTATATCTGGCAGCCATGCTTGAGGTGGCCTTCAAAGAAACTTCAGAAGGAGTATACATTCAAACAAGGAAAGAAGCAGACTTGTTCAGTGTGGCACAGTTTAAAGCCAAGAGTAAGACATCGTTAAAGGTAGTAAGAGAAATGCTCTTTGCCAACGACAGTGCTCTAGTTGTACACAGTGCAGAAGATATACAATCTTTAGTGGAGAAATTTCCAAGAGCAGCTAGGCAATTCAGCCTCCAAATCAACATCAAGAAGAACAGAGTGCCTTTATCAACCACCAAAGTTCCAGTTATCAACATCACTACCAGAAGAGATCAGCAAGCCACTAGTCAAGTGTAAGACTTTGAAGTATCTTGGCAGTACTGTTTCAGAAAATGCTAGGCTGGAGGATGAACTATCTCTCAGAATGGGAAGAGCGAGTGCTGTGTTTGGAAACTTGAGGGAGAGACTGTGGAACAATCGACATGTGTCTATCCATGTGAAATGCAAAGTGTACAGAGCGACAGTACTGGCTACTCTATTGGCGAGTAGCCAATAGAGTAGTACTCTATTGGCTACTCTATTGCTGAAACTTGGACTGTCTACAGGGTGCAGGTAAAGAAACTCCATGCATACATGATGAGACACTTTCGAGCCATAATGAACATCTCATGGAAAGACAAGATAACCAACATAAAAGTGCTGAAACGAGCTGGTCTACCATCAATGGAGGACATGCTAATACGGATGAACCTGAGATGGCTCGGACATGTTGAGAGGATGGATCACCAGCATCTCCCTCGGCAGTTACTCTACTCACAGTTATGTGAGGGCAAACGCAATCAGGGTAGACCAAGGCTCAGATTTAAAGACACTGTAAAAAGAAACCTGAAGAAGTTGGATATAGACAGGGGTTCCTGGCAGCAGAAGGTGAAGGACAGAGCTGCGTGGAGGAATCTGATCAGACCTAAATGAAACAGTCATTGTTGCCCACGACAGACTGCTATGATGATGATGATGATGATAAAAGATAAGATTTGCATTTTGGACATAAAATATGTACTTGTCAAGTCTAATATGATCTGCTTTCAACTGACAGGTGACCTTGGCTACCCATACTCATATTGTCTTCTTTTTCATTACTGTTTTCCTTTATTCAATGAGCTGATCCACCTGGCTGGCCACAAATCACAGTGATCAGCTGATGTTTCTGAGGATGACTGCAGACGTCAATCGAAACATGCCAAGGTAAAATAAACATCTCCTTCTCATCCCTGTCTGAATAAAGGAAAACAGTAAACCAATCTTATAGGGCTGTGAGCAGGCTATTGAATTACCCGTAAAATAAGTACATTTAAGTTTTACAAATAAGTGTTTATTTAGCATTTGTTTTGGCTAAAGTCAAAGAGTCATGCTAACATTTTGGCCTATTAGCCTTCATCGGAGCATGTCAAGGTGTCATGATTAGCTGTCAGCTCACGTGCACGATGCTAGCACAAGACAGCACCACACAAGGGGGAAATGTTCAATAGTTTATTAAATGTAGAAAACAGCGCTACGTTAGAGAAACAGCCACTCGCCAAAAGATTCAATCCACCTGTGGAGAGAAAAGCGAGAGCTGTCAGTGGAGAAGCAGAGAAGGGGAATATGAGCGAGCCAAATTGTCACTTACTCGGGACTCCGAGGAAGGACCGGAAGGACTCCAGCCTGGGGAATGAGGCTGAGGTCTGGCGGCTCGACCAGAGGGATGGAGATGGATAGAGAGGAGGAGCACTCTACTGAGCGCATACAATGGACCATACAAAAGGGGCTCCAGGAGGAGATGGTGTTTTGAACCCAGTTTATCATAGGGTTGTGCCTCTGGAGCCATGGATACCCAAGGACCACCGGAGAAGATAAAATAGGGAGAACTAAGAAAGTTAGTTCCTCCCGGTGGTTCCCGGAAAGGAGGATGGAGATCGGCACCATGTTATGTGTGACTACCATGACCTCCCGGCCAGATATGGTTGTGATTCTCTGATCACGGGGCAATTTACATGTGGGAATACCCACCTGCTTAACGAATTCAACAGATACAAAATTACCCTCTGACCCTGAATCAACCACCGCTTAACCCTCCTCTCGACCCCCGGCAGCTGAACTAGGGCCGAAATAGACAAATAACCTGGGGGAGTATCTTTAGTCCCACCTGCCAGACCCCCCATGGTTACTGACGGACCGCGTCTGTTAGGCCGCTGGCGGTATTCGTCCAGACTGTGGTTCGGTGAACTGCAGTATGCTCACATGCCAGCCACTCACCTTCGCCGGCGCTCATCGTCGGTCAAATGCTGAGGGAACTTCACTGGCTTCAGTGAGGAGACGGCGCCGCCAGTCTCAGTAAGCATGGTGGGTTCCCGTGCAGTGCGCGGGCGAGAAGAGGACTTGCGCTCCCTCACGCACTCACGGTGCCAGTTATCCAAACCGACAGCTTGAGCTATAAGATCGTCGAGGGTCTTAGGGACAGGGTGAACCACCAAGTCATCCTGCAGCTGTTCGTTCAACCCGTGGAGGAATGCACTGCGCAAGGCAATTCCATTCCACCCGGAGTCTGCAGCAACAACTTGGAACTCCACCGAGGACTCGGCCGCTGACCAGGTGCCCTGGAGGAGCGTCAATAGGCGGCTCAACACATTGCCCTCACTCTTGGACCGATTGAACACGCAAGTGAAGGCATCAACAAATTGGCTGAATGTGTAGCGCCACCCATCGGGGTTGTCTAGCGTGGAGCGTTCCCAATCAAGGGCTCGGTCCCTAAATAACAGTGTAAAAAACTGTATCTTGGCCGTATCTCCCGGGTGCTCCTTCCCGACCTGCTCCAAATACATATGTACCTGGATTAAGAAACTCTTACAAAAACTCTTACATTTCCCCACCTCCCCCGCATACAGGGAAGGCGTAGGAATGGAAGTGGTACGCCGCACCGTAGTGCGGGGACCAGGCTGAGGAGGCAGAGCCGGGGGAGACGATTGAGACCAAAGCTGGATTAGGTTCGCAACCTGTTGCGTCAGCACGGTGAGCTGGTGCTCGGTCGCTGATAAGCGATCCAGAGCTGACAGCTCCCGTGATGAAGCACCGGCTGTGCTATCATCTTGGCTGGCTCGTTCTGTCCTGATTAGCTGACAGCTCACGTGCGCGATGCTAGCGCAAGGCGGACCCACACAAAGGGGAAACGTTCAATAGTTTATTAAATGTAGAAAACAGCGCTACGTTAGAGAAACAGCCACTCGCCAGAAGATTCAATCCACCTGTGGAGAGAAAAGCAAGGGCTGTCAGCGGAGAAGCAGAGAAGGGGAATATGGGTGAGACAAATTGCCACTTACTCAGGACTCCGAGGGAGGACCGGCAGGACTCCAGCGGGGAATAGACGAACCAGTAGGGAAGGGGGAATGAGCTTGAAGTGCTTGACTGGGTGAAGAGCTGTTGCTCTGAAAGTGATGAAATGGCAGGAGAGTGCATGCAGTCCTGAGACACACCCGCACGGTGGCAGCAACCTGTAACAATAGGAAAGAGAACAGACAACGTGTCTAAGCTAAGTTCACACAACCTGCTTGCCTGAATCAGGGCAGTATACCCAGACGAGCCAGCGTTGACTGCGCAGAGGAGGCCTCCTTAAGTATGCTTGCTGATGAGCGGGTGCAGGTGTGTCCTCTGCCTCAGGTGCGGTGATGAATTGGTGATTTGACATAGCAGGTCTCACTGCCGTCTTTTAAATCTTACCTTTCACTCTAGCTGCTATCCAATTGAAATTGAAAGCACATGAGGAGTTTGGTATTTCCATATGTGCTTTCAATTTCAAGTACATTGGAATGTACAAAGGAAAAGTGCTTTAATTCTTTTTCATACATCTGGATTTTTTTTTTTTTGTTTTTTGCTTACGGTATTTTCTTGATTTTAACGTACGTCATCTTTTAGTAGCAAACCTACACAAGTCTTTGTACATGAGGCCCCAGGAGAGGTGGAGGTATGCTCTGAAGAGAAGAGGAATGAAAATCAGTGGAAGCAAGACAGAATACATGAGTGTGAATGAGAGGGTGGCAGGCGCAATGGTGAAGATGCAAGAAGAGGTAGTGAAAGTAGATGAGTTTAAATGACTGGGGTCAATCATCCAAAGCAATGGAAAATGCACAAGAGGTGAAGAAGAGCGTGCAGGCAGGGTTGAGTGGGTGGAGAAACGTGTCAGGGGTGACATAAAGCAGAAAGATAGCAGCTAGAGTGAAAGGTAAGATTTAAAAGACGGCAGTGAGACCTGCTATATCAAATCATACATTATAGCAGCTATAAGTATGGTTTGGAGACAGGGGCACTAAGGCTGCAGCAAACACCTATTTTACGGCTTGGATTACCCAAGCCGTAAAATGAATCGAAGAGTCATTTTCGTAATCGTAAGATTACTCGAGTAATCTGATAATTTTTTTTAAAGAAACTTGCATTGACCAACATTTGCGGAACTTTCTTTCCTAAAGAGCAGTAGTAATTGTACCAAACACTCAATAAAACGGTACACATTTATTGCAATGCTTATTGCAATTTTTTTTGCATAGAACATAACTTTAAATGATACGTTATACCATAAAGTTCTGTTCGCTAGCTGTTAGCATCTGCTAACGGACACCATTAGTATCCCTTAGCATCCCTTAGCATCCCAATGCTAGCAGCAGTGACTATATGTTTTTTGGTCATATAAGCATAATTAGCATAGCTGGCTACATTCTATTCATCTTAATTTAAAATCTCAATCACGTACCTTGTCTCATGTGCGCTGGCTGTGCATGATGTGGGATTCTTTCTACTGAGACACTGTAACATCCGACGTTGCAGCATGCTAGCTTGCTGCTGGGTTTTACCATGTACACACTGCACAATATTTTCCTTCAATTTGAAATCGAAATGATTCCAGACTTGAGACACTTTTTTCTTTTTTTCAAAATGTTCTTCCTCTTTGCAGGCCCATCACTACACCACTCTGACATGGTGCCGCTAAGCAAATCTGCATTTTGTTTAGGTAGCATGACCAGAAGAAGGTCGCACCAGAAGGTCATACAGACTGGAAGTGCTACATCAGACGACACGTCGATGAGGTGTACCAAGATGGCGGTGAGTCTACCCTGGGTGTAGTGGGGGTGACGGCCCCACCTTTCTGGTTCCACCATCACCAGGGGTATAAAGGGCAAGAGCGGAAGAGCACGGTCTTGTTGTTTGTGGTTCATAATAATAAAACACGTTCAACTATTCCTTCAGCCTCTTCCTTGGTCACCCAAGTTATGGACATAACATTTGCCAATGAGGAGAAAGGTATGGAGAGAGCTGTTACTGCATTTTGGCCATTTTTGGAGGTTCCAGGCGAACTGCCCGTCCCCTGAGCTAGGTGGTTCGCGACCTTCCAGAACTATCTTGTGGCCCTTAACCTCGGTGAGCTTGAGAAACTGCGAGCGAGGGCTATATTAGTCCATAATCTTGGCATGGAGGGTCAAAGAATCCTTGGTACATTAGGAGGAGCTGATTACTTTGAAGACGTGGTTGGGCTAATGGTGCGCTACTTTCGCAGGAAAACGTCATAGTCTGGAGGATTAAGTTTCGGCAGCACCACCAGCGGGCAGGTAAGTACAACGCTACACTGCAGACCTATGGCAGCTGCCAGGGGAGTGCCAATTTGGAGCCCTAGACGAAGAGATGGTTTGTGATCAATTAGTGGAGCACACTCTTTGTTCTGCAGCAAGATTGAGGCCCCTGACTTACTTGAGTGAACTGAGGTTAGCCACAGCTATTGAGTTAGTGCAGCAGTTCGAAGCAGTGAAGAAATGATCTAAAAACCTCGGTGAGAGAAACATGTCGGGACATGAGGAACCATGTTTGAAGGTGCTGGCTGTGGACTCGGACAGCGAAAACAGCATGAATGAAGAGGAATACGTTGCCACTGTAAGAATTAGGCCCGCCCCGGGTATGCCAAAATGTTATGGCTGCGGGTCCACCAGGCACCGATACAAGGCAAGAGAGTGTCCGGCGAAGGGCAAATGCTGTGGCAAGTGTGGTCTGCTGCACCATTTCACCAGGGCCTGCAAGAATTTTGAGCGAGGGGACCGAAGACAGAAGATGGACTTCTGTACAGCAACTCCTATGGTTATTCATACTGTCTCCCCGAGCAGAGATGAACAAATCTACTGCAACGTTTTGCTAGACGGCGTAGAAGTGCCGTTGATGGTAGACACGGGAGCAGTAACTTCGGTATTGAACTGGTCGACTGTGAGGAGTCTGTTCCCGCATCACCGCGTGAGCGACCTGTTGATGCCCTACTTTGGCTACTGAGGAATCAAGTTGGCCATCGTGGGTTCACTGGAGTTGATGGCGAGGTACAAGTTGGTGATGATGGCGAGCATCCATTTTGTGGTGACTGCCACTGGGTCGAACATCATGGGGTGTGATATATTCTATGGCCTGGGGTTCACGATCACCAGTGGCATCGGAGAGGAGTGGTCAGGCTGCGGATTATGGGACTGACCTGCTCCACATGTGGAGGACGACGCAGTTTTGGACAGTGGCTGGCCTGGTATTTTGGGAAGTGTACAGGACCGACATCATGGAGCGCCATCTTGGGAGGATTCTGATGCCAGTGTCCAAGATACCCTGGATGTGGGAACTGGACAGCACAGCGGAACTCCTGGGACAGCTGAAGAAGCCAAGACGCCAGCTTCCTCGACTTCCAGAGTTTGTCCTGGTGATACCATGAAGCGAGGAACTGCGGGGGCTGTGCCGACATTTGAAATGAAAGAGAGTGGGGCAGGACCAACCAGTGCAATTTCACGATGCACCAGCCAACGATACTGGAGACCAAGGAGAACTCCGGATTGGGTCGGTGATGAGGTTCGACCCAGGGCGGGAGCCCAGTTACAACATGGTGGTCATTGTAAGCACAATCGAGCTCCTCTGCGCATCGGTGAAGAGGTCTGGCCCAGGGTAGAAGCTCGGGTAAGGGGCATGGACGAGAAAAGAAAACAATGAGATGACCAGGGGCGGCTGTGGGTGATGGCTGCCTGGGAGGATGGCTACTTGAGACTGTCCGATGAACCGTGGAGACATCCTAACGAGCTGCGGTGAGTGGATGAAAAGAGACGCCAACGTGGCTCGTCCCCAGAGAAGAAGAGGCACTCTAGGAGGGATCCGCCTGATGGAAATCCTAGGGGTGGGTCTCCCACTGGGACTGTAAGGTGGCTGTGTGTGGTGGTGGCGGTAGTGGGGGCTATTGGCATGGTATGGTGGAGGTGCTAATATGCCATTTTACCCTAAAGTCATATTGTTAATATGTACACGTTGCATTTTGCCCTGTGTGAAAAAAAAAAAAATCCCTTGCACTGGTTACTGTATATTATGCTCATAATGTGTTGTTTGTGTGAATTGCCCAGGTTGTGGGGTGGGTGTGTTGGGGTGGAGGCTGGCAACAACTTTGAAATGTACATATTAACTCTTGGCCAAAGATGCTGGGATAGGCTCCAGCCCCCCCCCCCCCCCACCCCCGGCGATCCGAAAAGGATTAAGCGGAAGAAGATGGATGGAAGAAGATGGATATTAGCTGTTGGTGTTATTGAATTGTATTGTTGAAGGAGTTCTGTTTGTGTATATATGTTTGTGTATATATATATTTTCTGGGATTGTTTTGTTTTTTAGGAACACAGCCATTTTGTTTTATGGACTGTCATGGCTGCCAATTTACACACCTGTGTGCACACCTGCCTGTCATTATTCTCTGGCTATATATACCGTCAGGTCTAATGCTCTGTGCAGAGTAGTCTGTTTCCTTCTTCAGAAACCTGCTACGCCAAACCTTCATCAAGCTTCCTAGCCTCACGGAGCTTCTTCACGTCGGGCTTCCCAGCCTCAACTATTACCTGTCCGGGCCTGTGCCTCCTGGACTCTTCTTCTACCAAGTAAGCCACTATCTTACCTTCTCACCTTGTCCTAGTTCCCTGTGCACAGGCGGAGATCCGTGGCGGCGGATTCCTTCTCCCTGGCGGCAGACTCATCCGTTTCCCCACACCGGCATTCAGCTCCCCGGCTACCCTGTGGGCACTATCCTCCTGGCTGTGGCTTCCGTGCTACCTGCGCTTCTCCCTACCATCTCTGATAGTAAGCGTAGAACTATCTGGTGCTCGCCTTGCCTGTGCTGCAGCTAACTCTTCGTTTGGTTCTCTGTAGGGTTGCCAGGTCGTATAGTGCTCTGCTTGCCCCAGCTGATTCGCCAACTCACACTATACACATCTAAACATGCAAACACGCACCCACTCACGTCCACTATTATCAATAAAAGGTTAATTGTGTCAACTCTGAGTCGTGTCTGTCACGACCTGAACGCTCTTTCTCTGCGTTCAGGTTGTCCAGTGTCGCTCCTGCTCCGGGGTAGTCCGTGCCGGGTCTTCCATGGCCCGCTCTTTGACAGCGCCCAGCTGATTGCCAGCTGTCTGTTCAGCTGCGCTGGGACAGCTGTCTCCCATTCCCAATCATCTCCCCCATTTAAGCGAGCAGCCGAGAGTTACTCATCGCTGCGACCTCGCTATGGGAAGACGTTCCTTGTGTTCCCACGACTGTTAGCTCCTACGTCTAGCTTCAGTCCGCCGTTCCCTCGGCGCTTCACCCAAAGTAAGTGTTGCGACTCGGCGTGTATTTTTTCCCTCGCCGCCTCTCTAGCCTTTCTCCCTGGGTGGTATGTTTCCCTTAGTTCTGTGTGTGTTTTAGCCCCATGTGGCTCTTTACTTTTCTGTTCGTTATTTTGTGTAGTGTGTGCTTTGTTAATAAACTACGCTAACTCACTGGTCGCCCTCGTATCTCCTTTCCTGGCTCGTGAGAGCCAGAGGTATGACAGTAGGTCGCAGCCATAGTGAGACGGCCGCGACCGTGAGTTGGCTGTAAGGACTCGACGCCTTTTTTCCTCTTCCTCTGGGTATGGGCGAGCCAGTATCATGTCTCCTTCCAAGGGACTCATGCGGCACCCAGGCCACGATCTCTCGGAGACTCTGGACCTTGTGGACGGAACGTTATTCACCACGGACCTCTACGATGCCCCCAGCGAGATACGCTGGCGCCTGGAGCTCGCCGAGGGTATGCTTAACTGCTTTTCTCACTACTTCCTTCTCCCCGAGGTTAAGGCAAGGAGGGCAGACATCTCTGTGGCCTGGGAGAGGCTCCGTAGGCTGGAGGAGAACTCCGGCAGGAAGCCGAGGACAGAACGCCTTCGCTCCTCGCTTCGGAATCCCGCTCCTGCCGCCGATCCAGTCCAGGAGTTCGCCTCACCCAGGGGTGATCCCCAGGATAGAGTGACGTCAACCGGGTTTCCCCCGGAGAAGATGAGAATGACAGCGATGCGCATTGCGGATCGAGTGGCAGCCGCTTCTTCCGCCGCCGTTCCCCCCGTAGCCATGAAGAACGTGATTGCAGCGGTCAGGCTGGTCGAGAAGAACCCGGAGCTGAACGATTATCCGGAATACGCTGACCTGTTGGCTTCGCTCATCGCACAGGAGCGGCGTTTTCCCGACCTCACGTTCAGAAGACGTCGCTCCCAAATTCCCCACTCATCTCAGCGAGAGTCCCGTCCGGATCCCGCTCCAGGAAACCACACAAATTCCGCCTCCCAGCCTGCTGTTGCTCCCGTGTCTCGCCGAAGAAGTGAATCAGCTGCTCCCGCTCCTGGGCCCGCTCTTCCCGCTGTCCCGTCAGCTTTGGGCCCCCAGCTCTCCTCAGCTGTTTCACCCCCCTCTTCGTCATTCACTCCGGCCGCTGGGAGAAGCGCAAATTCGTCTCCAGGTGTTCCAGGTCCCGATCCGGTGTGGGTAGCACCGCCTCATCTGTCCGGGGGGTTCCCCACTTCTATCCGGTTGGGAGAAGAGAGACTCGAGTCCCTTGTAGCGGGTTCCACCGGCCCTCCGGGAATCAGGCAAGTGTCCTTTCATTCTCCTCCCATTATGAGTGAATTGCCTTGTTTGATTCCTGGGGGAGGAGTTCAGGGTTCACAGTCCCCTGAGCTCTCTCCTCCCGCTGCAAAAACTGAATATGAACCTGCGTCCTCTGTGTCTCTTCCCCTTGAGTGTGCCCCGGTGCCAGGTGTACACCGCTGCGCAAGGAGGAGGCGGCCTGCGGCCCTGGAGGGTTTTGCCCCAGCCCCGCAGCCACGTTATGGGCAGAGGAGAAGGTCGAACTGCCTGTTGGAGCCGGCGCCGACGATTAAGCGTCCCCGGGTCTCCACGGAGGAATGGTTCGGCCCAGCAGAGCCCAGATCTCCTGCCCCCACGCCAGGTGGGCTGTCGACGCGGTCTTCGGCATTTGGAGGTCGTTTGACTGTGGAAACCATCATGCCGGCTGCGGAGCCATTTGCAGTCGAGTTGGAGCCGGAGGACGGAGTCCTGCACGCTGAGCCCGGAGCATCGAAGTCCTGGATGGCGGTAGAACCCGAGATCAGGCAAGTGCTCTATTTTGTTTCTCTCTTCTCTATTCTGGAGCATTATTGCCTGTCTCTCGGGGGGGCGGGCCGGGTGCAGCCGTCTGCTGCGCTCGAGCCTGTTCCGCCGGGCTCTGCCGCTGCCGGTGATCCTGATCCCGGTTCCTTTTGTCCCTCTGAGCCTCTCCCCAGGGTCACCGGAGACGAACCTGCTCTGGGTGCCATCTCGGAGGTTCCGGTTCCCTGCACGGTGTTCGCCTCAGATGCTGCGCCCGGGAGTGCTGTCTCGGTCCAGCTGGAGTCCACTGGGAGTGTTTCGCCGGTCCAGCTGGGGTCCACTGGGAGTGTTTCGCCGGTCCAGCTGGGGTCCACCGGGAGTGCTGTCTCGGTCCAGCTGGGGTCCACCGGGAGTGCTGTCTCGGTCCAGCTGGGGTCCACCGGGAGTGCTGTCTCGGTCCAGCTGGGGTCCACCGGGAGTGCTGTCTCGGTCCAGCTGGGGTCCACCGGGAGTGCTGTCTCGGTCCAGCTGGGGTCCACCGGGGGTGCTGCGCCGGCCCGATCGGGGTCCACCGGGGGTGCTGCGCCGGTCCGGGTAACGGTTAGTGTGGGAGCTGGAGGATTGTGTTCGCCTGACGTCTGGCTGACTTCGTCCCTTGCCTCCATCATTTCTCCTCCTGCCGCTGTTGGGGTTCCTCTCGCCCGGGCCAGTTTCCCCCTACCCTTGTTGCCATTAGATGGCAGGCTAACTTTGCCCCTGGCCTCCATCTCTTCTCCCCCTACTACTGTGGGGGTTTTTCTCACCTGGGTCAGTTTCCTCCTGCCTTTTCCCTCAGGGAGGAAGCTGCACCAAGACCTCTCCCTCAGCTCTCCGTGGTCTGAGGTCACGGGACGACCGCCTGGGAAGCCATCTGGCTGGTTCGGTGATCTGGGTCGGCCTCCGGAGAAACTGTGTCTCCTAGCCTGGGACTCGGGTAGGCCACCCGAACTGGTGTTGTGGTTCCTGGCCTGGTGGAGTTCGGGCCGCCCGCCGGACAAGCTGTCATCGCCTGCCCCGCTCCACCTGCTGACGTCCTGGAAGAATTGACTGACTGTTTGTTGCCTTGCGTTTGATTGTCCTCCCTAATTTAATACTTTTCAGGACATCAAGGAACTCTCTGCCCTAGAGTCCTTATTGTGGGGTTATCCCAGTTAAAATTTCCTTGGACTATTTTCTTTGTTTTATAATCCCAGTATGATCCTATTCTAATTTCTCTTTAAGTAGCATTTGCTTCACATTGCCTGGCCTCATTCCGAGTAGTCTTGTTTTCCTGTATTTATATCCTCCTCCAGACTGTTTAGTGACACTTTTGTGCTAATACGTGTTTGAGGAGTTGTTCCTTTTGTATTTTTATCTTCATGCCAATTTGCAGTTCCAGGCTCTATTTTTGGATCTTATGCCCGGTTTGCATCCTTTGTATATTCTGTTTTGGTTGGGGTTTACTTGTGTAAGTCTATTTTTTCAGAGTTTTGTAGTTTTTGGCCTTCGGGACATGAGTTTTGCATTGTCCTCGCCCTGAGTTGTTGTGAACCTTTTTTTTTCCTCCATGATTATGTCGTTGTTTTTCTGCAGGTTGTTCTCCCCACCTCCTGTGGTCACCTGCACAGACCGTCTGGCCTCTGCAGAGGAGGGGGTGATGGTTTTCTTTTGTGTTTGAAATTATTATGGTATCTGACCCTATACTGTATCTAGGTTTTTTTTTCCTTCCCTGCCTCCTTTGTCTGGTCCCTCCCTTTCTCCCAGATCTGGCCCCCACCGCCCTCCCTGGTCTTCCCTCGGAGGGGGGTGGGGGTTAGCCCGCTCCAGGAGGCGCGGCTCGGGGGAGGAGTACTGTCACGACCTGAACGCTCTTTCTCTGCGTTCAGGTTGTCCAGTGTCGCTCCTGCTCCGGGGTAGTCCGTGCCGGGTCTTCCATGGCCCGCTCTTTGACAGCGCCCAGCTGATTGCCAGCTGTCTGTTCAGCTGCGCTGGGACAGCTGTCTCCCATTCCCAATCATCTCCCCCATTTAAGCGAGCAGCCGAGAGTTACTCGCCGCTGCGACCTCGCTATGGGAAGACGTTCCTTGTGTTCCCACGACTGTTAGCTCCTACGTCTAGCTTCAGTCCGCCGTTCCCTCGGCGCTTCACCCAAAGTAAGTGTTGCGACTCGGCGTGTATTTTTTCCCTCGCCGCCTCTCTAGCCTTTCTCCCTGGGTGGTATGTTTCCCTTAGTTCTGTGTGTGTTTTAGCCCCACGTGGCTCTTTACTTTTCTGTTCGTTATTTTGTGTAGTGTGTGCTTTGTTAATAAACTACGCTAACTCACTGGTCGCCCTCGTATCTCCTTTCCTGGCTCGTGAGAGCCAGAGTTATGACAGTGTCTGCTTCTTTGGGTCACTAGAACCATGTCAGTACGACTCCGCCAGAGTGACCCAGCAGACAGCACGCAAGATGAACAACTTAGAGACTCGAGTCGACCAGTTAGCCTATCAACAGCAGGTTATGCTGACACAGTTAGCTCAGGTAACCGATAGGCTAGATCGCCTGGTTAACCCACAGGTTTTCCCTTCAGTTTACGTTAGCTCCTCTGCTCCCACTAGCTCCACCGCTAGCTCCACCGCTAGTCAGCCTACACCAGGTCCCGCATCATGGCTCACTCCCGTCCCAACTCCCACCCATTTTTGTGGAAAATTGGGGGAAGCCAGGGGGTTTCTCATGCAGTGTGATATTGTGTTTCAGTGGGTACCGGGGGATTTTCCCACTGAACATAGCTGGATAGGTTATGTGATTAATTTGTTAGAGGGACAGGCTTTGGCATGGGCTTATGCCATAATGGCTAGGGCTAGTTATGCTTCTCTAACGTATGCTCATTTTGTTAGTGAGTTTCAGGAGGTGTTTGGTCACTTTGACTGTGTTGATGTGCTTACCTCCCAATTGTTGAATCTTTGGCAGGGGGCTAGAGCTGTCACCGATTATGCCGTGGACTTCCAGGTGGTGGCCATGGAAGTAGGGTGGAAGGATACCTCATTGTGTAGTATTTTTGTCAGAAGCCTGTGTCCTAGCCTACGGAATGAGTTAGCCCGCTTGGATAAGCCCTCTACTCTACACGAGCTAATTTCCCTAGCTATCAGTATTGATAACAGACTGAGGGAGCGGGCGGCCGAACGGAGAACTTCCGGTCGCTCGGGCGGACAGTCTCGCCACTCCCTACAGCCCCCCCGTTAGCCCTTCCATCTGCTAAGTTCCCGGATGACCCGGTGCCTATGGTGGTAGGCGGGTTTAAACTGTCATCAGCGGAAAGACAGCACCGCCGGGAGTTGGGGTTGTGCATTTATTGTGGGAGCGAGGAGCATGAGGTCGAGTCATGTCCCAAGCAGCCAAAAGGGGGAGTCCGTGCATCACAGTAGGGGGACTCACGGACTCACCTCGCAAAAATCCCCTCTCCCATTTCATGATTCCTATTTCCTTTAGTTATGGTCATAGAGAGATAAACACACATGTACTCATTGATTCAGGGGCCGAGCAGAGCTTTATTTCAGGGGGAACTGGCAACCCGGTTGAGGCTTCCCGTCCAGCCTTTAGAGACCCCCTTCAGACTTATTGCACTGTCTAAAGCCCCTTTGGCCACAGTCACTCAGGGGACTGCCCCAGTATCTGTTGTTGTATCAGGCAACCATCGGGAAGAGCTTAGGCTGTATGTTTACCAGTGTCCTCCACCCCAGTTATCCTCGGCTATCCCTGGCTTCGCCTGCACAACCCTTCTATCGACTGGCGTTCAGGGAGTGTTGTTTCATGGAGCTCATTCTGCCTGAGTGCCTGTTTGCAGTCTGCTGCGTGCTCGCCTTCCGTGCCTCTGAGTGCATCTGTCAACCCCCCTCCCGATTTGTCCAAAGTCCCATCAGAATATCACGACTTAGGGGCTGTCTTCAGCAAGTCTCAGGCCCGTTCCCTTCCCCCTTACCACTCATATGATTGTGCTATCAACCTCCGAGCCGGTGCTCCGCTGCCATCTAGCAGACTTTACAACTTGTCTGCCCCAGAGCGCACAGCTATGGACACGTACATCAAGGAGTCTTTGAGTTCGGGCATTATTCGGCCATCTTCATTGGCGGTGGGGGCGGGGGGGGGGGGTTGTCGGAAAGAAGGATGGCTTACTAAGGCCGTGTATTGACTTTCGGGAACTTAACAATATAACCATCAAAGACAAATACACTATCCTGCTCATCAATTCTGCCTTTGATTCCCTCCAGGGGGCCTGTTGCTTCGCGAAGTTCGATCTGCGCAATGCCTACCATCTGGTGCGGATGCGGGAGGGTGATGAATGGAAGACAGCTTTCCAGACTCCTAGTGGGCATTTCAAATATCTGGTCATGCCGTTCAGGTTGACTAATGCCCCTGCCGTCTTCCAAAGTTTGATCAATGATGTGCTGAGAGATTTTTTGGGCACGTTTGTATTTGTCTATTTAGATGATATTCTGATCTTTTCCCAGTCTATGGATGAACATTGTGTGCATGTGAGGCGGGTACTGCAGCGGCTGCTGGAGAACAAACTCTTCGTGAAGGTAGAGAAGTGTGAGTTCCATGTCTCCCGCACCTCCTTCCTTGGCTTTGTCATCACCCACAACGAGATCATCCCCGACCCAACAAAGGTAAAGGCGGTGGTGGAGTGGCCCACTCCCTCGTCGAGAAAGCAGCTCTTACAGTTCCTGGGGTTTGCCAACTTTTACCGCCGCTTTATTCAGGACTACAGTCGCATTGCTCTTCCACTAACCAATCTGACCTCCACCAAGGTGCCTTTTTGGTGGACGGTGGAGGCGGCTGTGACTTTTACCTTCCTGAAGACCAAGTTTTCCTCCTCCCCTATTTTGATGCAGGTGGACCCCGCGCTCCAGTGTCTGGTGGAAGTGGATGCATGGGACTCGGGGGTCAGCGCAATCTTATCTCAGCATTCCCCAAAGGATGGCAAGATATGCCCCTGCGCGTTCTTCTCCCGTCGCCTATCTCCGGATGAACGCAACTATGACATCAGTGACAGGGAGCTGCTGGTGGTCAAACTCGCATTGGAGGAGCGGCGTCATTGGCTGGAGGGCGTGTCGCAGCTGTTCGTCGTTTGGACCGACCACAAAAACCTGGAATACCTCCGGATGGCCAAGCGCCTGAACGTTCGACAGGCCCGCTGGTTCCTCCTCTTTGGTCGATTCAGCTTCACCATTATCTACCGCCCCGGGTCGAAGAACACCAAACCGGACGCCCTGTCCCGCCAGTTTGCCCCGGAGACAGTGGAGATGACCTAACATCCTATTCTCCCCTCTTCGTGTGCCATGGGTGCCCTCTCCTGGGGTATTAAGAATAAGGTCCTGAGTGCACAGGCTGATGAGGCTGACCCGGACGGAGGTCCAGCGGGAAAGTTGTTTGTCCCGTCGGCTGTTCAGGGGGAGGTTATTCAGTGGGGCCATGCTTCCAAGTTTGGATGCCACCCGGGAAGGGCGCACACAGTGGCACTCCTGCAGAGGTCTTTTAGGTGGCCTTCTCTCCAGAAGGACGTGGGAGACTACATACGGGCCTGCCCCCAGTGTGCTGCTGGCAAGACGTCTTCTTCTCCACCTGCCGGGCAGCTCCACCCCCTTCCCATCCCTAGCAGACCGTGGTCCCATGTGGCTCTAGACTTTGTCACCGGTCTCCCGACGTCTAATCGGTATATGACCATCCTCACTCTGGTGGACAGATTCTCTAAGGCTGCCCATTTCATCCCCCTGCCAGGCCTACCTACGGCTAAGGAGACGGACCATCTTGTCCAGCATGTGGTCAGGCTGCATGGGATACCTCGGGACACTGTATCCGATCGGGGACCCCAGTTTGTTTCCCAGGTCTGGAGGTCTTTCTGCGCCAAACCTTCGTCGAGCTTCCTAGCCTCATGGAGCTTCTTCACATCGGGCTTCCCAGCCTCAACTGCTACCTGTCCGGGCCTGTGCCTCCTGGACTCTTCTTCTACCAAGTAAGCCATCATCCTACCTTGTCCTAGTCCCCTGTGCACAGGCGGAGATCCATGGCGGCGGATTCCTTCTCCCTGGCGGCAGACTCACCCGTTTCCCCACACCGGCATTCAGCTCCCTGGCTACCCTGCGGGCACTATCCTCCTGGCTGTGGCTTCCGTGCTACCTGCGCTTCTCCCTACCATCTCTGACAGTAAGCGTAGAACTATCTGGTGCTCGTCTTGCCTGCGCTGCAGCTAACACTTCCTTTGTTTCTCCGTAGGGTTGCCAGGTCGTATGGTGTTCTGCTCGCCCCAGCTGATTCGCCAACTCACACTATGCACATCTAAACATGCATACACGCACCCATTCACGTCCACTATTATCAATAAAAGGTTAATTGTGTCAACTCTGAGTCGTGTCTGCTCCTTTGGATCACTAGAACCATGTCATGGACTGCAATTTCAAAGACGGCAGAATAACTCGTCTAGCCGTGTTGAGGTGGGGTGGCAGTCTACCTGGCCCCCTCTAGTTTATGTGGTGTGAATGGATAGGCTTGTATATACATATGTGTCATTGCCAGTGTTGGGAGTAACGCGTTACAAAATAACGCATTACTGTAGCGCCACTACTTTTGCAGGAATGTGCTGTGTAACGAAATAACTTTTTAAAAATTCAGTAATGCAATTACTGAATTACTCAGTTACTGAAATTTCATCAGATGCGTTACTTGCGTTACTCGTTTTATTAAGGCTTTGAGTGTGACTGTCACCGAATTGCAACATAACCCCTATTGGTCAAGAGTGGTAAATATTTTTTGTCAATAAAATAGTTCAGATTCCCAAGGCTATAACTTGAAAGTGGTACGAGATAATGGCTTACTGTCAATTAGAAAGATATAAAATATGATCCAAAGTTTCAGATTGGAGTGATTTTACACATCTAATTTGCATAATGCCATAGCAGCTATATTGAATTACAGAACTCAGTCAGAAGCAGACTTTGAACATATTTACACAAAGAATGGTTCAGTCTTTTGACACTGTTTTTTGTACAGGGGTACGTTATCATCTTATCTTCAAAGTATATGAACAAGAAATCAGTACAATGTAAAAAAAACAAAGAAATTCATCACTTACCGGCAGCTAAGGGGGCTCGCTCGTTGCCGTTGTCGCTGCGTTTTCGTCCATCATAGTCGTTATTTTGCATTCTGTCGGTCATTTACGCTCTCTACTACATCTACAAAGTCTTATGATTATCCCACATAAATTTTGCTTGTATCCCATGGCTATTTTCCATGTATGAAGCCATCTAAGTGACGGTGCATGACGATGGATGGCGGCCATGTTAGCTTTCTGAGCTAAAAGAAGGGAATACAGGAAAAGGAAATAAGGAGTTCTTCTTCTTTGGTGTATTACATGCCATCCATGATTCCTCCAACGCATGTCTGCCACCTTTTGAACTGCCACAGTACAAGTCGTCAGTATAGCTGGGGAGTACAGGGATGTCAGAATTAGTTGACAGGCACAGCGCCACACTCTGCCACTAGGGGCATGCAAAATCTCACACTCAAAGGGTTAATAAGGATAGATATTTTAGCTCAAACAGACGATCATACAACTTGCAGTTGCTAGACACCCTCCTCATCAGCTGCCAACTGGGGATGAATACACAGTTTCAGTGGCTATTGGCGGGACAACTGCCATCCCCAGTGGCCTCAAGCCACTGGAAGTTGTCATGCCAAAGGCAAAGGCAAGCAAATAAATATAAACTGACCCTACCATAACTGACGCAGCCGTCACACAGTCTCCTCCGTGGGTCCGTTTCCTGTCCTGCCCCAGTTCACATCACAACCCTGTAGGAAGAAATTGCCCTGGCAGTGGCGACTTCTTATATCGAGCCCTGATCACCTGTTGTCCCAGTGGTAAGTAGCCCCTACCAGCTCCTACCGCTGTGGTTAAACATGAGTATTTTTTGAGCAAGAAGCTTCCATTTAATGTCAGCATTAACTGCATTTAAAGTTTTCTTACGCACAGAGAAAAAGTGACTGTGATTTGTGGCAGTAAAGCTTCTTCTAAGCGGTGAACTTTCATTTATCTGTGCTTTCTATTTTATTTTATCTCATTCATTGACATGCTGTTGTGATATGCAACTATTTCATGGAAGTAAATGCTCTAAATATGCATTTTTAATGGGCTGGTCCAGGGGTGTCAAACATATGGCTTATGGGCCAAAAACGGCCCACCAGGGGGTCCAACATTTTCTCTGTGAATTCACAGCTTTATTTCTAGTAAATTTCTGACTTTCTACTGATTACAATAGTTTGTGTAAATCTGAGACATTTTTTCTCTGTACAATGAGATTTTTTTCTCATCAGTTTTCTTTTTCTTCTTTTTTCTGATGAGAACAAGGGGCCCTTGATCTTGCTTTGTGTGCCAGATGATTTAAGTATGTATTTAAAAGTAACATGAAAGTTACTTTTCCAAGTAACTAGTTACTTTAATCATGCAGTAATTCAAAAGTAACAGTTACTTTTGAAAAGAAGTGACTAGTAACTGTAACTAGTTACTATTTTTTAGTAATTTGCCCAACACTGGTCATTGCTTTAGTGTATGAGTCTGGTTTAAATTTAGGAGAGCCTAATTGGTGTTGTTGACATTTTTCTGGGGAGTGGGGGGAGGATTGTGGTGTACCACGATGGCGGTGAGTGTACCCTGGGTGTAGTGGGGGTGACGGCCCCGCCTTTCTAGTTATGCCGTCACCAGGGGTATAAAGGGCAAGGGCGGAAGATCACGGTCTGTTTCACTGTCAACCCCTTGGCCTGTACGGAGCACCTTGTTGTTTGTGGTTCATGATAATAAAGCACGTTCAACTGTTCCTTCAACTTCTTCCTTGGTCACCCAAGTTATGGACATAACAGTCGACACATAAATTTTGAATCAAGAATTTTTTTGTAATTGAATTATTCAAATTATTTGAGTAATTGTTGCAGCCCTAAGTGCCACTGACAAAAAGACAGGAGGAAGAGCTGGAGGTGGCAGAGTTGAAGATGCTAAGATTCTCATTGGGAGTGACTAGGAGGGACAGGATTAGAAAGGAGTATATCAGAGGGACAACTCAGGTTGAGTGGTTTAGAGACAAGGTAAGAGAGGCGAGACTGAGATGGTTTGGACATGTGCAGAGGAGGGATAGTGGACATACTGGATAAAGGATATTCAAGATGTCGCTGCCAGCCAGGAGAAAAGGAAGAAGTCTACAGAGAAAATTTATGGATGTAGTGAAGGAGGACATGGAGAGGGTTGGTGTTATAGAGGAAGATGCAAGGGATAGGGTGAGATGGAGACAGATGATCAGCTGTGGCGACCTCGAAGAAGAAGAAGAAGAAGAAGAAGAAGAAGAAGAAGAAGAAGAAGAAGAAGAAGAAGAAGAAGAAGAAGAAGAAGAAGAAGAAGAAGAAGAAGAAGAAGAAGAAGAATCAACTGGAACTCTTCAGCTTTTGGAATGTGAACAGTAAATGTAAAAAAAATAACTAGGGCTTTTCACAGTGAGGTTACTAGACTCTGTAATATAGAGATTATTGGTTAAAAAAATATGCTTTGATTTCAAGCCAACCAAAGCATATGCTACTTTCGTTCTGCATTTTTTTTTTCAAAGTTTGACCCTGCAAAGCAACCCTGAGGTCCTAAGGATTTCTCATATCAGTCTATATGCCTGTAAGATTATTTTTTACAACCCCTTTGGAGTTTCCTCTCCAACTGCTGTCACTTCTTGAATAATCATTTTAAATCAGTGTCACTGCACACTTACACGAGTCAAAATTACCTAAATACCATTAGGATTTCTGCTCATCTCCTAACGTAACATGTGAGCCAAATTGGATTTAACACACTGTTCACTCTAGGTTGGTGTCAAGTGTTATGAATAAACTTATTCTCACCTGAATGAAGACAGTTGATTAATGCTTTTCAGTGCAGATGAAACAGCAGCAATCAGTGATGAAAAAGGAGGCGGGTGGAGAGTGCGCTGATTCTGTGATGCGGTTTTCTCCTTCACTATGGAGGTGGGATGGATAATTACCAGAAGCCTTCTCCCTGATTACTGATCTGATGAAACTGCAGCACTACAGGCAGAAAACACATCGCCACCCGCTTGATTATAAATGACACCGCAGACCTCTATTGTCAGACTGCATCCATCATAATTCTTATGGAAAATTGATCTGGAATAGCAATGTGGCTGTTATGGTGGCAAAACATTGTCAAGTTTTACCACAAACGTAAGCAAGTGACTCTACCATGTGTAACACACACTCAGAAACACACTCAGAAAAAACTGATATGGCAGTCTGTGATCTTATACACACATCAGTGTATGCCTGCTTTGGTGTTCCCCATTTTTAGTTGAAAATTATGCAGTTTTGGATGATATGGTTGTCTGCCAACTAATCATATACAGTACATCATGGCATGAACAAAGGAGATTTCTGAAGAACTCAGAAAAAAGGTTGTTGATGCTCATCAGGCTGGAAAAAATTACAAAACCATCTCTAAAGAGTTTGGACTCCACCAATCCACAGTAAGACAGATTGTGAGCAAACAGAGGAACTTTAAGACTGTGGAGTGTGTAAATGAAGAGACAGATTCATTGCAGACAATTTATTACACACTCACATCTCTCAAGCAAAGAACAGACTGAACATTTAAGCAGGCACTCTCCTCTTAAGTTTCATGGCATTTCTCCACACACAACATGACATTTGCATCACACTGCATTCAACCCCCTTCATCCTTGACTCCTTCCTGCTATCTCACCAGGAACCTCCTGCTCATTGTTCTCCCATGCTTATCCACTGTCTCCTGTCTGAGATGCTAGATAATCTGGCTCCCCCAAGGTGCTAAACTACCCCCCAGCATCTTAGATAGAACAATAGAATAACAGTCCACATGCTGTGATAGAACAATAGAATATCAGTCTTGGGCTTCCGTCTCCTCCCGTATCTGCTGTAACTGGGGTTTACCGCCTCCGTGGCGCTGCTGTGCCAGTGGGGGGCTGCTGGGAGTGTGTCTGACTGGGGGGGGGGCACTTCGGTCTGTCCGTGTGGCTGTTCTGGTGAATCGTTTCCCTGGGGAGCTCTCCTTGGGGGTCTTCCACGCCGAGGGACCCTAGCCAACAGCACTTGCTCGTCCGCCACAACGAAAGCAGGTTTGAGTCTGTCTATGCCAATTTTTTCCCTCCTACCCCCCAAGTCTAGCAAAAAATGTTTATCCCCTGTTTCCAACACTCTGAACGGTCCATCATAGGGTGGGCGCAATGGAGGGCGGTGGGCGTCGTGTCTGACAAACACGAACTCTGTGCTCTTCAACGTTTTAGGCATGAAAACACGCGGAAAACTGGGGTGGGCAGGGCCCGGCAGCGTGCCTGTGTTTGCGCTACGCTGCAAAAGCTGAGACGGGGAGCTGTCCGGCACGGGATTATTTGGCAGAAATTCCCCGGGCAGCCATAGTGGCTGCGCAAAAACGAGCTCTGCCGGGGAAGCTTCCAGACCCTCTTTCGGCGCGGAGCGCAAGCCCAATAAAACCCACGGCAGCCTGTCTACCCAATTTGCATCCGTCAATGAAGCCCTGAGTGCTGCTTTCAGTGATCTATGAAAACGCTCGCATAACCCATTGGCCTGTGGGTTGTACGCAGTTGTGCTGTGAATTGTAACACCCAGGCTGCGGGCCATCGCGGACCAGAGTTCGGAAACAAATTGAGGGCCTCTGTCAGACGTAATGTCCAACGGGACTCCAAAATGCGCCACCCATGCTGTTAAAAAAGTGCACGTTACGTCTGCGGACGTGGTTGCCGCCAGCGGGACCGCTTCTGGCCAGTGTGTGGTGCAGTCCACCACTGTCAGGAGGTGCGTGCACCCCTGTGATGGCGGGAGGGGGCCCACGAGGTCCACGTGAACATGGTCGAACCTCTTAGCCGGAATACGAAACGGCTCCAAGGGAACCTTCGTGTGTCTGTGTACCTTGGCTCGTTGGCACACCACGCAGGCTGCAGCCCACTCTTTCACTTGTTTGCGTAGGCTCGGCCACACAAACTTCTCTCCCACCATTTTGACCGACGCGCGCACGCCTGGGTGTTTCAGAGTGTGAACCAACTCAAACACGTGGCGGCGCCACGCGACCGGGACCACCGGACGCGGGCGACCCATGGAGACATCGCAGATTGGGGCGGGGGGGGGGGCGCCATCTTGCAGCACCCTGCTCTCCAGCCTTAATCCTATTGGTCCAGACTGGAGCGCGCGAACGTCTGCATCGCTAATCTGCTCTGCGGCCATGGCTGCGTAATCTATCCCCACGCAGACCGGGGCTACCACGGCGCGCAAGAGGCAGTCCGCCACCACATTTAGTTTACCAGACACATGCTGAATATCGGTAGTAAACTCTGAGATCGCGACCAGCTGTCTCTGCTGCCGGCCCGACCACGGTTCTGAAACCTTGGCCATCGCGAATGTTAGCGGCTTGTGGTCCACAAATGCGGTGAAGCTGCGCCCTTCCAGCCAGAACTGGAAGTGGCGTATGGCCAGGTGGAGAGCCAGCAACTCTCTGTCGAACGCGCTGTATTTAAGTTCTGCTGAAAAAGGCGAGCGGCTGTCAAGTCCTGGCTGGAACGTCTGTGCCGCTCCTTTTAACCCGAATGGCATGCGCAGGAACTCGAATAGACCGAACAGAGTTATTACCGTTGTTTTGGGTATGTCCTCAGCGCACACTGGGACTTGGTGGTAACCGTGTACCAGGTCTATTTTGGAAAAAATGCGTGCTCCGGCAAGGTGAACGGAAAAATCCTGTATGTGGGGAATTGGGTAGCGGTCGTGCGCTGTGGCGTTGTTCAACCTGCGGAAATCCCCGCACGGTCGTCACGATCCCTCAGCCTTAGGGACCATGTGCAGTGGGGATGCCTATGGGCTGTTCGAGCGCATGATGATGCCCAACCTTTCCAGGTTGACGAACTCCTCGCGCGCTATGGCCAGTTTAGCTGCGTCCAAGCGCCGAGGTCTTGCAAAAACGGGCGGCCCGGTGGTGGTGATAAAGTGCTCCACCCCGTGTTTAGCGATGGCCATGGAAAACGTCAGGACCGTGAGTGCTGGGAACTGAGTGAGCAGTGTGTGGAACTTACCGCCTGTAGCTGTGACGTTGGCTTGTGCTGTTGGCTGGGTCACTCGAGCTATACAGGGGAGAGAGTCAAAGGACAGTGCATTAACCAGGCGCCTGTTAGCAACATCAACCAGTAAACCATGTGCACACAGAAAATCAGCCCCCAGGATATGGTAATTCAGTGCTGCTACGACAAAAGTCCACTCATATGTACGGCCGTGTAGAGATAAGAGCAGAGTCCTCTCACCAAAGGTCTTAATATCCGAGCCGTTTGCTGCCAACATCTCGGGGCCGCTAGGTCCTGCCAGCCGGTCAGCGTAGGTCGGCAGGATGAAGCCCTTCTGGGCTCCAGTGTCCACAAGGAAACGCCTCCCCGAGCGTGCATCCGTCAAGTAGAGCAGCTTGTTCTCTTCACCGAGGGTCACAGCTGCTACCGACCCCCGGCCTTGGCGTTTCCCAAGCACTTGAATTAGCATGGTGGCGCACATCTGCGTGCCTTCTCTCCGAAGCGGCGGTGGTAGAAACAGAGCGTGTCTCTCTGGCGCTCCTTGGCCCCCGCTGCTGCTACCGTCGGTGGCTCCTCGCCTCCTCTGGTCGTCTTGCTGGGCTCCGCCGCTGCCGCGTTGACTGTGATCGCCCTGGTGGCGATGATAATCCGGTTGGCCAGCCACGGCGAATTGGCCAGAGCTGCTCTCGCCACTGTCGGAAGGTTCCGGAGGAAGAGGTGAGCAAACAGAAAGTGCCCGTCATCTGTGCCCATTAATGCCAGCATCTTCTCCATCAGGTCTACGGCCAAACCATCTCCTAACTCGGTCCGCGTCAGGAGCCTCTCCGCTCTCTCACAGTCCGAGAATGTGTAGCGCTGGATGAGCGCAGCCTTGAGCACCTCGTATTTGCTGCTTGCTGGTGGCTGATTGAGCAGGCTTGCTACCTGCTGAGCTGTGCGGGCGTCGAGCGCTGCGACCACATGGTAAAATCTGGTGTCATCTGCCGTTACTGCCCGGAGGGCGAACTGGGCCTCGGTGAGGTGGAACCAAGAGCGCGGGTTGTGCTGCCAGAAATCCGGTAGCTTGACTGAAACCGCACACACGTGGCTGGAGGTTCCAGTCTGGGCTGTCTGTGGGATGGCTGCCGCCTCGCTTTAGCCTCCTGACCGGGCCGGCTCCGGGGATCTTGCCTCGTGTTCCATAATACGTCTTGGGTCACCAGTGTGGAGTGTGTAAATGAAGAGACAGATTCATTGCAGACGATTTATTACACACTCACATCTCTCAAGCAAAGAACAGACTGAACATTTAAGCAGGCACTCTCCTCTTAAGTTTCATGGCATTTCTCCACACACAACATGACATTTGCATCACACTGCATTCAACCCCCTTCATCCTTGACTCCTTCCTGCCATCTCACCAGGAACCTCCTGCTCATTGTTCTCCCATGCTTATCCACTGTCTCCTGTCTGAGATGCTAGATAATCTGGCTCTCCCAAGGTGCTAAAAGACCACTGTTATCTATCCCCAGGAGTGGTTAACTAACAAAGATCCCTCCAAGAGCATGGTGTGTAATATTTGGCGAGGTCACAAAGGACCCCAGGGTAACTTCTAAACAACTGAAGGCCTCTCTCGCATTGACTAATGTTAATGTTCATGAGTCCACCATCCTGAGAACACTGAACAGCCATGATGTGCATGGCAGGGTTTCAAGGAGAAAACCACTGCTCTCCAAAAAGAACACTGCTGCTCTTCTGCACTTTTCTAAAGATCACGTTGACAAGCCAGAAGGCTCTTGGAAAAATGTCTTGTGAACTGAGACCAAAATAGAACTTTTTGGCTTGAATGAGAAGCGTTATGTTTTGAGAAAGGAAGACACTGAATTCCAGCATAAGAATCTTATCCCATCTGTGAAACATGGTGGTGGTAATATCATGGTTTAGACCCATTTTGCTGCATCTGGGCCAGGATGGTTTGCCATGGGACAATGAATTCTGAATTATACCAGCAAATACTAAAGGAAAACATCAGGACATCTGTCCATGAACTGAATCTCAAGAGAAAGTGGGTCATGCAACAAGACATCATCCTAAGGACACAAAAAGTTCTACCAAAGAATGGTTAAAGAAAAATAAAGTTAATGTTTTGGAATGGCCAAGTCAAAGTCCCGACCTTAAACAAACTAGATATTGTGGAAAGACCTGAAGTGAGCAGTTCATGTGAGGAAACCCACCAACATCCCAGAGTTGAAGCTGCTCTGTACGGAGGAATGGGCTAAAATTCCTCCTAGCTGATGTGCAGGACTGATCAACAGTTACTGGAAATGTTTAGTTGCTGTAATTGAGGCAAAAGGGGGTCACACCAGATACTGAAATCAGAGATTCACAAACTTTTGCCATGTACAGATATGCAATACTGGATCATTTTCCTCAATAAATAAATGGCAAAAGTCAAATATTTAACTGGGTTCTCTTTATCTACTTTTAGGACTTATGTGGAAATCTGATGATGTTTTAGGTCATATTTATGAAGAAAGGTAGAACATTCTAAAGGGTTCATAAACTTTCAAGCACCACCCTAAGTAAACTATGTATATGAAATGTGACTAGTCTGGTGGCTAGCCATGTCCTATCTAGTGTTGTGTTTACATACATCTATGGTCGATAAGGATGTCACAGCTGGTGGCAGCCATTAGCATAACAGGGTTGATGTCAGTGTCTCTACCAAGCTGTTGGGGCAAGAGAAAGTGTAACACCTACTTGCCAGGAGACCAGGATGCTGTCTCTATTGCCTTTAATACTTGAAATTTGTAACCGACTTAGACTGTCATCAACAATCTGCCTGAAACTGGCAAAGCCAGTCAGCAAACCCTGGTTGCACATATGTGTGTAATACTTATTGGGAGCAGTTTTACTGTACTTCCACAAACATGTGTTGACACTTTGATAGATCTTTAAATAAAAGATTCTCCGGAGTGGTGGCCTAGTTGGTAGAGCATCTGCCCCACACCTGGGAGGTCATGGGTTTAAGCCAAAGACATATAAAAATTGTACTCGGCGCCACACCAGTAGGCTGCCTTTTGCAACAGCGGCTCGATTCCGAGTTTTTTTCCCTTCCTCTCTTTTTGATCACTTTTTTTTTTTTTTTTTCACCCCACTTATATCACGGACACACAGATCGTCCCAAATGTCTCCTGAGCCGGTAGACGGAGCCACTGTTTATAGCAGGATACGATACAACAGGGAAGAGCTGCTAGCATTTAACCGCCACCCGGTCCCACTGGAAAAACTCGACATACCGAGAGAATTGAGGCGAAAGCGTCGCGGCTGCCGGGCTGGAGTAAGGCGGAGGACAAAAAATATAAGGTACAGACCCTCCCTTCCATCTGTTGTCATGGGAAATGTACGGTCGATACTGGGAAAGTTAGATGAGCTAGCGGCTATCTCCCGTTATGATAGCACTTACCGGGAGTGCTCTCTCCTTTTGTTTACTGAGACGTGGCTAACTGAACTAGCAGCAGATGCTAACATTGAGCTGGAGGGTTTTCACATGATACGAGCTGACCGAACACCAGAGAGTGGCAAAGCAAGGGGCGGTGGAGTGATAATGTATGTTAACAACAACTGGTGCAGACTGGGACATATCACTGTTAAACAACGACACTGCAGCAAAGACATTGAGTTGCTAGCTGTTAGCATGAGGCCTACATATCTCCCGAGAGAACACTCACATGCGATCTGCATTGTTGTTTATGCAAATCCGACGGCGAACGCTGGGACAGCGCGTGACGTCATCCATTCAGTAACCAGCAGGCTGCAGACAGAACACCCAGATGCTCTTCTCCTCATCTCAGGCGATTTCAACCACGTTTCACTGTCTCCCATTCTGCCCACTTTCACCCAGTATGTCACATGCCACACTAGAGACAATAAAACACTGGATTTATTCTACGCAAACACTAAGGAGGCGTACACCTCATCACAACTCCCCCCACTTGGGAGATCGGATCACAACTTGGTTCATCTCCGGCCGGTGTACAAACCCCTAGTGCACAGACAACCTCCGGCCATGCACACTGTGGAGTTATGGTCTGAGGAGACAATGGACACTCTAAAGGACTGTTTTGAAGCCACTGCCTGGAAGCAGCTCTGCGATCCACATGGTGAGGACATCGATGGCCTCATTCACACCTTCACGGGCTACCTCAGCTTCTGTGTGGACAAATCCGTTCCCACCAAGACCATACGGCGTCACTCAAACAACAAACCCTGGATCAACCCTGAGATAAAAACACTTCTGAGAGAGAAGAAGAGGATCTTCAGGTCGGGGAACAGGGAGATGCTGAAGTCCGTACAGAGGGAGCTGAGGAGAAAGATCAGAGAAGGCAAGGACAGCTTCAGGAAGAAGATGGAGGACAAGCTGCAACAGAGTGACATCAGTGGGGTCTGGAGAAACCTCAAAACCATCTCGGGGCTCCAGAATACCTCCCCCCAGGCCACGGGGGGCAGGGAGTGGGCGAACAACCTGAATCTGTTTTTCAATAGATTTGACCAACCGCCCTCCCCCCTGTCTGCACAACAACCACTGCTGCCTCTAAGAAATCAAGTCCTGCTGCCCACTCCCCACTCCACCGACACCCCCCCCCCCCTCCCAACACACAGCCCCCCATCCTGACCCTGACCAAGACCCAGGTGAGGACGGAGCTGAGGAAGATCAAGGCGAGGAAGGCGTCGGGACCGGACGGCATCAGCGCAAAGCTCCTCAAGTCCTGTGCAGACCAGCTGTGTGGGATTGTGACGTATATCTTCAACATGAGCCTGAAACTGGGGAGGGTACCACAGCTGTGGAAAACATCTTGTGTGGTACCTGTACCAAAAACTTCCCACCCCAAAGACCTGAACAGCTACAGACCGGTGGCCTTGACGTCCCACTTGATGAAGACCCTGGAGAGACTGCTCCTTGCTCATCTCCGCCCCCTGGTGGAACCAGCGATGGATCCACTCCAGTTCGCCCACCAGCATGGCATTGGGGTGGAGGATGCGGTGATCTTCCTCCTTCACCGTTCTCTGTCCCACCTGGAGAAGCCCGGGAATATGGTGAGGATCATGTTCTTTGACTTCTCCAGTGCTTTCAACACCATCCAACCGATGATCCTGAAGGACAAGCTGCTGCGCGCAGGGGTGGACCAGCACCTGTCATCATGGATCCTGGACTACCTCACGAACCAGCCTCAGTTTGTGAGAACCCGGGACTGTGTTTCCGACACGATCATCAGTAGCACGGGGGCCCCCCAGGGAACGGTGCTGCCTCCCTTCCTGTTCACTCTTTATACTGCGGACTTCTCACACAACACAACACATTGCCATCTACAGAAGTTCTCTGATGACTCTGCGATCGTTGGTCTCATCTCCAACGGAGATGAAGCTGAGTACAGAGGGCTTATCCAGGACTTTGTGGACTGGTGCCATCGGAACTGCCTCCAGATCAACGCGAGGAAAACTAAGGAGCTGGTGGTGGACTGCCGCAGGCATGGGCAGCCCCTCACAGCACCAGTAAATATACAGGGAACAGACATCGAGATGGTGACATCCTATAAGTACCTGGGTATTCATCTGAACAATAAACTAGACTGGTCACATAATACTGACGCACTCTACAAGAAGGGACAGCGCAGGCTGTTCCTGCTGAGGAGACTCAGGTCTTTTGGTGTACAAGGGGCGCTGCTGAAGTCATTCTATGACACGGTGGTGGCATCAGCCATCACTTTTGGAGTGGTCTGCTGGGGCAGTGGCATTACTGCAGCCGATAGGAAGAGACTGAACAAACTGATTAAGAAAGCTAGCTCTGTCCTGGGGCAGCGCCTTGATCCGATGGAGGAGATAGGAGAGAGAAGGACGGTGGCTAAACTGTCATCTCTGCTGGAGTCCGAGTTCCACCCTATGCAGGACATACTGGATGCACTGAGGAGCTCATTTAGCAGCAGACTACATCATCCCAGGTGCACAACCGAGAGGTTTCGTAGGTCCTTCCTACCAACGGCTGTCAGACTGTACAACCTAAGCAGGGCTGCTCGCAGAGATAGCAAAAAGACGTAACAAACTAATAGTTTTTTTTGAATGCAAAAGATGCAATAGACTTACACAATGGTCCCCTCCGGCATACAACTAGGAACATACCGGTCGCTATGGAGGGTGAGAATATGTATGGGCACATAATCATACCATGTAGGATAACTAAGTAGACGGTTATGCTGTTTCATCCCACCTAGCAACAATGCTCTGCACTGTGTGTGTTTATATATTTACATATTTATTCCATCTAGCTACAATGCTCCGCACTGTGTTTTTATATATCTACATATTATTCCATCTAGCTACATTGCTCCGCACTGTGTGTGTTTATATACTTGCATATTTATTCCACCTAGCTGCAATGCTCCGTACTGTGGGTGTTTATACGTATATTTACATATTTATTCCATCTAGCTACAATGCTCTGCACTGTGTTCATATATTCATATATTTATTCCATCCAGCTACAATGCTCTGCACTGTGTGTGTGTGTGTGTGTGTGTATATATATATTTTATAGTAATATGTACATATGTATATTAGCTGCTCTTGCTTGCTTGTTTTTTTTTGTTTTTTTTTTCTTGCCTTCTGATTGTTGCTCTGAGTGTTGCTATCCCTGTGCTGTTGCAATCCTGGAATTTCCCCGTTGTGGGACTAATAAAGGCTTATCTTATCTTATCTTACTTCCCGCCTTCTAGTTTGGTGCTCAGCATAATAGAATGGGGGAAGGAAAAGTTGTCTGTGGCAGCGCCTTGCTTGGTAGCAACCCCTCTGATTCTACATGTGACATTCTACATTGCAGATAGGAGAAATGTATTTTCGGTCTTCTGTACATGATTGACTGTATAGACTGAATGACAATAAAGTTGGCTTCTTCTCCTTTAAAATAAAACAGGCTACCCACTCATGCCTGACTGTCATCCCATTGACTGAAAACAGTTGACTCTAATTTCACCTTCAAATTACCCGCTAATCCTAGAGGTTCACAAACTTTTGCCACTCACAGATATGTAATATTGGATCATTTTCCTCAATAAATAAATGAAAAAGTAAAATACTTTTGTCTCATTTATTTAGCTGGGTTCTCTCTATCTACTTTTAGGACCTACTGTATGTGAAAATCTAATGATGTTTTAGGTCATATTTAGGCAGAAATATAAAACATTTTAAAGGAGTCTCAAATTTTCAAGCATCACTGTATGGATGTAAAATTACAAGTCTTAGATATGGATGTGAAAAAGAGTAAAGGACAGAGTTTTTTTGACACTGTTACATCTACACAATGTCCACCATTAATTAGGAGCACTGTTACATCTCATCCCGGCCGGGGTCCAACCTCTCAGTGATCCGATAAGACCACAGACATAGATCATTCGGGTTTGCTGCTTGGCTGATTACATCTTCAGTCGCATTATGCAGATGAAGCTCCATAAATAAAAGCGATCTGGCTGACACAGAGTCTCCAAACACCTCATGTATTATTGATATTCTGCATGCAAGCAGCCAGAGTTCATCCCACAGACTGCTCATCACTTCGGCTCATCTCCCCGAATGTCAGCAGGACCTCAGTCTCACCTCTTTAACCTCTAAGTGCCTAGACAGATGATGGAAGTCGGATGTTGTGTAGCTACATGCAGTACACTTGCAAAAAGGTGTATTCAAAAGGTCAAAAAAATAACCATGAGTTTTAAAATAATAATGAAGTTTGAAGGTTGTTGATACCATTTCATGAAGCTGCTCATCATAATAGATCAGTGAGCAGGAACATGCTTAGCTGACCAGGAGGGAGCAATAACCTTTTGCACCAAGAAGAGACAAATTGAGGCAGTTGTGTGTTTCTGTCCATGGTGCTCTATGATAGTGATTACTGGCCTTTACAGTGTTGATAATTGTAGGGGATAATTTGCAGACACCAGTGAGTGACCATTGTCTCTACCTTCCATGAAATTAAGTTTCTGTATTTAAATGTCTGTTCATGTTTTACTGCTTTTTAAATATTTTAATGCTCTGTGCAAATGTTGGTTGCTGTTTATTGTTTTTAAATATGCTCATAAATAAGGTTGTCATGACTATGTTTCAAATTGTGATGTGCATCTATCAGAGTTAACATATTGTGAAAGCTTCTGTATGTTTTCTCCATACAATTAATGGACTTGCAGGTTTATTTTAGATAATTGTATATCATCAGGGTCAGCAAGGCCTAACGCTGGCCTAACAAACAGAATATAAAAACTATATTTATATTTTCAGAATTTATTTTGTGTATTTGTATTCTATTTTGTTTTTTACTGAGTTGGTTATAAATATGTTAAAGTCTATTTATTACTAAACACTCAATTAACTCCAGGCAGTTTAACTAACTAACTAACTAACTAACCTGCACTTATATAGCGCTTTTCTAGTCACAAAGACCACTCAAAGCGCTTTCATTAATACTAACCCTCTATTCTAAGGGCCTATAGGAAACAGATATCTAGGGACAATTTAGAACAGCCAATTAACCTAACATGCATGTTTTTGGCATGTGGGAGGAAACCGGAGAAATCCCGGAGTAAACCCACGCAACACGGGGAGAACATGCAAACTCCACACAGATCACTGTTGGTCGGGGGCTGGGATCGAACCCATGATCCCACGATCCCCACAATCCCCCGGCCAAGGGTAAACTGTGCTGCCGCAGTGCTAACCACTGCGCCACCGTGCAGCCCAGTTTACACAAATAAGAAGATTTTATCCGGTCATATTTTTAAAAATTCAGAAAAAGTGATCATGAGTCTTGACGTTGTAATTTGTTCATGAAGCAGCAAAGAGTTTACAATTTACATAATTCTTCACTCCAACTTGTCTGTAGGTTCCCTAAAACAATGTCTTGATTTGAAAAGATATGCAACAAGTGACACAGAAAATTAAGGGATCCTCACAGGAAACAGCCAGACAAAAGCAAGCGCTATGAGTTGTTTGCACTAGGATTAGTCTGGGGAGGAAAAAACATAAAATGCAGCTCCGAAGCCCAGGCCCAGTGTGCTCAGGTTCCTGTCCACAAAACCACAACTGCTGTCTCCAGCTGTGGAGCACACTGCCCTGCTCTCTTGTTTTCTGGCAGGCTCTGTGAGGTCTCCATGTCCTGCACTCTCACTGCCTGTAGCATGCATGTGACAGGCCCACATGAGCCACTTCCAAATTATTAAGGCAATCCAGGCAAACCCAGTAAGATCCCAGTTCCCTCTATTGTCTGATAGGGTTACCAGAGCTACTTGACCTGGGATAATTGAACCTGCAAGCGATGTGTGTTGCTGCCCACCTTACCTCAGCTCATCTTAGCTTGACTGACAGTGGAATAGCACAACATGGACAGATACGCAGTGAAGTAGGTTCCACCGTCACCACATCACAGCACAGCGTCAGAGAGTGGAAAGGAATCTTGAAGGCTCTCCGTCATTATTCTAACAGGTTACATTCATGTTGAAGCTGCAACAGACGACTGTATGTGCCACAGTTACACAAATATGACAACAGCTGAGAGTGAACTGTTTCTTTTAAAAGTACCATGTTTCATTCAATCCCCTTGAGTCTGCAGTGGCTCTGACCATTTCCAGCTGCTGTTGAGATAGGACCAGCCCATCCTGGAACAAAAGTTGTGGGAGACACATGGGTTCATCCCGTTACAGTGTCCCTGTTCATCCTGCACAGACATGCATGGTGCAACCCTCCACTCTGTGCTCGTTCGTGCATCCCACTTCCCTCTGCATTAACGTGCACAGCTCCTCCACTCTTTTTTTATGTGACAGTTTGCTCAGGGGAGAAAAACAAACAAAAGACTTATCCTGGTTTGTGTGGTGCTGAACACGAAAAGTGACTCATAAATATACAGCCCCACTAAATAAATGCAAGTGCGTGTGCACAACCCAACTCACACGTACACACGCATGCACGCACGCACGCACACACACACACACACACACACACACACGTGTCTCTTGTATAAAAGCTATTCAGTGCCGATGTGAAAACCAGTGGTAATTATGTAAAATGCCAGGTACAATTCACAACCCTGTCTGTTAAAACAGAGGACAGAGAGCAAACTTTTATTATCAGTGAATTCCAATCAACCACTGACTGATCTACCCTCAAGCTGACACAGTGACAAAATTAAAAGACTTGTAATTAACTTATTTTCAAACAATTTGCTTAAAGAAAAATGCTTATACTGTATTTAGACATTAATCATTTCCTATCAGCCCTGGTTGAAGTGCCCAGAATGCTGCAGTATACATTTTCAACTTTCTAAAACAAGACTACAATAAAGATAGAATTACATTTTTATGTCAAGTGAAGTCATTTCAAGTGTGAAGTTCCTCTTCTACCCACATGTAAACATGATTTCTGATCCTGCAGTGAGGAGAATCTCACATGCAGGGCATATTTACATCTATTTGCATATTCAAATGGTGGCATGTCAAGGGAGGAGCCTGGTATTCCCTCATGTGCCCTCAATTCTTGGCAGATTGGGGTGTACAAAGGAAATGTGATTGGATTCCTGCATACACAGTTTCATGCATACATTTAGTTTTTACACCATTTTCTTGATTTAAACACACATCGTTTTTCAGTAGGAAATCCACACAAGTTTTTGTACATGAGGCCCCAGGTCCTATACTCTAGGGGTCAAGAGATCAGGTTTTTCCATTAATTTTCACTATCCTGTAATTCATAAATCAGTTCTGGCAGCAACATTAAAGTAATTAGTGTTTCATTCAATTTAACAACGATATCTCTTCGCATGTAATTACATCCTATTTTTTAGCCTTTGTTCATCTCTAAACCATACTTTGACATATTGAATTAACTGCATGTCCATCATTTAGATAAAACATTAATATGGTATTCACTTATATAGCACTTTTATTCTCATCTCTTGATGACCAAATTGCTTTACAGATCCTTCTATCCACCCATTCACACACTGATGGCGGCATGCTACCTAACATAATGCTTCCAGACCCACCAGGAGCAATTGGGGTGAAGTGTCTTGCCCAGGGACACAATGGCAGGATATCTGGGGAGAGCGGGATTTGAACCGCCAACCATGCGGTTATTGGATGACCTGCTCTACCTCCTGAGCCACTGCCGCCCCCATGCAAATAGATGTAAATAGGGTTTATATGTTATATCTAGGTTGTAAATTAATGTGTAGAATAAAAGATCGTTTTGTGGTGGACACACATTTGTGACCTGCTTTGTGACTCACATTTTAGACCAGAACAAAGGCAGAGCTGCTTCCTTGGAGATTACAGGAAGCTGCAAAGATGTTAGCTTTGGGGCTTGAGACTGTGGGGCTGTAATTAAAGGATTAGAGAGGGGATGCATTGTAGACAGGGATGCATTGTAGACAGTGGGGGATATCAGAGAGAGGGGATGCATTATTACTGTCAATTATAATGCAACGTGGTCTGTGAAACATGTGACTTGTGAACTGTAAGAGTCCTGGTATTTAAGGGCGAGAGTTTCCTGTGTGGCTCTCTTACTTCTTCGAGATGATGGTGATGTGAATAAAGCTGACTTGAGAGAAACCTGTCTCGTCATTCTCACATTCCCACACTGGTGACCCAAGACGAGCATGCAGCCAGAGGAGACTTCCCCCGGGCCAGCCTCGCCACGAGCCCCCAGCCAAGTGAATGCCGCTACAGTCCAGCTACCGGACTTCTGGCAGAACAATCCGCGCTCCTGGTTCAATGCGATTGAGGCACAGTTCAACCTCCGAGGGATATCGGTAGACGCCACAAAATTCTACCACGTAGTCGCAAAACTGGACAACAACACGGCCCAGCATGTAGAAGGCCTGATCGACCAGCCGCCAGACAGCGACAAATATGGCACGTTGAAGGCTGCACTCATCCAGCACTTCACCCCCTCGGTGGAGGAGTGAGCAGAGAGGCTCCTGGCACAGACGGAGTTTGAAAATGACATGCCTGCGAACCTGATGGAGAAGTTGTTGAGGTTGAAAGACTCTGACGACGATCACTTCATTTTCACCCACCTTTTCCTCAGGACTCTACCATCAGCGGCGAGAGCGACCCTGGCCAGTTCGCCACTGTTGGCCCAACGGGACTACCGCGCGCTGGGCCGGGAGGCGCAGTGAATTGTCAACGCCACCAAGCGGCGCACAGTGCGCGGCCACGGCCGCTGCAGCGGGACTCGGCGCGACGGCCGGAGATGACAGGGGGCCAGAGGCAGCGGTACCAGACCCACCGACGACGGCGGCGGCAGGGGCCAGGGAACGTGGATCAGACGTCCTTTGTTTCTATCATCGCCGCTTCGCAGAGAGGGCACGCAAATGTGTACCACCGTGCCAGTTCAGACGTTCGGGAAACGCCAAGACCGGGGGTCGGTAGCAGCCGTGGCCCTCGGGGAGGAGAACAAGCTGCTTTACTTGTTGGACGCACGCTCGTGGAGACAGTTCCTCATGGACACAGGCTCCCAGTTGAGTTTCATCACACCTTCCTATGCGGACAGGCTGGCAGGTTCCAGAGGTCCCGGGGTGGCAGCAGCGAACGGCTCGGAGATTAAGACCTTTGGTGAGAAGGCCCTGCTTCTGTCTCTACACGGCCGTACATTTGAATGGACTTTTGTTGTAGCAGCAGTGAATTTCAATATGTTGGGGGCTGATTTTTTGTGCTCACATGGTTTGTTGGTTGATCTCGCTAACAGGCGCCTGGTTAATGCATTTTCTTTTGATTCTATCCCCTGTACAGCGCGAGTGGCCCCGCCAACAGCACAAGCCAACGTCACAGCTGCAAGCGGTAAGTTCCACACACTGCTCACTCAGTTCCCAGCACTCACGGTCCCCACATTTTCGGCAACAGTCGCTAAACATGGGGTGGAGCATTTTATTACCACTACCGGACCGCCCGTTTTTGCAAAAGCTCGGCGCTTGGACACAGTTAAACTGGCCATAGCACGCGAGGAGTTCGCCAACCTGGAGAGGTTGGGCATTATCAGACGTTCAAACAGTCCGTGGGCTTCCCCGCTACACATGGTCCCGAAAGCTGACGGATCATGGTGACCGTGCGGGGATTTCCGCAGGTTAAACAACGCTACGGCGCACGACCGCTACCCAATCCCACATATCCAAGATTTTTCCGTTCATTTGGTAGGGGCGCGCGTTTTTTGTAAAATAGACTTGGTCCGCGGTTACCACCAAGTCCCAGTGCGCGCTGAGAACATACCCAAAACAGCGGTAATAACTCCGTTTGGTCTATTCGAGTTTTTACGCATGCCATTTGGACTTAAAGGGGCTGCTCAGACGTTCCAACGCATGATGGACGCGGTGCTTTGCGATCTCCCTTTCGTGTTCGTCTACTTGGACGATATTTTGGTAGCCAGTGCGTCCGAAGACGAACACGAAAAACACCTGGCCACAGTTTTCTGAAGGTTGGGAGATCACGGGTTAATAATCAACCCAGCGAAGTGTCAGTTCGGGGTGGCGCAGATCGATTTTTTAGGACACCGCGTCTCCCCCGAAGGAGCAGTTCTGCTTCCTGACAAAGTGCGCGCGGTGGCAGATTTTCCCTGGCCACAGACGGTCAGGGCGTTACAGGAGTTTTTGGGAATGGTGAATTTTTATAACCGTTTTCTCCCCCGCGAGGCGCAACTCATGCAGCCGCTGTATGCTGCGCTCAAAAAAAAGAAACCCGCGGATAAGGTCGAGTGGTCCCCGGAGCAGGACCAAGCGTTCTCAGAGGTGAAAGCAGCCTTGGCAACGGCTGCGTTGTTGGCACACCCAGACCCAACGGCTCGCATAACGCTCACCACTGACGCGTCAGATGTGGCCATGGGGTTGGTCGTGGAGCAACATGTAGCCAGGGTTTGGCAGCCCCTCGCTTTTTTCAGCAGGACCTTGCGCGATAGCAAACATAAATACAGCACGTTCGACAGGGAGCTGCTGGCTCTCCATTTGGCCATCCGCCACTTTCAGTTCTGGCTAGAAGGACGTTCTTTCACCACGTTCGTTGACCACAAACCGCTAACATTCGCGATGGCCAAGGTTTCCGAACTGTGGTCAGGTCAGCAGCAGAGACAGCTGGCCACGATATCAGAGTTTACCACTGATATTCAGCATGTGGCGGGCAAACTGAATGTAGTGGCAGATTGCCTCTCGCGCGCCATGGCGGCCCCAGTCAGCGTAGGAGTAGATTACGCAGCCACGACCGCGGAGCAGGTTAGCGACGCGGATGTGCGTGCGCTCCAGTCCGGACCAACAGGGTTAAGGCTGGAGAGCAAGGTGCTGCAAGACGGTATGCCCCCCTAATCTGCGATGTCTCCACTGGATGGCCGCGTCCAGTGGTACCGGCCGCGTGGCGCCGCCACGTTTTTGACTTGATTCATTCTTTGGCGCACCCGGGAGTGTGCGCGTCAGTCAAAATGGTAGGAGAGAAATTTGTGTGGCCGAGCCTTCGCAAACAAGTTAAAGAGTGGGCAGCAGCCTGCACGGCATGTCAACGAGCCAAAGTACACAGGCACACGAAGGCTCCTTTGGAGCCGTTTCACATTCCGGCCAAGAGGTTCGATCACGTTCATGTGGACCTGTTGGCCCCCACCCGCCGTCACAAGGGTGCACACACCTTCTGACAATGGTGGACCCCACCACGTGCTGGCCGGAAGTTGTCCCGCTGGCATCAACCACAGCCGAGGAGGTGGCGCGCGTGTTTTTAACAGCTTGGGTGGCGCGTTTCGGCGTTCCGTCAGACATTACATCCGACAGAGGTCCTCAATTCGTATCCGAGCTTTGGTCGACAATGGCCCGCAGCCTGGGTGTCACAATTCACCGCACAACCGCGTACAATCCACAGGCTAACGGGTTATGCAAACGTTTTCATAGGTCATTGAAAGCAGCTCTCAGAGCGTCACTGACGGATGCAAATTGGGTAGACAAGTTACCGTGGGTGTTATTGGGGTTGCGTTCTGCGCCTAAAGAGGACTTAGAAGCCTCCCCAGCGGAGCTTGTGTTTGTGCAGCCACTCTGGCTGCCTGGGGAGTTTCTCCCAGATAACCCTGCGCCAGACGCCTCCCCGTCTCAGCTGTTGCGGAGTAACATAGAATCAAGCACGCTGCCTGGCCCCGCGCACCACAGTTTTCCGCGCGTTTTTGTGCCTAAAACTTTGAAGAATGCAGAGTTTGTTTTTGTCAGACACAATGCGCATTGAACCCCGCTGCGACCGCCTTATGACGGACCGTTCAGAGTGCTAGAAACAGGGGACAAGCAGTTTTTGCTAGATTTGGGGGGTAGGAAAGAGAAAATTGGCATAAACAGACTCAAACCCGCTTTTGTGGTGGCAGATGAGCAAGTGCTGTTGGCAAGGGCTCCACGGCGAGGTAGACCCCCGCGGGGGGCTTCACAGAGTAATGTTTCCCCAGAACACCCGCAGGGACGGACAAAAGGTTTTCACCCCCAGACGGAAACCCCCCAGCGTGACAGCCCCGCAGAGACGTGGAATCCCAGCTACAGCAGATACGGCAGGAGACTGAAGCCTAGACAGCATGTGGACTGATGTGTATTGATACTATCACGGCATGCATGTTGTTATTCTCTTGTTTGTTCTAAAATGTTGGGGGGGGCTTGTGTGGTGGACACACATTTGTGACCTGCTTTGTGACTCACATTTTAGACGAGAACAAAGGCAGAGCTGCTTCCTTAGAGATTACAGGAAGCTGCAAAGATGTTAGCTTTGGGGCTTGAGACTGTGGGGGTGTAATTAAAGGATTAGAGAGGGGATGCATTGTAGACAGGGATGCATTGTAGAGAGTGGGGTGTATCAGAGAGAGGGGATGCATTGTTACTGTCAATTATAATGCAGCGTGGTCTGTTATACATGTGACTTGTGAACTGTAAGAGTCCTGGTATTTAAGGGCGAGAGTTTCCTGTGTGGCTCTCTTACTTCTTCGAGATGATGGTGATGTGAATAAAGCTGACTTGAGAGAAACCTGTCTCGTCATTCTCACATTCCCACAGTGTCAGCCCAGGCCTCTCACCAGAGGCCATGGCTTTGCAGTGGTGAGATTTTTACCTGAGCTGGCACAGTTCAGTGTTCATCAGGGCCTCCATCCAAAGGTCTAAGGAGTGGTTAATGTAATAATTATAATGGACTTGCGGCGGATGGTAAAATAAGGCAGCGATGCTGAGGTTTTAAGCAGGTTTTATTAATCATACCGCCGTCACGGGAACTCGGCTCCAGCCCATAGCATGAGCAGGCTGAAGCCGAATTCCTCAGGCTCTCAGTGAAGAGGGGACACAAAGTCTGTGTCCAGCAGCAGCCGTTGTAGAAGTGAGAATTGAGAGGATGAACATGAAATTCAGACAGCTTATATACTCAGCTACAACAATACATCAAAGCATTCACAGCAGTTGGTATGATCAAAGAGATAACAGAACAGGCATGAGACATTTGCATTTGAGAGACATATTGATCTCAGTCCCTAGGTCACAGTAAGGACAGGATGCATGAACACAATGCATGAAAGGCAACATTAACATCACAGAAGTGAGCCAGACGAAGAGGGGCTGCCTGTAGACATTAATACACATTTCACTGTTCTGTTATTTGCTCTAGCCGAGCGCTGTGTTTGACCAGTCTGTTTGTGGGGGTTTACACCAAACCGCCACAGCTCCCCCCCAGAGGGCTCGGCAGGTGGCCGAGACCTCGATAGTGCAGTTTGGGCAGCGAGCAGGGAAAAGCTCTGTGCAGGAGGGGGGTGGGGGGTAGTAAAAGCCGGCCGGAGACGATGAAAACGTCCGGGCCGCGCAAAAATTGCTTGTGGGTCCGCGATGTCGAAGGGCTGTCCTGTTGAACGTGCAGAGGTCCACAAGAAGAAAAATTAGTCACTGGCTCCTCCCGCGATTAAGTCCTGCAAGGATTAATAGCGGCCATGAAGAAAAGACGAGGCTGCGTGGCGGCTGTGATGAGAGCAGAGGGACTGGCGTGTTGGCTTTAGGTGCGGGCACAACCTTAAAGCTCTCGGGAACCGCAAACCGCTGAATTTCCCTTGTGTGCCGTGGCTAAGACCATAAAATCCAGTGAGCAAGCTGCGTGCCTCAGGTGAACGAGCAAGCCTGAAGGGCCAGTGTGCAGCAGAAGGAAGGCGGTCAGAAAAGCCGTATTTGTCCCGTGCGTGGTGCGCCGTCCCCGTAACTCCCCGGTGCGTGCGCCGGGGTTCCGTGATGGGTGGGCCAGCTGGAGAGGAGAACCAGGGTCAGGGAGCTTAATCATCCCTGTTCAGTGTGCTGGAGCGGTGAAGGGAAGTAGACGCTCTGTCACTCGCTCGGTCATGGTGCGTTCAGGTCCACGTGTGCTCCGTCGGCCATGGAGATCGCCGTCGTGGAGAGGGAACGAGGTGCATGCGCTCTCGTGTGGAGGAGCTGTGAGCGCGGCCGGTCCAGCGTGGATGTGCCGATCTAGGCGTGCAGATCTCACCATGAAACGTTGCTCAGCTTTCCCGGTCGTGGGTGTTCTCCGGGGAGTTTCGCCTGGAAACTCCGCGTTGAGGGCTCCCGGAAGCAGAAGGGAGGGCAGATCAGTCAGGCTGCCGCGTTCGTTTGTCGTCGGAGAATCACCACCGGGTGTTGCGTTCGTTGGCAGCGTGTTCGTTTCAGCGTCGGGTCACCAGTGCGGCGGATGATAAAATAAGGCAGCGATGCTGAGGTTTTAAGCAGGTTTTATTAATCATACCGCCGTCACGGGAACTCGGCTCCAGCCCATAGCGTGAGCAGGCTGAAGCCGAATTCCTCAGGCTCTCAGTGAAGAGGGGACACAAAGTCTGTGTCCAGCAGCAGCCGTTGTAGAAGTGAGAATTGAGAGGATGAACATGAAATTCAGACAGCTTATATACTCAGCTACAACAATACATCAAAGCATTCACAGCAGTTGGTATGATCAAAGAGATAACAGAACAGGCATGAGACATTTGCATTTGAGAGACATATTGATCTCAGTCCCTAGGTCACAGTAAGGACAGGATGCATGAACACAATGCATGAAAGGCAACATTAACATCACAGAAGTGAGCCAGACGAAGAGGGGCTGCCTGTAGACATTAATACACATTTCACTGTTCTGTTATTTGCTCTAGCCGAGCGCTGTTTGACCAGTCTGTTTGTGGGGGTTTACACCAAACCGCCACAGACTGCATTTATATAGCCCCTTTCAAGATACCCAAAGTGCTTTACAGTGAGTTCATTAATCATTCACTCCACAGACAGACAATGGTAGTGGGAAGCTACTGCTGTAGCAACAGCTGCCCTGAGGCAGACTGAAACGGAAACATGGCTGTCAATCTGCACCAACGACCTCTCTGTCCACTACTGAACATTAATTCATTAAGGTAGGCAACAGCTGCACCTCAGGGGGGAAGTTGGATGCTTGTTTAAAGCATTAAAAGTGGAGTACTATAAGGGTGAGCAGAGGGGATGGCACCAAAGATATCATCCATCCATCTTCTTCCGCTTCTGTTAAATCTTGTAAATACTGTATGTGTTAACTTGCCTCCAGATTAATTCAAATCTAACTGAATGCATATGGACTATGGGTTATGGCACTAAATAATAACACAATTTTTTTTTTTAAATTAGCTGTTATCACAAATTCACATTTGATTTTAGTAAGACTGGAGCAGATATCTGAGCAGAAGTTTCATATAGTATAACCATGATTTAAAGTGCAATTCTTAGGTTAACAACACCAGTTAATTACTATGATTAAAAAAAATATTCACTTAACAGATATTAGAAAAAAAATATGGTTGTCTGAGCCTTAGAACAACTTTTAAAGCTTTTTGTATGGCAGAGTCTCAAAGCCTGATCAGAGTAGCTCAAGGGGAAAGTGCATGCAGTCTGTTGGTTGCGCTAGCGCACACAGCACTGCTCAAAGTAGCCGTGTTTCACACATGCGCATTGAATACAGTCTGCAGATCCTGTGCCCATAATGTCTGCAGCAGCCAAGAGCCACCAAATTGATTTGAACAGGCACAATCCAAAAGCTAAACAAGAGCATGGTGATGAACATTTTAAAAAATGGCAGAGGTGCGTCAGTACAAGGATGACCACAAGAAACAGGAGCTTTTGTTGTTATTACTGTTAGCAGCTGAGGAGGAAAACAGAAAAAAACAAAAAGAAATATATTCTGCCCTCGAGCTGATGTCCATGTCGTTTTTTTTTCTTTTTCTTCTTCTATATTGAAAATGGCACTACTGCCTCCCTTCGGCAGGAATTTTACTGGCGCTTGTACAGTTCAGTGAGGAGGTCCTGATGACCTGAATTTTAATGACCTGACAAACATAGTGATTATTACTACTACCAGTAAATTACTGCTGATATATTTTACTACCACCACTGTTGTACAGAGAGCCATTGCAGATGTGTTCCTGTTTTTATGGAAAATAAAAAGCATTTTGGAAAAAAAGAGCTGTTTTATGAGCAGTTCTAAAAACTGACACTTTAGCTCAAAAATTCTGTGGTAAATTAAAACCAAACCTGTAACTAAGATTTAAAGAGGAAATTTCCGGGATGCATTTTAAACGAATGTTTAACCTTCAATATGGACTTTAACAGAGAACTCATAACAAACTTGTTTTTATGTTTAGTCAGAGGTGGAGTAGCAGCTGCACAAGCAACACAGTTAATTTCAGACATACTGGACAGTTGCCACAAAAGATACTGCTCCTGCTCTTTCCCTCTAGAGGCATCAAAGAAGGTCACATCAGTATGTATGCTGAAAGTGAATATGTGCTTGCATTTGCACACCTGGAATGCTGCTAATGGAACTACTATGATGCAAGGGATAAACAAAATTATGCAACAGTTAATTCCGACTGAGCAGTTTGATTGGCCAACAGGGATTCCCGGAGTTACTATATTTTCTGATACCTGCACTCAGACACTTTACCAGATATGCATTGCTCCTCTTTAGTGGTCTTCTAATATTTTCTAATTACAGGAACCGTCTGTGACAATATACATGTTATGTACCTTATTTTCTCTACTGAGGTGCTGTTTGAAAAGAAAGACTTCCCAACTCAGAAATTGTTGTTGTGTTCTGGGTTCATGCTTATATTTAATCCTATTGGCTGCATTGGCTCACTTTCATAATTCGTGAACCCAGAGCTTAGTAGCAGCGGCTCATCAGAGGAGGCAAGGTAGGCAAGGTCTCTTCAGGAATTTGAGAAGAAAAAACAGATGAAATAAGCAGTAAAGACACGGTAAATCAAAAAATGGAACACTGCAGGACTCAGTAAATGATAGTTAGTTATGGTGTCCGTCAGAAAGTTGACGATGGGGGACCTGTGGTTCAGCCCTTTCTGTTGGGTCTTTAGCAGGTATAAAAGTTCCACCGCAATGGGGTGCTAGCCCCTTACAGTTTGACAAGCAGGCTGCCCTCTTCCGTGCTTGTGTTCCTCTATGGTTAATTTGTGGAGTGGAAACACGTAATAACACAAATCACCAAAGCTTGGCCAAAGAGGCAAAAAAAAAAGGGTCAGTGGGATGACCTAAGGGTCTGACCCTGGTTTTTTATTGGGGTTTAGCCCCCTATAACGGCCGCGTTCTGCAGTACTAGGGGTGGTGCTAAGAGCCACTGTGGATGGTCTTCACCATGTGAGAGGCTAAATGGGGTGGTGTATAGTATATATGGGATGGTATATAGGCCATATGTTGTGCTTCACATGGTGCTGGATATGGGGGACCAGTCTGGGACGCCAAGGTGATATAGGCCAACCAGAAAGGTACTACTCCACCAGGGATCCTTGACAATTGATATCTTTGCATCTAAAAAAGACAGGAGGATGGACTTCTTCTACAAGTAACCAGTGAGTTAGCCTGTATGTTTTTTTTTTTGTTTTGTTTTTTTAATTTCAGCCCTTTTTAAGAGTGAAAATATTTTTTGCTGGTGCTGGGATTATGATGCGTAATATTGTGTTTGTGAGTAGTGACGACTACTATTTTGGTCAGATTTTATCATGCCAAGTAAGACTTGAGCTGGCCGGTAATATTTTCCTTGGTCAATATACCGGTCATTGTTTTAGGAGTGCACTTTCAAGAGCTGCAAACTGTGTGTGTGAGTATATTTGTTGGGTGAAGAGGTACAGACTGTCACGATATGAGCACGGGGGATTCCGCTGTGCTCAGTCTCATTGCCATTTTCCACATTTGTATAGTTGTATTTTCTGAGTTCTAGTTCCTGTTATTTTATCCTTGGTTGGTTTTCACTTGTATTGTTTCTTAAGTGTGACTTATTTTCCTGTTTACGTTCATTGTAGTTTTGTTATTTTTATATTTGGGGTTACTTGTATTTTCCTTCAGTCTTCATTTGTCTTCATTCTAGTTATCGCATTATATTTGTATTTTACCGGTTCTTTTTCTCCTTATCTCTCTCTCTCTCCAGGGTTGCTGCTGTCAGTGGCACTTCCAGGTTTTACCCTGGTTGTGGGCGGTGCCCCTGTTAAGCTGTCAGCCCCGTCTCCTCTCCTCATGACTCACAGCTGATTGTAATCACTTCTACCTCCTGTCCACTCATGTGATTCATACCTGATGGCACTTGGTATACCAAAGAAAAAGAACTCCTTATTTCCTTTTCCTGTATTCCCTTCTTTTAGCTCAGAAAGCTAATATTGTCGTGTTCCATTGTCGTGCACCATCACTTAGACGGCTTCGTACACAGAAAATAGCAGCAAGATACAATTTATTTATGTGGATAGTCACAAGACTTTGTAGATGTGATAGAGAGCGTAAATGACCAACAGAATGCAAAATAACGACCACGATGGGTGAAAATGCAGTGACCACGGCAGTGAGCGAGTCCCCTTAGCCGCCGGTAAGTGACAAATTTCTTTGTTTTTTTTTAACATTGTACTGATTTCTTGTTCATATACTTTGAAGATAAGATGATAACGTACCCATGCACAAAAAATGGTGTCAAAAGACAACCATTTTTTGTGTAAATATGTCCAAAGTCCGCTTTTGACTAAGTTATGTAATTCAATATAGCTGCTGCGGCATTATGCAAATTAGATGTGTAAAATCATTCCAATCTGAAACTTTGGATCATATTTTACATCTTTCTAATTGATAGTAAGCCATTATCTTGTGACGCTTTCGAGTTATAGCCTTGGAAATCTGAACTATTTTATTGACAAAAAATCTCTATCGCTCTTGATCACTAGGGGTTATGTGGCAATTCGGCGACAGTCACACTCAAAGGATTAAGACCCAGCAGCTGCAGTTTGTGGTTCTTTTTGTTTTCACTCACCTGTGTTGTCCGGAGCATTCACCATGTCCCCAGCCCGCCGGCCATCAGCCAACAGAGAGGGATCGGTGCCAGGGACCCCTAGCCCAGAGGAGGAATGGGCTACCAAAATTATCCAGGAATTTGTGACTGAAGGTCTCGCCTCCCACGGCCCAAAAAGAGTCTTAGAGAATGTGAAGGCAGCAGTTGGCATTGTTGAGGCACATCCTGGATTGAGAAAGCATCCCCAGTACGCAGATTTGTTGTCCACCATCTCAGCGCTCCAGCTTTCCTTCCCCAGGCTGATGATGGGGCTGCACTCGGCAGGTTCAAAGCCAACAAGGAAGTGCTCCCAGTGAGAGATATCTTCCTCCTCCCTCTGCTTGCCCACTCCCGTGTTTGTTTCACCTGCTCCGAGACACTGCTCTTCCGGGTCTGCCTCCGCTCCTCCTCGGGTCACGGCGGGACTGGACTGCCCGGAGGAGGGCCGCCTGGGTGAGCCGCCTCCTGTTTCCTGCTGCTGCCCAGTGAAACATCGCCGGAGGAACGCCTCCACCTTTCAGTCAGCAGTTTCCCCTGCACCAAGCCAGACAATCCCCGCAGCAGTTCCTCTCTCCTGTTCCTTGTAGTCAGTTGTCCCGTCAGCCTCCTCCTCCTCCTTTGCTGCTGTGACTCCCATCACCTCGGCGTTTCCTTCCGCTGCTGAAGGTCCGGTGGCCTACTTCCTGGCTCCGCCCATCGCTGTATCTGCAGGGGCGGCTCCTCTACTTTCTTGGCAGGGACCTCAGCCACTGAATTCACGGAGGGGGCTGAAACTACACCAGCTACAGCAGAGAACATCGTGCCCCGGGAACTCAGGCAAGTGTTTTTTTCATTCTCTTTTACCATAACGTGAATTATCTTGCCTGACTCCCGGTGGTGAGGCTGAGACTATGCAGGCCTCTGAGTCCTCACCACCTGCTGCAGCTATAGACTGTTCACCTGGTCTCTCCGTGTCTCCTTCTTTGCCCTCTGAGTGTCTGCCGGCCCCAAGTTCGAGCCGCCAGATGATGGAGGAGCCTGTGCCCCTGGAGGACCTGGTTCCAGCCCCTCAGCCACGATCTGGACGGCAGGAGAGCGCTGTCACCAAGCTGAAGCCTGCACCAATGATGGAGCATTCCTTGGCCTCAGCAGTTCAGGATCTAGAACCAGCAGGGAGCCGACCTCCTATGTCCACATCGGGCAAGCCACCTGCGTGGGCCACTTTGTTGGGGGGCCCCGGGACTGCATCTGCCACTATGCCTGCTACAGGGGCCAGTGCAGCAGAGCCGAAGCGTGACCTCCAAAGAGCTGGGCCCGAGACGTTGCCGCCTGAATCAACGGAGTCCTGGACGGCGGTGGAGCTTGAGCTCATGCAAGTGCTCTTCTTTGTTTTTACTGTCTTTGTGTCGGACAGATCTTGCTTGGCTCTTGGAGGGGACAGCCATGTGCAGCCGTCAGATGCACCTGAGCTCACTTCGCCGGGTTCCACTGCCGCCGGTGACCCTGACCCTGTCTCCTTGTCCCTCCTATCGGAGTCTTTCCCCAGGGTCACCGAGGTTCGTCCAATTTTGCCAGAGGTCTCCATGGGTCCAGCCTCACCACCTGAGATCTGCATGGGACTAGCGCCTTCAACTGAGGTCTTCGCGGGTGCTCCATCCCAGCCCGGGACCACCATGGGTGCTGCTCCTCCTCTATCTGAGGACATCACGGGTGCTTCATCCCAGCCCGGGACCTCCGTGGGTGCAGCTCCTCCTCAGTCTGGGTCTCAGTGGGTGTTGTGTCCCAGTCAGGGGCCATCGTGGGTGCTGCGTCCCAGCCTCAGTTCAACGTGGCTAATGCACTCCAGCTTGGGCCCACTGTGGGTTTCACACCCCAGTCCAGGTCCATCACCCACTGTGGGTGCAGCTTTGGCCCAGTCTGGGTCCATTGCGGGTGCAGCTTTGGCACAGTCCGGGTCCACCACAGGTGCAGCTTTGGTCCAGTAAGGGTCCACTGTGGATACAGCCTCACTCTCGTCCAGGGCCACTGTGGTGCAGCCATGCTCCAGCCCGGAGCCACTGCAGGTGCAGCTTTGCTCCAGCCCGGAGCCACCGCAGGTGCAGCTTTCCTCCAGCCCGCTCTCTCTCTCTCTCTCTCTCTCTCTCTCTCTCTCTCTCTCTCTGGGGTTGCTGCTGTCGGTGGCACTTCCAGGTTTTACCCTGGTTGTGGGCAGTGCCCTTGTAAAGCTGTCAGTCCCGTCTCCTCTCCACATGACTCACAGCTGATTGTAATCACTTCCACCTACTGTCCGCTCATGTGATTCACACCTGATGGCACTTGATATAATTAATTGCTTGCCTTAAGACTGGCTGCTTCATCTACTCCTTGTCGGAATCTTATCAGGAATCCATGTCTATTAGAATCCAGTCCCTGTTCTAACACCTGCCTCACCTTCTCCTTGTTTCGTCTATTTGTAAGTTTATGTTAAGCACTGTTTGGACTTTGTGTTTGTTCTTATTAAATACCACAAACTGCAGTTCAGTGCTTGGGTCTTTGTTTCTGCCCCGAGGGGCAAATCATGACACAGACTGTGCATCCTCTTAAAGTGAAACTCTGGTCAAAATCAGTTTTGTTTTTCTTGTTAACATTTTTTTTCTTTCTAGACATATCAAGAGCTCATTCACTCTTATGTGTCATGTCTGTGTGTTTTTGTTAAAGTTCCATTAAGCTCCTCCCCTTGGAAAAAGGCAAGTTGGCAAAGACACATGCAAACCTTCGTATTACTTGTCCTTACCCTATTTGAAAAACTGAGAAATGGTGGTGCTGATGGTTCAGTGGTTGTACTTGTCATCTCCCCTGATGTCTTCTATCTTTTCTCCATTCCACAGATTACAGAAAATCTTGCTGTTTTTCAACATTATCAGCTGCAATTCTATCATCTGTCTGCTTGTTGCCCATCACCATTGTTTCAATAAATAAAAACACACAAAATATGTGAACATAAAATGACAGTATGGCTGTGTGATATGAACAAAATTTCATTTCACGATATAGGTAATCTTATTTGACGATAACTATATATATGTGCGTGTCTGAAATGTCCACCCTCGTTTCATCTTCAGCATCTTGGCAGATGGCAACAGGTTCTTATCAAGGATGTCTCTGTACATTTGTCCATTCATCTTTCCTTCAATTAAATGAAGTCTGCCTGTACCATGTGCTGAAAAACACCCCCACACCATGATGGGATGTGCAGTGCCATTTCTCCTCCAAATATGCTGCGTGTTGTGGCATCCAAAAGGTTCAATGTTGGTCTCATCTGACCAGATTACATTCTCCCAGTATTTTACTGTTTTTACCCAGTATTTTATTTTGGCTTGCCCAAATGTTATGCAGCAAACTTTAAATGAGCTCCAACATGCTTTTTCTTCAGCAATGGAGTCTTGCAAGGTGAGCGGGCATAGAGCCCATATTGGTTGAGAGCATTACTTATTGTAATTTCCTCATTTTGGAGCGAGAGTTGGCAACACACATAAAGCTATCGATGTTTATCTTACCTTTATGATATGGAATTTAATCTGATGTGCAGTGATCCAAAGAAAATGCCCATTATCCACAGTCCAGATGTCTGCTGTGACAGAGACATGATTCAGTCCCTCAAAATCAAAATCCATTTTTGAATAATCTTTATCCAGGCAGCAAGTAAATGTGTTTTACAGTATGTCATCGTCTGGGGAATGACCTTTGAGTCATTCCCACTCGTTGAGTTTATTTCTGTGTTTATTGTTGCTTGTATTTGGGATTTATTTTCTGTATTATTATTCCTGTCATCATTGGTTTTGGATTTAATTTGACAGTGTTTTCTGTTTATTTGCAGGTTCTAATTGTGGTTATATTTTGTATTATTTATCCCCATGCTGTCCTTAATCCTATTGTCATGGTTTGTGTGCTTCTCTTGTCTGTGTTTGTCAAAACAGCTCCTCCCCTTCTGTGTGTCTCACCTGCAGCCTCTTCCCTGCTGCTTTTGATCCCCCTGATTGCACCCATCTGTCTTGTGTTGTTTTGATTGCTCCCCTACCTATAAGTACCAATATTCAGTCTGTGTGGTTTGTGGTGTCATTGATGTTTCTACCCTGTGTCTCTTGTGTCATGCCCTGCCAGTCCAGCCTGTGAGTTATATTGGATTTCAGTAAGATCTGTCTAGTTTAGTTTATACTCTGTTTGTTCAGCTCACGTGCTGCCATTTCTTTGTGTTTACACTCAGTGGAATAAATTATTATTTGTACCATATCTACCTGCGCCCAGGTCCTCTTCATCACCTAAACCCACACTTTGACAGAATGACACCACCAGTTATGAACCCAGCAGGTGGAGATTTTGGGAGCTTGGGTCTGGATGCTAAATGGGTTTTTGCAGCCAAACTTATCCAGACCCTTGTCTTCAGCTCTCACGAGTATGACATGCTACAGGAAACCTTGGGGTGTCTGAGTGCAGACGAAGATGTGTTGAGGTGAAACCCTGGGTTGTGGAGGTACCCCGAGTTGGCTGGGATGTTGGATTCAGTCACCCACCTCCAACTCGGATACCAGGAGGGGATTTGGAGCTTCCCGGGCACGTCAACCACCCCAGACCAACAACCCGTGCACGGACAGGAGGAGAGTAGACCAGATGAGTTGCCCTTGTCTCTACGCCTCTCACCAGTCCCACCGTCATGTTGTGAATGGGAGAGGGGGCTACCATTCACACCAAAGCCTGCACCAACGACAGATCGTCCCCTGGTTTTGGCGTCACAGGATCCAGTGCCTTCCATGAGATGTTTCCAAGCACCATTTCGAATGTCTCCTCCACCATCGCCGTTTGTGCCTGATGACCACACTGGGTGCCAGATTGGGGTTACGGTGACTGTTCCCTCCTGTGTTGTTGAGGAGGAAGAGCTTGAGGAACACAGGCAAGTCTTACTCTCCCAGACTGAGATTATGCTGGACTATAAACCTTGGTTACTCCCAGAGTCTGTTTAAGATAAGATAAGATAAGCCTTTATTAGTCCCACAATGGGGAAATTCCAGGATTGCAACAGCACAGGGATAGCAACACTCAGAGCAACAATCAGAAGGCAAGAGAAAAAACAAGAGCAGCAAGTGTACATATGTACATATAAATATATATATACATATATATATAGTATATATATATATATAGAGAGAGAGATTTTTTGATTTTTAAAAGATCTTTAATAAACACACTTGTCCATCAGTCAATACAATTTCTATATCATGCTATGTTACACAGAAAATTAATCCCCCAAAAAACGCCCCAAAAAAAGCTGTCCATCATGAACTGAACAGAGGACATTCTCCAGGGACCAGAGGGTCCTGAAACCTTCCACATCCCCATTCCCCATAAAAAACTGAAAGTCCAGCCTGATTCTGGCTTTAAGTAGCCTCACAAATAAAATTTTGACATCAACATCATTCTCAACATTTTCAAGTTTTCTTCTCCGGCTTACATAGATAGCCAACTTTGCCTGTCCTAAAACAAAGTTCAGTAGTTGACACTTCTGCTTAAAACGACGATTGTACATAAAACCACAAATGAAAACCTGCTTAGAGAAAACTTCCTTAAAAATATGAAAAAGTTTTGTGAGAAGTTCAAAGAGGCCACTCAGGCGCTGACATTCAATAAAACAATGAAAAACAGTCTCCCTAGAGGAACAAAAACCACACTGATCACTGACACTGCTGTTAATCACAGAAACAAAAGCATTGACTGCTATAATACCATGCAGGACCCTCCACTGTAAGTCTCCATGCCTCTTAGGGAGAGGGGCTTTGTAAAGAGCCCTCCAGGCAGGCCGATGCCCTTTTCCTAGTTTAAAATAGGCTCTCCAAGGAGTGTCCACACAGGTGTTCAATCGGTCCTTGTTGAGTGCCATCACCACCAGTCTGTAGAGTGCCTTACCACTGGCTCCTCCAAAGTCCACACCAGTGGGAGCACAGAATGCCAGTAAGGAGCAAGGAGCAACGTCAAAGTCCATATGGAGCGTGAGAGAGGGAAAGGGGTCAGTGCTTTCTGGCTGCAGCGTGCCATTGCTAAAGTCCAAGAGTAGGGAGTGCTCAAGTCCATGAAGCTCCTGTTTCCAGTGTGCAAGAAGACCATCGATGAAACGATTCGACCTGACACCAAGATGAGCTGCTAAAGCTGAGGCGTTGTTGAGGCCAGGACCAGCCAGTTCCACCACTTGCTTCAGAGTGAGAATGTTCCTGGAACACAGCCTATCAAGGAAGGTCCTTCCAACTCCCGGCAGGACACCAAGGCGACCACCAAAAACCAGCGGCTCCCTCAACAACCAGTAGAGGGAATCGCATGGCCCTCTTTGTTTTTTAAAAAGAGTCCACACTGAAAAGAGACTGCGGTAAAAACTGGGTAAAGACAGTGCATTAGAGTTCTTAAAATCCATTAAAAACACAGGGAGGTCTAGCCCAAGCCCAAGGACTCTCTGTAAAATAACACAGGCCAAAGGCCTCCATACCAGGTCCTGGGGGCCCGTCAGCAGTCTCTGTATGAAAGTCAGTCTAAAAGAAGCACCTCTACTAGCTAAATGAATCACTCCTTGCCCCCCTTCCTCTTTGGGAAGAAATAACAGGGCTTGAGGAACCCAGTGGAGTCCACCCCCCCAAAAAAAGTCCACCAAAACAGACTGAATTTTGGACAACAAACCAGCAGGGGGGTCCATGCACATGAGGCGGTGCCACAGGGATGAGGAAACAAGATTATTTAAAATGAGCACTCTTCCTCTAAAAGATATTCTTGGCATTAGCCACTTCCACTTGTTTAGTCTCCCGTTAATCTTCTCTATGACCCCATCCCAATTTTTTTGCTCAAACTGCTTATTTCCAATAAAGACGCCAAGATACTTAAAACCTCCTTTTTTCCAAATCAACCCACCCGGCAGCGTAAGCTGATTTTCTAGTTTCTCCCCCACCATCAGAGCCTCGCTTTTTCCCCAGTTTATCTTTGCAGAGGAAAGTTGGCCAAAAAGATTGACACTCCTAACCAGAACGTCAATGTCACTCTGCTTGTTTAGCAGAATGACTACATCATCTGCATAGGCCGACAGCTTGAACGTGGTGTCACAGCCAGGAAAAGTAACTCCTGATAGATCCCTTCTCAGGCAGTGAAGCAAAGGCTCTATGGCGAGGGAGTACAGCATCCCTGAGAGAGGGCAGCCCTGCCGAACCCCCCTCTGGACTTTTAAAGGGGCAGACAGGCCCCCATTTATCTTCAGCACACTCTCAATGTCACTGTACAAGACCCGTATCCTGGCTATGAAGCCTGGGCTGAACCCAAAAGCTGTTAAAACTGTCCATAAATATTGGTGTTCAACCCGATCAAACGCCTTTTCCTGGTCAATTGAAATCAAACCAGTTTCTACCGCCAATGAACCAGAGACCTCCAAAATATCCCGAATTAAAGTGACGTTGTCACTAATCAGCCTGCCAGGCACACAGTAAGTCTGGTCTACATGAATGAGCTCGCTCATCACCTTTCTCAGTCTTCGGGCCAGAGCTTTTGAGAGAATCTTGTAGTCTGTGCAGAGCAGAGAGACTGGCCTCCAGTTCTTTAGGCTCTGGAGGTCCCCCTTTTTCGGCAACAGTGTGATGATGGCCCTCCTGCAGGTCGTGGGTAGGGTCCCCCTTTCCAAGCTATCTTGGAGAACCTCCAGCAGGTCTGGACCAAGCAGGGGCCAGAATTCCTTAAAAAAGTCCACAGAGAGACCATCTATGCCTGGTGATTTTCCATTCTGGAGGCTCATTAGCGCCGTATGCAGCTCAGACAGAGACAGTGGAGCATCCAAGCCGGCAACAAGGTCCTCTGAGAGCACTGGAAGACCATCAAGGAAAACCTGGCCCAGTGCCGTGTCCTCCCTCCACTCTGCTCTAAACAATTCACTGTAAAAGCTAGCAGCGTGTTTCCTGATCTCTGCTGCTGTGGAGATTGTTCTCCCGTCATCGCCCAACAAGGAGTGAATGAGCTTTCTCTGTCCATTTTTCCCCTCCAGTCCAAAAAAGTACTGGGAGGGCGAGTCCATCAGAGCTACATCCATGTAGCGTGAGCGGACCAGAGCACCCTGTGCGGTGACCCCTAGCAAGCTAGCCAAGGCTGACCTTTTTGACTTGAGAGCCTCTAAGTGCTCCTGTTTTCCTGTAGAACTGAGCAACTCCTCTAGTTCTACCACCTCAGTCTCCAGAACTTTCAAGGATTGGGTCAAGCTACGAGTGACATTTTGAGTGTACTGTTGGCAGAATTGTTTTATCTGTGCCTTACCAAAATCCCACCACATTTGGAGAGAACTAAAAGAAGATTTTTGTTCCCTGTGTGACTTCCATACATCATGAAAAACTCCCTTAAAAAACACATCATTTAAAAGTGTATTATTAAAATGCCAAAAAGCACTCTTACACTTTACATTTTCAATGAAAACAGAACAAATCAGCAGGCAGTGATCAGTGAAACCAACAGGACAGATACAACTATTTTTAAAAACACTCATTTGGTGTTTAAAACCATAGAAACGGTCTAACCTGGCCATAGATAAGAGGTTATCTTTAGCATGGCTCCAGGTGTACTGCCTCTGGTCCCCATGATGTGATCTCCACACATCGGCCATTTCATGTGCCTTCACTAGTTCCCTCAGCCTATTGGCAGAAGCAGGGTGAGGTTCCTGATGGTTCCTGTCCAGTCTGTGGTTTAATGTACAGTTAAAATCACCCCCCAGAAATAAAAAACTATTTGGATTACAGGATCTAACCGTATCTGATAGCATATTAAAGACCCTGATCCTTTCTGCTCTCTGGGTTGGCACATACACGTTTATAAGAACCAAGTTTACGTTTTCAAGCTGTACCTTTAGCAAGAGTACATGTCCTTTCACCACCTCTTCTACCTCATAAGAGACAGGCACACAACCCCGAGAGAAAAGTACAGCCACCCCTCCACTATTATTGGATTTGTGGCTAAAAAAAATGCAGCCATCCCACTCTTTTCTCCACTGGCACTCAATGTCTACAGTGCTGTGAGTCTCCTGGACCATCAGCACGTCAAGTGCCTTTAAATTAAAAAGCTTGTATAAAGAGGCCCTTTTTACATCATCCCTGGCCCCGTTTATATTAAGAGTGCCAATTCTAAGGTGGGGCATTAAAAAGGATAAAAATAAGGTACAGTAAAAAAACACACACATAGCATAAAAGGGAAGAAACAAACTAAGAGTCAACATGACTGTTAGAAATTTGTGATTTCAGTTTGACAACCAGTTTCTTTAAACGAAAAATTTCCTGATCAGTAAAAGTCTCATTCCCATCATTCGGTTTCATCAGCTTGCGAGCTGATGCCACAAATAACTCCAGATCTGGAAAGTAATTTTCCACTTTCACAGCTCTGCTCCCCTTAGTCACCTGGAGAAATTGTCTAATTTTAGTAAAACAATAGGAGCTTTGCTCCTCCTGCGTCTGCGTCTGCATCAGTTCAGACTCATCTCCACTTTCGTCAGAAGCGCTCTCATTCACTAAATCTAAATTCCCAACCCTACTAGATTTAGCAGAGCTCTGCAAGTTTTCCGCACTTTTCCTTTTTTGTGCAGCTTTAAAAGGATCCTCTTCAACAAAACTACATTCCTGCATTTCTTCATGAAACGCAACGTTTGTCATGCAGTGTTTGCTCTGTGTGTCCGCTACAGCGTCAAACCGCTCCTCCCCCGCCTGCAAAGTCTGTTCATTCACGTTCCTTTGTTTAACTGCACTTTTACTTACACCCTCCACCTGTTTACCCCGGGCGACAGGCTCGTCACAATGATCAGAGCTGCCGCCAGACAGAAATTCCCCACCATCAATGTTTGGGGGGACAACTACCGCGCCCGCCGCGGCCACCCCAGCAGAGGCGGCCGCGGCCGCCCCAGCACAAGCGGACGCGGACGCGGACGCGGACGCGGACGCGGACGCGGACGCCCCCGCAGAAGTAGAAGCGGACGCGGCCGCGGATGCGGATGCGGCCGCAGTCGCGGCCACGACCGCCCCAGCAGAAGCGGGCGCCGCAGCGGCATTCGCCGCACCACATGTAGCGCTACCCTCCGGACCACCAGAAACAGCGGCGTCACCTTTCTTACCGCCAGTGCTCTTTGTGTTCGCCTTTTCAGGACATGACCTAATAAGATGGCCTTCTGCGCCACACGCAAAACACTTCATGGTTTCAGATGTTGCAAACACCAAGTAGCTAAAGCCGTCAATCCTGAAATTAAAAGACGCATTCAGTTCAGCAGAGCTGTCTTTCAACACCATGAAACACTGCCTCCTATGACATACAACATGCTTCAGCAGGGGTGATTTACTACCCAGAGAGACCATTCTGATAGGGGACACAACCTGGCCAAAACGGGACAACTCTCTAATCAGCTGATCATTTTTAACGAAAGGAGGAGCGTTTGAGATGGTGATCCTCCTAGACGGATTCGCCAGCGGTAAAACGGGAGTAAAAGTGTCACCTATGACCACTCCCTGTGCCACCACCTGATCAGCTTTCTCAGTCGAATCCAGAAAGATCACAATTGCGCTGTTCATCCTCGATGCTGATTTTATGCTGCCATGCCCAACCACCTGTCCTACAGCGAGGCTGGCCTCCTCCACAGAACAGGGAACTGTCGGGAGGATTCTCACACCATGACGCCGGGTTAAGCGCTCAAACTCCACACCACCATCAATCACCGGCATGATGCCGGCCGGGAAAAACCGGCAGCAGAAGCTACCGTTCCCCAACACACTCACTCCGACACTCACACCCCAGCACACACACACTCAACCCACTATATTAAACACACACACCTCAAACACACAAGATAGAGAAAAAGTTAGAAAATACAAAGTTTAAAGTACTCACTCGACACCACTCCACACCCCTGCTCCCACAAACGCCCACGCATGCGCACGAGAGAGAGAGAGAGAGAGAGAGAGAGAGAGAGAGAGAGAGAGAGAGAGAGAGATTTTTGATTTTTAAAGGATCTTTAATAAACACACTTGTCCATCAGTCAATACAATTTCTATATCATGCTATGTTACACAGAAAATTAATCCCCCAAAAAACGCCCCCAAAAAAGCTGTCCATCATGAACTGAACAGAGGACATTCTCCAGGGACCAGAGGGTCCTGAAACCTTCCACATCCCCATTCCCCATAAAAAACTGAAAGTCCAGCCTGATTCTGGCTTTAAGTAGCCTCACAAATAAAATTTTGACATCAACATCATTCTCAACATTTTCAAGTTTTCTTCTCCGGCTTACATAGATAGCCAACTTTGCCTGTCCTAAAACAAAGTTCAGTAGTTGACACTTCTGCTTAAAACGACGATTGTACATAAAACCACAAATGAAAACCTGCTTAGAGAAAACTTCCTTAAAAATATGAAAAAGTTTTGTGAGAAGTTCAAAGAGGCCACTCAGGCGCTGACATTCAATAAAACAATGAAAAACTGTCTCCCTAGAGGAACAAAAAACACACTGATCACTGACACTGCTGTTAATCACAGAAACAAAAGCATTGACAGCTATAATACCATGCAGGACCCTCCACTGTAAGTCTCCATGTCTCTTAGGGAGAGGGGCTTTGTAAAGAGCCCTCCAGGCAGGCCGATGCCCTTTTCCTAGTTTAAAATAGGCTCTCCAAGGAGTGTCCACACAGGTGTTCAATCGGTCCTTGTTGAGTGCCATCACCACCAGTCTGTAGAGTGCCTTACCACTGGCTCCTCCAAAGTCCACACCAGTGGGAGCACAGAATGCCAGTAAGGAGCAAGGAGCGACGTCAAAGTCCATATAGAGCGTGAGAGAGGGAAAGGGGTCAGTGCTTTCTGGCTGCAGCGTGCCATTGCTAAAGTCCAAGAGTAGGGAGTGCTCAAGTCCATGAAGCTCCTGTTTCCAGTGTGCAAGAAGACCATCGATGAAACGAATCGACCTGACACCAAGATGAGCTGCTAAAGCTGAGGCGTTGTTGAGGCCAGGACCAGCCAGTTCCACCACTTGCTTCAGAGTGAGAATGTTCCTGGAACACAGCCTATCAAGGAAGGTCCTTCCAACTCCCGGCAGGACACCAAGGCGACCACCAAAAACCAGCGGCTCCCTCAACAACCAGTAGAGGGAATCGCATGGCCCTCTTTGTTTTTTAAAAAGAGTCCACACTGAAAGAGACTGCGGTAAAAACTGGGTAAAGACAGTGCATTAGAGTTCTTAAAATCCATTAAAAACACAGGGAGGTCTAGCCCAAGCCCAAGGACTCTCTGTAAAATAACACAGGCCAAAGGCCTCCATACCAGGTCCTGGGGGCCCGTCAGCAGTCTCTGTATGAAAGTCAGTCTAAAAGCAGCACCTCTACTAGCTAAATGAATCACTCCTTGCCCCCCCTCCTCTTTGGGAAGAAATAACAGGGCTTGAGGAACCCAGTGGAGTCCACCCCCCCCAAAAAAGTCCACCAAAACAGACTGAATTTTGGACAACAAACCAGCAGGGGGGTCCATGCACATGAGGCGGTGCCACAGGGATGAGGAAACAAGATTATTTAAAATGAGCACTCTTCCTCTAAAAGATATTCTTGGCATTAGCCACTTCCACTTGTTTAGTCTCCGTTAATCTTCTCTATGACCCCATCCCAATTTTTTTGCTCAAACTGCTGATTTCCAATAAAGACGCCAAGATACTTAAAACCTCCTTTTTTCCAAATCAACCCACCCGGCAGCGTAAGCTGATTTTCTAGTTTCTCCCCCACCATCAGAGCCTCGCTTTTT